>OX941089.1:27167500-27905000 GCA_954870635.1 Arctium minus | reverse complement strand
TCTTTCCACAATGAAAAATGAGTTTTCATTTGAACACACCCCTATATATATATATATATAACAAGCGTAGAATTTTTATTTTCTTTCCACAATGAAAAATGAGTTTTCATTTGAACACACCCCTATATATATATATATATATATATATATATATATAGGGGAGATATCAAATGGAAACCACTCTAATTTTGCAAACCGTGGAAATCGTCGATTTCATTGGTTAAGTTAATGAAATTGATTCATAAAATTGTTTAATTTGATGAAATTGTGTCATATAATTCTTTTGTTGATGAAATTATTTCATATATTTGTGTTTTTTAATGTAAAAATGAAATTGTTTCATGTATTTTCTCATTTTGATGAAATTGTTGCATGCATTTTCTCATTTTATGAAACTTTTTCATTTTGACATAAAACACACAAATATATAAAACAATTTCATCAAGAAAAGAATTATATAAAACAATTTACCAAATTTTAAAAATTCATTAAACAATTTCATTAACTTAACCAATGAAATCGACGGTTTCCGTGGTTTTCAACGTTAAGGTGGTTTCCAAATTAAACTACCCCTATATATATATATATATATATATATGCGCCATTCAAAGGAGAACTCGGTTATCTGTGGTAACCGTGAGATCTAATCTTAACCACAAATGAGAGGATAAATTAGGAAAATAATAATTTTGGTAATTTTAATTAAAATTTCAATTAAAGGGTATGTTAGGTATTTTAGAAAATTTCTCTCTCCTCTCTCCGGCGAACATCATTTCGGCGAACATCATTTCGGTGAACATTATTCCGGTGACCATATGATGCACAATGTGATACCTTTTGTAAACATCGAAAATAACGAAAATAAATAAGAATTGTTGTGATACCCTTTGTAAAACAGCGAAGACACATTGTGATACACTTTGTAAACATTGAATATATATTGTGATACCCCTCGTAAAACAACGAAGACACGTTCTAAACATCGAAAATACATTGTGATACCCCTCATAAAAAAATGAAGAGACACACCATGATACACTTTGTAAACAACGATGATGCCCCTCATAAAACAATGAAGACACACTGTGATACACTTTGTAAACAACGATGATACATATTGTGATACCCATTAATTCGAATCAGTAAGACACAAACCAACTATGATATACCCTATGATATCTAAGAACTTTCGAACCAGTAAGACAGAAACTCAATGTGATACCATTTTGAATATAGGTTGAGAACATATCTGATATGGGTTTTAGACCACACTTAACCACAACGTGATACACCTTGTGATACATTGTGAACATTACATTGTTATACACTTTGATCCACAAACATCTTTAAAATACAAAAGAAATTATATCACATTGTCATAAAAAAACCTAATTCAAACACAAAACACAATACAATAAAAGTTTAAATGCAATCACAAACATTGCATATGAACATAATTTTTGTATAAATTCATCAAAAAAGTATGTGATACCACTCAGATCTAGGAAGATTAATGAACATAGGTTAATGAAAACAAAAACAAAAACCCTAGAAATTAATAGATCCGATAAACAAACAAAAAACTAAGAAATCCTAACCGTTTCAACAACCTTTAAGATCGAGTTCCGCTGGTAGAGATTTCCTCATAGTGAACACCATAATCTCCGACAGTGGTGGCGGTTGCACTGTCGTCCTCCTCCACCGTAGAGACTGTTGCCGGTGAAGCGGACTGGACTTCATGTAATCAAGCATCCGTTTGTTGATTTCTTTCGAATAAACCTGAAGGATCTCGATTCTGTCATCATCGATAGGGACCGATGCGGCGGAGGCGGCAACGTAGGCCTCATCCTCCACGCGTTCTGTGGCAACAATGGCTTCTTCGATAGGTAAGGTTCCATAACGTTTAGAAAGGATGGAAGCGGTGGAAAACGATTCCACCAGGCTTTTCTTAACGGCGATCGCGAGTTCACCACAAGAAATGGTGAAATGGTTGAATATGGTGATGGAAAATAAAATGAATGTAAACCATATAGTACAACAGCGTCTCAGAAAAAAATTAGGGTTTTATGAGTTGTCAACCAACTTAAATTACCAATTTACCTTTTATTCTATTTTAGTAAATAGCAATAATTATCTTAAATGATTGGTTCACATTGGATCTCACGGTTATCACAAACTACACAATTCTTATTTGATTAGCCCCCCCCCCCATATATATATATATAGAGAGAGAGATAGAGAGAGTGTGTGAGAGAGAGATCCCAATTCTTTTGTTAACCATTCCATTAGTGTTAACCGTGTTAACCAAATCCTAACCAATCAAATTCCATCAAAGATTTATGTTCATTTCACGACTAGTAATTTTGTAAAGGGTATTTTTGGTATTTTAATTGATTATAATATTGATCAAATAGTTTCCATAATTTTCTCATATTTAAATTTGGTAGTTATCTAATTATATTATATTGTAATTATCTTTTCTTAATAAGTTAATGGATCAATATCAAACATAAAATTTATCAAACCTGCGTTTGACTTTTCGTAACTGAAAATGAAGAACATATGTGTTTTTCTGGAATCGAAGAAGATAAAATTTGTGTTTATCTTGATTTTCGAAATCTATTTATTTAAAATAATTTTTTAATATCAAAGAAGATATCGTTCAACATAGACGTTTTAACTGATTAATGCATTCTTTTAATTCAAATGCACATGTGCACATATGCACACATGCACATATACACACAAATGTTTAACCATTTAACTATGTTTAATGTCTGTTTTTGAATTTTCATGTATGTACAACTTCAAGATTATTTCCATATTTTTCTCTTTTTTTAAAATTGATAGTTATTGTTAATGCCAAAAATTACTCAAAGAATAACTTAAGGTCGACGTGGAGCTTTATCCAACTAAAGAAAGTAGTCGATAGACAATTATGCACGATGAACAGGAAAGTAAAGAGCCAAGGGATTTGGTGACGCGGAAAAACCTTAACGAGGAAAAAACCTTAACGAGGAAAAAACCGCGGATGACGGCTAAGGGTCGTCGTGCACTATGATCACCAAACAGGGGTGATATCCTTCGTCGTTATAATGTAATACACGATCTATGCTAGAAATAGATGTACAATTGTGAAATAAGTGTATGTCGTGTGTGTAAACACTATTGTTGTGTGTAAATTGATGTTATCGTGTATGACTATGAATGTTCTCAAAGAGCTTGTAAGTTGTATGCTTCAGTTGTATGTGTTGGAGATATCTGGTTTTCGATCGTCGAAATGAGGTGTTGATCTTGTGTATTTATAGTCTTGATCCTTTATAAATGTGTCTTTTTGTAACTGTTGCGCTTCATAAATGTTATTGATGGTGTTGAGTCGTTATGACCGTTGGTATTTATTTGCATTGAGCTTGCATTAAATGATCAAGAAAGAAACGTTGAATCATACGTTAGTATGGTCGAGCTCGAGTATTAGCCTCGACGTCTGTCGTACGTTGCTCGACCGACCTTCGAATTAGTCTCGACGGAAGTCAGGGTTTTGCTCGGTCAATAGAACCTTATCTTAATCCAAGACTAGTCGTGCGAAATAGGCATTAAATGTCACTTCGTCGAGATTGTATATTTTTTACCCAAACAGTTTGCCCCCAAAATTTAAAATTTTTCTTGGCGGGAATTTTAAATTTTTTGTCGATTGCCACGTGTCACTCGGGGAGAGGTCTTCGTCGCTTCAGAACCGAAACGGTTCATTTCTAACTAGATTCCCTAACATGTGTGACGTCATGATGGCATGGGGAATATGCATGACAGCTAAGAATGACAGGTGTCGATCATCCAGGCGTGCCCCTGAAGAGTCGATCGACACATGTCGAATATCGAGCGAGTATTCTTGATTCGACGTTCGTATATAAATAGAAGATATTCAGGATCATTTCCTTTTACACTTCCAGAGTGTTTATTTAGAGATAGATTTCGTTGAGTTTTTCATGCGATCCTTACTTTCGAACGATCTTTGCCCATTTAGAGTGTTTTTCAAGGTTTAGAGCGCCTAATAAGGTACGATTTTCTTTGACTCTATCAATATACTTGTTTTAGCACATCATCTCCAAAAGAAGTTAGGGTTATTTTGCTTTTAGAGATGTCTAGTGAACCGTTTAGTACAATCCAGAGTCCGATGGACCTAGTCGCTCTTAGGCACTTAGCGCAGATCCCGGTGGAAATCGCCATCGAAGCTCCTGGTAATAATAGACATGATACGTGTCCTGACGAGTATTTCGTGATATACGAGTACCCGTTTAAGATAAGGTTCACATGTCCTTATTCCACATTGTCGAGGTTGTTCATGCTTACCTTCGACCTCGCTCCGGGGCAACTGATGCCTCAATTCTGGTGAGTCGTTCAAGTGATTGAGCTACTAACAAAACACTGGGAGTCCCCGTTCGACGTGAACGACCTCCTCACCGCTTACTCTGTAAAGGTTGACGGTTTCCATCATTACAGCCTCCATTCTAAATACCGGAAAGATCGTACTTTGGTGCTTAACACCGTGGTTAATGACCGTGGGTGGAAGTCCAGGTACGTCTTCGTGCGTATGGCTTCGATGGGCTCGGATAACGACTGGCTTGAGCCTAATTGGAACAAGTCGAGTGACTTTCGTTTTTTTCATTTGTTTTTTGTTGCTTGTCACATATTTTATGATGTTTTTGCTCGTTTTTTGCAGCCATCAAGTTTGACGAAGTCAAACCGCACGACAATTCAGTCTACAAGATAACCCAGTTTTTGAAGTTCAGCTCAGCGGATCGGTCGTATTATTCGCTATCGTCGACAGGCGACGACGATGAGGTGACCATCTTCGAGTCTCCCGAGGTTACAGAGGTTGAAGAGGTGAGAGAGGAGGAAAGAGAAGAAGAAAGATTAGTAGAGATGGCAGGTAACTTGCGCTCTTTCTACATTATCTCTTCATTTTTCTTTTCTCTTTTCTTTATGTTTAACGTTGGTGTGCGATTTTTGCGACAGGTGGTTCGAAAGATCGTAGGAAGATCGAGCTCGAGTTTGCCTGGTTGGGCAAGGAAAAGAGGAAAGCGGCGGCTGCAGCTGTTGCGGGAGCAAAACTGCCGAAGAAGTTGAGGATGACTCTCCTGAGAAAACTGTCGTCGAAGGGTGGTGGCGCGTCAAGCGTTGCTAGCCCCGAGAAGGCGAAGATGGATGATCCGATCCCGGAGGTCCCCATAAACTTCGCTACTCCGGTCGTAGGGTCCCCGAAGGAGCCTGATGTCGAGACTTCGGGGAAAATTCAGGCGGCAGAGGCCTCAGCGGGATTTCAGGCGTCTGGGGCCTCTGGGTCTGACCCTCCGTCGAGCGATAAGGGGAAAGGACCCGCGGATGTTCAAACGGTCAACTTCATGTTGCCGTCTGATTTTATGTAGGACGATGTCCTCGACCGTGCGAGGATATTCCCGCACTTGTCGAAGTTCTCGCTCCCAAATTCAAGGACAAGTTCAAGACAATGAAGATCGACGACGTCGGCTCTCACATCTCTAGACTGACCTTCATGGTAAGGATTTGATGTTTTTTGCTTTTATGCTTTCCTTGATTTTACTTGATATACTAGCTTTCATACATTATCATTTTACATGTGTTCCAGGCTTCGCTCGGGCTCTTTGGGGACATGGAGCAACTCCGGCAAGCTATGCCAAAGGCTTTCGACGGGGAGAGGGCGGCTCTTGATAGGGAGAAATCTGCACTTGTCCGAGAGAAGGAGGCACAGGCTCAGGAGGAGTCCCTTGCCATGAAGCTCACAGAAGCTGACAAGGTGGCAGCGGTCGCCAACGATCAAGTGGCGGATCTGCAATCGCGCCTTCACACATCGTGTGTGCTTCTGGAGGGGACTCGAGAAGAGCTAGATCGGGCTTGCGTATCCCTGGTTGTGAATGAAAAAGAGACCAGGGATGCGAGAGAGAGGGAGGCCAAGCAAAAGGCTAGGATCGAGGAGCTTGAGGAGGAGCTGAAGGCAATAGAGGTCTTTACCCGGATAACGACTAAGGCGGCGATTATGAGGCGTCACCTGTCGGGGAAGAACCCGCTGGCCAACGCGAAGGAAGACCTCGAGACCTATCTTGCGGAGGTCGGGAATGAACAAGACCTGGACTCCGAAGATGAGAAAGGCATTGAAGAGATCGAGGTCGACAAAGAGGAGGCCGCGGTGGATGAGGCCCTTGCAGGTGACGCTTCTACTTCAGTGCCGACAGAAGATGCTCCTCCTTCCTGAACTTGTACTTTGTTTTGTAATTTTCTTAGGTCGGTCGTTGGTGGTCGAGCCTTTAGTTGTAATTATTAACTTTAGATATCAATGGATCTTTTTGCTACATAGTTGAGTGTTTTAAATTGCGGTAACAATCTATGCCATTAAACTTGCGACTAGGGCTATTCAGGCGACTCGGGGCCTTTCTTGTCTTATAGACCACTCGACCAAACAAATAATACTTATGACAATCATTTAAAAAATGAATACACGTCAAAGGATACTTGTGACTAAGACATATCATCGTAATTCAATCAAAGTTACATGCGACTAAGGCATTATAACTCAAAATATACGTGCGACTGAGGCATTTCGTCCTTAATGAAAAATATTTCTAAGTTAAGAACTTATACTTCTCACCTTTCGGTGTTCAGTGAGTTTAAGTCATGCGAAAGACTTATCGTGCGAATGACTTACAATCGTACGGAGGTTTTGTAGTCATATGTTGTGCGATCCTGCGAAAAAACGTCAGAGGCTGGTCGTTGGCTAACCAACGACCCTTCGATGCTTAAGTTAGTACTTTGTTCGAGATGAATAATCGTATTAACATAGTTCAAGGTTTTAGAAGAAATACCTCTTTAGATGCGTTGTGTTCCAACTACGTGGGATCTATTGGTCGTCGAGAGTTTGAAGCCTATAGGTACCTTTCCCCACGACCTGTAATATACGATAAGGACCTTCCCATTTGATGGAAAGTTTACCAGCATTTGGTTCCTGAGTGTTCTGGAACACTAGTCGCAAGACGTGGTCACCCACTTGGAAGACCTTAGTCTTTACGTTTTTGTTGAAGTGTCGTTCGACCGTTTATTTTTGGGATGCCATTCGAATCAATGTTGATTCTCTAAGTTTTTCAAGAACGTCAAGGTCATAGCTCATATCGACCATGTTATGGTCGATCGATGTATGCCTCGACACAGGGAGTTGTACCTCGATGCGTAAAACTGCTTCACAACCATAGACTAAGGAAAAGGGGGTTTGTCTAGTGGACGTACGTGGAGTCATACGATTTGCCCATAAGACCGAAGGGAGTTCTTCGACCCATCTTCCTTTTGCTGCTTTCAAACATTTCTTGATTGAATTAACAATCGTTTTATTACTCGACTCAGCAAGTCCATTCGACTGAGGGTATCGTGGTGTCGATGTCGTGAGCTTTATGTTTTAATCTTCACAGAACTGTTAAGTTCTCTCACTTATAAATTGAGACTCATTGTCACATACAATCTCGGATGGTATGCCAAACCTGCATATGATGTTAGTCTGGATAAAGGATACAACCTCTTTATCCCGAACTTGGGAAAAAGCGACTGCCTCTACCCATTTGGAAAAATAATCTGTAAGGATGAGTAGAAATACCTTTTGCCCAGGGGCAGGTGGTAACTTACCGACGATGTCCATTCCCTATCTCATGAAGGGCCATGGGACTAATGTTGAATGTAAAGGTTCAGAAGGTTTATGCGTCGAACCTTAATGTCGTTGACATGCGTCACAATTCTGTACGTACTTGATTGCGTCTTGTCGTAGTGTCAGCCAATAATATCCTTGTCGAGACACTCGATTGGCCAAGCTACGACCACCTGAGTGATTACCGCACTCACCGTCGTGCATTTCCTGTAACATATTTTGGACTTGTGTTTTGCTCGTGATGCATTAGGTTGAGTCCGGTGGATGATTGTCGATAGAGTCTGTCCTGTATCAAGACATACTGTGATGCTTTGAATCTTATCTTCTGAGCCTCTACTTTATCTTCTAGGAGTTGGTCGCGTGTTAGATAGTTCATGACATCGCTCAACCAATCCTCTTTGTTGTTGTCAATTTGCCCGACGTCGTCATGATCAATAGACGACGTCACTAGATGTACCATAGGAATCGTGTCAAACAGTGGTTTTCTTAGTGTCGATCCAAGATTGTCTAAAGCATCTACTTGAGTATTCAAATCTCTTGGGATTTGTTTGATCGAAAAAGGCTCAAATTTTGTGGATTTTGCCTTTGCCACTTTGAGATATGATGTCATCTTTGAATCCTTAGCTGCAAACTCGCCATTCATTTGATTAATGACGAGTAGGGAGTCACTTTTGACGTGCAACCCTTTTGCCCCCAAGTCGTGTGCCATGTTCATCCCGACAATCAAGGCTTCATACTCTGCTTCATTGTTGGTTGTTTTGAAGTCGCATCGTATGGAGTACACCATCTTGGCCCCCTGTGGCGACTTTAAGAAGACGCCCAATCCTGTGCCTTTAGCGTTGGATGAACCGTCGACATGTAGAGTCCAGGGTTTGTCTTCGTGAGTGGCCACAGAACATACTTCGCTTTGTGCTTCTTTCTCTTGTTCAGGACTAAAGTCGGCGACGAAGTCTGCTAGGACTTGCGATTTGATCATGGTACTGGGTTTAAAGTCGATGTCATAACTGCTGAGGTATATGCTCCATTTCTCTAGTCGACCTGTCAGTTCTGGCTTTCTCAAGACAGACTTGAGTGGAAAATTAGTAACGACAGTTATAGGATGTGATTCAAAATAATGTCGTAGCTTTTTTACAGCTGTGACTAGTGATAGTATAAGTTTTTCCATTGAGGAATACTTGGTTTTGGCGTCGAGTAAATACTTGCTTACATAATATATAGGCAATTGTTGCTTGTCCTCTTCTCTTACCAGGACTGCACTTACCGCATGAGGGTTGACGGCTAAGTATAATTGTAACATCTCGTTGTCTTGTGGTTTTCATAACAACGGGGGTGACGCTATATATTCTTTCAACTTTTGCAATGCTTTCTCATGGTCGTCCGTCCAATGGAAACCTTTATTCTTTCGCAAGACGTTGTAAAATAAGTGACACTTGTCCGACGATCGAGAGATGAACCTGTTTAGGGCTGCTACTCGACCTGTCAAACATTACGCTTCTTTAAAATTTCTTGGTGATTTAATCTCGAAGAGTGCTTTAATATGGTCAGTATTAGCTTCGATGCCTCGTAGAGTCACCATGTATCCCAGGAATTTTCCGGCACTGACTCCGAAGGAACATTTCGTTGGATTAAGCTTCATGTAGTATTGTCGAAGTACGTCGAATGCTTGTCGTAAATGTTCGACGTGATTTACGGCTTGCCGAGATTTGACCAGCATGTCGTCAATATATAATTCCATAGTGTCACCCAGTTGGTCCTCGAACATTTTGTTGACCAGTCGCTGATATGTGGAACCTGCATTTTTCAAACCAAAAGGCATAACCTTGTAGCAATAGATACCTCGATCCGTCATGAAGGTTGTTTTTTCTTGATCATCGACGTGCATAAGTATTTGATTGTAGCCTGAATAGGCGTCCATGAACGTCAAGAGTTCATGCCCAGCAGTTGCGTCGTGAGTCAATGTGTGGCAAAGGAAATGGGTCCTTTGGACACGCCTTGTTTAGATATGTGAAGTCTATGCAAACTCTCCATTTGCCATTTTTCCTTTGTACGACCACGGCGTTGGCTAACCAGTCGGGGTACTTCACTTCTCGTATCTTCCCAGTTTTGAGGAGATTGTCGATTTCATCGTTGATCACTTTGTTTCGCTCTGGAGCGAATTTTCGTTGCTTTTGTTTTACTGGTTTGAGCGATGGATCCATATTTAACTTATGCGAGATGACGTCAGGGTCTATGCCAGCCATGTCTTCATGCGTCCAAGCGAAACAGTCGGCATGTTCCTACAAAAAAAGATATTAGTTCTTCCATAATGGAAGGATCGAGTGTCGAACCTATGAAGATGACTTGCTCAGGCTTGTCTTGGTCCAGGATAACTTCCTCCAATCGATAGTCGTCGTCAGTATCGGGAGTACCCTGGTTCAGTAATTGCTAGATGGACTGCTTTCTGGGTTTCATCGTTATCTTGTAGCAATCCCGAGTGACTTTCGGTTTACTTTTGATCTCCTGGATTCCCCATGGAGTTGGGAACTTCATCGTCTGATGGTAGGTCGAGGGTACTGCCCTCATGTCGTGGATCCAGGGTCGACCAAGAATGACATTGTATGTTGAGGAATAGTCTATAACGTTGAATTTTGTCTGCTTGTTGATTCCCTTAGCATAGACTGGTAGGACGATCTCTCCGTAGGTGCTCATCGCATCTCCATTGAAGCCGACCAACATTGTCGAACATCGGACGATTTATGTCCTGTCAAGACCCATACCTTTAATGGTGTCGAGGAAGATGATGTTCACCGAACTTCCTCCGTCTACCAACACCCTTCGGGCCAAACAATTGCCGATCTTGAGCTGGACGATCAACCCATCGTGATGTTTCTGATGCAGGTCGCCCAAGTCATCTTGGTCGAATGTTATCTTCATAGACTCGAGATCCAGCTCTTCCTTTGATCGTGAAGATCGAGGGATTGGTTGATTGTTTGCATTTTGAGACGCATGTCTCTTTGCTGGTGAGTAGGTTAGACCACATACGTCTGATCCACCAGTCACGTAGTTTACGACTTTCTCATGATCGGGGGACGGTGGTCGAGTGTTTCTGTCAGGTGTCACTTGTCCATCGAGAATACTTTTGAGGTTTCCTTTTGGAGCATGCCAAGCAAGTTCCTTCTTGAGTGTTATGCAATCGTCGGTGGTATGACTGTGGTCGTCGTGAAAGTCGCACCACTTGGTCTTATCCTTTTTGTCTTCGGCCTTGTCACTTTTCTTCGGCCAACGAATAGTTACTTGTGTGGTCTTCAGTGCATCGACCAAATCTTTGGAAGTACCCTTAAATCCATATGAGGAGATCTCAGGATACTGAGGGAACTTGGTCGAGGTTGAGACCTTTTTCTTGTCTAATCGGACGTTTGAAATTTGTCTCGATGGCTCGGTTTTAACTGTCGACCTAGCTTTGAACTCTGTCTTCTTTACGCTCAATGGAATCTTGTCATTAGAATGCTTACGACGAAAAGTTGCGTCGTCCTCGACTCTCATGTAAGCCAAGGTCCTTGCTCACACGTCTTCAAAGTTCTCCGAGGGGTACTTCGTCAGATCAGTGTAGAGACCTGAACTCTCATCTAGGACACGCTTGAAGGCCTCAATCGTGGTCTTGATATCATAGTTACGAACACTGATCATCTCGGCATTGAATCTGTTGAGGTAACTGTGAATGGATTCTCCAGTCTTCTGAACGACGTAATAGATGTCGCTAGTTTGATTTTCCATCTTGCGACTACTGGCGAACTGCTGAGAGAATTGGTTTACCAACTCGGCAAACGACCCGATTGACTTTGGCTTGAGACCGATTAGCCATTCCAAAGTTTCACCTGTAAGGGTTGCTCGAAACTTTTGCACATGCATACCTCTTGATACTGGTGGGGAATCGAAATTGTCCACATCAGTTGTTTATACTGAGCGACGTGTTCAGTTGGATCCGTGACACTAGAATATTTCGGTGTGAATGTAGGGATACTATACTTCTTTGGAACGTCAATCATTGTGATCTCGTCAACAAAAGGTGACGCCTGAAACCATGTACGAGGTTCGACGTCGACTGGAACAACTGCTTCTGGAAGTTTGGCAAGTAGTGATAGAACACGCTCGTTTTGCTCTTCCAGCATCTTCAATCTTTGGGCGAATGGATCGTCTGGAATGCTTCCTTGAGTACCCGACGGAATATGCCCTGAGTTCTGGAACCCATTTCGATGAGACGAATCGGAAGCGTACCCGTTAAACTAGAATGAAGGCTTCGACATTATGGGAATTGATGCTGGCAGAGGCCTTGAGGGAATCGGTGTCGTCGACTGGAAAAATGGCGAGATTGTGGTCACCGATGGCATCGAGGGAAAGAATGGCGGAGGTGGTGGCAACGTCGGCATAGGTTGATTGGAAAAACCAGAGAAAATGGTCGAGGATAATTGGGAAGTGGAGGTCTCGTCCAGGGCATGTTGGATCCATTTTTATTATGTGACGTCCCTGCTGCATTGCTTGCGTTACGATTTCTTAGAGATTCAATCTCCTCCACTGCTTGCCTGTGCTGATTTGTCAATGATTCAATTTGAGCACGAGTTGCGTTCAACTCCATGTTCATTTGAGCCATGATTTGTTCTTGAGTTCCTTGAGCTGCCATTTGTCCTGCGAAATACAAAAACACTCGGGGAAACCGTTAGTTCAGCGCACTTATTGCCTCAGGATTTTCTTTAGACGGGGCCCCACGGTGGGCGCCAAACTGTTAATGCCAAAAATTACTCAAAGAATAACTTAAGGTCGACGTGGAGCTTTATCCAACTAAAGAAAGTAGCTGATAGCCAATTATGCGCGATGAACAAGAAAGTAAAGAGACAAGGGATTTGGTGACGCGGAAAAACCTCAACGAGGAAAAAAACCACGGACGACGGGTAAGGGTCGTCGTGTACTATGATTTCCAAACAGGGGTGATATTCTTCGTCGTTACAATGTAATACACGATTTATGCTAGAAATAGATGTACAATTGTGAAATAAGTGTATGTCGTGTGTGTAAACACTATTGTCGTGTGTAAATCGCTGTTATCGTGTATGACTATGAATGTTCTCAAAGAGCTTGTAAGTTGTATGTGTTGGAGATATCTGGTTTCCGATCGTCGAAATGAGGTGTTGATCTTGTGTATTTATAGTCTTGATCCTTCATAAATGTGTCTTTTGGTAACTGTCGCGCTTCATAAATGTTATTGATGGTGTTGAGTTGTTATGACCGTTAGTATTTATGAGCATTGAACCTGCATTAAATGATCAAGAAAGAAACGTTGAATCATACGTTAGTATGGTTGAGGTCGAGTATTAGCCTCGACGTCTGTCGTACGTCGCTCGACCGACCATCGAATTAGTCTCGACAGAAGTCAGGGTTTTGCTCGGTCGATAGGACCTTATCTTAATCCAAGACTAGTCGTGCAAAATATGCATTAAATGTCACTTCGTCTATATCGTATATTTTTTACCCAAACAGTTATTTCATTTGAATTTGTTCATGCATGCACAAATTATGTAAATAGTTTAATGTCTGTTTTTAAAGTTTTGATATTATGTATTAATTTATTTTTTTATTTACAAATTTCAAGTAATGGTTTAATGTCTGGTTTTGAATTTGTTCATGTATGTACAAATTCAAGATTCTCTCCATGTATTGTTTCCATATTTTTCTCTTTTTTAAATTTGGTAGTTATTTTATTTGAATTTGTTCATGCATGCACAAATTAATTGTTTTAGGAACCAGTTACCGTAGATAGCACTTGCCATGTTTATGATTTTTGTGTTCTGACAAAATTACCCCTATGCGCATATGCACAAAGTACAAAGCGCATGTGACTTACCAAAATTACCCTTATTAATCCTAGTCATTCATCTGATGCATCTACGGTTGTGGTTGGTTAACACAGTTAGTACCAATGAGGTGGTTAACAAAAGAAGGGGACCCTATATATATATATATATTAGTGAAGAAGATTTGGGTAGATGATTTATTGATCCAATGATCTCGTAAACACGTTATAATTTTTCCCGGGTAGTAATATAAAGATCTCTCTCTCTCTCCCTGTGGACGTATACTATCACATCGATAGTGGAACCACGTTAAATCTCATTGTCTCAATTTATATGCTGCTTTGGCTTATTTTATCGTATATTCGATAATTGTTATATTTACGTTTGTGGATCGGTATGAATCATTAGACCAAAATATACAATATTTAGATCTTGTTCATCCACATTTGTTGTATTGGGTCAGTTGCACCGTGATTTATTGTTATCACTTTAGGACCGTAAATCACTTGGAAATACGATCTTGTAACTGCCACCGATCCTACATTTTTTTCCTTGTTGCAAAGTTTTAGTAAGGCAACAGTTTATACATCATTTTGTTTTCTAAACCTCTTGATTGAAACCACAAGGGTGGTGGCATGTTGGCAAAAAGCCTAGGGGGATGTAGTGGATTATCCCATCTACCCCGGGTTCGAGTCCAAGCGCGCATCTTGTGGCCAAGCTTAGCCTCAAAAGCCACAATTCACCAAGGATGTAGTCTAGGCAAAGCCTAGGTGAACCTTTTCCAAAAAAGGCCTCCTGATTGATGTACAAATCAAGAAGGATAGTAAACTAAAGGAATTGTTTACTTGTGCCTTATACTCTTCCCTTCGTCTAAAGTTTTTATTTTTCCAACCGTGTGTTGTTTCTTTGACGTAAGGTTTTAATGAAGCAAGAATTATGCACCATCACCCCTTTGATTCAGCATAAGGGGGAGTGTCGAAAGATTATGTGCCTTCATCAAAGAGGAAATGATTAAAAGAATAATTTCTAAGTATTAGGATTTACCATAATGAATGTTTCGTTTTCATTGTAAACTCATCCCTATTTAAAGAGCTTATTATTAATGAGAATCTACAGTTATTATTCCCAGAATTCAAGTTCTAAACATTACAAACAATCAAGATGAACAAATCTGAAAATCACATGTCATTGATAATGAAATCAAAGATTACAATCTCCACTTTCTCTCTCTACAACATGATTCTCTCACTAGAATGATATTCAATACGATTCTTCTTTGATATGCTCTACTCTCACAATCTTACAATCTGAATGTTACCCTGTGAATGTTACCACTTACAAAGACTCAAAGTTATTTATACCTACACACAATTACAACAAGGAAACTAAAATACAAGACACTTTGACTTTGACTTTTATTACAAAGACCTTGACTTTGATGCTTGAGAGTTGACTTTGAAGCTTTGACTTGCTTGACTTTCATCTTCAGTATTAATGATCTTGCATCCAACAAATATGTGCTCTAACATTCTCCCCCTTTGGATCAAGATCATCTCTAAAAGGATATTGCAATTCAATCTTCTCTTTATGCTTAATTTGAATCTTCTTCCTTTGATGTAAACAAGATCTTCTCAAGCAATCAACATTCTCCCCCTATTCATATGAAAAATTGACATTCTCCCCTTTCTTTGATAAACTCAGTATCTTTAAAAACTTTCATCAATCTTCCAAAATTATGTTCTTCAAAAATATTAGCATTCTCCCCCAAGGTTGATATACACCTCTTTCAGACTCTTAGAAAGAAATTGTCTTCAGAATTCAGCTCAATTTACTTCAGCAAATTTATCTTCAACAATCTTGAATATCTCTCCCCATATACGATACAAACTGTTCTTTCTGTACATTTCTTTAACATCTTCTAACATAACATTTCTTTATCATCTCTCCCCCTTTTTGATGATTGCGGCATAGAGATCATCAAAACTTTCAACAAGAAATGTCTTTAATATAATCTGAACTGACCAATGATCTTTCATACTGAGCCTCTGATTCACCGTTGATCCAAAATATTATCATCAGAATCTTTGTAAATTCAGACAAAATAAGAATCTAACCCCTGAATCAACAAATGAATCAGTTAAAATGTCTGTTAGTAACATAAAGTTACTGTGTGTAACGAATACACATTGAAAAGGAGCTTTAGTGATGTTCACTCCCCCAGGGCTTCCATTCAATCATCGAAACACCACAAAGATATTTCTATTAACGTTATGACAAGAAAAACAAATTATCTTGTGTGTTTGTGCAAGTGTTAGAAACAATTAAGCACATGATGATTGCTTTATATAAGGCTCAAAATTGTGTAAACCATTGAGACAACAACAGTTAAACACATACTCAATTGTGCATGATCGAAGTGCGAAGGTGGGGCAGACTTCCTTATTTTTCAATATCCAGATTTTTCAAATGAAAATCAGATAGCATATGTGTTGCGTCCCCAGAAAATATGAAACATTTTCTTGTTAAGAAGAAAATGAGTGGTTGGTGGGGTTTTTAGCAAGAGTTGGCATGGGCTATTTGCCTGTTTCAATAATGTTCACGAAGAATTGTGAAACACTAGGAATGTGGCTGCCCAACTCAGAAAAAGTTGGTGCAAAGTTTGATATTCTTTTACTCTGATCTCACACCCTCTTTCTTTTTAAACATTGAGCTCGCTTCTAACCAAAGTCTCTTTTTCATTTTACCTCATCACACAACCCACACTCATTTCTTTTTGACTCCTCACGCTCGATCACTAAGGATTAACTTCTTGTGTAGGAAATAATGGTTAACGTGAATCCATAGAAGTTTCGTTTAAGTCCTACACAATGAACCCATATTCTCCTCTGAAATCACAATGTTGCTCAAAAATGGTTTAACTTTATCAGTTAAAGCACAAATATACAAGTCAGATGTCTGTATGCTTAGAGATGTAATCATTAAGATTTGAGCATTTTGAAACATTGAAGATATTTCAAACAAGTATAATGAAAGAATGAAATGAATACAAGAAACTTGTTTGAAAATCTGACATTGTATGAAAAAGATCAATATCGAATGATTTAGCGATTAAGGCTTAGGTCATCAAAAATTGATATTGTCTATACGAAACGAAAATATAGACATTCTTGAAAGAACGTTTAGAAATGAAATCACGCTCAAAATTCATTTGAATTCAATCGGGGTGTCTTACCATCGAAAATTTGTTTCAATTTAGAGACATGGTTAGAACAAATTCAACAAAATATTAAACAGGTGTGTGTGAATACTTGACAATATATAGACAAGATAATACACAAGTATTTATCTTTGGAAACACGGTTTATATAGCAATTAATCACAAATAAAATGAAAACATTTAAAATCACACTTCCAAATTATGAAATCTATTTAAGAATCGGGAAGTGGTTTGAACGTTTAAGAACATGTTTTCTATGATTGAAAGTCGTCCTTCTTTCAACCATATATGAGATTAAGAATAGAATAAACCTTTTCAATCTGTCTTAAATCTCATGAAGTCAGCTTAAAGTCATAAATATATGATCTTGTAAGCATCCTCTCAATCTGCATCAGTCACAAATCTTGTCAAAGTGCAAAGTTTATTTACAAAACTTTATTGAAAAATTAAAATGACATAAAGCAGTAAAACATTGAATGTACGAGTTCTGATCTGAAATAATCATAAGTCATAATTCATACTCCCCCTGAAAATATGCATCTGTAATTTGTCAGTGAAAAAGCACATGATAGAGATCTACAACTCCCCCTGAAGTGTAGTTCATCATATCTTCCGAATACATATTTCCAGAAAAAATATGTACTCTCCCTTGAAGGTTGATTTCCTCATTTGAGTATCGGAGTACAATCTCATATCAGCACGGGAGTATCATCTCTTTTATCGTTGAAGTACGGGTCCTAAACTGTTGTGTTTAGAAGTCAAACTCCGTTGAAGTATGGGTCCTGAACTGATTTATTCAGAAGCCTTGGTTCTTTTACTCCCCCTTGACTTCAGGTGCCTGCAACACATAATCATCTTTTGGCTTTGGTACCCACTGGTATTTGGGTCCATGTTTGTGAGTTGCAGTTCTATTAGGAGTAATGGAATAAGAACCATACCAGTAATGATCACTCGTTTTATGAACAAAATCATAAGTACGACAGTAAGAACAATACCTCTTTTTAGATAACCTGATCAACTGATCTCTCGAGTAAGCAAGATCAGGTGTACCTTTCCGCACTTTGTTCTTCTTTGCATTTGATGCATGTACAAATGACTTGTTAATTTTCTTTTCTTTCTTCTTGCCTTTCTTTTCTTCCTTCTTCTCATCATCAGCTGGTTTTACCTTCCAGACCAACTTTTCTTCTTCATATCTCCTTCTTCTTCTTCTTCTGTATTTATCTGAACCATCGACATTTCGATCAAAGAAAATGTTAGCAGGATGAATATGATATTTCTGCTTAGGCATACTATCATCTGAATCATCAAACAAAGGATTATTAGAAACAGTTGTAAAATGTGAACTTGAAGCTGTCTTTTCAGATGATTCATCTCTAGGTGTGTGAATAAACGACTCTGGAGTCTTCTGCTCAGTCACTGACACCTTGGAAATAATTTCTTCAAGTTCTTTTATCTTGGAAGTTAAATTGTTCCTTTCTTTAATGAGTATGTCAATCCTTTCTTCAAATTCAGACTTCATTTTCTGATCTTTCAAAGCACATGTTGACAGTTCAGATAGCTTCTTGGTAAGCTTCCTTATCTCTGTCTCAAAGATCTGTCTTTCTTCTTCAAATTCCTCCTCTACATGCTTTCTCTTATCAGATATATCTTTAAAGAATCCAACATTCTTTTGTTTTATGGTCTTCTTTTCTTTTTCAAACCTATCTCTTTCCAGGATAATCACTTTCTCAAATTCAGATACTTGTTGAGAAAGCTTAGAACATTTAAGCTCAACCATCTTCTTTTATTCAAAGCTCTTTCTGGAAAACTCTGAGAATTTCTTTGCAAATGTTTTCTTTTCACTCTCAAAGTCATTTCTATCTTTGACCATCTTTTGTTCCAAATCTAATATTTTCTTTTGAAGCTCAGCATTAACAATCTCCAGATTCTCAATCTTCTTCTCATAACTTTCAACAGAAACTACTTGCTGGATTTGGACAATCTGAGTTTCCAGGTTAAAGATTTTTCTTTTCAGCTCAGTATTTTCACTTTCTATCTGAGGGATTTTCTGCTTTAGAACCTTATTGTCAATCTCCAATTCTCTTTCCTTCTCTTCAAACAATCTGAGCTCATTCCTCAAATTCTTTTCAGCCTCTTTCATGTTATTTCTACCATTCATTATCAATTTATTAAGTCTATCAATTTCTGTTCTGAACCTTTCAATAACCCGTTGGTCTACTTTATGTTGTTCTTCAAGTTCTGAAATTTTCTGTTCCTGACTTTTCTCTTTACGCCTTTCAGTAGTATATTATTCATCAAAGAAATAATCATCCATGATTCCTATTATCAATAAGAACTTGAATTTGACCGTTAGTCCAAAATGAATCAAGTAACTCAGAAAAACTTAGATAGAAAATAAGAAATGAAAATTTCCAAAATTCTCTTAAGTCTGGAATTCGCAGGTTGCACAGAAATACAAAGAATTCACAAGCTATAGTGAATCACTAAGAATTCGCATACAAAACAAAGCACACATAATTCGCAAACAATAAGAATTCGTAAGCACACAACACTTCGGAATTCGCAAGCCAAGATACTTAGAATTCATAGATTCTTCAGAATTCGCAGACTACACTTCTGCGAAATTCAAAGAATTCGTAGCTTATATGTCTGTGAATTCTTCCCTACGAATCCTTTCCTTGAAACATTTTTCACACAAACTTTAGTAAACCAAGCTTATGCGAATTCTATGTAATTCGCAAATAGACCAATACGAATTCTAAAGGATTCGTAACACACTGACTTGTGAATCCTGTGCAATTCGCAACACATACACCTGCGAATTTTACACTTGTAAAATTTTTCAGAAATAGACAATTTGTGAAAACTAATGAAATTCTGCGGATTCTTCAATATATCTGCGAGTTCTTGAACAAATCTGCGAGTTCTTCATCATATCTGCGAGTTCTTGGAATCTTGTGAAAAAACAACCTCTAAAATTCTCCAAAACCTATCTATTCTATGAATTTCTATCTGAGATTTTGACACAATACGCACTCATACATCTAGAAACAAAATCTAACAATAAATTTCGAAGGAATTCACACAAACATACACATTGATACAATTACAGTGCATCGAACTCGTGAAAAGTAAAACCAACAAATTCATCAAATTGTTCAAAATTATAGTGCAATCACAGATCAAATCTATACAAACTCAATCTAAAACACAATTCGAACACTAACCAAACAATTACAACTCTAAAAACAAACACAAACTCAAAAACGAATTTGAACTCGATGAAACAGTGTCGAATCTGATTTTTCTTGATTTCTTGATTGGATCTGCTCTGATACCAATTATTATTCCCAGAATTCAAGTTCTAAACATTACAAACAATCAAGATGAACAAATCTGAAAATCACATGTCATTGATAATGAAATCAAAGATTACAATCTCCGCTTTCTCTCTCTACAACATGATTCTCTCACTACAATGATATTCAATACGATTCTTCTCTGATATGCTCTACTCTCACAATCTTACAATATGAATGTTACCCTGTGAATGTTACCACTTACAAAGTCTCAAAGCTATTTATACCTACACACAATTACAACAAGGAAACTAAAATACAAGACACTTTGACTTTGACTTTTATTACAAAGATCTTGACTTTGATGCTTGAGAGTTGACTTTGAAGCTTTGACTTGCTTGACTTTCATCTTCAGTATTAATGATCTTGCATCCAACAAATATGTTCTCTAACAACAGTTTTTCATTCTCTCTACTTTCGTTTTTTTTTAACATTAATTAAATATTGATGGAGCTATCTGAAGAGCATATGAAGACTTTGGAAATAGATTGCAGCAAGTTACCTTACGGTAAGGAAAGTGTTGTCTAGCGGGTCTCTTTTACTCTCTAAGCTTACATGTAAAGGCAAGGGTCTTTAGTATGGTACGATAATACTGTGGTATAGGATTTTTAGTACTGAGTACCAATGAAGTTTGCATACATGGTACAGTAGTACCAGCCGCATTAAGTTAATTGGTGCAGTTGCTATCCATGTTTGTTGAGTTGGATAGGTAACACGCTTAGGTATTTGTGTCGTAAAAGTGAATAACATTTTTTTTCCACAGATCGGATCCCTAATCTAAAATATTAACGAAATGAGAAGTGCTAAATATATGAGAAGTAATCCTAGTCCTTCATACAATCAAGATCAGATTTGACTGGTTAAGAATTGCGGCTTTTATTGGTCAAAATTTACAGCTATGCCAAAAATAGAGGGGTAGTTTCGTAAATTCACATATGAACTAATTAACTGAGGTTCATATGTGAATCATATGAACTAATTAACATATTCACAAATCCTATTATTCACATATTAACCCGTAGGTTCATATGTGAATCAGTTAAATAGTTCACATATGAACTAATCAACGGGTTCACATATGAACATATAGTCCATATCTGAATCACACGGGTTCACATATTAACCTGTTTGTCGTCTATTTGTAATAGTTAAGAAAGTACCCCTCTATCTTCTGCAGACCATGCAAGGAATTATCCGGTTTTTCACAGTCAAAGCCGCAAATGTTGACCAGATGAAGAGCTAGGATCATTTATCTACTTATCATACATACGTTTAGCACTTCTCATTTGAACCTCTCCTTATATATATATATATATATATATATATATATATATATATATATATATATATATATATATATATATATATGTGTGTGTGTGGGGGGGGGGGGTATCGAAAGAGAACATGGTCAAAATAATAGAACAAGAAAAAGGCCAAATGACATGTGATTTTACATGCGACTATAGAACACAATCAATGCAAGGGTGAGCGACTGACCTGGCCCGCGACCAACCCCTCAGGTCGCAATCAAAGTCACGTGAATTAAATGTGGTTTTAGTGTAAAATCACATGTGATTCAATCGTTTTCGTGTTCTAATATGAACTTGACACACACACACACTTCTCTCTCTCTCTCTCTCTCTCTATATATATATATATATATATATATATATATTAGCAAGAATCATTTGTTAACCAACCATTTGTTGTTAACTTTATGAACCATTTCCAACCAATAGAAATTCATCTTTGATTGTTGTTTTCTTTGTTTTAGTATTTAATGCTAAAGGGTAGAAATGTCAATTCTTAATTAGCAAATATTTTATATTTCATTTAATTATTTGGGGTTTACAAAAATAAAGTCTCCTTAATTCTAGCGTAGGTTATGATTTCAAAAAAAAATTCATTTTCAAAATAATGTTAAAATCATATTAATATTTTCATGACTAATTTCATATTTTTTTCAAAATCATATAGTGGTTATTTTCAAAATTTTATCCGGTATTAATTTTAATTCAAAAATTCTCATATAGTGTTAACCTTATACATAATGATTTAACTGTAATGTTAACTGTTTCGAATGTGTGTTCAACAATGATGAACATTTTGTAGGTGTTCATGTATGTTCAACTAAGTATTCATGACATTGTGTAAATATATGCAACAACACTGGTATGATGTTAGGTGTTTTCATACGAAACTCTGTTGGCTATAATTATCAGTTAGAAGTAGTTTGGGAACTAAATGAATTATGGATATCAATTTTGATGGATTTTGAATTATGAATTTCATCGAACTCCAGATTATGTTTATTTTTCATTACTCTTGTCTTTTAGTTTACTATTCATGAACCAAGGTTGGGTGAAAGTTTACATCCAATATTTAAGCAGTGATTATGGTAGTTCATTGATTGCATGTATCGTGGTAGCATCAGATCATACATACGACCATGAGTTTTTCATCCAACCTGTTCATGTTTGTTTATTACTTCACCATTGGGCATATGAACAAAAATTTGTTAACGAGTCACATGAACAGTAAGGTGGTGGTTCATTCATATTCATATTTCTTCATATGAATATGATATTTAAAAGTAATATATTGTTCATATTTCTTCATATGAATATGATATTTAAAAGTAATATTGTTTATATTTCTTCATATGAATATGATATTTAAAAGTAATATTGTTTATATTTCTTCATATGAACATGCATGAACCGGGGGTTACGATTCTTTTAGAAGAATAATGTTCAAATACATGCAGATTCATGAACACTAATGAACCGGGGGTTACAATTCTTTTTATAGGAACATTAATTAAGAGAGAATAAAGAGATAATGTTTCATTTTTTTTTCCAAAATACCCTTATCACTATAGTTCACTCCTAATTTTTCATTAATTGTGCATTTGTTAAAGCTTTTAAAAGATATTCAATCTCAACCATTGATTTCCATGATCAAGGGCTTATAATAGTTCATAGAGTTAACACAAAAAATGTGGTTAACAAATAAACCTGACCCTATATATATATATATATATATATATATTGTTAGGATCAAACAAAAAACAAAATTATGTTGAGAATATGAGAATCAATCCCATCTACATAGAATTAGTATTTACAATACTTTTTATTCAAAGTAACTAATATAAATCTAGATAAATCAAATATCCTAATTTATTCTCTCTTTTTTCCATAATTGTTTTTGAATACTAATAACCATCGAGTTTTGATCTCATCTTCCACTAAAATTATTGAAGACTTTACGATCCATAAATCGAATTAAATCTTATTTACCTAAATCTTGTATTCGAATACGAACATCGATGTTCTTCATTGATCGATTGAAATTGAATTAAACGCAGAAGACCCCAACGAGCCATTATCAGACGATGATAATCATATGTATATCAGTTCATGTGTAAACATGTAAATCATAACATGGATTTAGATCAAGTTTATGATAAGAAATAGAACCTTGAACCTCATACTATAAATGTCTTGAAAAACGTTTTGGAAAAAGAATATGCTATTATTCTTATTGTAATGAATTCTTATCTAGATATCAGTTTCAATTCGACGATAAAGGTATAATTTGAACCCTTTCTCTCAATCGTTTATGTATCAGTAGTCGGATTTTGGTGTGTAGTTATTTGGTCAAAGCTTTGGATTACGCCTAGCCATTACAAACGCTTGTACGTATAAAGAAGGCCGTAGAATTTAAAAATATACATGTGGAATGGGGTTCGATTTAAGTCTATATTGTCTAAATGTTATTCAAGTAGCATTTGTCGCATGTCGCCATGTAGTCAACAATACATATATGTATATACCGAGCACACTTCTCATTTGAACTAGCTATTAAAAGTAAGTTCTACTAAAGTCTAGTTATCATGGTCTCCACTTACCTTAAGTTCTCCCAAAAATGAGTGCAACATTCCTTTGTTGTTTCGTTTTTGTGTCAAAGCTTCATAAGTGCCTTTACATCCAGAACAAAACAAACTCATAAATAATGACATACACATGTAGATGTCATGATAATATTATGCATGAAACATAACCAAACAAAACAATTCCAGTATATCCCATCAAATGATGGGTATGGAGATTATTATATACACGCAAATCTGACATCCATCCAAAGGAGTAAAGCGATTGTTTCCATAAAAACTCTTAGGGGTTGTTTGTTTACCTCTTAATAGTTACATTAAGAGGCAACCTCTGATTCGTTAAGAGATGAATCTTGTTTGGTAAAAAAATGTCTCTTAATGGTTCCAAAACCCTCTAAATGATTTTGTATTGTAGCCTCCCTTAACCATTCAACACCCCAATTTCATTCTGAACAATTACTAAACAATCAAATTTCATTTTGCACTATATCATAAAAGCCTCTTAATCATTCTGCACCAAACCATTCAGCAACTACCAAACAGCCCCTTAGGCATCAAAAGCATGATGACTTGATATCATCCCCACCTTGACAACTAAACACGACGATTGCACATTTTGCATGACTTAAACACCTTATGACAGGAGTTGAGTACCGAAAGCCGTGATTACCAACGGAAGAAATCAAATTCACTAGTAATCTCAAGGTATAAAGCAGTTGAAATCAACTGGGAAACTTGTGACAAAAACTGTTTCTATTATCAAAAAAGAATCCAAACTCTGTTACAAATCCTATGAAATGTTTTGATCTAAATTTAAATATCTTATGGTAAAAACTAAACCAATTGGATCATCATGTATGAAGTTATAAAGAGCAATACCCTACATAAAGCCTCTCCAGTGTTTTCATCTCATATACCCAACACCATCACAAAGTGCTAAAAGGGTGGACGGTTACCTCTTTTCGGTCAAAAATGATATACTTTCTGGTGTTACCAACTCGATCCTGATCCTGTTTTGTACAGATAGGTCCGACTCATTAACAAAATTCCATGCACTTGCATGCTGGAGAAAAGATGCCAAAATGTTGTTATTTACAGCTTAGCCGCCAACTAATCCCTGCCTCTGAAGCCTTGACGATTGATGGCCTCACGGGCATGTTGCACCAAACACACAACTTCTTTTATGTCTTGAAAGCTGAAGTCAACAACCCTTTTGACTGAAATCATCATCTCTTTGTTCTGAGCTTCTTCTAGGGTTGCACTAGCAGCTGCATAAGCTTTCTGTGTGTTTGTCGAAGCTTCCATTGCAAGACTTACATCACTTGTCTGCAAAACCAATTAAGTTTCAAGAATCAAAACAAAACCAAATCAGCCCAGTAGATCCCACTCAAAAACAGAATCTGGGGTGGGATGTATACCAATCAGAACAAGCACATCAGTTAATACACTTTGAAGTTGTTTTTATCAGTTTAATGTTAGGGGCCGTTTACCCAAATGCTTACCCGGTAAGCGCTTACCGATAAACTCGATACACTAACTTACTTTAGCGGATAAGATTGTAATCATCACAATAGTATCAATATACAACAATTTACCCGGTAAGCTCTTACCCGGGTAAGAGTTGTCACTCTCACTTACCGGGTAAGACTCTCCATCCTTATCATCGCTCTTACCGGGTAAGATTCTTTGCTCTTACCATGTTTATCGGATAAGGTAAATGCCCTGATAAGTGCTTACCGGGTAAGCATTTTGTAAACGGCCCCATAGTACATCTTAATGAACAAAAATCTACTGTCCCCACCAAATTCCCTGTCACCAATTACTTGAAGACACGTCATTGTTTTTATTTAATATGAATTTGTTTAATTCATATTTTCATCCTCTGTCCTCGATAAATGGCTGATGTGGCTTCATGTGATTGGTGGGCAGGGAATATGGGAACAACAGATTTTTATTCCACCTTAATCACATGCGTGCGTGACCAGATATCTATGTAAACGAAAGTAGTTGCTATGCTCCAAAATAGAGTATTAACTTACAAAGTCAAGCAGCCTCAGAAAATTGGCCTGGTTTCGAGCAACATGGTTTCCGGTATGTGCAATGCTCTTAGACAACATGGTCTTGTCCATTGTTGCTTGATTGTTTAAGTTATCAACATCAGATGCCGAAGACGATGGTGATTCACCTGAAAAGGCGACAGATGTCTTGAAACTATTTATAACAAAAAGGAAACCTTTATACCAAACAAGATCATGTAGGCTTGACTGACTGATTAATGATCATTTAAAGGGAAAGGTACAAAGAATATAACCATATGTTCTCCATATTTCATCTGAAAATGAAGCTCTGGTAATTAAAATGGTCATTTTAGTGGCAATTTGTCTAGTCAAAAATAAATAAAATAAAATAATTACCTTTGAACAGCTTGGCACATTTAGCGGATAGGATAAGAAGGAAGAAAAGAACCCAGAACTCCAGATATAAAAAAAAAGGTTGGTATGAGAAGATCAGACATGCGTCAAAAGCGGTTAACTCAGCCAATAATTTAATTCAGTTGTTTATATGTTATGCATAAACATTTACCCGCACAAAAAAAACTTTTTATTCATTTACTACTATTTGTAAGAGAAAAGGCATCCTCAACACCAACTTCTTAGACCATCAAGGCTACTATGATCATTTTATGCTCCTACTTTATGTTGGAATATTGTGCCCTTGTGGGTGTTTTTATAGTTATTCGATTAAATATGGACAACCCCTGGTTTGTAGAATCAGAAGGGCCTTCTACACAAGATTATGTATGGAGGGAATCCAATTTCAAGATTTGGTACTTCTCTTCATAGTCATACAAATATAAAAAATGAGAATAATAAGCCTCCTAAACAGTAAAGGTGCAGTAGAAATACAACTATGATTAAACACCGATCACAATGAAAAGGATTACCACAGGACTAAAAGCACAACACAAATCAAGTGAGACATAATTTTATCCTACATGTTTGGGATGGGAACAAATATCGTTTGGCCAGCGTACTTCATTTTCTGTTTGCATTTTGCCACCACTCATACTTTTTGGCAAAACATGACATTTTCCAGACAAAAAAGCCCTTCATGAGCACTAAAAGTGGGAATGATTGGCATCTAAAAGTCGGAACATGAGGCACAGTAGCCAATAGATAGCTTCTATGGTAGAGAGGCCAAAACATGGTAAAGTGGTCAAAATATAATTTTCCGTGTTTGAGACAAACATAGTTTCTCGTGAATTCGAAAATATAAGGCAGGCACAACATGCACACAACTGAACATGGGGAAAAAAGGTGACATACACATACCATGAGCAACCATTTGCAAACTTGTTTGCAAGTCCTGCTTAGTCAACAAACTCTTGCAATAAACTATCCTCATATATGCCACCTCCATGCATTTATAAGCCAGTGCCGCAGAAGCCAATTCTTTTTGTTTCTCAAATTCTTGAGCACAAGTTCTGCAATTTTAATAGGTCAGGAACTAGAGCATTTAAAAGCAGATCACGTTTTATGCAAGAATAAAAAGATTTTGAGTTTTGACAAAGTATGCAAGATTCCTCATACGTATTTCTAACAATCAGGTGGGGCGGCCGGGTGGGGTTCAAACATGCGAGTTCAAGTGAATAACAATTCTAAGCAAAAGGTAGAAGATATCATCGAACATCAAAAATCAACCTAGCCTAATAATGCCTTATGCAATCAAGAGATATTTTCATGCCCAAAATATCATTATGCTGATGATCAAACTGTTATTGGGTTGCCGACATCATAATTGTGCAATTAGATACCACTACAAGATTTAATACTCTAAATATGAAAGAATATATTACTAGTACATAAGTTGGCAGTTGCTACTTTTATTCAAGGAAAAAAGAAAACTTCTTAATGACATCAGTTTGCTTCTTCCTAAAGTGAGTCATATTGGAACTCAAGTTAGAGAGAGACCCCTTAACATAATGATAGAGAAGTGAGTAGCAGGTTGAAAGAGAATCTGAAATTTTGACTTGCAAAGAGAAAGAAAGTAGTTCCTGTTGACCTAGGATGATTATAAAACTATGACTCCCCAGTGTGTGAATGGACCAACTTGGTTCATTAAAGGTAGCTCAAATCCTTTTAGAAGGTATTCGAATCGGCCAAAACCATGAAATGATTACAAGCTTGGTGGCTCAAGCTTGGTCAGCAGGTTTCCTGGTTTAGGGCTTCTATCCAGCTCCGTTGCTCGACCTCTTCTTGGTTCAACTGATTAAACCCCCGGTTCCAAGTCAGGTTCCAAAGTATTGTTAGCAAGAACTGTATGCTGTGGTCAACATTAGTTCAATAGCATGGAGCTTCTGGACCCTACTACTTAATATGTCAATATACAATAAGATATACCGCTGCAACAACACATTGTGGGTATAACCAAAGAATTCTCTTCCCAAAACATTCAAGTTTTACTTACTTGCAAAGTTTGGCAGAAGTACTGTAAACATTCACTGGATCCACTCCTTTTGATATGCTTAAGTCAGTGCTGCAGGCCTCTAGAAGACTAGCAGCATAGAGAAACTTCAAAGCGGAGTCAAAGTATGCATCTTTACACTCATAATCAAATCCAGAAATCTGTGGAAGATAAGATAGACAAGAATAAGAGAAGAAAAATGGGAATGGCATTACTGATCCACAATGGTGTGGCATTTCTGCTAAACAGTCAAACAGCAAAAAGCCGATAAATATTTAAAGAATCTACAACTTGACTAAAAATGGATGAGAAATCATCTGGTACAAGGTCAATTGCCTTTAATTTCACAGGGAGAAGGATGGGGATGGGAGAGAAAAATAATTGAGTACTTCACACTTTTCTGGCTTATTATTTACAACATGCCTCCTTATTTTCAACAATTCATGTCCTATTATAATGCAACCATTTCTATGAGAACCGCTTATACAGCCACTGAGCCCCTTTTATGCCTAATGGTATGAAAAAAACCAAAAAAACTTACCAAACTAAGCAAGCAATACACACCTTTATACGATCAGCATAGTCCTTCGACTCCTCTGCTCTCTTGAAGGCAGTCATAGCAGTTTGACTAGATGTGTACGCCTCCACAAAGCTTATAACACCAAGATCCTTCATTGTACCACTGTCAGTCGCAAGACTTCTAACATTCTGGTTAGCAGTATCCCCGGTATGTTTCAATACTTTGGACACATTATGACCAGAATCACCAAATGATTGTACATCCAAAGCCGTTGTTTCCAATGATCTAGACGACAGATGACGAACAAGAGCAGACTCACCTAGCTTAGCTACAGAGCAAGGGCTAGCCTCTGCTGTTGGCTCTACCTCGTTTGAGTCCCTTTTCCTTGATAGGTCACCCACAAATACCTTTCTCATATCTTTTTTAACAGTAGGCTTCATTCCTGAACTACCCATATCACCCAATTTTGCTTCAGATCCAGCATGCTCTATCAATGATGGTTTCTCATCTCCTATGGTGTCAATGGTCCGTCTTCTAGAAATCTTATTGCCAACACTCTTACCATCATTACTAACTTTAGCACTAGACTCGTTTGAATATATCCGTCTACCATCACCTACTACTTCAGAGTTCGAGGCAGGTTCATGATGAGCAGCATCCACTTCAACCCTCCTCATTTTATTAGGATATGGTTCTTGCTCAGTCAATGAATCAGACACCTTTACCCTTACTCTTTGGAAACTACATCTTCTATCATTATCCCTAGACCTTGATGAAGATGCCTTCCCAGAACTCTTTGGAATCAGAGCACCAGTAGCATTGTCTTTTGTGCTCATTCTACCATCACTCCAGCAATGATCTAAAGCATGCAAATCAGATTGACCTGTTGCCTGTTCCATAACAGTATCAGTGTCATACATTATCATATGAGTATTCCTAACCTTGGAGGCTTCTTTATGTTTTGTTTCAACTTTGCCACCAAATCTTTGGCCTGCATCAGTGTCACGTAAGTCTTGCACAGATCTATGGACCTTCACATTATCTTCCCTGGCCAGTAACTTTCTTGGAATTTCAGTCCCAATACCACCATTTTTAGCATGACCTTTTCTAGGAATATTTCTCCCAACAGCAGGTGAAAGCTTGTCCAGATTAAGAGACCTCATAGGAGATGACGAAACTGACTCTACTGGTGACCCCTTTCTTTCTTGCAAGCTAGCCCTTCTACAAGAATCTGAAACCTTTGAAGAACTTGAAGTGGCAGCAAGCAGAAATCGTTCAGATTCCAAATCCTTTCTTGAAGAATAAGGATCACTAAGATTTGGTCGAGAAGTAACCTTTTCTCTATGTTTATCCTGCTGGTGATTCTTCTCATGACTTTTGTCGACGGAATTCTCTTTACTAGCGGGCAATATGATTTTCATCGTTTTTCCTTTATGGAAAGATCTGTCATCACCTTTACTTGTAGATTCCTTTACCTCGGTTTTAAAAGTCTTTAATCTCTTCTCGTTCCTTCCTGTTCTATCACTGCCTTCCTCTCTAGTCTTGCTATCTGGAAGGTTATCCTCAGTACTTTCCAATGTGTTAACATAAGGCTGACTCTCCTGCCAGTCTTTTAACTTTCTCTTCTTTGCATGCATTTCCACTTTTTCAGAACTCCTATTTGATAATTTACTCTTCATTGATACCTGAGTGCTTTCCTTCTGTCTCTTGACTGAAATTATCAACCTGTCCCTGCCCTGATGATCTCCATTGCTAGTATACAGCTGCTCATTGTCTTGTTCCATATCTCTCTCATCTGCCATGGATGGCAAAGTAGGATTTGAACCGAAACCGTTTCCACCAAGGTCCCTAACAGCTTTGTTATTCCGATAACCATCAGTATTAGGTGCAGCTTCAGTCTTGATCTTATTTGAAGTTACGTAGTGACACTGATCAGACCCTGTCTTGCTTTTCAGCTTTTTAGGCTTCAGATCACCTGCAAATATATTTCACAGAGAAAAATCAAGTTTCACATAGTTATCACATTTAGCAATATATATAGTGCATGCTTCAAAACATTGTCACCTCCAGTCACATCCTTCCCATGTACTTTAGCAGCATGCCTTCCCACAGCGAAGTTGCTCAACTTTGGATGCAGATCAATAGGCTTATTGACCACATTTTTCTCAAGCAATGATTGGTTTACTTCACTCGAACTTTTTCTTTTCTGTTTATGCTGCTGAGCATCCATTGACGAATGTGAAGTTTGTCTCAGACTGGAGGTGCTATCTTCAGGTCTGGACCTGTTCTTCAAACTATTATGCATGGCATCTGCATTAATATTCAAGTTGGTTTGGCCAGAGTTCCCCACATTAACTGGAACTACTCCAGATATAACCCCACTACCATTATACTGAAAGCTGTCCCGCTTCTGAGAAATTAAGTGGAGGTTCATCTCCTGAACTGCCTTTGTGGTTTCATCCTCACTAATATCACAATGATTCCTTCCAGGCCTACACAATGAAAAACCAAAATCCTCAAGGCTTTTGAATGATTATACTGTCTACATGCATCTGCTATATATTATTAAGAGTGGGTTAACATGCACACAAGACTTCTAACATCTAATAATGGATAGCTTTAAGGGCGTAAGTATAATTCCTTAAGAGGGGCTCAAAAGGAAAGAGAGAGAGGTATGATCCATCTTAGTAATTGAACAGCCAAAGGCTGATTGCTTTTTTCATGAAAAAGTTGGATACCACAAGAATATAATGTAAAGGGCAACAGAAAAGAACTCACAGCCATGTTGACATGCTACACAGCCACTTATCAGGCAGATCCTCTGGCTCAATGCCAATTGGCAGGAGGCGCCACTTCTCGCAACGATCACATCCTACCCAATTGTCTGGTGGGGCTGCTGGAGTAACTTCCATTGGCAGAGGGACTGTTGCTTCAGTGGAAAATTCATTTATGGGAACGTGTTTTCCTTTTACTGCCCCAAGTTCCCAGCGATTTGCTCCATTGTCAGCAGGCATCTCTAATGCTTTCATTTGGTTATTCTGTTCCTTCACCCTTGTCTCAAGTATATCTTTATAGCTATTGCGTACCTTGACGATATCCTTTTGAGCAGTCTTCTTGTCTTTCATTGCCCCAGAGGGACCAGACTTCGAGTTCTCTTTCATTAACTTGGAAGGTGATATGCCACTGCTTTGAATGCCCATTAACTTTGTTTTTCTTTCAAATGGCAATTTGTCAATACCACGAGGTACTTTTACTTCATGTGGTTCACGTGTGGTAGCTTTAGAACCAACTTTCTTTTCAAAACGATCTGGCTCATGCTTAGAAACATCAGCGTCATTTTTACAAACTGAACGAACTGTGCTACCTTTGATCCTGTCAGTTCCCCTTGAATCAAGTGAAAGCTTTTTGGTGGAGGACCTTGCTTTGGTTTCCTCGGTATGTTCTATTGAACTATATTTGACATCTTTCTGCTCATAGCTTCCACAATCCTGCCCACAGACCTCATCTGACTCCGTGCTTGTAAAATCAGGGCCAAACAATTGTTCTTTCATCCATTCTTTTTTTGTTTCTCTTTTCTTTACAGGTATGTCTTTCTTAGCTGCTCGATTTGCTTCAGATGTTGTAACAGCAGCATTCAACATACCGCCGGTACAACGTACAGAATCAGATGACAGCTTGACTTTAAAATCATTGGTTAAGCACTGCTTACTGCCAAGAGATTCTGCGCCCACACCTTTTTCAAGAGATGAAGCCTTGTCACCCTTAAAACCTGCACTGTTCTTGGATTTATTTTTTTCCAAAACTTCACTTTTGTCTCGTGAACTTACTTCCTTTCCTTCCATCAGCTTCCCTTCTCTGAGAACAGAAGAAGAATCATCCACAAAAGCAGAGCTTATTTTTCTGTCCACCATTGGCGGTGTAAGCTTATTTTCCAAGATTCTTCCCCTCCTTGTTAAGCAAAGTAGACTCTCATTTAGTGGTGAGAGCAGCCGGTTTCCAGGGATAAGGAAGGACGTCATATCCTACATGGTAAAAAATAGAAATAAGTGAGGAAAAATCAACAGGAGAACCAACAAGCATAACAAAACAAGAGTGGCATAAAAAAGAAACTTACACGTAGTATGCTGCCAGGAGAATAATGAGTGATATCATGAGAATCCGTTGGTTGTCCACCACTATCCTCGGGACAGTTGCCCATTGAGAAAGAAGGAGAAAGAAGTCCAAGACCACTGTAGATTGCAGCATTTTTCCTTGCAGATTTATCAGAGCCTACTTTAATCCGTACCTTGAGAGACCTTTGCTCGGTTGGATTTGCCAAATTAGTTGCAGCAGTTTCAGTTTTTGATAGACATGTTGCACCAATTGAAACACGCAATGAAGATGTATCTTTGCTTGCAAAATCATCAGCAGCAGCAACTGGTCTAACAGGGAGGACAGGTTCTGCATGTGTGACTGAATTAAAGGGAACACCCTGGACAGGAACACAACCCACAATTGTCAAGTAAAACAAAATATCCGCATCAATCAAGATAAAGAACCAATAACTTTCCATATACCTCCAAACGGAAAATGTCAGGTGAGCGCGGTTTGTTGAAATTCAGCATTCTCTGAGGGGTCTTCGTATGAGAATGAACTGCAGGAGACTGCTTATGTGTGGGTAGAAATGATCCATACCCACCAAATTTCGGCCCTGCCAAGAAATTCATTATAGAGTTGTCCCATCACTTCTCAGATAGGACTAGAAAGCACTTAGGTCCTCTTTCTGGTAGAAAAATTCTATTAGGGGTGGCTTACCCAAAAGTTCTGCAGAAATGCCGCCTTCAAAATCTTTCTGAAAATGACCCAACACATCTTGAAGCCTCTTGTCCTAAAAGAAGCAGAAACATAAACGTTACTGGTGATAATACTCAAAAACACAACTGCATTGAAAATGAATTATATAGTTGCATGTAGAAGTTTATAAACATCAAGATAAGTTTCATACAGGACCTCACAACCATTTGTCTTTTCTCCTCATGGGAAAAAGAAACTAATCATATTCATCGTGCCAAAAAAGTATTAGTAAGTTAGTAACCCTATGGAGCAACCCCACAGTTGCCAAATCAGACAACCAAGACCAAATTACCATGTCCACTTCCAAGTTTAGGTCAGCGAAATGCATCAGCAGAGAAGTGCAATAAATTTGAATCAATAGATACACACACACACACAATCAGATTCACGTTATAACTAAAATACACAAGTGAGTGAAATGCATCTTCAAATAAGTGGCATTAGATTCAGATTACGGGGACAAGACACAAACTGATTTGGATCGTCAATAATTCCTCAGGCATGTGAGGCTCACCACCATAAAAAAACAGAACACAGCCAACACTATCATCATAACTAATTTCTAAGTTGAGTAAAATGCACCATCCATCTGTGCAATAAACTCAAATTTGTTGGGTAAAAGTAGACACACACATTTAGGTCAAGTTCCAGTAAGTGTTATTTTTTACATTTTCTCCTTGGTTATATTCAGTGCTGAAAGTCATTTCTGCCGTGAAAGAAGCATGAGACAAAGTGTGTGCCGTCTCGAACTCTCAATTCAAAGGACCACAAATAATCTAGTTTCTAAGCAAGATTACGATGGACTACCATCAAACATTAATCCAATCAACAATGCAGATTATTGTTTTGGTTTTTCTCAATAGCCCTAAGGAAGCACATTGGTAAATCCCCAAAACAGACACATACAAACGCAATTTCTCTCAATTGATCATCCATCATATATTGCTTAGTCCGATAATCACCATAAAATTCCTATTTTTTTAATTTCCTCTTCCAGTAACATAACAACAAATTCATTGGTTTAGTCACATAAAAAATTTAAAATTTTATGACAACAACACAGGAGAAAACTCTTACAATGTAAGAGAGAGCTGTATCAGGGTCAATGCTTTCGTCATTGTCGTCAAAACAAGCCTCTCCTTCTTCAAGCTCAGTCTCTTCCATCTCCTCTCGACAACCCTAACCCTAACCCTAATTCCCCCCAAAAACCCTAGCGTTGTATCCTAAAGTCCAACATGATTGATCAGACAACACACATTACTAGAAATAACTTGGAAAAACACAAATTAGACCCAAAAAACAACTTCAAAAACCCAGAAAAACCACAAAGGAATTCCTCTCAAACTGATCACAAACCCTCAATGAATCCCTTGTTTGATCAAAACAAGAATAATAGAACAATTTACGTGTATGTATGTGTAACGTATATTTTAAACGAGAAATCCAATCCCTTTTCAGGAGTAGCGTTGGACGAACAACCCTGAGAGAGATGAATCAATATGCGGCAGACGATCGAAATTTGATTTTTGATTCCGGAAATTGGTTTTGTGTTATTACATTGAGATGATACAGAATGCAAAGAGGGGAAGGGTGTTTTGTGGTTTTTATTTATTTATTTCTTTCTTTTTGGGCTTTCTCATTGCATTTCTTATAATTTTATTTGGGCCAAAATTAAGAAATTCAAAAAAATACAATATATTTTTTTTTTTTGGAAGACAATGCGGCATCGAACCCACGATCGACTACCACAAACACATCAAAATATTATAGCGAACGACTGTGATATTAATAATGCACATAGAAATTCAGATGTGAAATGAATATTAATAATGCATATAGGAATTTAAACATTATCCTTCACTGAAAGCATCTCGTGAGCATGCTACGTTAGGAAAGAGTAACACAACACGACATGCATAGATTAGTAACGGTTATTTATTGAGGGCAATAAAATAAAAATGAGTATCAAGTAATGATTATTAATATACGACCAAATTTTACTTATAAAAGAAATTCAAAACTTGTGCATGTGTGTTTTTCTTTTAGTACGAAAACACGTATGTATAAGCTCGTTTGTATTAGACATCATATTGTGTAACTGTTGTTGTATTCTCATAATACTAATTAAATAACCATCAATCCACATCTTCTTACTCATATGTGGCAATCGTGTTTAAACAAATTTACATCCTAAGATCCCATTGATGACTTGAGATTCATTGGGTTTTTTTTTCTTTTTCCAATGATATTGATTGTTGTAGATTGTTAATGATTTTGATCGATGAACATATGTATATATGTACGTGTAAGAATCGTGATCTCGAACGCCATATCAAGCAAACTATTTAACCACTATACTGTGGTTGGTGTGTGAGGTCAATGACAACGTTGATGCTTTAATAGAAATGTAACATTTAATGACTACAAATAATTTGGAGGGAATACTAGGTCAACGACAACAGACTGCACCATATATTTACACATCGATTTTATATTGCTTTAAAAGACGGCGTATATACTAGTAGTTCATACTTTTTAGAGTGAATTATGGATATGCTCCTGTGGTATGTCGAAAATTATGGCTAACGTTCCTATACTCAATTAATTATGGATTTGGTCCCCATGGTTGTCATTTTTATGGCTAGAGTCCTTCTCACTAACAAAATTCGTTAACTCAGTTAACTAAGGGCTAAAAAGACCAAAATACCCTTAATTTATTTTTTCTATTAAAAAATAAACTATATAGAATATGCTATAATAGTTTTTTACTTTTAAATTATTTCCTTTTTATTTTCAAGTAAGAAAAACATATTAAGAACACCCACCTAATAACACCACCCACTCACCACCAAATCAACAAACAAATCCAAACACTGTGAAAATTCTAAATTAAACAAATCCAAACACAATATCTCAAGAACATCAAGAATTCTAAAAAAATTTACAAAAATCATGTTCAAACAAAAACCCTAAATTGAATCCAAATAAACAAAATTTGTGGTGGTGTTGATGCTTTGGTAGAGTATCCCTCTTCTAGGTTTTGGTTCTTGAAGCTAGCCATGGCGAGAAACATTTCTGGGTTTCGGTTTCTGAAGCCAACCATTGTTAACAAACCCTAAAGAAGACAAAATAGAAAGAAAATATACCCTTAAGAAGAAGAGGTCGAGTTCTTCAAGGTTCATCAATGGAGATTCTTCCTACAAAGAAAATATACCCTTTCTGCATCCATGTTTTCCCTGTCATTTGGGTTTCCAAATTTTCGACTTTCAACTCAATTGATTCCGCAACTTCAAATCAAGCATGAAGGATGATGTTACTGGTAGTGTCTTCAAATGCGTTAGATAAAATGAATATTTAAACCACAAATTTGGCTTCAAATTCAGTTCTTCTCGCCTCATTAGTTAGCAAGACGATGAGAGAGAATAAGAGAGGGGGAGAGAGAGACAGAGCAAGGCAGTTGGTGGTGCTTGTCACAATCCAGGGAAGATTGGGGTTCAAGTTTTTAGATTTCATCGGAGATGGGAGGTTTGGGTGGACGGATTGAGGGAAGAAGGAGGTCGGCTAGAAGGGGAGGGAACTAGGAAGAAGAAGGTTAGGGGTGGTCGATGGTGAGGTGTAGTATGGCCAACGTTAAAAGAAAGAGGTATAGTCTCTCTCTTGTATATATACAAGTATATATATAGAGAGAGAGAGGAAGGATCATGCGAGAAGTTAAACATTTTGCGAGAAATCGAGAAGTGTGGTATCATATATGATTACATGGCCTGTATATGTGTTTAATCATATATGATTAAACGTCTATTTATTGTCAATATAACATGCGTTTAATCATATATGATTAAGCTTGTGTATCATATATGATTAAACACTTCTCGCCTTCTCGCAAAATGTTTAGCTTCTCGTTTGAACATGCCCCTATATATATATATATATATATAAGTAATATATAAAACTAAAAATATAAAAAAATTAATATTAAAGTATAAGAGGACAAAAAAAGATAAAAAGACCATTTTACCCTTTAGTTAACAGAGCTTGGTGGACGACGTTCGGTTCAAGAACTAATTTAGCCATAAAAATGACAACCTTGGGGACCAAATCCATAATTAATTGAGTATAGGGACATTAGCCATAATTTTGGACATACCACAAGGACCAAATCTGTAATTCACTCTAGTTCATATTATATTCAAAGTAAATTACAAATTCAGTCCTTATGGTTTTATGTTGGTTACGAAGAAGGTCCCTGAACCCTAAGATTCATAACTAGTGTCCTCAGATTTTCATTTTTATTATGGATCATGTCCCTTATCCTAACTTCCAATGAAAAGACTCCAGTAAGTCAAAAGTATTTTAGTTTTTATCATTTTCTTTTATTTTAGTATTTAGAATATTAATTAACATTAAACACACACTGATGATAATTGGATCAACTTTTTGCGAGAATTATCGAAGTGTTGAATGCAAGGGAGAAACATATGTCAGTTTGATAAAGTTTGTTAAAATTTTTAAGAGTAAATTCACTTTGGGCAAACATTTGTAGATGAGCAATTGAGTCATAATATACCCTTGAAGTAGTATGAGTCACCTAAGGTTGGGAGACAAACAAGATCTTGTTGTGAGTATCACTCCAATAAGGTTCAATGTCCACCCCTTATGTATCGAAGGTTCAGATTAGGTTTGGTGTTGTTCATCGTGAGGTCGGCATAGTAGTGTTGACTAAAAGTCAATTAGGTGCTTGTCTAAGGACAGGTTATGTTGAGACACTCCCTTGAAAAAGGAGTTAGTTGGTTGGTGAAATTAAGAGTAATTTAGGTTTGCATTCTCAAGTCGTTATCCATTTTGGCGAAGGTTGATTGATGAACCATCTATCAGGCTTGCACCCCAGGTTATGTGCCATTCTTGAAGCATCTCATGCGCCTTTCATGGTTCATGTGTTTTTTCGAAAAAAGTAAATTTATGATATCGATGTCGGGAGAAATCTTCGGTCGAAGTTTAATTTATTCAGAAAGGACCAAACTTTTGAGAACCAATTAATCCCGTTTGAGTGGACGTTTGAGTGTTTGATTGGTGCTAGATTTCAAGGACGATATCTCTTTTAAGGTTGGAAGGATGGTAACACCCAAATTAACCATGAAAAACATCAAGAAAAGTTTCATTAATATCAAGAATAAATTCATACAAAAAGTTTACAATACAAAATCCATACAAAGTGAACACGTAAATCTAAAAACAACAAAAAAAACCCTAAAAGTATAAAACCTGAATCTAGTTGGTGATGATCTCGAGGATTTTTTTTTGTTCAAGACAAATTCTTCTTTAAGCCAAGAACAAAACCTAGATTCATCAAGAAAACCCTAACCCTAAACTAAAATAAAAATCCATAACCTATTGTCATGTGGATCGAAGGAACAGAGCAAAAGTCGTTGCTGTGTGGATCAAAGGGTCGGGGCGGAGTTCATCGAGGTCATCTGCAAACCACAGGCCGGGGCAAAGTTCGTCGAAGATCCAACGTTTTACCTCTCGGTTTCATCTTTGTACCACCACCGAAGATCACCACCACCATCGGATGAGAGGGAAGGGATAGGTTTTTAACATCCATTTGCAACGTCGATTTATAGGCGGTGTCAACAGGGAGAGAGAACAGAAGAATGAGAAGGAAATCGACGAGGTTTCGGATTTGCTTTGGTGTTCATCAAGAGAGAAAAAAAAAGAGAGAGAAAGGGTTAGTAATATGGAGGGGATAAATCTGGGATTTGATTGAGGTTCTTCCATGGGTAACAGAATAAAAAAAACAATTAGGGATATGGCTAAATTCTTAAGCACCCAAAAATGAAATCTCAAGCATCACCATGTTCTAGAATATGGGTTCAGGGTTAGAACTTGGAAGGGTTGATTTAGTTTTTATTTTTCTTAAACAAGGAAATAGTTAAAAAGACAAAAACGACCCCTTATATGAGGGGAATATATGGAGCTAATGGTGACCAAACTAACAATGTTAAGTTGAGGGCCATGAGTGTTATGAAAATGAAAAAGTTAAGGACCTCTAGTATAGTTTGTTTGATGGACCATATCGAAATTTAGAGCAAACCACAGGACCACCAGTGTAGTTCACAGTTATAACTTTCTTAAACTGCATTTTCCGTTGTGGATTGAATTTAGTCGCATTGATGCACATTTTTTTTTTATTATATTTAGGCTATTTTTGGTAAACTAGCTGATAAGCTAACTTATCAATCACAAGCTAGCCAGTCGTTGATAAGCTAAGCTAGCTAGTGATTGATAAGCTAGCTGGTAGCTGATAAGTTAGTTGATGAATAAATCATGTTTGGCAAAAAGTAGTTTATAAGCATGTAAAATGAGAAAAATGACATATTGAAAAATATAATCAATTACAATATTTCATAATATAATTAAAACAAATTTCTAATAATATAATATGTCAATTAATAAAAACAAGATAGTAAAGAAAAACTAAATAATATAATATGTTAATTAAAAGAATTTCAAATTGACTATTATATATATACACTCTAAGTTTTGAATTTGTTAAAACATATTTTAGAAAACATCTACATTAGTTTATGGTTTTAAATAGTCGTTACATATAATATGGATAAAAATAAAATTGGTTAACCTCACATATCTTAAATTATTAATAACTTTTCAAAAAATTTAATTAGTATTAAATTCAATATTGTATTAAAATCATTTAATACAATTTTCTATAATTTACTAACTTACTTAAACATATTTAGAATTGTTATATTTGATTTTTGCTAGCAAAAATATATTGAATAATAATTAAAAAAAATAATATATAAACAATTGATATAATTAACAATAATTCTAAATAATTAATATCAATATATAATTAAAATTAATTAATAATAGTTACTTTTAGTTAATATTAATTAATATTTATTAATATTAATAATAATTAATTTTTATTTATAATCGATATTTATTTATAACTAAAAGTAATAAATAATAATTAATATTAATGAGGGTTATAATTGAAAAAGGTGACAAAAAGCTTCCAATAAGATACTCCAACTATCTTAACTATCTGAGGAGTCTTCGAATTAGAATGAACTGCAGGAGACTGTTTCTGTGTGGATAAAAATTACCCATACCCACCAAATTTTGGTCCTGCCAAGAAATTCATCATAGAGTGTATTAGATAACACTCGTGCTCTTCTTTCTTGTAGAACATGTGTAACACCCCAAATTTCGTAAGTATTCTATTTCAACCCTTGTCATTATTTTCTTGATTCGATTGTTTTAGGATGATTGTTTTTCAGTTAATCCATTTATTTCACTTCCCCATCCGTATATTGTGCTGCTTTAGGAATTAGTTGATTTGTTAGAATTGAATCGGGTCGAAAATAGAATTTTTGGAGTGAGCAGGCCACCCGGTGAGAATGCCCTTGGCATTCTCGCGGTGTCGTAGTCGCGAGGAGTCCACGACCCGTGGTACAATTGAGGCGATAGTGCCCGACGATTATGCCCAGGTCACTATCGCGTGTCATAGTCGCGGGCTACGTACCGAGAGCTCGTGTGAGCGGGCGATTATGCCCCGACGATTATGCCATGGGTATAATCGCTGGTTAATCTCGCGCGAAGGGGCTGACGGGTTAAAACCTCGATTTTGGCCTCTTTTCTCATTTACTTCTCACCTATCTCATTGATTTCTCTCTAAACTCTCCCTCCTCATTGATGAGCCGAATTCTAGGGTTTCCAGAGCATCATTTCACTTATTTATTGCAAGTTGTAAGCATCTATATCAAGATCTAAAGCTAGGGTTATCATCCATCATCTTCTCTTTCAAGTATCAAGAAGGAGATCTACGGTTTTGGGGGTTTTCATCAAAATCCCTTTTTGTGAGTCCATCTTTCACAATACATGCTTAAGTGTTTACATGAAAACCTTTTCTTGCTTAATTTCATATATTCACAACTTTTCTACTTTTGTGTTCTTGAACTACCAAGGTTAAATTTTAGGGTTTTGACATTTTAATCATTTGATAAACTATGTGATTATAAAATGTGTAGGCACCTAAATGTTAGTGTCTTACATTTATTTTGGATTATGGAGATTTGAATAAAGGATGTAATCTACTTCAAATCATGATTTAAGAAGAGGATTATGTGTTTATGCTTATTTCTTATTGTTGGTAATGGTACCCATGAAATCTTAGGAGAATGTGTCTTACATTTTGAGTGGGATCTAACTTATGTGAAGATGATATTTTTTTAGGATAATATAAATTGTCTTGAAATTAGATAATGTTATTAGACATGTTATGTTGGGTTTGATTGACAAAGGCATGATAACCAAATTTCATACCTTTATATTATGTGGGAATGGTGAGGTCCCAAGGTAAAGATACATGAATAGGGTTGAATTTGGTGACACTTTGGGGTAAAGATTCATGAATAGAGTTGAACCCATATTTACATTGAACTAAAGATTCATGAATAAAGTTGATGTTCTAACGGCTAAAGATTCATGAATAGAGTTGATGCAGGTAAATAACCATTCCAACTTAATGCTCCACATGGGTTGCGGGCTACTTTTGTCACTCTATTTATTATAAATTTGTTCACCAAAATATTATACCTTGTCACACATATATCTTGAATGTACTCACTAGGCTCCAATCCTAACACTTGTTTACTTTGGTGTTCATACCAGGTGCCGTTAGTGGTGGGGTGGCGAAGTCATGAGTGGAGTGTCGAGCCGACTTTTTGGGACATAGCATATGACGAGATATAGAGCGTACATAATCACTTGTCGATATTTTGGAAATAGAAGACGAAACCCAATTATAATCTAAAATAGATTGTTTAGATTAAGTAGGTTGTCGATCCTCTTTTCATTCATTGGAATTTGTAAACGCTTATACTTTCCCCAAATTATATTGGGATGATGTCATTTGCGAAACTAGTTTTTTTTATACAAATGTGCCAGGTTGTTTCTCTTCATATTATAAGCGTGATATTGAGAAAATTTATGTTTGAAAGGTTTCAAAATTTTGGATGTTACAAGTTGGTATCAGAACTCTAGTTTAAGTGAACTAGGCATTAATGTAAGATGTCTAGACTTAGGTTGAGATTATTAAGCAATGATTTGTGAGAATTGGGTAGAACTTTTAAGATGGGTTGGTTTCAGAATCTACGAAAATTATGCTAGTCGAGAGTTGTAGTGAAGGTAACGGGAACTCTTACGTACTATATGTTCATAATTTCACTTAGTTAACGTTATTATGAGGATGTTTTACGTGAGTGTACTTGTTTTACAGTTGTTATGATTATTGGTAAATGTAATAGTACGTTTCTATCGTGCTTTATTTTGAGAACCTTCCTCTTACTCTTTCTCGTGCTTGTGTGGCAGCCATTACTCCTTTATGGTGAACACTCGTAGTCGGCTGTTAGGCGACGGAGATCTACGTGATGACAGCTCACCCGAGCGAAACCCAGTGGTTAGAGCGGCAATTGTCGTTCCTCCTGGTATGCCGCCGATATTTACTGGAGAGGTGGAGCAGGTGCCTAGAGTGGAATTGGCATCCACGAACCCGGTTGTGCAAGAGGCAAACCCTCAAGCTGACATGATGGCCAGCGTTATGCAATTGGTGACGTCGGCTATAGAGAAGCAACAAGAGGATTTCCTGAAGATGTTGGATGATAGAGATGCTAGTCTCAGGAAGCCGGAAGTGGTTGCCGAGAATGCAGTGGCCGGTTCGGGAGGTACTGGGAACAGGGTCAGAACGGAAGAGCACGCAGTTGTCGGTGCTCATAGGGAAGGAAAGAGTTGCTCCTACAAAACCTTCCTTTGTATTAAACCACCCGAGTTCTCAGGATCCGATGACCTAGTTGATTGTATAAACTGGATTCAAGCTGTTGAGCAAGCTTTTGGTTCCAGTGAGTGCGGAGAAGAACAGAAGGTAAGATTTGCCTCTCAGATGCTAAGAGGTCCTGCGCATTGATGGTGGAACGTCACTAGGTCTACCCTTGATGTCGTTGTTCTTGCTCAGTTGTCATGGGAGGCATTCAAGAAGAAATTGATGGAGGAATACTGCAATGAGAAGGCGATGGATCAAATTGTGGATGAGTTCCGATCCCTCAAGAAGGGTAGTATGTCGGTGAGGGATTACTCAAGGAAATTCGTTGAGAAGCTCGATCTGGTGGGGCATGCGGCCCCAACTGAAAATGACAAAGTAAAGGCATATCTGAAGGGGTTGCCAGCGGACATGATGTCCATGGTCTGTAACGCCAAACCCTCTACCCTCCGTGAAGCCATTGAAGAGGCCAAAGTCATGGATGATGTTTATGCTCAGAGTTGCGAGGAGAGAGTCGGGGAGACCGAAAAGAGAAAGTGGGAAGGCAATTCCTTGCCTTCCAAGAAGCCAGTAACCTTCAACAACAATTTCAACAGGGGGACCGAATCTAGGCGGGAGGCTAGGTGGTGTCCCAAATGCAAAAACAAACACTTCGGCCCCGTGCAATACTACCGGAACGAATTGCTTCAAATGCGGCAAGTTAGGACACATCCGTGAAAATTGCCCTGTCTGTGGGATTGTCTGTTACGAGTGTAAGGAACCGGGTCATGTTCGAAATGAATGCCCAAAGTTGAAAGCAGGAGGACCACAAGGAAAGAGGGAGAACCCTCCGAAGGCGACGGGAAGAGCATTCCAGATGACCGCCGATGAAGTGAAGGCTTCACTAGACGTCGTTTCGGGTACGTTCCTTGTTAACTCTATACCCGCTCACATATTGTTTGACTCTGGTGCTAGCTTTTCTTTTGTGTCGAACTCGTTTTGCCAACATATCTCTATGGTGGCTAGTGTGTTAGATGATGCTTTAGTCGTTGAAGTAGCTAATGGTTGCCAGGTGGTGGTCTGTGAAGTGTTGCGAGGTTGTACCTTAGAGTTAGGGGGAGAGAAATTCTCAATCGACCTCATGCCCATGGCCATCGGAGGATTCGACATGGTGATTGGGATGGATTGGTTGGTAGAGAACCAAGCGGAAATTCTGTATGCCAAGAATATGATTAGAATTTCGACTACCGAAGGAAGCAGGGTGATTGTTTATGGGGGTACTCATTATCACCATGGCTAAGGCACATAGGTGCTTAGTGAAGGGATGTTCCTCCTTCCTAGCCTACGTGTTAGACGCCAAGCTCGAGAAGAAGACACTCGAGAACGTGAAAGTAGTCCAGGAATTCCCTGACGTTTTCCCCAATGATTTGCCCGGTTTGCCACCAGAGAGATAGGTCGAATTCAGGATCGATCTTGTTCCGGGGGCGGCTCCAATTGCTAGAGCTCCCTACCGATTGGCTCCTTCCGAGATGCAAGAGATGTTGTCACAACTCCAGGATCTTCTTGAGAAAGGTTTTGTAAGACTGAGTTCCTCACCGTGGGGAGCCCCAGTCCTTTTCGTCAAAAATAAGGATGGCACGATGAGAATGTGCATCGACTATCGGGAGTTGAACAAAGTGACCGTGAAGAACAAGTACCCTCTTCTGAGGATCGACGATCTGTTTGATCAATTGCAGGGAGAAGGCTGTTTCTCAAAAATCGATCTTTGATCCGGGTACCATCAGGTGAGAGTGAAGGATGAAGACGTCCCGAAGACGGCGTTCAGGACCCGGTACGGTCACTATGAATTCTTGGTCATGCCTTTCGGACTGACCAACGTGCCGACGGTGTTCATGGATCTGATGAACCGAGTGTGCCGACCATTTCTCGACAAGTCAGTGATAGTGTTCATCGACGACATCCTCGTATATTCTAAGGACGAGTTCGAGCATGAGAAACATCTTCGTGAAGTGCTAGAGGTGTTGAGAAGAGAGCAACTCTATGACAAGTTCTCGAAGTGCAATTTCTGGCTGAAGGAGGTCCAGTTCTTGGGGCACGTTGTCACTCGAGATGGAGTGAAAGTCGACCCTTCGAAGATTGAAGCTATGATGAATTGGGAACCTCCAAAGAGTCTGTCCGAGATTTGAAGCTTCTTAGGTCTAGCGGGTTATTACCGGCGATTCATCCAAGATTTCTCAAAGATCGCCTCATCTTTGACCGCTCTTACCAAGAAGAATGTGAAATTCATGTGGACAGATACCCAAGAGGAAGCCTTCCGAACTCTCTAGAAGAAGTTATGCGAGGCACCAATCCTATCCTTACCCGAAGGAACCGAGGATTTTGTAGTTTTTAGCGATGCCTCGAAAATGGGTTTGGGTTACGTCTTGATGCAACGGGCGAAAGTTCTAGCTTACACATCGAGGCAACTTAAGATTCATGAGAAGAATTACCCTACCCACGACTTAAAGTTGACGGCGGTTGTTTTTGCGCTAAAGCTTTGGCGGCACTATCTCTATGGTACTAAGTGCACCCTCTATACTGATCACAAAAGCCTACAACATATCTTCGACCAGAAAGAGTTGAATATGAGGCAGAGGAGATGGCTAGAACTTCTAAAAGACTATGACTGTGAGCTACTCTATCACCTTGGCAAGACAAACATGGTGGCGGGTGCTCTAAGTAGAAAAGAGTATAGTGGTAGCCTACGCGTTTCTCTCTCTCGAATCGAATTGGTGTCAGGTCTGATCGAGAAGATCAAGACATCGCAAGTGGAAGCTCTTCGGAAGGAAAATCTTAAAAGCAAGGTGATGGTAAAGCAACATCTGCTTTTGAACGAAGATGGTCGAGGGGTGAAGCTTTTCGAAGGGCGAGTGTGGGTGCCCAAGATTGGAGGAAATCGTGAAATACTTCTTGAAGACTCCCACAAATCTAAGTATTCCATCCACCGGGGAAGTACGAAGATGTATTGAGATTTGAAGCTTAACTATTGGTGGCCTGTCATGAAGTTAGACCATGCTAATTACGTGGAACGATGTGTGACTTGTCTTCAAGTCAAAGTCGAGCACCAACGACCATACGGGAGCCTCCAATCCTTGGAAATTCCTGAATGGAAGTGGGAACACATCACCATGGATTTTGTGACCAAACTACCGAGGACTCTTAGAGGGCACGATACCATATGGGTGGTGGTGGATCGTTTGACCAAGAGTGCTCACTTTTTGGCCATGAGAGAAACTCTTTCGATGGACAAGTTAGCCAAACTTTACATCGACGAGATAGTTTCAAGGCACGGTGTGCCTTTGTCCACCGTATCAGACCGCGATATCCGTTTCACTTCCAATTTTTGGGATGGTCTTCAAAAAGAGTTGGGGACTAGGGTAAAGTTGAGCACGACTTATCATCCCCAAACCGATGGCCAAAGCGAGCGAACCATCCAAACGCTCGAAGACATGCTAAGGTCGTGCGTCATCGATTTTGGCGGAAATTAGGACTCTCATCTACCTCTAGTCGAGTTCGCCTACAACAACAGTTACCACTCAAGTATCGGCATGGCTCCTTTCGAGGCCTTGTATGGCCGAAAATTCCGGACTCCGGTGTGTTGGATAGAGGCAGGTGAGAAGCAATTTATCGGACCTGAAATTGTTCAAGAGACCGCAGATAAGGTCAAGGGTATCCGGGAACGCTTAAAAGCGGCCCAAGACTGGAAAAAGAGTTACGCGGACAAGAAGAGGCGACCAGTGGAATTCCAAGTGGGCGATCGTGTAATGCTCAAAGTATCTCCTTGGAAGGGGATCATTCGGTTCGAAAAAAGAGGGAAGTTGAGTCCCCGATTTCTTGGACCTTTCACCATAACCAAACGGATAGGGCTCTAAGCTTACCAATTGGAGCTTCCGCCCGAAATGAATGGGATCCATAACACATTCCATGTGTGTTACCTACGGAAATGTTTGGCGAAAGACGAAAGTGTCATCCCTCTATCGGAAATTAGAGTGTATGAGGGTAATCGTTGCGTTGAGGAACCTTTGGAGAGAAAATCTAAGAAGCTCCGTCACAAGGAAGTCACGATGGTTAAGGTCCAGTGGAAGCACCACTGGGGTGCCAACGTGAGTTGGGAAGCCGAAGAGGATATGAAGAGAAGATATCCACACCTATTTATTCAGGCTAGATTTCGAGGACGAAATCATTCCCAAGTAGGGGAGGATTGTAACACCCCAAATTTCGTAAGTATTCTATTTCGACCCTTGTCATTATTTTCTTGATTCAATTGTTTTAGGATGATTGTTTTTCAGTTAATCCATTTATTTCACTTCCCCATCCGTATATTGTGGTGCTTTAGGAATTAGTTGATTTGTTAGAATTGAATCGGGTTGAAAATAGAATTTTTGAAGCGAGCAGGCCACCCGGTACAATCGAGGCGATAGTGCCCGACGATTGTGCCCAGGTCACTATCGCGTGTCATAGTCGCGGGCTACATACCGAGAGCTCGTGTGAGCGGGCGATTATGCCCCGACGATTATGCCATGGGCATAATCGCTGATCAATCTCGCGCGAAGGGGCTAACAGGTTAAAAACTCGATCTTGGCCTCTTTTCTCATTTACTTCTCACCTATCTCATTGATTTCTCTCTAAACTCTCCCTCCTCATTGATGAGCCGAATTCTAGGGTTCCCAAAACATCATTTCACTTATTTATTGCAAGTTGTAAGTATCTATATCAAGATCTAAAGCTAGGGTTATCATCCATCATCTTCACTTTCAAGTATCAAGAAGGAGATCTACGGTTTTGGGGGTTTTCATCAAAATCCCTTTTTGTAAGTCCATCTTTCACAATACATGCTTAAATGTTTACATGAAAACCTTTTCTTGCTTAATTTCATATATTCACAACTTTTCTACTTTTGTGTTCTTGAACTACCAAGGTTAAATTTTAGGGTTTTGACATTTTAATCATTTGATAAACTATGTAATTATAAAATGTGTAGGCACCTAAATGTTAGTGTCTTACATTTATTTTGGATTATGGAGATTTGAATAGAGGATGTAATCTACTTCAAATCATGATTTAAGAAGAGGATTAAGTGTTTATGCTTATTTCTTATTGTTGGTAATGGTACCCATGAAATCTTAGGAGAATGTGTATTACATTTTGAGTGGGATCTAACTTATGTGAAGATGATATTTTTTAGGATAATATAAATTGTCTTGAAATGAGATAATGCTATTAGACATGTTATGCTGGGTTTGATTGACAAAGGCATGATAACCAAATGTCATACCTTTATATTATATGGGAATGGTGAGGTCCCAAGATCCATGAATAGGGTTGAACTTGGTGACACTTTGGGGTAAAGATTCATGAATAGAGTTGAACCCATATTTACATTGAACTAAAGATTCATGAATAGAGTTGATGTTCTAACATCTAAAGATTCATGAATAGAGTTGATGTCGGTAAATAACCATTCCAACTTAATGCTCCACATGGGTTGCGGCCTATTTTTGTCACTTTATTTATTATAAATTTGTTCACCAAAATATTATACCTTGTCACACATATATCTTGAATGTACTCACTAGGCTCCAAGCCTAACACTTGTTTACTTTGGTGTTCATACCAGGTGCCGTTAGTGGTGGGGTGGCGAAGTCATGAGTGGAGTGTCGAGCCGACTTTTTGGGACATGGCATATGACGAGATATAGAGCGTACATAATCACTTGTCGATATTTTGGAAATAGAAGACGATACCCAATTATAATCTAAATATATTGTTTAGATTAAGTAGGTTGTCGATCCTCTTTTCATTCATTGGAATTTGTAAACACTTATACTTTCCCAAAATTATATTGGGATGATGTCATTTGCGAAACTCTTTTTTTTATATAAATGTGCCAGGTTGTTTCTCTTCATATTATAAGCGTGATATTGCGAAAATTTATGTTTTAAAGGTTTCAAAATTTTGGATGTTACAACATGGGTGGCTTACCCAAAATTTCTGTAGAGATGTCGCCTTCAAAATCTTTCCAAAGATGACCCAACACATCTTGAAGCCTCTTGTCCTAAGGAAGCACAAATATAAACGTTATTTGCCATAATACTCAAAAGCGCAACTGCATTGAAAATGAATCAACACAACGATAAGAAGACAACATATAATAGGTGCACGTAGAAGTTTATAAAGATCAAGGTAAGATTCATACAAGACCTCACAACCATGTCCTTTCTCCTCATGGGAAAAATAATCTAGTTGTGTTCATCGTGCCAAAAAACTATTAAAACTAGACGAGCCCAGTATATCCCACCCACAGGCTGAAACTTTGACCTAAAGAGTAAGCGGTTGTTTCCAAGAACACCACAGGTTAGTGAGAAGTGTGTGAAAGTGAAAAGGCCGATAAGCTTAAGGGCTATTTGGTTCGCCCGGAATGAATTGATTGGATTCGACCGGATTCCACCGAATTCCATGATTAAGGGATTTGATGATTCCTTAGGGTTCGTTTGGTTTGCAGGAATGGAATGGATTTGGGGGATTTGGATTTCAAATCCATTCCAATCTCGTGTTTGGTTTGCAGGATTGTCTGGATCTGAAATCCTTGGATTTCTTTGAAATCCTTGGATTTCTTTGAAATCCCTCAAACATAAGATTTTGAAATCCCAAGGGGTGGTTAGGAATTCAAGGAATTTCATAGTATTTGTATATAAAAATGTTTAAAAATATGTTAAAAACATTTGTTTTCTAATAATGAGTTAAATAAAAGGTAATTTAATTATTTTTATAAAATTTCATAACTTTTTAATGATTTTTTATAAATAATGGAATTCAAATCCATTCAAATGCTACAAACCAAACACACAAAAGGATTCCAAATCCTCCCCAATCCAATTCCCTACATGAAATCCATTCTATTCCTACAAACCAAATAGGCCCTTATCACATATGAAGGATTTGAATTCCATTTCCTGACAAATGTAACATAATTTATAATTTCGTTTTAGAAAGACAAAAATAACATTTGCATTTTAATTAACCACCACCTCATCCCACCCCGCCCTCACTATTCCCAAGTCCCACCAGCAACATATCTGCCACCACCACACCACTATTGTCGTCATCACAACCATCATACCACCCCGACAGATGCATATTTCTATCTTTTGCAAGATTCCATTCTAATTTCTCTCAACCAAACGCATGGTCAAATTCCATTCCGAATCCTTCAAAGTCAAATTCTTTTTATGGATTCCAATTCCACCAAATCCCATTCTCTGAACCAAACGCCCCCCCCCCCCCCAAGATTTTAAAGCTAGATATGGGCATGAAATAACAATAGAAAGAGAAAGAGAGAGAGAGATGTGAGCAAGCAATAGAAATACAAATAGAAAGAGAGACAAATATGAGCAAGCAATAGCAATATAAATAGAGGCAAGTACAAGGAAAACATGACCAATCTGTAGAACTATACACCGCTAGTCTAACTTAGGGTTTTGTTAACGTAACCCTCTCCCCTACACTCTTTCTCTCCACCTCCCTTCCTCCTGAATATAACCTATACAACAACCCCACACCTACCAAATGAGAACCATGACTGATTCCCCATGTCATCACTTCATGTTTAGGTCAGCAAAGTGCACCGGCAGAAAAAGTGCAACAAATTTCATTAACAGACCAAGTGGGTGAATGTATCTTCAAAGATGTGGCATTAGATTCAGATTATGGGGACAAGACACAAACAAATTGGGATTGTCAATAATTCTTCAAGCAGGTAAATCTCACCACCATAGGATAATGGAACAATCAAGACGAGCATTATAACTAACTTCATAGTCGAGAAAATGCACCATTAATTTGTACAACAATATTAGCATCATAACTAACTTCAAGCAAGTCAATCTCACCACCATAGTTAAACTAAAATTTTGCTTGGTTGGATTTGCCGAATTACTTGCATTGGTTTCATTTTTTGATAGACATGTTGCACCAATTGAAACATGCAATGAAGATGTATCTTTGTTTACAAAATCATCATCATCATCAGCTGATCTAACACCCTAGACAGGAACACAACCCACATAAGTAAAACAAAATATACCAATAAGTTTACATATACCTTCAAACAGAAATTGCCAAGTGAACGCGGCCTGTTGGAATTCAGAATTTTTTGAGGATTCTTCGTATGAGAATGAACTACAGAAGACTGCTTACGTGTGGGTAAAAATGATCCATGGCACCAGGTACTAAAATTAGCACTGATCCTTCGGGTAAAAGTGTTGATGTTAGAACTTATAGAGGTATGATAGGATCGTTAATGTATCTTACATCTAGTAGACCGAATATTATGTTTTCAACATGCTTATGTTCTAGATATCAGGCTGCTCCTAAAGAATCCCATTTGGCTGCTGTCAAAAGGATTTTTAGATATCTGAAGGGGACTGCAGATCTTGGTCTGTGGTATCCTAAGGATACTGGGTTTCAACTGACTGCCTATTCAGATGCAGATCATGCAGGGTGCATGTTGGACAGAAAGAGTACGCCTGGTCACGTTCAATTTCTTGGAGACAAGCTCGTTAGATGGGAATCAAAGAAACAATTATGCGTTTCCACATCGACTGCTGAAGCAGAGTACGTAGCTGCTGCTAGTTGCTGCTCTCAAGTTCTGTGGATGCGAACACAACTGCGAGATTATGGATTCAAGTTTGATAAAATTCCAATATATTGTGACTCGAAGAGTGCAATCGCGATATCTGCTAATCCTGTCCAGCATACGAAAACCAAACACATTGACGTCTGGTATCATTTTATAAAAGATAATGTAGAAAAAGAAACAATTGAACTTTATTTTGTAAAAACAGATTATCAACTTGCAGATTTATTTACCAAACCCTTAGATGAAAAGAGATTTAATTTTCTTATCTCTAAGTTTGGTATGTTAAATCTTAAGACATAATCGGTTGTTACCTAATAGTGTTACGTATTGTAATTTTTCATCATTTTCTTTATCTTTATGTCTGAAGGATATCTGCACTTTAATTGTTTGCTCATGATCTCAGGGGGAGTAAGAGAAGATTTTAGATGATCTACATTCATTTGAGGGGGAGCATAACTAATTTCTGTATTTTCCTTAAATGACAAAATTTTTGTGATGCATGATTTTAGGGGGAGCATATAATATCAAAAGGAGTCAGACTATGATTTCTGATTATTTTAAATCAGAACTCATACTTTAATCGTTTTACTGTTTTACGTCTTTTATTTTCGAATACATTTTGTGAATAAAGTTTCTTTGACTAGACTTTGAGACTTATGCAGGATGAGAGAGGATGACACGATCATATCATTTTTGACTTCAACTGACTTTATGAGTATTAAGATTGAGCGAAAAGGTAAATTTCTTATCTTAATCTCAAATGTATCTGAAAGAAGGACAACTTTCAAATATAGAAAACATATTCTTAAACGTTCAAACCACTTCCTGATTCTTAAACAGATTTTATAATTTGGAAGTGTGATTTTAAATGTTTTCATTTTATTTTTGTGCGTAATTGATAAACAAACCGTGTGTTTCCAAAGATAAATACTTGTGTATTGTTTTTTCTATATATTTTCAAATATTCACACACATCGGTTTGACTTTGTTCAAAATGATCTTACCATGTCTCATATTGTAACCAATTTTTTTTTTCGATGGTAAGACACCCCGCTTGTACTTCAAAGAATTTTGAGCGTTATTTCATTTCTAAACGTTCATTTCAAGAATGTCTATATCTTGGTTCGTATAGACAATATCCGTTATTCTTGACCATAAGCCTTGATTATTATATCATTCATTTCTGATCATTTTCATACAATGTCAGATTTTCAAACAAGTCTCTGGCATTCATGTTCATTCATTCAATTAACTTGTTTGAAATATCTTCAATGTTTTAAAATGCTCATATCTTCATGATTATATTTCTGAGCATATTTACATCTGACATTTGTATATGAGCTTTAACTGCTATAGTTAAACCAGTTGAGTAACAAATGCTTTCTAGGATTATATGGGTTCTTTGTGCTAGGACTTAACTGAACTTCTATGATATCACGTTAACCAGTGATTTCTACCCAAGAAGTTAATCCTTTAGTGATTGAGTGTGAGGAGTCAAAAAGAAATGAGTGTGGGTGTGATGAGGTAAAATGGAAAAGAGAGTTTGGTTAAATGTGAGCTTAATGATTAAAAGAAAGAGGGTGTGAGATCAGAGTAAAAGAATATCAAACTCTGCACCAACTACTTTTTGAGCCGGTCAGCCACATTACTAATGTTTCACAATTCTTCGTGAACATTATTGAAACAGGCAACTAGCCCATGCCAACTCTTGACAATACCTCACTAGCTACTCATTTTCTTCTCAAAAAGAAAGTGTTTCATATTTTAAAGGGGACGCAACATATAATCTATCTGGTTTTCATTTGGAAAATCTGGATATTGAAAAAGAAGGAAGCCTGCCCCACCTTCGCACTTCAATCATGCACTTAGAGTATGTGTTTATCTACTGTTATCTCAGTGGTTTACACTATGTTGAGCCTTAAAAAGCAATTATTCGTGCTTAATTCTTTCTACACGTGCACGAACACACAAAGAATTTGTTTCTTTGTCATAACATTAATAGAAATTGCCTTTGTGGTATTTCGATGATTGGATGGAAGCCCTGGGGGAGTGAACATCAAAAAGCTCCTTTATATTGTGTATTCGTTACACACAGTGACTTTGTGTTACTGACAGGTATTCTAACTGATTCATTTGTTGATTCAGGAGTTACATGTTCTTATTTTGTATAGATTTGACAAGATCTGTATGAATACTTGGCTATGGATCACAGAATCAGCGGCTCAGTTTGACAAATCAGAATGGTCAAAGACATTTCTTGGGAGAAAAGTTTTGATGATATTGATGCTCAAATCATCAAAAAGGGGGAGATGGTATCAAGAAATGATAAAGTTTTGAGAGAAGATTTTCCGAAATGTCTTAGTCAGAAGATTCAAAGTAAAGATTCGAAGAAGATCAAAGAATTTCTGAAGATTTTAGGAAATTTGCTTTGAAGATTATTTGCTAAAGCAATCCGAGCTGATTCTGAAGATAATTTCTTTCCAAAGTCTGAAAGTATTATTGTGAAAGTTTTGGGGAGATTGTTAATCGTTTGAAGACAGTTTTTGGAAAGAATACAGTCAAAGAAAAAGGGGAGATTGTACTGACAGAGCTTACAAGTGAAGACTGAATTGCTAGATCTTTCAATAATGATCTTGAATCCAAAGGGGGAGATTGTTAGTGCATAAATATGTTGGATACAAGATCAAGAAGACTGAAGGTCAAAGTTCAATAAAGTCAAAGCTGAAGAAAGTCAAATCTCATTAAAGTCAAAGTCTTTTGTAATAAAAGTCAATGTATTGTATTTTGTATTTGTTTTTCCTTGTATTAGTTGTAGGTATAAATAGTTTCTATTTCTGTTTTTAATTGTTGGATCAAGGTGTAGTATTCAGTTGTAAGATTGGAAGAAGTTGTCTAGTTGAGAGAGAATACGTTAGAGAGAGAATGAGAGTTCTAGAGAGAGAAAGTTTGTAATCTTGAATTTGAAAGTGAAATCAAACAGGTAATTGATTCTTGTTTGTGTTTTGTTTGTTTAATTGTGATTAGAAACTAGATTCAGGGACACACAAATGTCTTTTCTCCTCATGGAAAAAATAAACTTGTCGTATTCATCGTGCCAAAAAAAAGTATTACATCCAAAAGAGCCCAATATATCCCACCCATAGGTAGGGTCTTTTGGGGTAGGGGTGGCTAAGATGTACCGCAGTCCTGACCTCTACCCTGACCTCTACCCTAAAGAATAAGTGGTTGTTTCCAAGGACACCCGGTGTTAGTGAGAAGTGTGTGATGTGAAAAGGCTGATAAGCTATGATTTGAAAATCTAGATATGAGCAAGCAATAGCAATACAAATAGAAAGAGAGAAAGACATATATGAGAAAGAAAAAACAATACAAATAGAAAAAGAGAAAGACAAATATGGACAGATATGAGCAAGCAATAGCAATACAAATAGAAAGAGAAAAAGACAGACATGAGCAAACAATAGTGCAATACAAATAGAAAGAAAGACAGTTACGAGTAAACACTAGCAATAAAAATAGACGTAAGTACAGGAAAAACAGAACAATGTGTGGAACTATACATCGGTAGTCTAACTTAGGGTTCTGGTAACCTAACCCTATCTCTTCCACTCCCTTCCTCCTGAATATAACTTATACAATAACCCAACAACTGCCAAATGAGACAACCAAGACTGATTCCCCATGGCATCACTTCCAAGTTTAGAGTGGGCAAATGCATCTTCAAAGAAGTGGCATTAGATTCAGATTATGGGGACAAGACACAAACAGATTTGGATTGCAATAATTCTTCAAGCATGTACATTTCACCATCATAGGAGAATGAAACACAACAAGACCAATATCATAGCCAACTTCAAGTAAGTGAATCTCACCACCGTAGTTAAACCAACATTCTGCTCAATCGGATTTGCCAAATTACTTGCATTGGTTTCATTTTTTGATAGACATGTTGCACCAATTGAAACACGCAATTAAGATGTATCTTTGCTTGCATTATCATTATCAGTAGCAGCTGGTCTAACACCCTGGACATAACACAACCCACAGTTGTCAAGTAAAACAAAATGTCAGTATCAATCAAAATAAGCAACAAATAAATTTACATATACCTCCAAACGGAAATTGTCAGGTGAACGTGGTTTGTTGAAATTCACATTCTTTTGAGGAGTCTTCGTATAAGAATGAACTGCGGAAGACTGCTTACGTGTGGGTAAAAATGATACATACCCACCAAATTTCAGCCTTGCCAAGAAATTCATTATAGAGTTTTCCCATCCTTCACAGAGAGGATTATAAAGCACTTAGGTTCTCTTTTTGGTAGAAAAATTCTATTAGGTGTGGCTTACCCAAAAGTTCTACAGAAATGTCGCCTTCAAAATCTTTCTGAAAATGACCCAACATATCTTGAAGCCTCTTGTCCTAAAAAGAGAAAAAATATAAATGTTGCAGGTGATAATAATTAAAGCACAATTGCATTGAAAATGAAATATATCAATCACAACAATAAGAAGACGCCACATAATAGTTGCACGTAGGAGTTTATAAAGATCAAGATAAGTTTCATATAGGACCTCACAACCATTTGTCTTTCCTCCTCATGGAAAAAAACAAACTAGTTATGTTCATCTTGCCAAAAGAAAAAGTGTAAGTAACCTATGGAGCAACCCTAAAGTTGCCAAATGAGACAACCAAGACTAATTCCCCATGTCATCTTCCAAGTTTAGATCAGCGAAATGCATCAGCTGAAAATGAAAATAAAATTGAATTAATAGAATAATACACACACACAAACAAGAAGATACACATCATAACCAATACCCAAGTGAGTGAAATACATCTTCAAAGAAGTGGCACAGGATTCAGATTACGGGAAAAAGACATAAAAAACATATTTGGATCGTCAATATTCTTCGAGCGAGTGAATCTCACCACCATAAGAGAATGGAACACAACATGACTAGCATCATAACTAATTTCCGAGTTGAGTAAAATGCACCATCAATCTGTGTAACTCAAATTTATCAGTATTGGTTGACACACACATTCAGGAAAAGAAACTATCCACAACTTCAATTTAGGTCAAGATTGAATAAATATTATTTTTTTACATTTTCTCCTTGGTTATATTAAGTGTTGAAAATCGAAATTTCTGCCATGACAGATAGAGTGTTTGTCGTCCAGAACTCTCAATTCAATGGACCACAAACCATCTAGTTTCTTAGCGAGATTACAATAAATTACCATCAAACATAAATCCAATCAACAATGCAAATTATTTTCTTTGGTTTTTCTCAATAGGCCTAAGGCAACACTCTGATAAATCCCCCGAAAAGACACATACAAAAGCAATTTCACTCAATTGATCATCCATGACAGATTGCTTAGTCCAATAATCACCACAAAGTTTCTATTTTTCAATTTCCTCTTCCAGTAACATAACAACACTTCATTCATTTAATAACATAAAAATTTTAAAATTTTATGGCAACAACAAAAGAGAAAACTCTTACAATGTAAAAGAAAGTTGTATCAGGGTCAATGCTTTCGTCATTGTCGTCAAAACAAGCCTCTCCTTCTTCAAGCTCAGTCTCGTCCATCTCTTTTCAACAACTCTAACCCTAATTAGCCCAAAAACCCTAGTGTTGTATCCTAAAGGTCAACATGATTGATCACACAACACACATTACTACAAATTACCTCGAAAAAAAGATTGGAATCAATAAACAACTTCAAAAACCAAGAAAAACCACAAAGAAATTCCAAATCACAAACACTCAATGAACCCTTTTTTAATCAAAACGAGAAGAATAATAGAACAATCTACGTATATGTATATGTAACGTATATATAAGCGAGAAATCCAATCCTTTTTTTAGGAGCAGTGTTGATGTGTTGGACTAAACAAACCCGAGAAAGATGAATCAATCTGCGGTAGACGATCAGAATTTGATTTTTGATTTCGTAAATTGGTTTTGTGTTTATTACATTGAGATAATACATGAGAGCATCTCCGTTCACAACACCAAAGTTAACACTAAAAACACCAAATTTGGTAGCCCATCAACACCAAAACAATCCAACTCCAACCACACTCTTAAAAAAACACCAAATTTATAGACCTCACATTAAAATAACATATTTTATTAAATATTAACTATTTTTAATAACAATAATTATAAATTGTAAATACATATTATAATAATTAACAATCAATAACTAATTTATTTAATGAAGACTTGTTAAAATAAAAATGATAATTTTTTAATTAATATTACATTTAAATAAAATTACGTTAATTCAAATAACAAAAATTAAAAACATAATTAAATAATACTAATTCTCCGAGTTAGTATACTTGTCCACAAATGATCGATTAATGCATTTTGAATTAAAAACATAATTAATATATATATATATATATGTGTGTGTGTGTATTGAATATTAATTTATATGAAAATTTTGAAAAACAAAAAATAAATATATATGTTAACTTATAAAGTTATTAAATGAAATTGATATTGAAAAAATTAAAAAAATGGAATAGTGCTATGTAGTGGTGGGGCCTCAATATGCCGTTTGCAATTTTCACACGACATATATGCCGTCTCACTTTCTTGGCCGGCAAAAACCTTTTCAATATGTCGGTCGGTTGGATGGTCTAAAATCGGCAAATCTGGTAACAGTCGATTGGAGATGCTCTAATGCGAAGAGGAGAAAGGTGTTTTGTGGCTTCTCATTATATTTCTTTAAGTAAATTACGAATGTGGTCTCTAAGTTATGTCAATTCTTATAGATCTGTCATTCATATTCATTTAGGGTGTCTAGAATTGCTTGTTTAAAACAACTTATGTTTTTATATAAAAGTGTTTATTAAATTATTTGATGTTAAACCGGAGTTTTATAAAAAGTGTTTGGATTAGCTTATGGTGGTACCAAAACATAATAAGCTAATAAGTTGTTATTTAGGGGTGTTTGAGATTGCTTATACATGTAAAATAACCAAAAAGCTCATGAGTTGTTTCAAATAAGTTAATAAGTTAGAATGTAATGACTTATTAAAAACTCCTTATCAACAGTGGCAAAACTGTATAAGCAGTTTTTTGTTTCTCCCACCAAACACTGTAAACTGTATCAACGGTGACAAAATGGAATTAGTTAATAAGCCCTTTAAATAAGCAATCCCAAACACCCCTTAGTACATAAGAAAATTCCACGTATACAGACTTTTTTGGATTTGGTGCCTAAGGCGAAAAAACTTTTATGGGTTTGGTCCCTAAGGTATTTTTTTTTATAGATTTGGTTCCTAAGGCAAACGGTCGTTAACTTTTTGCGTTAAGTATGAGGGTAAATTTGTCCTTTTACATTTTTCTTCTATTTTACCCCTCTTTTGATTAATTTTATTTTTTTCCTTGAACATCCATCTTCCTCATTCCCTGTTCATGGCTAGATCTAGAGGTATGAGTCGATTTCGGTGCAAAGGGATTGAACAAAGGGATTAAATGGAGAGACGATTCATTTTTGGGATCTCAAGGTCGACGAAGGAGGTGGTTAGGTCTGCTGACGATGGAGGTGCTCGATGGTTGGGTCCTGAGTTTGTTTGTGAAAATTGAATCAGGTCCCAAAAATCCTTTGAATCAGGTCCCAAAAATCCTTACCTTCTTTTCCTCCATATCTGAGTCAATGAATATAGACGAGTGGTGTTGCAAATATGTGATTCGTCCCTGTGTCTGCATCTCCGACCACTAGTTATAGACCCAAAGGATTTGCCTCAGGACCAAATCCAAAAAAGCCTTCATACGTGGAGGTTTCTTATATAATAAATGAAGATAAAGGATAAATCCGTAAGAATTAACATACCTTAGGGACCAAATCCGTAATTTACTCTATTAGGTGTCATCTTTAGTTGGAAGAAATAGAAAGATAATATGTATTAAAGTAAAGTTCACTTTTGGTCCTCTAAAGTTTGTTAATTTCAACGGTTTTCGTTCCTCAACTTTGTTTTAACATACTTGTCCCTCACGTTTGACACCTCGCAACAATTTCCGTTTCTCCTCCTAACGCGTCGTTAACTCTTTTTCGTTAAGTCCAATTTAATGAGGGGTATTTTAGTCATTTTAGTCATTTTTTTTTTTTTCTTGTTTTCACAAAAACCATCAAACTTTAGGTTACGTAATTATCTATAATATATGTATATATATACACACACATACATAGGGACCAAATCATCAGCCATCTCCAACGTCTTCTTCGACCATCTCCAGCATCCAATTGCCTCTACGTCAGCCATCTCTACTGTATCCTCTCTTCTCCTTTTGTTATCAACACCATTGATGGTCTCTGACAAATCCCACGAGCAAAACCCACACCTCCATCGTTTCATCTCCCTTGCTCGATCTCCCTCTTACAGACTGTTGCCCACGACCACTTAGAGAATCACAAGCATCAATGCCTTGTGCGATCTCCATCTACGAACTCCAACTTCCAACCATATCTCGACCTTCAATGATCATCTGAGACTCGAGGCATCTGGAGGTCCTACCATTACTGGATATGGCACACGACGCATAAATGCCCTAAACAAACCAAGTGCAAGGGTTGCTTAAAGACTAATAGAGGTTCAAGGTTTACTAAAGCTTATGGTTATGGGTGTTAGTTTTGATTTTGATTTTGATTTTCGGACATGAGGTTTGATTTTGATTTGATCGTGTTGAGTGTGGCCGATGATTTATTCCCCCTTCCGCCGGGTCCAAGAGAGTGGCCGGTGATTTGGTCCCTACAATTTGGCCCTTGTGATCAATGGCGGAGGGTCTTTGGGGCAGTGGGGGGCCAAGGTCCCCCCTGATTTTTCACCTCCGTGTAATATATATGGCCAAGAAGGAATCTAGTTTAAGAAGAAACTTTCCATTTAACAAACCCCTTGCTAGTAAAATAATTAATATAATAAACTAAAATAGCAAAATAATTTAGCAATATAATAAGTATATTAACAAATTAAATATAATTTTGTTTTATTTTGTTGTACAATTAGGGGCCGTTTATTAAATGCTTACTCGGTAAGTGCTTATCGAATGATTTACCTTATCAAATGAGTATGAGCAGGACCGAGAATCTTATCTGGTAAGAACGACGATAAGGATGAAGACTTTTATCTGGTAAGTGAGAATGAGAGTGACGATAAGGATGAAGAGTCTTGCTTGGTAAGTGAGAATGACAACTCTTACCCAATAAGCATTTACCGGGTAAGTTGTTGCATATGTTATCATTTTGATGAACTACAATCTTACCTGGTAACATAAGTTAGAGTGTCGAATCTTACCGGTAAAGGTTTACTTATTAAGCGTTTGGATAAATGACTTCTTAATTTCGTTTTTACTGGCTTGATGTATTGTCTATATTGATAAAAAAGCGTTTTTACACGAACTTGGGGAAATAACTCAATATATTTTAGATGAATGAAACATATTCTGGAATCACATATTGTCATACTTGATACTTTTGAGTTCCAAGGTCTTACGATGTTTTAGTATTAAAAAGTTCAAAGTATTAATTAAACTACATTTTTATTGCTTGAGTGACAATGTATAACACTTTGTTCTTCAAAAATAATTAACAATATTGATATTTGTTACTTTATATTTGACATGTGGATGAACATAAAAATTATATTTGTTATTTTGAAATATCAATTTATTTTTAAAAGAAAACATCAAAAATTCTTTTTTAAAACTCTGAAGAGACAACAAATTTTTAGAATACCCCTACAACTGGTGTCGTGATTATGGTAACCTCTACAATGGTAACCTCTACAAAAAAAAACCCAGAAGGAAATCAATGAATTGGTTCGGCCCCCGGTTTCTAAGGTCCGTGTTCCGCCACTGCCCATGATCATCTCCATTGTATCTCCACAATGACGGAAAAATAGGCGGGGGATAGGTTGGTCGGAGATGTCATGGTCGGAGGTGTCATGTTGGGGTTCACTGGGTGGGATATCGTCCCTGTGATATCATCCATGTGCCTCTATATATATATATATATATATATATATATATATATATACATACTTTGGATCACGTGAGACCAACCTGTTGGATCCCAGATTTAATCTCACAACAATGATATAAACAATAAGAGTAATAACAACGGAAGCAATATAGTTTAATATCAAAGGAGATTCAAATATCACAGTTCATAAAGCAGATAATAGATAAACAAGATATTCTTTGAATAAAATATTCAACTTATATTATCAGTTATAAGACTTCTTAAGCACACTTTGAACAATAAGGTGATGGTCCTATTTATAGGACCATAAAGTAAATAGTGTACTTATCTGACAAATAGAAGCATGCTTGAACAGTGTCTTACCTAAGAGGTAAGATCAAGACATGCTTGAACAGTGACCTACTCTAGAAAGTAAATCTTATCACTAGGTGACGTGTCATCTGTTCTTCTGTCAAGAAGTTCAGAGTGAACATCTTCAGAGCTCTGAAGTAAGATCTATGATGAGGAGCTCTCTGATGTCTTTCCGTGAGAGATCCCAGATTTAATCTCACAACAATGATATAAACAATAAGAGTAATAACAGTGGAAGCAATATAGTTTAATATCAAAGGAGATTCAAATATCACAGTTTATAAAGCAGATAATAGATAAACAAGATATTCTTTGAATAAAATATTCAACTTATATTATCAGTTATAAGACTTCTTAAACACACTTTGAACAATAAGGTGATGATCCTATTTATAGGAACATAAAGTAAATAGTGTACTTATCTGACAAATAGAAGCATGCTTGAACAGTGTCTTACCTAAAAGGTAAGATCAAGACATGCTTGAACAGTGACCTACTCTAGAAAGTAAATCTTATCATTAGGTGACGTGTCATCTGTTCTTCTGTCAAGAAGTTCAGAGTGAACATCTTCAGAGCTCTGAAGTAAGATCTCTGATGAGGAGCTCTCTGATGTCTTTCCGTGAGACTGTCTCTGAACTGACTTCAGAGACATACTTGCTTTCTCCGAGACTGACTCTGTACCGACTTCAGAGACAGACTTGCTTTCTTTAGACTGACTCTGAACTGACTTCAGAGACAGACTTGCTTTCTTCACTGTTGTCTCTTGAAAGTCTTTAGTTAAAGACTGAGTTATTTTCAATACTTTCAGTGGTTCAGATTTGGGGCTAACAATCTCCCCCTAAGTACTGAAAATAAATAAAGAACACATAGAATATCCAATTAGAAAGCGAAGAGGAGAAAGTTATCCTCTGTAAATATTACTTCTCATAAGAATTTGGAATTACAAAAGAGAATAATATTCAAAAAATAATTAGAACCTATCACTTGAACATATCCTATGAAACTTCATGATTTGCTCTCTGAAGTTAATCATTGAGCCAATTTCCAAGTCTAGTTTCTCCAGTAGGTCTGCTCTGTGCCGTTCTTGCTTTACATGAATCATCTTTTGTACGCCTTTCAAGGTTTCATCAGAATACTTTGCTACTTGCGAAGCTAGAAAGATTCTCTTCTCTTGGTTCACTCTGTAGATAAAACCCAGAGGTTCTTCAATGATTGATCCAGTCTTTTGTTTGTCCAGGTTTTCGATGGTTTCCACTGGTTCAGTCACTCCGAGCTTTTCTTCTCCCAAGTTTAGAGCAATATGAAAGTCACGTTTGGCTATGTGTTTGATGTAAGCTTCGATTGCCCGTCTTACTTCAACCATGCTCATTCTTATCTCCCTTCTTCCTGAATCGTATCTCGCAGAGCAATAGGCATATAGATGAGTGAGATCATATGGATTTAGATTTACGAGATCATTATCATTGAACTCGTAAATCTTCTGATCAGATCGAGTCACCACATAATGCCTATATATGATTTTGTTGAAGGCAAATGTTTTTTCAGTGATTTTATCAATTTTTATTATGGGAGCATCATTGAGAACCGCCTTTCTTGGTGATGTCTTTGCCTGTATGAATCTTCGTTCGTAGTCTGGCATATCCTTTCTGATTCTTGGATTCAGAGGGATTACTTGAGTGTCTTCCATATTGAACTCACAGTATATATGCTGAAAGTGATATTCTATCGATGCTTTAGGAGTGGATTCTAAGAATGTGGGAGGTTGAGTGAAGACCTTGGCTGGTAAACCGATGCTTGTTTTCTGAACAAGATTCTCTTGAGGAGCCTGTTCATCAACAACCATGGTTTGTTTGTCCTTGGGCTTTGACTGAGTTATCTCTGAAGGCTGTTCAGAGATATATCCATTTATCTCTGGAGATTCTCTTAATTCAGAAGCTATTGAGGTATGATGAGGTTGAGCGTGTTTGAAAACATACTCTTCGACATCAATTACTTCGATCTGATCTCCAGCAGCTTCTTCCCCTCTGTCAGAATCTGAGTTATGTTCTTTCTCAGATTCTGAGTCAAAGGCATCTCTCATCACCATTGGTTGTCTTTCGGGTGATGAGAATGCATCTTCAGAGGATGTAGAGAAGTCTACTAGTTGTTCGTTTTCTTCCTCTTCCAGAGCTCCAATTTTCTCTAGAGTTGCATCGGTAACTGGAGTGATTGGAACACCTGGTGTTGATGATGCGAAAAGTATTACCGGTGTTGTGAATGTTTGCAAGGTTTGGTTGTCATCAGAAGAGGTGGTGTTCCTCTCTGGTTCCTTCTCTTAAACTAGTGAAGAGGGAGCAACTTTAGATGTGTGCGCGGTTGTATCTCTGATCTCCCTATCTTGTGATTCAGAGTGCTCATCATCATCTAAATCCTCAGAATCATCAAATCTGTCTTTCTTCACTGCTTCGCTACAAGTCCCACCAGAAAACCTGCGTTTGTATTTGGGAGAGTTTGGTTCAACGATTCCTTTTCCTTTGGGATCAAGAAGAGCCTTCTGAATGGATTCAATTGCTTCTGAAGCCGCGACTCTGATTTCAACAACCTGGTCCTCTGATTTATATTGATGAATTTCCAGAGTAGCTTTGACCTGCTTCTGAGCAATTGTAGAGATCTTGGAAGAACAAGTTAGCATCCTGCTCATTATTGCGGATTTGAAAGAGGCCAGATCACTTTTGGTGATGAGGTCTTCAGTAGTCCGGGGTGGTGGCTGTGGTGTTGATGATGGTGTGCTGACTGCTGGTACAGAGGCTTGAATTGTTGTTTTGATGAGGTCAGAGATAAAGGCCATTTGATCTGTTGAGAGTGAAGATGATATGGTGGCTACTACCTCTTCCTTTAGTTCTTGTAGAGCCTTCTGGACATCGATGGTTGTAGATGCTTGATTTTGAAGAGCAACATTCTGAGCTTTAAGAGCAGCTACCTCCATGGATGATTCAGCCTTATGTTTGAACAATTCTTATTCCAACTCTTGGATTCTGTTTGAGGAGTCCAAAAGTTGGGTCTTCAGAGTGGAAACCTCTGCTTTGAGGTTGGTGTTTTCAGAGCGAAGAGCAGAGGTCTCTGAACCGTCAATTCGCTCAAAGTTATGCTCATTCATGGAGCCTCTGACTTCCTCACAGAATCTCTGGAACTCAGATTTTGTGAGAAGTTCAGAGAGGGGTATATTGGTTACAACACATGTAGCCAATTTTTCCTCGAGTTCAGAGGAGCCTTCGTTCAGAGTTGTTTTGATGTTATCTCTGGAAGGACTTCCACTCAATCCTTGATGTTCCGGAGAATCATCTCTGAGTGTTCTGTTCTCAACCAAGTCCTCCTCCTCAGATTCAGAGGACTGGAAGTGAATGTGGGAGTTGAGCTTGAGATCCAAGTAAGTCAATCCTTGTTCTTGTAGGTCTAGCCATTTCCCTGAGTTGGACAGCTACTTCTGAATATCCTAAAGGGTGAGAGATGAGCCACAGAGGCATCATTATGTGTAGGATTTTCTGATGTACTCTGAGGCAACTGAGTACTTAAAGTATTGGCTAAGTCCTGTGAAGAGGGCTTATCCAGAAATTGAGTTTCCTCAGTTATGTGAACTTCAGAGGTGGAAAAAGGTACCTCTAAAGTGGCTGGCTGGTTTGGGTTCGAGGTGTGCACCTCTGATTCAATAACAATTACCTCTGGATCAGGTATGTTAGATTGTGTGGTTGCACTGGGAGATGGGGTTGGTGTCCTAAAATAAATGTGCCTTGGGGCATCTTTTTGTGTGGAAGGGGAAGAACTCTCAGGTTTCTCTAAGTCCTTAGAAGACTTGCTCTCTTCTCTTTGAGAATCTTCAGAGCTAGTCTCTGAAGATTCATCCTCACTTTCCTCAGAGCTAGTAGAGCTATCCTCTTCACTAGCAGATAAGGTTTCTTCCATTACTCCCTCATTGACAACCCTTTCAAGTGCTCTGTCATCTCTCTCAACTTCGGTTTCTCTAGCAAGAGTACCCTCTGGTTCACTCTTATGAGAGCTCTGAACTTCAGGGTCCTCAGATCCCTCTGAAGCCGAGTTGCTCTTACTCTCCATTCCAGGTTCAGGACCTAAGTGTGTTGGGGTTCCCAGAGCTGGTTCTAGTCCTTGGGCAACACTGAGATAAGAATCTAAGGCTAAAGATTGAGGATTTACCTGATTCAGCATGTGGTGAGGGATCCTCCTTGCTTCTGGATAGCCTTCATATAGAATCGTCGGTTTGAAGCTGTTCATTATGTAGAAAGGAGTTTTGGGCTGTTCAGTGGCGATCAAAATATGAAGCTTCTCGATCGCCGCATGAATGATTAGAGACATAAATCTAGGGAGTGTTATTGAAGGAACTTTGGATGATTGGGTCGTTTTTTCTGGGTCCTTTGACAAGCATTTGTTCTTCTTCTCTATTGATGTTAGAATCATATAAAAAATTATGCCGGTCATGTCCAAGTTGCGATTGAAGAATAGGGCATACATGATTGACATAATTTCGGGTGTTGCTTGATCCATGCTTCCCAGTTTGTAGGTGAGAGTGCGGTTTAATACAGAGAACATGAAGTTCCAGATTGGTGGTAGATGTTGTCGTCGGAAGTTGCTCAATATGGTGATTTCAGTGTTGTAACCTAGCATTCGAATGAACTGGAGGAGGGTTTCAGTAGTTGGGCGTTTTTCAAAACGCATGATTTGAAGTTCCTCAGTTGTTAGGAGTGGGAGAACTTCTCGTAGAACAGTAGGATTGATGAGTATTCGACATTTTACGACTTGAGATATGTCGAACTCACCAATTATTCCTTTATGTGCATCGCTGTAGTGACTGGAAGAATACCATTCTTGAACAAACGAGAGTGGACATTCATTGGTAAAAGCAGTTAGGGCTTGAGTCAGTTCATAGTTGGAGAAGAACTCGCAGATTACTCCGTATTGTTCCTCAAATTTGGGAGAATCAAGCTGAATCATGTGATTGTTGTCTTTGATTGGAAAACGATACAGTCTTGAAGATTCGCCAGATTTGGGAAAAAGCTTGCACCATTCATTTGAAGACGCCATTGTTGAGTTGTAGTGAAGAAGATGAAGTTCAAAATCTATTTTGATAGAGAGAGAGAGAGAGATAGTACTCGAGAGTAATTTGTAAAAATGAATATCCGGATTTAAAATTGGTTTTGTATCCAAATTTAGAAAAAGATACACTTGAGTACATAAGGTGAAACGGCAGTGATTTGACCGTTTTGATAAAGCCGTTTGGCCTTTCACTCATCCTTCTTGTGACACATGGTCTTGAAAATTGTTGTACCTATGGATGTAGGTTCCAAGAAAATAGGAATGGGGCGCCATTTTTCAATATTAAATTGAATAACTACTTTTTGCTGACTAGACAAACCTTTCGCCTTGTGAAGTAATTTAAGATATCACTTGTAATAAAAAGGTTCAGTTAATCTGAAATATTAATTTCAAATGATATCAAAAGTTGCTAATCGATTAAAAAGTTCTTGTTTGAGGAATGACTGGTCTGAAAGTTGTTGACTCCCCCTTGACAGATGATTTGTGAAAAAAAAATCCTCATATTCAGAGACTCTGAGTTGAATTTCAGAGACTCTGAGTTGAATTTCAGAGACTCTGAGTTGAATTTCAGAGACTCTGAGATGAATTTCATTGTTTCTGAGATGACATTTCTTTGACTCTGAGATAAAATTCAGAGACTCTGAGATGACATTTCATTGACTCTAAGATAAAATTCTGAGATAAAATTCTGAGACTCTGAGATGACATTTCATTGACTCTGAGATAAAATTCAGAGACTCTGAGATGACATTTGAAAAGTTCTTTTTCTCCCCCTTGACAAAAGAACAACCTTTTATTTTTCTCCCTTTGTCATGTGTTTGGAGAACATTCAGAGACTGATATTGACATATGCTACCTTGTTCAGAGGATCTGATAATTTGATCAGAGACTCTGAGTTTTGTCCTTGTTAGGTAGTCATATTCAACATTCCTAACTTGCTAATTAAAAAATTGAACCTTCGTTCATCTAAAGCTTTTGTGAAAATATCAGCAAGTTGGAGTTCAGTTGGTACAAAATACATTTCTATTGTTCCCCTTTCAACATGATCCTTTAAGAAATGATACCTTACATCAATGTGCTTTGTCTTTGAATGTTGTACTGGATTGGCAGAGATGGCTATGGCACTTTTTGAATCACAGAGAATGGGTATTCTTTCATATTGTTGGCCAAAATCTCTGAGCTGAGTTTTCATCCATATTACTTGAGAGCAACAACTAGCAGCAACAACATATTCTGCCTCTGCAGTTGAAGTTGAAACACAGTTTTGTTTCTTGGATGACTAACTTACCAGCTTATTGCCCAGTAACTGACAACACCCAGAGGTACTTTTTCTGTCAAGCTTACATCCTGCATGATCTGCATCAGTGTAAGTTGTTAGATCAAAACTAGAAAGTTTTGGATACCAGAGGCCTAATGAGGGTGACCCTCTCAGGTATCTGAAAATTCTTTTGACAGCAGATAAATGAGATTCTTTTGGATTTGCTTGATATCTAGCACAAAGACATGTTGCAAACATTATGTCAGGCCTACTTGCAATTAAGTATAATAGTGAACCTATCATGCCTCTGTAGGTTTTTATTTCCACAGATTGTCCTGAAGGATCAGAGTCAAGTTTGACTCCGGTGGCTAGAGGCGTTTTCATAGAAGTTGAATAATTGAGTTTGTATTTTTTTAAAATTTCAGAGACATATTTAGTTTGACTTATGAAAGTACCTTCTGAAGTTTGTTTTACTTGTAAGCCCAGAAAGAAAGTTAATTCTCCCATGAGGCTCATCTCAAATTCACTCTTCATCAACTCTGAAAACTTGTCACAATACTTTTGATTTGTAGAGCCAAATATAATGTCATCAACATAAATTTGTACTAATAGCATCTCATTTTTGTACCTTTTGATGAATAATGTTGTATCAATTGTGCCTTTGTCAAATCCATTTTTAATCAGAAAAGTGGACAGAGTTGCATACCAAGCTCTTGGAGCTTGTTTAAGTCCATACAGAGCCTTATCCAAATAATAAACATGATTAGGAAACTCTGTACTTTCAAATCCAGGTGGTTGCTGGACAAAAACTTCTTCATTTAATTTACCATGTAGAAAGGCATATTTAACATCCATTTGATAAACTTTGAATCCTTTGTGTGCAGCATAGGCTAAGAAGATTCTTATTGCTTCTAGCCTAGCTACAGGTGCAAAGGTTTCATCATAATCAATACCTTCTTCTTGGCAATATCCTTTAGCAACCAACCTGGCTTTGTTCCTGATTATTATTCCATCCCCATCCTTTTTGTTTCTGAAAACCCATTTTGTTCCAATTGCAAATTTTCCTTTGGGAAGGGGAACTAGGGTCCAGACTTTGTTTCTTACAAACTCTTGAAGTTCATCCTGCATTGCAAAAATCCAATGAGGATCTTCAAGAGCTTCTTTTACCTTCTTTGGTTCAATAATGCTCAAAAAATTTACGTAGAAGCATTCATTGATTGTTGCAGATCTTGTTTTAACTCCTTCTGATGAGGATCCAATTATTTGATCAATTGGATGATCTTTTGTCTATCTTGAGATTGGAGCAAAAATTTTGGGTGGAGTTTGAGCTTCAGAGATGACAACTGGTGACATCTCTGTTGTGTTGTTCAGAGGCTCTGAAGTTGTTTCCCGAGATGGTGAAGCAGATTTTTGAATTTCTTCACTATTTGTTTCTGGAGTTACTTCAGACACTCCTTGATCATCCTCTTTTTGATCTTCAGCTTCTTCTGATTCACTTTGCTGATCTGAATTTGGTGAAGCAGAAGGTGTTAATTCAGAGGGTCCAGAAAGGGTTGTACCTGTTTCTTGAGGTCCTTCTGAATTCTATCTTGTTCTATCTCTGAAGATAACTTCAGAGTTATCTTCATCATCAAAGAAATCTTCAAATATTCTGTTTAATTCAGATTCCCTTGATGATTCAGAGATAGGTGTTGAGAAACTTTCTTTTTGTTCAGAGCTTCTATTGTCATCAAAAGTGATATTGATGCTCTCTTGGATGGTCCTTGTTCTAAGATTGAACACTCTGAAAGCTTTTGAGGATAATGAATATCCAATGAATTTGACCTCATCAGCCTTCTTGTCAAACTTTCCAAGAGATTCTCTATCGTTCAGAATGTAACACCTGCATCCAAAAACATGAAAATATTTAACATTAGGTTTCCTATTGTTAATGAGTTCATAGGATGTTTTCTGAAATCTCTTGACAATTGTAGCTCTATTCTGAGTAAAGCAGGTTGTAGCCACTGCTTCTGCCCAGAAATTTATTGAAAGATCAGATCCAGCAAGCATTGTTCTTGCAGCTTCAACTAGTGTTCTGTTTTTCCTTTCAACTACTCCATTTTGCTGAGGGGTTCTTGCTGCAGAAAAGTTAGGAGTAATGCCTTCCTCTGATAGATAAGAATTGATTTAGGCATTCTTGAACTCAGTTCCATTATCACTTCTTAGTTTCTGAACTTTGCTGCTGAATAGAACCTATAATCTTTTCAACAATCTTATTAATATATCAGGTACATCAGATTTGGCTCTGATGAATTCTATCCATGTGAATCTGGAAAATTCATCAATCAGAACCAGAATGTATTTCTTACCGGCTAGACTCTGTACAAATATAGGACCACAGAGGTCCACATGAAGCATGTGCAGAGGTCTAGGACAATTGTTTTCACTTTTGGTTTTATGGGAAGATCTTTTCATTTTTCCCATTTCACAAGCAGAACAAAGATGATCTTTGTTAAACTTCAGAGATGGTAATCCCTTAACCAAATTAAGTTTAACTAATTTATCAAGTGAGGAAAAGTTTAGATGTGAACTTTTTATGCCAGAGCCAGACTTCCTCACTATTCAGAGATACAAGACAAAGTTTCTCTGAATCAGTGTCTTTGATTTTGGTAAAATTCATCCTGTAGAGGTTACCTTTTCTGTCTGCTCTGAGTAATTTTGACCTGATTCTAAGTGAAGAAGTGAACAATATTTTCTTTGAAGTTTCACATCAAAACCGTGATCACAAAGTTGACTTATGCTGATCAGATTGTGTTTTAATCCATCCACATAATCAACCTTTGATACTAAAACATTTCCTCTTGATAACTCACCATATCCTTTAATTTGTCCTTGCACATTGTCTCCAAAAGTAACTGCTCCTCCAGATTTTGCTTTGAATGAGGATAGCAGTTCCTTATCTCCAGTCATATGCCTTGAACATCCAGAATCTAAGTACCAGATTGGCATTGACTGATTCTGCAAGACAAATTATTGTTTCTTAGGTACCCATCTCATTATTATGTTAGACTTTGGTGGATTTGTATGACTTTTTGGCATCTCATCTTTTGATGTCTTGCCGTTACTTGTCTTCTTTTGAAATTTTGTCTCTGAGATGTTTTTCAGAGATTGATTCAGAAGACAATGTGATCCCTTGAAATGATTTTTCAGTTTTATCAAGAGATGAATGCAGTTGCAATTAATAGAACAAGAAGAAGTAGGAGCAAAATTTTTCTTTTTATTAAAAGCATTTGTTACATTTTGACTTCTTTTGAAACTAGCACTAGGAATATTACATGTATCCCTAACTACTTCTTTCCTTTTTGCTTGAAAGACAGTCTTCTTTTCAAGTTGCTTTTTCTTGATCAAAAACATCTTCTTTTCTTTGTTGCTTACTGCACAAATAGGATTAACATGGTTAATTTTTGTCCATTTTCCTTTTTGTTCAGGAGAGAATTTTATTGTTTTATAGGTGTAAGATTCAGAAGTGTTTGTTTTATTCTTTGCCTTTTCTTGTAACTCTTTTTCAAGTTCCAGAGACGTTTTTGCTTGTAAACACATATTTGCAAAATCAGGACTTATTGGTATTCTGGTTTTGGTTTTCAAAAATGAAATTGGAACATTCAAAATACCAGAGCCAACAGTTTCTATCCTTTTGTGAATTACATTCCCTGGTTTACAAAAAATCTGTTCATCAATCTCTTGATCAGATTCTGAATCAGAGTCAAGAAAGTCTCTTTTAGTTTTAATAGAGATAGCTACCTCTATTGGTTTTTCAATTTCTTTTGTTTTAGAGACTTTAATGATCCGTTTCATGCTTTCTTTTCTTTTGAAGTCCTCCATGACATTTTCTTTCCATATCTTTTTAACATCATCTTCAAATGTAGTTCTGATGTTTTCATCTGACTTTGGTGTATACAGATGGGCATTTGGATTAAGTGAACTCTGAGATTCATTTTCAGAAGTACTTGTATCAGAGGTACTTGGTTCAGATGTCTCTGATTCATTTGAGATGAAAGTATCAAATCTGAAATTTTCTTTGGGATCATGGCTTTGAGGTTTTGTGAAGAGTACCTCTGAAGTTTCTCCTTTTATCTGTAACACAGACTTTTGAAAGTTTTTTACTTCAGAGTATGTAGTATTTTTGAAATTCAAAGCTCTTGTTTTTTATCCCTCTGATGTTTTCATTCTTTTGAAATTATTCATAGATGTACCTTCAAAGCTTTGGACCTTTCCCATACAGAAAGTGGAAGAAAGTGAAGTTTTCTCCAATCCAGTGAATGAATTCAACTCATTGAATCCCAACCCTTGAGAGTCCATTTGAGTTTTTATTTTGTCGAAAACACCTTGTGCATTAACATAGCTTACAAAGATTTTTTCTATCTAGAGATTGATGTAGGATTTCTCTTTCTTTTTGAAAAAATTTGGTTAAGGCAATAGAATTGAGCCTTTCATACTCATATTTCTTTACTTCTTCTTCTTTTCCTTTTAAAACTTTCTCAAATTTTCTTATTTCTTCTGAAAATGATTTTTCTTTTTGCTTGTGAGTTTCTTCAAGTTTGGTTTTTTCAAGAAAAATTTCTTTCTTTTCTGATTCCAGAAGATTCTTTTCTCTTTTGAAAAAGATGAGCTCTTTTGTCACTTGCTCTCTTTTCTTTTTCTCTTCAAGAAACTTTTGCTCTAGATCCTGAAGTTCATTAATTAGTTTAAAAGCATCTATTTCAGGATCACTGTCAGAGGTGTAAAGAGAGTTTATCTTTTCAGAGTTGTCTTCTGATGCTCCATCAGTTTGATTTCCATCTGAAAAAGCCATACCACAGAGATTGGTAGGCTCTTCCTCGCCGTCGCTTGTTGAGTCTGATAGCCAGTCTTCCATTTCTGCTACAAGAACTCTTTCTTTTACGTTGTACTTGTATTTATTCTTGATCTTTGACAAGTTTTCCTCTGCAGTTTGCAGAGAAATGGCCTAGTTTTCCACATCTGAAACATCTTCCATCATTTTGATTTGTTGGAAGAGTGGTAGTACTTGTCTCTGGCTTCTGTTCTTGAGGTTTGAAGTATCTCTGTGGTTGTGGATACCTTGGTTGAAATGGTTGTTGAGGTCTTGATTGTTGTGTTGCATCATTTTTGTTGAAGTTTGTACCATTTTGATCACTATATGGAGTGAATCTAGGTTCTTGTTGAAATCTGACACCATCTTGTTGAAATCTTCTTTCAGTTTTTCTTCTTTCTTCATTCTCTCTTTTTCCTTCAAATACTTTCTTGCCAAATTTCTTGTTAAATTGATGAGTGATTAATGCAAGAGATTTGGCGAAGGCATTTATATCATCTTCTGAGTCTGAATCTGAATGATTTTCTTCTGCCATTAGGACCTTTTTGGATCTTCTTTTTGTTTCCAAACCTTTTTGTGACTCTTCACAGTTGTTTTCTTTCGAAATTTGTTTTGAAACAAGTGCAAGGGGTCCACCTAAAGAGCTTTTTGATTTTTGCTTCATAACTTCCTTTTCATGTGCAACAAGAGTGCCATAAATGTCAGTTAATGACCATGACTCAAGATCTTGATTGGCTTGTATAGACATGGACAGTTGTGACCATTCTTCATTTAAACTTTTCAAGAAAAGAACGTTGTTTTCCTCTTTTGTTCTTATCACTCCAAACTTTCTGCATTTGTTGATAAGAATGTTGAATCTTGAGTAAGTTTGGTGTAATTTTTCTTCTGGTAGAGCATGAAAATCATGATATTCATTGATGCATAGATTTCTTCTATTTTTCTGGGTTTGTAGGCCTCCTTCAAGTTGATTTAACAACTGATCCCATATCTCTTTTGCAGTTTTACAAGAATCAAGTTCTTGAAAGATATCATTGGGAATGGCCATTATAAGTAATCTAACAACTTTTGAGTCATTATCCATCATATTATTTCTTCATCAGTGAAGTTTGTGGTTTTCTTTTCATAATATGCCGGTATTTCAGCAGTATCTGCTGTTGCAGGAACTCTTGATACCAACACCATTGGAATGTGAGGTCCAACGTTCACTGATCTAAAAAGATCCTTGTCCATACCTTCTAAAAAATTTACCATCCTTATCTTCCATTGGGGATATTCATCCCTTAAAAGTGTAGGAGGTTTTGTTAATGACCCAACTGTATAAATGGCACTTATGCTTGAGTTTGCCATTTTTGAAAAAAAAAATGAAGATTTGAAGAACTGATGCTTTTTGTATTGAACAGTGATTTACTATCAAATCTTGAGCATATGGTGTTCTTTAATAAACCAGGTTTATATGAAAATGCACAGATATTGAGAGTTAGAATCAATGAGATGTAAATCTATCCGAGTATGCAGATGCGATCTTTCTTTGTTTAGAAAACAAAGAAGGATCTGATACCAATTGTTGGATCCCAGATTTAATCTCACAACAATGATATAAACAATAAGAGTAATAACAACGGAAGCAATATAGTTTAATATCAAAGGAGATTCAAATATCACAGTTCATAAAGCAGATAATAGATAAACAAGATATTCTTTGAATAAAATATTCAACTTATATTATCAGTTATAAGACTTCTTAAGCACACTTTGAACAATAAGGTGATGGTCCTATTTATAGGTCCGTTTATTTGCAGAAATGGAATGGATTTGGGGGGATTTGGATTTCAAATTCATTCCAATCCCGCGTTTGGTTTGCAGGATTTTTCGGATTTAAAATCCTAGGATTTCTTTGAAATCCCTCAAACATATAGGATTTGAAATCCCACGGAGATGGCTAGGATTTCAAGATATTTCGTAGGATTTGTATATATAAGAATGCTTAGAAATATGTTAAAAACATCTTTTTTCTAATAATCAATTAAATAAAATATAATTTAATTATTTTTATGATTTTTTATAATTTTTTATAATTTTTTAATGATTTTTTTATGAGCTAAATACAAATTTCGTCCATGTGGTTTACAAATATTAACGACTAAGGTCTCTCAAAGAAACCTTTTTTTTAAGGTCTCTCAAAGAAATATTTAACGATCAACGTCCCTGTACTTTCCATTTTATAACAGGTAGGGTCCCTGGTAGTAAGATCGTTAAATAACGTGTATTTAAGAGGGGGTAAATTCGTCCATTTATCTATTCTAGGTTTGGTAACATATTTGGTCCCTCCTAAATTCAGGGATTAAAAAACCCTTTCATAGTTTATAACATATACTTGGTCTCTCTTTGAATTTAAATAAGAAGTTAAATGTAAAATTGATCCCTATGGTTTACAAAAAATAACAAGTAGCATCCTTTATAAATTAAATTTCATTAATCTTCAAACCTAGCACTAGCAGTTTTTGGATAGAAGCATGAAGACAAGTCTTGAACCCACAAGTCACAACCACTACTCGGTTAACTTAAAAGAAGATGATTAATAAAGATAAACTAAATAAAAAATATCACACCATAAAATATAAATATTTGGTCAACATAAAAGAAGACGTTAGATGGTGACAACCAAGTGGTGATTTCATGTTTTTTCTAAATTAAAAGCTACTACAAAAATGACCCCAAATCAGCAGCTACAAAATCAACATGAAAACCACTACAAAAAATAATCCCAAAATAGCATCAATTAGCTAGAAAAAAGTTAAGAAGTGGTAATTACACCATGTTTGAACAAAAGAAATCAAACTTCACAAGTTAAGGTTCTGTCCTTTGCATGTGCCTGAGTTATGGCCTTGTGCATGTTGTTAGAATTGAAAATCCTAGTGCGTTGAAAGTTATATAAAACATTTATAGAGTTTAATTGTTTTATTTAAAAACGTTGTAAAAGCCTTTAATTGTTATTGAGCTTAGTCTTGTTTAATGGGCCTTGAGCTTTAGGTTAGGCCCTTGGTATTCAAAGTTTGATTCCTAGGGTTTTAGAGAAGTGGAATGGTCATTAGCATTACACGACTCATAACTCATATTCTATCTGTAATCGCTTAAACCCTTTATCAATCAATCCAATCATATGACCAGGTTTTGTGATTCAATCTCTGTTATTTACTGCTAATATATTTTTATTGAACTGTACTGGGATCCATAATTGGTATCAGAGTTAGATCAAAGGATTTTTTCTTTGATTCGATCGATTTTCAACAGTTCATGTTCATCAGCCCAAAGTTTTTGAAAATCTACGATTTGGATCTTACTTTATTGAGTTTGGAGCTTAATTTGTGTTCTTATTGCATAGATCGATTCAATATTATTTGCTAAAATCATTTGAATCAATTACATTTGTTGATTTTATCAATTTTGGAGTAATCTGGATCAGTTCTGTGATTTTTGGAAAAGTTTTTGATCGCACTGTGTTCGTCTCGATTTACAGAAAATTGGAGCGAATTGGAATGATTTGATGTGAATTAATTGCAAAAGATTGATTAGACTGTGTTTGTGAAACCTTACGATCATCAATCTACCAAGAATTTGATCAATTTTTTTTATAAATTTTTCTGGATCGATCGTACTGGTAATTAACTTTGAACCGGGAGTTTGAGAGATCCAGGTGAAAATCATTGATCCGGGTGTTGGAAAATTAATTGGCACCTGGGACTTACCGTTAACCCGGGACTTGAGCTCCGGGAGTCACATCTTACTGAATTGTGAGTGACCGACACACATGTAACCCGGGACTTAAAAGTCATAGCATCCATATGATTAATCTCACTGTGATTGGGTGAATCAAAGTTAATGGGTTGGTGGTTTCATTTGTAGTATGGAAGTTCAATTCTGAGTGGGTCGGTTGTTGGTTCATTTGTGACCGACGGCTGCTTGATAATCACCATCATCCGGTTGAATTTAATTGAAATTGGGTGCTAAAACTATAGTGGGTCGGTGGTTCACTTTAATTGACACCCGGGTTTGCTAATCATATCCGGGTCCAACGTCGACCTCCCGGGTTTAGTCGTGTCCCGGGCCTCCCCCACCTCTCAAATCCCAGGTGACCAACTCCCGGGTACCCCCACCCAGGTGACCGATCCCGGTTACCCCCACCCGGGTGTGATCGACTCCCTAGCTCTCCCAGATAAGTTTTGACCAAAGTCGCTTGCATGCATACATGTTTCTGTCTTAAGCATTCAAGTCATCAATTTGGAGTTATGGTTATGGATTCTCAAAGCTTGGGTTGATCATTTCAAGTTTTGAGTTTTCGATCGGTTTTTTCGAGAAGCTTTTCGGTTGATTCGGTAGTGATCATGGACGAAGTTTTTTGTTTTTAAACTGTTAAGGGTTGCTTACGGTGCTTAAACGATTGATTTCGTTCGAAAAAGTTTAACCCTTGTCGAGTTTTTAAGTTTTCGTTCGGTTTCCGAAAAAAAAATCGGTTGCTTCGTTTTTGATTGTGGGTTGATCATTTGGACTATAAACTATTAAGGCATGTTCATGAAGCTTAAACGATCATTTTTGGTCGAATTTTTTTAACTCACGTCGTGCTTTTGAGTTTTTAATCGTTTTCCTGGTTCGTTTGTGATTATTGGTTGACCGTTTGAGTTTTAATCAGTAAGGAAGTGATCAAGGGAACTTTAACGGAATTTCGTTAGTTCCATTAAGTTTGTGACATTTTTGGTCCAATCTCCATTATGTTTCGTTAAAGTTCGTTAGAGTCGGTTACTTTCTTAACTTTTTTAGTCTGTTTTTGTTATTTCTCTAGTTAGTATCGTTAGTTATTGTCCGTTAGTTTTTTCGTTAGTTTTATTACATTTTAGTCATTTTTTCAGTTAAGTCCGTTAGTAGTTTCAGAGTTTACATTTTTAGTCCCTGTAGTTGATAGTTTCAATTTATATCATTTCTAGTCCCTCTAGTTTTGAGTTTTTAAATTATGTCACTTTTAGTCCTTGTAGTTCTAAGTTTCAGTTTGTGTCATTTTTAGTCCCCGTAATTCAAAGGTTTCAAAGTTTTTCATTTTTGACCCATGAACTTTAAAGTTTCAATCTTTTGTCAATTTTGACTCCTAAACTTTCAAGTTTCACTCGTTGTCACTTTTGGTCCTTGCACTTTGAGTTTTTCATATATTGACAAGTTTAGGCCCTGAACTTCAAGTTTTATAGGTTGTACATTTTCTCTCCTTGCACTATTTTATCTGTGTTTTTGATTAATCGTTCTTGCACAATTCAACCTCTAATCGAAGTATCTGTTTAAAGATCATTCTTTTTAGATAACAATGTCTTATTCTGATTCTCAACAAGAAATTTTTGATCTCAAATCTAAGATTGCAGTTCTTGAAGCCAGATTGGAAAACAATTACAAAGTGCTTTTGCAAGTTACTGGTGAAAGTGCTGGCAATCTGAGTTGGGCACAAGGTTTAAAAAGAGAAAAATGAAAAACTTGTTGAAGAAAAGGATGTTTTGAAGAAGCAATTTTTTGAACTCTAAAAAAAGTTTGAAAATTCAGAGAGTGAGCATGATGCTTATATTCAAAATTATGTTCGTAACTATAATTCAATTATTGCAGAACAAAACGAGTTGATTGAGAGTCTGAAATAAGCGAAGATGAAGAAAAGTGATTCAACAAATGCTGAAGCTTCAAAGAAAATATCTGAACTTGAACGAAAAGTTGCAGATTTTGAAGCTCGTGAAAAGAAGACCTTGGAACTTGAAGAGAAACGGAAAGTTGTAGAGAGTGAAAATCTTGATCCGAAGAAAAGACTTGTTGTTTTTTAAAAAGAAAAAAGTTGAATTTTCAAATGAAAGAAAGAATTTTGAAAGAAAGATTCTTGATCTTTCAAAGAAAGTTTTTGACGAAAGAAAAACATTTGAGCTCAAGCATGCTAAATTTTCAAAACAAATTTCTGTTTTTGAAAAGGTTTTGATAATTGAGAGAGATACTTTTGAGAAAGAAAGAAAATCTTTTGAGAGTGAAAAGAAAGTGCTTGAAAAGAAGAATGTTGCAATTTTCAAAGAAATATTTGATAAACACAACAATATTGAAAAAGACTTTGAAAGTGAAAGGAAGATTTTCGAAACAGAAATTCATAAGCTTTCACAAAAATTATTTGGATTAATAACAGAGATTTTGAAAGAGTAGAAGATAAAATTTGATTTACAAAAACAACTTGATTTAATTCTCGAAGAAAGAAATGTTTTATCAATCAATCCAATCATATGACCAGGTTTTGTGATTAAATCTCAGTTATTTACTGTTAATATGTTATTATTGAACTGTACTGGGATCAACAATTGATCTCAGAGCTGATTTATCTGAACAAGGCAGTCCCGATACTGTTGTTCAGTCTCCTTATTCTTCAAATTCAACTTCTACCACTATTTCTTCGAAGAGTTCTATCAAATCAAATGAATTTTCAAAAGATCAGATTCGCCCTTCCAATATTTTCTATAATTCTGTTGTTGATAATACAGATAATCAAGTGTTTCGAAAAGTCAAGATGGTTTGGAGAAAGAAATCAACTATATGGAAACAAGTCTCATAAATTTCCTGTAGTTGATACAAAGTCATTTATTTTCAAGACTGATTCACCTACTTATGTCTATTCTACAGCGAAGCTAATCAGTCTAAACCGAGCAAAGATTTTGTTGCTCTCATTGTAGAAATAATGACTTTGTGGATTCAAGGTATGTCAATAGTTTGTATGGTACTTACAGTATCCCCAATCCTCAGTTTCATAGATTCAAAGCTAAGGCATTTAACCGCCAAGGATCCATCATAGCATGGATACCAAAATCTGTCTAATCTGTTTTTGCAGGAATGTCATGCGTGATTTAATTCAGATTATTCACGTCGCATGACTATAATAAAGGGTTACGCCAACTTTTGAGGGGGATTAACATTTTTTTTTAATTTTTCATTTCAACTTCTGATTACATTAAGTCAGAACTCGTACTTTAATGGTACTTCAATGCTTTATTTTGGTTAGCTAAATGAGTGTTAGTGATTTATAAAGTTTCTATGGTCAATCGAGAACCAGAAGGACCTACCCAAGAAACACATCCAATTCATAGATATCAGTGAGGAGTCTAGCTTGATAGATGAGTTCGGAGCGAAAAGAATATGGTTAGGATGTGACAGGACTAAAAAGAATTATTGGTCCTTACCAAACCGAGTCAGTTATCCGGGTTACCACATAATCTATTCATTTAGTTCTTTGGAGATGGATATTGAAACAAACATGGACCCAATGTCAATAACTCGTGTCACCCCACCTAGATGCTCAAGTATCTCACAAAAGATATTTGTTTCATATTGTTGATCCAAACTCTCTCAGTGATTTGATGATGACCCTTTAAATTACTTAGTGAAAGTTATGTTTAACATCTGTATGTATTAGTGTTTCACCATCAACGATCAAATATTGAGTCTGTTCAGTATCGCTGATAGTTTCTAATGTATACAGTTAAATGTAATCCCTGAAGACAAGTTTCGTGACAAAGATGTTCACCTTTGACATCGAAGACTAGGCTGCTGAACAAGTGACAAGTCAACTCATGATTTGATGCGGACATAAGTGAAACCAATACAAGTCCACAACAAGCGAAGAACTTTGAAGAAAAGCCTCAGCGATCGCTGAACTTAATTCAAATTCACTGAAGAAAGAACCTTTCAGTGATTGATGATCACAAAACTTCCTCTCCAAGTTTCTTTTGTCTTATCCTTGCACAAAATGTACATTTGTCAGAAAAGACATACCTCTGCTACAAATCGTACAACAACTCTGAAGAACTACACTGTTCATCATGCGGCCAAATGCATGTCTCCAAAAGTCAGAGACATGCAACCAACCAAAGTGTGACACGTGTAAAGTACCATGCCATGCATTTAATGCATAGGGTATAAATAGAAAGGTTGAAACTCTCTCTAAGAAAAGTCTTCTATACTTTCTCTTGGTGAACCAAAAATATAGAAACCCTTGATTTCTATATTCTCCCAACCTTCTATCTCTAGTTCTTAAGTTTGTTTAGATTAGGTTCTACTTAATCTTGTTCCGCAACAAACTGTAAATTGTGATTTGATTCTTCAATAAACAATTTATTAAACTAAATATTTGTGTTTGTATTCAACCCCCCCCTTCTACAAACTTGTTAAGCACCTTCGGGACCAACAAGTGGTATTAGAGAAAATTGTTTAATCTCATAAACAAGATCTTGCTATATTATCTTCTTTGCTATTCTAAAAAATGGCACTAAACACAAGTTCTAACTATTATGATAATGGTTCTCTATCAAAACCTCCTCGTTTTAGTAGAGACAACTTTGCTCTCTGGAAAAATCGAATGATACGATTTCTAGAAGGTGTAGATCCTACTATACCTGAATATGTAGCAAATGGAACCTATGAGCCATTTCTTTTCATAGCTGCAGTACTAGCCACTGCAACCACACCCGCTGTCCCTGAAAGATATAATCCCAAAGAAATAAGACAGTGGAGTGATGAGGACAAAAAAAGTTGGTCTAGATGCAAAGGCAAAAACCATTATCTCTATGGCTTTGCCTGATGAAGCCTTCCATTCCATCATGCATCTCAAAAGTTCTAAGGAAATGTGGGACACTATATGTGTTCAGTACAAAGGAACCACTGAAATCCAGGAAACTGAAAGATCAACCTGGTAAGACAATATGAGAGCTTTATCTGTGGTAAGAATGAATCCTTATCTGATGTTCACCAAAGATTTAACTGCTTAATCATTGATCTAAGGACAGTTGGTAGGACCTACTCTAATTCTGAGGTCCTCACCAAATTCCTGGAATGTCTTCCTGAAAGCTGGGACAGTTATTCAATGTGTCTCAAGCTGAAAAAAAGACTTAAACCACCTTTCTCTCAGCACTCTTTATGGGATTTTGCTCAACTATAAACAATCAAATTAACTGTAGAAGAATCTTGTTAAAGATTCTAAAGACTCCAAAAGCACTCCTGTTGCTTTAGTCTCTTCAGAGATTATCCCATCTCAGCGATCTACTCTCACTCACTGACCTATCAGAGTTTGATGAATCCTTAGCACTCTTGACAAACTCTTTTAAGAGGTTTGCAAGAAAGAGCAATTTCAGAAGAAATAAGCCTCTCTCCCTATCTGACAAGCGTAAATCAACCCCTGTCGATAAGGCAACTGCTACTTGCTTCAACTGTGAGAAGATTGGCCATTTTCCCAGCGAATGCAGGTCAAAGAAAGTCTTTAAACCTTCTTCATCTAAGAAGACCAACGATAACAAATATCTTAAGCTAAAAGAAAAATACGAGAAGCTGAAAAGCTTTAAGAGAAAAGGAAAAGGTCTTATTGCTGAAGAGCATGACTGGGCTGAATTAGAAGAATCAAGTTCTGATGAAGAGGATGCTGCTAATCTCTGTCTTATGGCTGAGATTAAAGAAGAAGTGGAAACTCCTTCAGGATCAACCATAAGCTTTATTTCCTCTTAGGTATCAATCTTTACAAACCCCTCTCTTTCTGAAGCTGAGAGATGTCGTGCTGTTGACGTCCTGACGATTGAATTATATAATGCACTTAATGGCAAAACTTTAGCTGAAAACAAAAATATTGATTTAACTGAACAGCTTGAGAAATGCCATTTAAGTATCAAGGAACTAACTCTTTTAGAGGAAAGTTTAAAGGATCAAGTCATCGTTAATGAAATCATCAACATTGAACGCGAACAAGCTATCGTTGCTCTTAAAGCTGAAAAAGCCACGGCTGATGGATGGTGTAAATCCTCAACTAAGGTCACTGAGATCTTGAGCGCTCAGATCCCTGCTCATGATAAAACCGACCTTGGTTATAAATATGATAAGGATGAATCTAGCAGAGAATGTTCCATGCCTAAGTTTGGAATGTTTTTCTCTTCTATCCCTGACACTTCTTCATCTCAGTGCTCCTCATCTTCAAATCCTATCTCTGAGGACTTATCAAAGAGTTCTAAACTCACTGATAAAGAGAAATTTATTGCCCATTATCCTCAGAAGGCTACAAAAGTAGCAAAGCTGAATAAGGTCACTTGTAAACCTTCAGCAAGTCATTCTTCTGGCTATGGATCTAAGATATCTTGTAATTTTCAGAGACCTACCCCAAAGATAAAAATTGACATCAAGCCTAAGAAATCAGAAGAACTGAAAGTTCCTTCGAGATATAATGCTAAGGGCATTCTTGGAGCTGGCTCGACTCATCTTAAGTTTTCTAATGCTCCTGGTGTTAAAACCACTTCCAGCTATAGAAAGTGCAATCACTGTGGACTTACTGACCATATTGCCAGTAAATGTCCCAATGCCACTAAGGCTAAAAAGATAGCCAAAGTGAAGATGAATGCCTCCAAGGCAAAGAAGGTCACCAAAGGTGAGAAATCTGCCAAGGTGAAAAATACCACTAAAGTTAAGAAATTAACTGAAGTGAAGGTTACCACTAACGCTGAATCTACAGACATCGTGAAGATTGCTGAACCTTCCATCTCCACTAATCCCACTGGACCCATTGAAAAGTGGGTACCAATCAAAACTTGATATTCCTTATGTTTACATATCTCAAAGGGTATCTGGTATCTAGATAGTGGATGCTCTCGACACATGACATGCCAAAAGAACTTGCTCACTGAATACAAGGAAGAGAAAGGTCCCTTAGTGACCTTTGGCGGAATTGGAAAAAGGTTATACCAGAGGGTTTGGTGTACTTAGCAATGGTATAACTACCTTCCGAAGAGTCGCCTACGTAGATGGACTAAAGCACAATCTTCTCAGCATTAGTCAGCTATGTGATAAAGACTTCGAAGTAATTATTTTCTAAGAAAGCATGTTCAGTGATGGACAAAAATGGAAAACTTGCTCTCATCGGTTATCGTATGGAAAATGTTTATGTAATAAACATGGACTGTACAACCACTAAGAACATATGTTTTCTGTCCAAAGCCTCATCAAATGTCAATTGGCTATGGCATAAGAGGCTCTCTTATCTCAACTTCAAAACACTAAACACTCTATCTTCAAAGGAACTAGTCTCCGGTCTACCTCAACATTCATATGCCAAGGAATCTCTTTGTTCAACGTGTGAAAAGGGAAAGCAGACCAAAGCTAGTTTCAAGTCTAAGCAATTTTCAATAGTGACAAGTCCTCTTCAAATCCTGCATATGGATTTGTTTGGCCTTGTCAACATTCAGTCCATAGTTGGAAAGAAATATACTCTTGTCATAGTAGATGAATACTCTTGCTACACCTGGGTGATATTCCTCCGTGTGAAGAGTGATACTCCAAAAGAACTTATATATTTTGTTAAGAAGATGGAAGCGCTGAATAACTTACTATTCGTTCAATAAGAAGCGATCATGGAACTGAATTCAAAAGCCGTTCCCTAGATAATTTCTTTGAGAACAAGGGAATCTCTCACAACTTCTCTGCTGTGAGAACTCCTCAGCAAAACAGAGTCGTTGAAAGAAGAAATATAACAATCATTGAAGCAGCTAGATCAATGCTCAATGATTCTCATCTTCCAACTTAATTTTGGACAGAAGTCGTCAACTCTGGTTGTTTCACTCAAAACAGGTCACTAATAGTCAAACGGTTCAACAAGACTACCTATGAACTTTTCCATGGGAGAAAGCCTTCTATCATCTTTCTTATATCTTTGGTTGTCAGTGCTTTATTTTAAACAACAGAGATACCCTTGGAAAATTTGATCCAAAGGCTGACGAAGGTATTTTTCTTGGATACTCCTTAATCTCCAAAGCCTGCAGAGTCTTCAACAAGAGAAGACAAACTGTAGAAGAATCAGTTCATGTCACCCTTGATGAATTCAGATCAGCGAATTCTAAACCTATCACTGATAATGAAGAACTCAATACCTGGATGTTTTCTCATTATGGGGAAACTGAACCTCTCTTCAACTCACGTCATCAAGTAAACCCTTCTAACGCTGATGATGATACAGACATCATACCTCCTACCACTGAATCCACCTCATGGGTTTCAACTGTTCCTCTAAACACTTTACCACCATATGATCTTCCAACCTCTGAATCACCTATCATCTTTGAAGATCTCTCAGTGAACGACAATCAACCTGAACCTCAACAGCTGATAACTGATGAACCTCAGGGTGAAACATCTTCATCAGTGAATATTCCCATTGCTGATCCAATAATTGAAATGGATACTCACGCCCCTGCTCAGAGATGGACCATAAATCACCCTATTGATCAAACCCTTAGTGATCCGGATGCAGGTATTCAGATTCGACGAAGCTCAGGTAACATCTGCCTTTTTTTTAACTTTCTCTCTCTTCTCGAGCCTAAGAAGATTGCTGATGCCCTCAGTGATCCAAACTGGGTCAGCGCTATGCAAGAAGAGCTGACTGAGTTTGAAAGAAAAAAAGTTTGGAATCTTGTTCCCAGACCATCTGACAAAACTGTTATAGGCACCAAATGGGTGTATCGAAACAAGTTAGATGAAAATAGGACTGTAACCTACAACAAAGCTAGACTAGTTGCTCAGAGATACAGACAAGAGGAAGGAATAGACTATGATGAAACCTTTGCCCCTGTGTCTAGGATCGAAGCAATTCGATTATTCTTAGCCTATGCTAAATCATCATTCCTAAATGGAAAGCTGACTGTGGAAGTCTATGTTGAGCAACCTCTAGGGTGTTCTGACCCTAAGCATCCACACTTTGTCTATAAGTTGGATAAGGCTCTCTATGGGTTAAAACAAGCCCCTCGTGCTTGGTATGACACTCTATCCTCCTTCCTTATCACTGAAAAATTTGAGCGTGGCAAAATTGATAACACTCTATTTTTCAGGAAGATAAAAGGTCATATTATCCTTGCTCAAATATATGTTGATGACATTATATTTGGTTCTACTAACCCATCTTTGTGTACTCGATTCGCTGAAAGAATGAAGAAATAATATAAAATGAGTATGATAGGTGAGCTAACTTACTTCCTTGGACCTCAGATCAAACAATCTGATAAAGGCATATTTAATCATCAAGGTAATTATGTTAATGATATGCTTAAAAAGTTTGATCTTACTCAAACTTTAACGATGAAAACTTCTATGGCACCTCTGCTGACATTAAATAAGGATCCCTCTGGAAAGCCTGTTAATGTCACTGCCTATAGAGGAATGATAGGCTCCTTGCTGTACCTTACAACGAACCGACTTGATATCATGTATTCTACTTGTCTTTGTGCACGATATCAGTTAGAACCCAAGGAATCCCATCTGGTCGTTGTCAAGCGAATCTTTAGATATCTGAAGGTAACTCCTCACCTAGGTATTTGGTACCCTAAAGACTCAGGGTTCAATCTAACTGCCTATTCAGATAGTGATTTTGCAGGTTACAAACTAGATAGAAAAAGCACCACTGACGGATATCAACTCCTTGGTGGAAAGCTGGTAAGTTGGACAAGCAAAAAGCAAAACTCAGTGTCCACTTCCACAGCTGAAGCTGAGTATGTAGCCGCTGGGAGTTATTGTTCTCAGGTCTTATGGATGACAAATCAATTATTAGATTATGACCTTCAGCTATCCAACATTCTGATCTATTACGACAACACTAGTGCCATTGCTATAGCAAATAATTCAGTGCTACATTCATAGACAAAACACATCGAGATCAGATATCATTTTATCAGAGATCATGTGATGAATGGTGACATAGAACTTCATTTTATTCCAACTGACTATCATCTAGCTGATCTCTTTACCAAACCTCTTGATGAGACAAGGTTCAACTTTCTCATCAATGAGCTTGGAATGCTGAAGCTTGAAGATTAATTCTTCAGCGTTCATGCATCAAGTCAGTAATACACTTTTGTACTATTCATCTCATAATCCCTGACCAAAATATCTTTGACTTTCAGGTATGTATTCTTATCTATCCTCACTGAATCTAATTCAGCGAGAAGTTTTTCAAAACTTAAGATTTAATCACTGACATTCTTCAAGTGATTAAAAGCTTTTTGAAAATAATACTCATCATTGACATTTCCTATCAGTGATTCTTCAAAAATAAAAGATTATCCCTGTTTTTCTATCAGAGATACCCTCAAAAATGAAAAGACAATTTTTAGTGTGACGTCATTTGCACGAAAATCCATGGCACGTATTTCCTTCTGATACGTTCGTCCGTTGCACTTCTTGTCCAATCAAATTCAAGGGACGTATCCGTGTCATGATTAGCACCTTTTCCCGCTCTAAATTTTTTCTATCTCCTCTCACTCTCTCTCTCTCTCATATATAAACCTTTCCATTCGTAATTTTACCTTTTACGCTCTCATATTATCTAAAAGGCAAGAAATTACTCTCGACCATCAAGCAATCTAAGAACTCAATAACTCACGTTTAAATCTTCAAAACTTCAAGCTTTATAGGTTCTTGTTCTTTTTTCCTTATCTCAAAAACCTTTGTTTGATCCTTAAAACTCTTTTCTTTCGGATCAAAAACTGTTTTTTTTTCTTAAAATCATTTATTTCATGATTTTTATGCAAAAACTTTTTGGTTTTTATGACTTTAAACTTTTGTTTCAATATTTTTCATGTTTCCTTCTTAATACAGACACAGACAATACTTCTTTTATTTCCTTTCAACTTCTAAAATACTGAAAAATCCATATTTACAAGGTTCATTTTTAAAAAGGAAACTGGTATTTTTTTTCCACTATTTTTTCTTCTAAACCAGTTTGTGTCATTCCCTTCTCTATTTTCAGAAATGGCCACCCAAACTCCTCTCATTCAATCAAAAAATGTGAAATTCGAAATCTCAGCTTTACAATTCTCGAGCAACAATCACTTGGGACTTCTGGAATTCCCTAAGAAGAAACCATCTCCTCATCTTCAGTATGCCGCTGACTTCCTCAAGGCATCTCCCCTCAGCTACGCACTCAAGGTAGCTCCTCCACCCTCTAAAACTCTTCTTCAACAGTTCTGGTTTACTGCTGAAAAGGGTCAAGTACTGAACAAGCAAGGAAAGTTGATCCCTGCTATCACATTCCAGAATCAACACGAACCAGAAGCCATTACTCCCCTGGCTATTCTTAGTGCTCTCTGCTTCCCATCCAAAGCCACTAAAGGTTCTGATGCCATGCCGACTGATGAGTAGTTGATCCAGTTTCCTGACCACATTGGCTATCAGTGGGACTTCAAACCCCGCACCACCATCCCTGACAAGAAGCTCACCAAAATTCTGAAGGCAAAGATGCCCTCTGAACTGAATTGCATCTTTTCTCACATAATTCAGTGCATGAGTGGCAAGATGGGTTTGCTGGATCAAGCGAGCAAAGTTCAACTCCAGATGGGGTTCTCAGTGATTGCTGGACGCCACATAGACTACGCTGGAATAGTCTTTGATGACTTATTGTCAAGGATTGAGAAGACCGACAGGGAAATCAAAATTCCCTATATCCGTTTCATCTCAGCGATTCTCCAGTTCTTTTTGAAGAACCTCTACCCAACGGAGGGTGACTGTCAGCTCTCCAGGATTGGCACATGAATTCTTGAAGTGGTGCCAACAGCAAATGAGGCAAGTCTTCTTACTCTTCGCTCCCTCCTCTTTCCCACTTCTTCTTTTTCAGCAGCTACGTCTACGGTTCCCTCCTCGGCTATCCCCGCTGCTACCACCACTCCGTCAAAACTTATTTCAACAGATTTTCATGGCTCCTCTAAGAAGGCCAAGAAAGTTGCAGAGCTCTCCTTTCAACAAACGTCATCAGCATTGGTCTCTCAACAGACCACTCTGGACGACTCTGTGGGCGGCTCTACCACAACTGTTGCCTCAACCGTTTCAGTGGCTCTCACCACTGAATCAATTATGGTGTCAACCCCCATTCTCTCAATGCCTTCAAGCATTACCGAGGTAATTTACAAAATCACCAGTGCTCTTCCTTCACTCTCATCCCTTCCTTCTTCTTCTACTTCTTTGGTCTCTAACACTTCTATTGTACAATAGCCTACCTTTCCTAATGTATTACTAGGACCTAATTGCCTCCCTCTTGGAGGTTTTAATCAAATAAATGTGTCCCAATCCTCTTTAGAATGGGACATGGATTTCTATAAATTATTTGATACATCAGGTATTCCTCAAACCCTATACACTTTTCCCAGCCTACTAGGTAAGCCTTAGCCTTCATTTTTTCAAAAACTAACTTGTTTTACAGGTCCTAGTTTGGCGACCGTTGATGCCTCTCTCAGCGTGGTCATAAAAAAGATGGAAGTACTATTTACCACCATCAAAACAAACACATCAGCAGTTAACATTGCTGGTGAGGCATTGAAGACCCTCTCCTCCGCCATTGCCACCAAAGCTGATGCTTCTCAACTATCAGTGTTACAGGAAGAGGTCAAATCACAGAAGAGTGACGTGGCCACCAATACAACACAACTACAATTTCTCAATGGCTACGTCGACTGACTCACTGGATAGGTGAAAACTCTCAGTGGAAATATTGACACCTCCAATTAGCTGCTCACTGATATTTTGACGAAAGTGAGTGAACCAACTCCAGTTCCAGAGTCTTCTTTCACCGACAATGATAGGTTGTCCCTAACATTAGCTGCCGATTTTATCTTCGGGGCAACCTCTCTCATTCTGGACCTTGAAGAACGATTGAAAGGACTGGAGGCTGATGCCCGCATATCCCATGTTGCCGATCCTGCTGCTGTTGTTGATAAATATGCCTCCCATGATGATGACAAAGAGGGGGGAGAAGGATACTAATAAAGAAGATGCAACGATCGCCACAGAGGTGAATGTGGAAGAACCTCCCTCTCATGTTGAGGAGGAGATGACAGCTCAGAAATCAGCTGAAGAGCAAGCACCTCCCTCCTCTTCTCCATTGATCATTGAAGAAGTACACGGAGAGGAAGAAGAGGAGGACGAGGAAGATGAAGAGGAACTAGATATAGAGGATCAAGGTTCCAAGGACGATGTCGCTGACGATAATGATGACGAGGAGGATCCATATCAATGGTTCTCCCCTGCGTCACTCAGCGCTCCAGTTCTAGCAATGAAGGGCATCGTAATAAAAGAAGCAGGGGTAGTATAAGACAAGCCTTCATATTCCTCCACCCACGGCAAGAAAAAGGGGATTGCTGCCGAAGGAAATATGAAATTACTGTCAACATCTGAGGGGGAGTTACCTTTTCAGGTATGTCTTTCTATCATTCCCCTTTCCTTCTTTTCTCACCCAAAGCCCATCTCTCATTTATAATACTTTATCTATCTCCTTCTAAATATATACACACTAACCTATCTTTCTTTTTGCTCAGACAGTTCTCTTCCCTGCTTAAGGGAGCCTCTTTGCAAATAATCCTAATTACCCCAGCTGATGATCAAATAATCCCAGTCTCTATCAGATATGTTGATGATGAAGATGAAGAAGAAGAATCCCCGAGCCACCAAAGAAGACCCTCTCGACTTATCACAAGGTCAGAGGATGATATCCAAAGGTGGGCAGAGATGATTCTTCATTTCGAGAGTCAACGACTAAAGATCCCTCCTCAATCCTCCGCTGAAGAGCTTACTTTCCTGAAACTGGAAGAAATAGAAGAGTCAATCAAGGCTCAACGATTAATTGTTGAATGCCAAGAGGATTCTTCTCTAGCCCTTAAGGTATAATCAACCCTGGTTAAAGATAAGAAGCTGAAAAAGAACCCGGTGAAAGTGCAAGCAACACTTCTTAAGGAGATAGAGGAGATGAACAAAAAAGCAAAGGAAATCAGCGATAGTCAACTTGCTTGGTGCAGAAATAAGCATCTTCATAGGTCTGACCCTTCAATGATCTCTGCCGTGACCATCTCAGGGAAAAGGAAGAACAACCAATAGACTATCACCATGGAGATAGTCAGAAAAGATGGTACTGCAAAAGCCATGTTTCTTTCAAAACTGGAGACTTTTGGATTCTATGAATGGTTGGAGTTTAAGGAAGCACTGAAGAAATCAAAGTCCAAATTCAGAGGCAATGTTGAAGAACTACTCAACGCTCTTATCAACAGAGTCACTGCAAGAAGGAACGTGCCCTCAGCTATTCCACAAAAGCCAAGATCTTCCAGAAAGAAAAATGCCTATCTCTCTGATAATGATGCTGTAATCAGGAATGAGACTAGCATCAAATTCTCCAGGGAAGCAGTAGTTAGACCTCCTCCTGATCTCTCAACTATCGACTTATCACTGCCCCATGGTAAATCTCTCAGACCTGGGAAAGTGATAAATGAACCCTTGGGAATATTCTTCTGTGATAATGAGGAAAACATCAGGTTTCAAAGGGCCTCTAAAATCCATATCTACCCTCTTGCACACCTGAAGGATCTTCACTACATATAGTGCGATAGCTCAACATCAGGGACTCTCATCAAGACTCTATATCGAAAGGAAGCATCTGATCGAAGACAAAGAGGAGAAGAGATACCTGATCATATGATTGTAGATGAAGAGTTCCCTGTTAAGGAAGAACCAACTTAGCTGATAAGTTACCATTTTCTCTTGTAATGTATTAGTTAGGCTTACAGTAGTATAGAACTTCACTTGTACTTGTAATTTTCACATTCTCTTTGTAATCACTATTTACGAATCAATGAAAATTTCAGTGAAGTACTTTACTCCATCAGTACTGTAAAAGATCCCTCAAAATAGTAATTGGGACAAGTATGTTATGAGTCCTGACTATCCTTATATTTTGAATTAAAGTAATTTTCTTTTATTGCTTTGTCATCATCAAATAAGGGGAGATCGTTGATCCAAACTCTCCCAGTGATTTGATGATGACCCTTTAAATTACTTAGTGAAAATTATGTTTAACATCTGTATGTATTAGTGTTTCACCATCAGCGATCAAATACTTAGTCTGTTCAATATCGCTGATAGTTTCTAATGTATTCAGTTAAATGTAATCCCTGAAGATAAGTTTCGCGACAAAGACGTTCACAACTGACATCGAATACTAAGCTGCTGAACAAGTGATAAGTCTACTCATGATCTGATGCGGACATCAGTGAAATCAAGACAAGTCCACAACACGCGAAGAACTTTGAAGAAAAGCCTCAGCGATCGCTAAATTTAATTCAGATTCACTAAAGAAATAACCTTTCAACGATTGATGATCACAAAGCTTCCTCTTCAAGTTTCTTTTGTCTTATCCTTGCACAAAAAGTACATTTGTCATAAGAGACATACCTCTACTACAAATCGTACAACAACTCTGAAGAACTACATTATTAATTATGCAGCCAAAAGCATGTCTCCAAAAGTCAGAGACATGCAACCAACCAATGTGTGACACGTGTAAAGTACCCTGCCATGCATTTAATGCATAGGGTATAAATAGAAAGGTTGATACTCTCTCTAAAAAAGTCTTCTATCCTTTCTCTTAATGAACCAAAAATATAGAAACCCTTGATTTCTATCTTCTCCCAACCTTCCATCTCTAGTTCTTAGTGCAAACATCTGTGTGATTCTTAAGTTTGTTTAGATTAGGTTCTACTTAATCTTGTTCCGCAACAAACTGTAAATTGTGATTTGATTCTTCAATAAACATTTTATTAAACTAAAAATTTGTGTTTGTATTTAACCCCCCTTCTACAAACTTGTTAAGCACCTTCGGGACCAACACATATATTCATGGAGATTTAGCACATAATCTATCTATTCCTCACTCAGAGGTATTAGATATTGAACAAGGAAGACATCAACCCCGGTCTCCGAACTTCATATTCATATCACTGTGTCTATTGATCTCTAACCTATATCCCAGGTTGAATCAATCATTGAGCCTATTCTTCATGATTATATTTCTTTCACACAAGCATGAATCTTTGTGATTCCAATCGTATATCTTTGTGATATTGTCGGAACAGTTTGAGAAGTAATTTTCAAAATTTTACTTCAGTGATAAGTGGAAGTCCTATCAGAGATACATCGATGCCAACTCTGAAAATAGGCCACACAATTATTTTAATTGTTGTGATAACAGTTACCAATATGTTTATGTGTTAGTTGATTACCACATCTTGGTTACTTAAACGTTTCATTTGATATTTTGCTACTCATCCAATTAGTCTTTGAAGATACATGATGCTTAAGATGCTCCTAATAATCATGAGAGGGAGAAACGATATAAAGATTCAAAGATACAGATTATCAAGTTGAGGGGAGTTAGCAAAATCAGAGGGGGTGTAACAGAATTTCTTAAATCTAAGGTTGAAAAGCCACTAGATTCAAAGATGGCAACTCTTCTATCCCCTATCATTTAGTGTTTGCTACAAGTTGATTCCTCCAACGAGCTGATTGAAACAAGTTCTTAAGCTGAAGGTCAATTCAACTCACAGTTCAGAGACAAATTCTTTGTTTTTAAACTGATGATGCACTGTGGAATGTCATGTAACTCACACATTATCTTTCTTATGTGCTGATTCGATGTGTTGAGTTTCTACAGTTGAAAGCTGCTCAAGAGTGCATTCAGTCGAGGCTATTGTACATTGATATTGGTTACAAAGTTGAAGCTATGAAGACCAAGAACTTTATTCAAGGGGAGCTTGGAACGACATGAAGACAAACAACACTAAAGTTTTTCAAAGATTCAAGGCGGGAGAAGATCAAAACCTGAAGATTTCAAGAATATAAATTCTTTATACAACTTTAGGGGGAGATTGTTAGGAATGAAAATCCTAGCGACGGTGTCACTAATAGGGACCTTACCTGTTACAAAATGGAAAGTAGAGGGATGTTGTGTAAAATCCCGATTTTTTTATCCCAATTGAGGAAAAGTGTGGAACTAGGTGAATCAGTAAAGGAAGAACCAAGTATGGAGCATGGCTATAGTGCCATGTGGTTGTGACATTAGTCATAATAGCAACAATGGTACTAAGAGTATGGTCGTCTTAACTATTGTACCATGTGATTGTAACATCTGTCACAATAGCACAAATGGTACTGAAGGTGTGGTAGTCCCGGCTATAGTGCCATGTAGTTGTGACATATGTCACAATAGCACTTGCGTTACCGAGTGTTCAGTCGTTCCAATGAATGTGCCAGGAATTTATGACAACCGCATGAGAACTAGAATGATAGCATCCAATGTACTGAGAAAACGGTCGAGGAATGGTCAAGAAAACGATCGAGGAACGGTCGAGAAAACGGGTGAAAATGACTCTCGATACCTTTTGGGCGAAAATGCCATGCGAAAGTGACACTGGCACTTTAGCCAGACACTTTTGCAGCAAAAAAGAAGCCTACGGTACATTTGGGCCAAAAGTGATAGCAAAAGTGATAGTCATGTCACTCTCGCAGGTGAGTGCAGTGCAGAAAATCCGATTTCAACCTCTTTCTTCACTTGGTCATATCTTTCTCATCTCAACTCCGATTTTGACGATTATTTTTGCTATGGTCTCGTTTTTGAGAGCTCTTCAAGGATATATCAAGAGGTTTGAAGTTTATTGGAGTATAATAGAGCATTTTGTGGTGGTAAGGTCCTCACCTTTATCAATTTTAAACTAGGGTTTGATGTCTTCTTCTGTTAAGCCCATATATTAGTTGATAAATGTTTACACAACACAATAATGACAAGAGATCAATAAGAATCAATCAAAATAGCCATATATCTCTTGTGCCACAAGTCTAAGTGTGAGTGTGTGTTCTTGGTGTAATCACTACCTTGTGTGTGAAATAATTCAAATGAAGCCCTAGGGATTCTCAAAGAAACATTGCCTTATATAGGTCAACATGACCAAGGCATGGTCAAACCTAGATAACTACATATTACCCCCTAGGAAATTATAGACAATTACAATTAAGACCCCTTTTTACATTTTAATCTTGAATACAACTAATGATCCAACATCTTCATTTTCCCTTCTCTCCTTTCCATTTTGCCTTAGGTTTTCGATATTTGGAGGTGAATGAAACACTTTACAAGTGTTTGATCTAAGAGTTAGGAGGTGCTGCTTGTAGATTCAAGCTTTTACCAAGAAAACTCAAGTTTGGGGTAAAAATCTATATTTAGCCTAAATCGAGCAAGGTGAGTTCAAGTTGCTTTGTGAAAACTATGTACATGCCAAAATGTGTATTTAGAAGTAATAATGTTTTTACTTGGTATTTATTAATGTGTTGAGGATTTGACAAAGCTTTCATATTTGGTAAACTTTGGTTGATAAATCTTATGAAATGCGTATATTTGGCTTTTGAATATTTTGACGAGTAAATCTCATAAATGGGTTCTTTTGGATGATTTATGGTACAAATGGAGTCTATTTGATGGTTTATGTATTTTTGGTGTATTTAGTTTCATCATAAAACCATCCATGTACTCGCCTTTTAATCCAAAAATACATCAAATGGTTACATCACAGTGTAAAAATCACACAATTCATCCACCTATATACTACGAACAAACCCTAAACAAACTTAATCACCAAAAACAACTTATATGCACAGACTCGAATGGAACAGTGTTCGAACTTCATATGAACAAAAACTTCGAAAATCTTCAAAACAGTAATCTATTGATGTTTTTAAATGAAATCAGACAATCTGGTGATGTTCTATAACCTTATGCGCACCTAATCAAATCATTTTTAGGCTAAAAAACACAATAAATCTCAAAAATGATTTTCACACATTGAAGTTTTCGAAAAAGCACTTTTCAATCCAAAAACCTTGATTCTTGGCTCTGATACCAAATGTTAAGCCCATATATTAGTTGATAAATGTTTACACAACACAATAATGACAAGAGATCAAGAAGAATCAATCAAAATAGCCATATATCTCTTGTGCCACAAGTCTAAGTGTGAGTGTGTGTTCTTGGTGTAATCACTACCTTGTGTGTGAAATAATTCAAATGAAGCCCTAGGGATTCTCAAAGAAACATTGCCTTATATAGGTCAACATGACCAAGGCATGGTCAAACCTAGATAACTACATATTACCCCCTAGGAAATTATAGACAATTACAATTAAGTCCCCTTTTTACATTTTAATCTTGAATACAACTAATGATCCAACAATCTCCCCCTTTGGATTCAAGATTAAAAAAAATTGGCAATTTTCTTCGGGTCTTCACATCTCTTGAAAACTGTAGCAGATATGTCGTTAATAGCTTCAAAACTTGTAACTCTTCACAGTCTACACAACTTTGAGGAAACTGTAACCTTCCCCTTTTTGTTGAAATTGGAATGAAGTGTCCTTCTGACGATAATCTTCAGTCAGACTTTTGATAATTCAGATAGGTTCAGACACTTTGAAATCTTTGAAAAACTTGAATCCTTCAGCAATCTTCAACAAACTTTCTTTCTTGAACAAAGTAACTCATATCTGACTTTGAAATCCATGAATATTCTCCCCTTTTTTGATGAATGTTGAAAATCAGCATCATCAAAACATTTCAAAGCAGGTCAGTCTTGGAATTATCTCCCCCAAAACAACATTTAAGCTCAGTTTTCATGAATATCTCCCTCTTTGTAAATAATAGAAATCTCCCCCAGATAGAGAAATATACTAATATCTTCAAAATACTATCTGAATCTGATTCGGCCGTCAATTAATAAAATATAGTTATTTGAATCTTTGCAAATTCAAACAATTTAGGAGTTGTAACCCTGAATCAACAGATGAAACATTTAGAAGTGCCTGTCAGTAACACAAAGTTACTGAGTAACACGAAGTTACTATACAAGGAGCTGGTTGTGACGTAGACTCCCTAGGACTTCCATTCAATCATCGAATAACACATGATTATCTGTGAACGTTCTGACAGAAAACAAATTTCTGTGTGCTCGTGCATGTGTATGAAAGAATTAAGCACTGATGATTGCTTTTTGACTTTGGCTCAAAGTATGTAAACTTGTTGAGACAACAACAAATTATATAAAGACTCAATGTGCATGAGAAAGGGTCGAAGGTGGGGCAATTTTCCTTCTTTTTCAATATCCAAATTATCTAAGTGATAATCAGATAGTGTATATGCTGCTTCCCCGTTCAAATATGAAACATCTTCTTGTTGAGAAGAAGATGAGTAGCTGGTGGGGTTATATGCAAGAGGTGGCATGGGCTTGTTTCCTATTTCAATATTGTTCACCAAAGACTGTGAAACAATTGATTATGTGGCTGCCCGACTCAGAAAAGATGTGGTGTAGAGTTTATTTTTCTGTTACTCTGATCTCTCACCCTCCTTCTTTTAAATCAATTGAGCTCACTTCTAACCAAACTCTCATTTGCATTTTAACTCAACACTCTCCCCATCTCTATTTTTAATGAACCCCTCTCCCCTCAATCACTCAAGATTACTTCCAGGGTAGGAAACACTGGTTAGTGTGAATCTAAGGAAGTTCTGATAAGCTCACACCGAATCCCGTATTTTCCTAAGAGAACATGTTGTTCAATAGTCATTTGTACATGAAAGCACAATAAATCAATGTCAGTAAATGTATGCTCATGACAAGATAAGAATGAAATTGGAATATTTAAAACATTTAAGATATCTCAAAACAACTGGAACGAAATCAAGTGTTTTGAGAATCTGACAATGATTCCTTTAAGAGCTGAAGCTAAAAAGGATGATTCCTTTACAATCAGATCTATTAATCATGAAGAACAAAGATTTGGAAGACCAAAGACGTAAGGTGTTTATACGAACAATGTATAAACATATTGACAATGAACGCTCATGAAAATGAAATGATGTTTGATTTTCAAACAAACAATGAAATTTCAAACGGGAGGATTACCATCGAAAGATTTATCTTTTGAGATGTGGTAATCACAAAGTCAAGAAAATGAGTGTACTGACCAATGTGTGTAAGAATACTTGGTAAAGTATAAAGAAATGACAAGTACACAAGTATTTGTCATTGGAAACACATGGTCAGTTGATGTCATGGAGTCTAAAGATTAGAAAGATATACCTTGAGTATGATATCCTTAACTCCCCCTAAAGATATTATCTATTGAGTTCTTGTGACAAAAACTAGGTTATCCCCTATAACCTGTGAAAAGTCAACTCATCAGAAAAATATGACAATATCAACGCGCATATATTTTCTCTCTAACCAATATAACTATTAAAGTTTCAACATTTCTCTCCCTTAAAACAAAAATATTTGACAGTTAAGCTCTCCCTCAACGCAAAAACTTCTAGAATGATGTGAGCTTTAAAGCATCCCTTTAGAAGAAAATCATTGAAGTGCGGGTTCTAATCAGATGTAATCAAAATCCAACTTTTTTGGCAATTAAGTGCGGGTCCTGATCTGATATGACCAGAAGCCAAAGTTCTAAAACATTGAAGAACGGGTCTTGAACTGCTTTATCTAAGAGCCATAGTTCTTTCTCCCCCTTAAACCTTGGGTGCCTGCAACACAGATTCTGCTTTTGGTACCCACTGGTATTTAGGTCCTGATGTGTTAGTTGCAGTTCTAGTAGGAGAGTTAAAATAAGAACCATACAAGTTATTCACATAATCTTTTCTTACAAAATCATTTGTACCACAATAGGAACAACTAATTTTCTTCTGTGCTAACCTAATCAATTGATTGATAGTGTAAACTAGATCAGGTTTGCCAAAAGTTTACCTTTCGAAGCATAGTTCCTTTTAGCATTTGATGTATGCACAAATGATTCTTCTTTCTTATTTTCCTCTGAAGATCCTTTAATTCTCCAAATCCAATTTTCTTTAACTTTCTCATCTTTCCTTCTCCATAACCTTTTCTTCTGAGACTTATCCTTCTTTATATTACATGAACCATCAACATTTTTATCAAAGAATAGGTTAGAAGGACGAATCTGATCTTTAGATTTAGAAGTAAGACTATCATTTGAATCAAATAAAGGATTATTAGAAACATTTATAAAACGTGAACTTGAAGCCGTTTTGAATGAGCATTCTGAATCAGCTTGATCATCTCTAGGTGATTGAGCAATTGATTCTGGCGTTTTGTGCTAAGTCAGCTTCACCTTGAACATGATCTCTTCAAGTTCTTTTATCTTTGAAGACAAACTGTTTCTTTCCTTTGTCATCAGATCAAACTTCTTATGCAATTCAGATTTTGCATTCTTTTCCTTCAGAATGTTTGTTGACAACTCAGATAACTTTCTTGTCAGCTTAGCAATCTCAGTCTCAAATACTTTCTTTTCTTCAGTAAAATCTTTCTCTAAACTCTTTTTCTCAACTATCTTCTTCTTTTCTTTCTCAAATTTATCTTTTTCAAGAATGATAACTTTCTCGAAATCTGTCACTTGTTGGGAAATCTTTATGCATTTCAGCTCTACTGAGTTCTTCTCAATATTTTTCATCTCATCCTGGGCTTTTGTGTTGTTTCTGTCTTGGGTTGCCTTTTCCTTCATCATGTTGATTTCAACCTCAAGACTAAAAACTTTATCTTTCAAAGAATCTCTTTCAGCAAAAATTTATGAATTCATTTTTCTCAGCCCTTCATAAGTTTCACTTGAGATGTTTGCTCTTCTTCTCAGTTCATCCAACTCTCTTTGCATTGATTTCTTCTTGGACCAGCTTGAGCTAGAATTAAGACTTTCAGATCTTTTCAGTTTTGCTTGTAGATTTAAAATCTCCTTTTCTTTCGACTCAATAATTCCTGTAAAATTAATTTTGGAGTTAGCTACACAGTCTGAGCAAATGACATTCTCTGAAACTTTAGGATTATCTTTCAACTTAATGATTTGAGCTTGAAGAGATGAATTATGAATTTTTAGATTTTTGTTCTTAGCTTCCAGTGATGGAATCTCTGGCATGTATGCTAAAGCACAATCTCTCTTTGTAAGCACAATATTTCTCTTCTCATCAATGTATGACATTTTGATAATCTTGCAAACTTATCTGTACAAATTAAATCAACTAATAAGATCTTTGAATCAAGAGTTGGATAAAATCTACACTAAAAAAATTTCATAAAAATAAATTTCTAAAAATACTCAAGTTTAGAATTCACAAGCTATAAGAACCACATAAAGATTCACAGACTGAAGGAAAAACTTCAAAATTCGCAAACAAGATAGGTAGAATTCGCAGACAGGTAGAATTCGCAAACAAGCTTTCTGCGAAACCTAGAATTCGCAAACAGTAGACCTGAGAAACCTTAACAATTCGTAAAGCAATACTTAGCGAATCCTTGCCTTAGAATAATTTCAGAACGCTAGCTTTCACAAGTATAATTCGCAGAGTATAGAGTTGCGAGTTCTATACTTAGAAAATATTTCAGGTTGCAAGTTTTCGCAAACAACAAGGAGAAATCACTTTTAAGATCTTTCGAGTTTTGGACTTTGAAAAATTCAAGAAAGTTTTAACTTTCGCAAATCACAACTTTCGTAAGCAATGATTCGCAAACCATAGACTTACGAATCCTGGACTTAGAAAAAATTGAACTTTTCACTTAACTTTCGCAAATAAGCTTTCGCAACCTGAATAAAGTTATGATTTTTATGAACCTGCGAATCCTATACTTAGTGAAAATTTTGGAAGTTAAAGATCAAGGATTCGTAAGCACAACTTGCGAATCTTAGGGGATTCGCAAACTAGTAGCCTGCGAGTTTTTCAGTATTCGCAACCAAGGCACTTGCGAAACCTGTACTTAATCAAATTTTCAATTTTTAAAAGTCCTGCGAATCCTAACTTTTGTAGATAAAGGTCTTGCGAATCTTGAGGTTTTCGTAACACTAACACTAGCGAATCCTATACTTAATCAATTTCAACAATCTCTGCGAATTTCAGAGATCTTGCGAGTTCTTCCTAGAACTTGCGAGTTCATCATAAAACCATCCATGTACTCGCCTTTTAATCCAAAAATACATCAAATGGTTACATCACAGTATAAAAATCACACAATTCATCCACCTATATACTACGAACAAACCCTAAACAAACTTAATCACCAAAAACAACTTATATGCACAGACTCGAATGGAACAGTGTTCGAACTTCATATGAACAAAAACTTCGAAAATCTTCAAAACAGTAATCTATTGATGTTTTTAAATGAAATCAGACAATCTGATGATGTTCTATAACCTTATGCGCACCTAATCAAATCATTTTTAGGCTAAAAAACACAATAAATCTCAAAAATGATTTTCACACATTGAAGTTTTCGAAAAAGCACTTTTCAATCCAAAAACCTTGATTCTTGGCTCTGATACCAAATGTTAAGCCCATATATTAGTTGATAAATGTTTACACAACACAATAATGACAAGAGATCAAGAAGAATCAATCAAAATAGCCATATATCTCTTGTGCCACAAGTCTAAGTGTGAGTGTGTGTTCTTGGTGTAATCACTACCTTGTGTGTGAAATAATTCAAATGAAGCCCTAGGGATTCTCAAAGAAACATTGCCTTATATAGGTCAACATGACCAAGGCATGGTCAAACCTAGATAACTACATATTACCCCCTAGGAAATTATAGACAATTACAATTAAGACCCCTTTTTACATTTTAATCTTGAATACAACTAATGATCCAACATCTTCATTTTCCCTTCTCTCCTTTCCATTTTGCCTTAGGTTTTCGATATTTGGAGGTGAATGAAACACTTTACAAGTGTTTGATCTAAGAGTTAGGAGGTGCTGCTTGTAGATTCAAGCTTTTACCAAGAAAACTCAAGTTTGGGGTAAAAATCTATATTTAGCCTAAATCGAGCAAGGTGAGTTCAAGTTGCTTTGTGAAAACTATGTACATGCCAAAATGTGTATTTAGAAGTAATAATGTTTTTACTTGGTATTTATTAATGTGTTGAGGATTTGACAAAGCTTTCATATTTGGTAAACTTTGGTTGATAAATCTTATGAAATACGTATATTTGGCTTTTGAATATTTTGACGAGTAAATCTCATAAATGGGTTCTTTTGGATGATTTATGGTACAAATGGAGTCTATTTGATGGTTTATATATTTTTGGTGTATTTAGTTTTATAAGCCATTTGGAAAATGCATGTTATCGTATTATGAGGCATTTTGGAAACATAAGGGCATGAGTTCATTTGGAAAATGGTTTGTCTCGACCAACGATGAGTTTTGGGTTAATCATATCTTGAGGTATGTGTCTGCATAAATGCCAATTAAAGACATTTTATTATTTGATGGTCAATTGAGTTTTGAGCATTTTGACTTGATTTTAACTTAAAAGAGTCTTGAAGACATTTGTTCGGTTTTAATAGCTCAATGTAGAGCTTTGGTTATATATATATATGCATATATAGGAGTAGGTTTGAGTGGGATGAACATCTTCGTTTGAAGCATGGAATAGGCATGGGGTCTCAGATGGGGAATAGTTGTGGACTTTAAAGTAGGGCAATGGCTAATGACCAATAATTGTAATTCCTGTAATGTACCAAGAAATAGGCATGGGTCAAAATGGGTAATAGTTGTGGATTTCAAAGTCGGGCAACGACCAACGATCATTAATTGTAATTTTTTGTGAATGAGCGAAATATAGAATTAATGGAATGACTATTGATTCATAGTGGGGCTCTTGAACATGTATATGTGACTTACTTCTGTGTTCCGTCACATTCAATGAAACCGGGTCTCCGTCGTCACCAAACGGTGAGTTTTGGATATATTAGTTCCATATAGTGTAATATCCATGTTTTAAATATTATTTGAGTTTGTGATAACTCTCAAATCTTGAGAGTTATTTCCTCGCTTTTCTTATTTATTTTTGCCACTTTCTTGCCCATTTTGCCCTCTTCTTCCTTCATTTAGTATAATATGTTCACACATTGTGATGAAGTTTCAAGAATGCAAAATTCGGTTTTTCTAACTTTTTGTGCAGCAAAGTGGCCACTTTGTCACCACAGTGGTGACGTGGGCTGGAAGTTTGTGGATAAGCCTTGGATATTTATGGAAAGGTGCTTTTTGAAATTTAAGAAAGAGGAACCTGAGCTTTCAAAGAAATAATCAAGGAAAATTACAAAATTTGGAAGTCAAAGGAAGCTTCAACACTCCTCCAAAAAGTGGCTTTTTAGGTTTTGTCTAATCACACCTTTTTTTTCAAGAGCACTATAAAAAGAGGCTTTGGGGCACCATTTGGATATCATCACTTCCAGGAGCAATCTCTCAAACCTGGAGCTTTACATTTACTTCTCATTTTCTCATTTAAGTCCTTAGTGTAGTTGCATTTAATTTTCTTGTAATTTCAATTTCTTGTAAAAGCTATCACTACTGTGGAGACAAAGTGGTGACAACTTTCTACTTTTATTTATGCAAGTTATGTTTATGTATTATACTTATTCTCCCATGTCTTTTACTTTTACTATGAACTTAACACCCCTTTGGGTGTGGGTATGAGCCAAGGCTAAAACTAGTAGGCAACACTTGGGTGTTGCCATCGTTGCTAACTCTTAGACTTGGTCACTTGAGTCAGGACTTTAACTCAACGCGGACAAGCCGATCACTTGTTAGTGTTAATATTAGATTTTACACCCAGAGATGGGCGGATCTGGAAATATGACTTGAGTGATGCAAAGAAGATTTAAGAAAGTCTTTTATAACCACGTAAAAACACGTGTTTTTCCATGATTCTAACTAAGGTTCAAAATGTCGGTCGATATAGGTGTCACAAAGAGATTTGGGCTTCTATATCCATACTGGTGGAACTAAAATCCTTAGAGGTTTACTTAGTTAAATCGACAAGTCTTGAGTCGACAATTGTGGTAACTTTGTGGGTACAAATGGCCACTTTATGTGGAAACTCACTTTCGAGAGAGAGGGTTTTTTATAGATATTCTGTGTTATTTGTTTCTGACCATATTGTTACTACATCTGTCTTAGTTAATGCTTGTACCCACATCCTATCTTTTAACTTGTTGATTACCTTAATCGTTGTTTAGCTTACTTAAAACTTACAAATATTGATATTGTTCTCAAAACTCAAACGAGCACTAGAAGTTCATGAATGTCTCTGATTTTATTAGTTGACTAGTCCCTGTGGAAACGATCTTGGTACTCTACCATTTTATTACTTAATAACGATCATAGTGTCCGATGTGCACTTGCACCGCCACTATGGCAACACAGTGGCTACCTTGTGGACCTATATAATTTTCCACTATCAAGTTTTTGGAATCGTTGTCAGGGACTAGCGCGATTTTAAACCCTAAGATATTGACTTTCATTTGAGCCTGAGTCGCTTGTTTCTTTTTCTTTTTAGTATTTTTCGTGTTGTATGCCAAGGCTACAATACGGTGAACTTGTAACTCTTGACCCTGAAATAGAAAGAACCGTTATAGGACGAAGAAAAGGGAGAAGAGGTCGGAAAAATCAAACCATGGCTGGAAATGGTGAAAATCCACCACCACCACCACCTAATGAAACCACGATTAAAATTGCCGATGACAAAGAAAGGCGAATACAGGACTATGCAACACCCGAATTTGATCAATTAAAATCAGGTTTTCTTAGGCCCAACATTACGGTACAAACTTTTGAACTAAAACCGATAATGTTTCAAATGATCCAAGCAATGGGTCAATTTGGAGGATTACCCTCGGAAGATCCGCACTCTCATTTAAAATCATTTTTAGAAACGACAGATCATTTTCGTATTCAAGGTGTTACGGTATAAGCCTTACGGTTGACACTCTTCTCTTACACGTTAAGAGATAGAGCTAAAGTCTGGCTAAATTCTTAACCACCTCACTTAATCGACAGTTGTTCGAGTTTGGCCGAAAAATTTCTAAAAAAAAAAATACTTTCCTCCGACTAGGAATGTGAAGTTTTGAAATGAGATTTTGATGTTTCGGCAAGAGGATGATGAAGAGGTCTTGGATGCATGGGAGAGATTCAAAGACTTAATTAGAAAATGTCCTCATCATGGAATCCCTCATTGCATCCAATTAGAAACATTTTATAATTGTCTTTCTAATTCCGCTAAAATTATTCTTGATGCTACGGCCGGTGGCGCTTTCACTTCTAAAATTTATAATGAAGGATATGACATTTTGGAGAAAGTTGCCAACAATAACACCGATTGGTCAAACCCTCGTGCTCTTGTTCCTAATAGTGCATCGGGTGTTCATGAAATTGATGCCATCACCGCTTTAAACGCACAAATTGTAGCTTTAACTAACTTGGTAAAAAATAACTTGAATTTAAATGGAGAAAAGAACCAAGTCCAAGCTATGTATTCTAATAATGAATCTTGTGTGTTTTGTGGTGAGAATCATTCTTTTGAATGTTGTCCCGGTAATCCCGCTTCGGTAAACTACGTTGGGAACCATTCAAGGAATAACCCATTTTCTCTAACTTATAACCCAAATTGGAGAAATCACCCAAACTTTTTGTGGTCAGGAAATCAAGGGCTTCAACCCCCCGGGGTTAATCAAGTCCCAAACCGACCACCAAATCCCTCGGGATTTCAACAAGGACCATCTCATACATACCAAAGTGGACAATCCTCACAACCGTATGCACCAAGACAACAAAATGCATTGGAGAGCAATAGTTCACTTGAATCTTTACTCAAAGGTTTTATAAACCAAACCAATGCAACCTTGAGAGGTTTTGAGACTCAATTGGGCCAATTTTCCGCCGATTTGAAAGGAAGATAAATGGGTACCTTGCCTAGTGACACCGAAACCCCTAAGGGTATTCACAAGGAAAACATTAAGGCCATGACTTTAAGGAGTGAGGCAAGCACATCTAAACCTAACGATGAAGTTTTGATTGAGACCATTGTGCAAGAAGAAACAACTTACCCTTTCGACAAAGCAAATTTTCCACCACTTTTTCCACCCACTGTGGCAGAACAGTGCCCACTTTCATACCAAAATACATCAGGTCCTTCACAGACTGTTCTTCCAACAGCACAACCTCACCACAGTGGTGAGATAGTGCCTACTTCATAGCCCATAAGGGCAGATTTGAACCAATCAAAGTTGGACTTACGAGACCTCCCTTTTCCAGGTAGAACGAAGAACAAAAATGCGAATGTGTAATTCAAATTTTTTTAGACATTTTCAAACAATTGCACATTAACATACCTTTGGTAGAAGCTTCTGAGCAAATGCCAAATTATGTTAAATTTCTAAAAGACATTCTTAACAAGAAAAGGAGGTTAAGTGAGTTCGAAACTGTGGCTTTGACAAAAGAATGTAGTGCTTTGCTCACGTGTAAAATTCCCCCCCAAACTCAAAGACCCGGGAAGTTTTACCATCTCGTGTTCAATAGGGGGAAAAGAAGTGGTACATGCTCTTTGTGATCTTGGAGCAAGCATAAATCTCATGCCACTTTTGGTTTTTAACAAACCAGGAATTGGAAAAGTTCGACCCATGACCGTTACTTTACAATTAGCGGATCGATCGTTGGCTTATCCTAAATGAAAGATCGAGGACATTTTGGTTCAAGTTGACAAATTCATCTTCCTGTCCAACTTTCTAGTTTTGGACTATGAAGCCGATAAGAACGTCCCAATCATCTTAGGGCGACCATTTTTAGCAACAGGTAGAACATTAATTGATGTCCACAAAGGCGAGCTCACCATGAGAGTTAATGACCAGCAAGTAACATTTAACGTTTTCATGTCACTTAAGTTCCATGGGGAGGTAGAGGATTGTTCGACTTTAAACTCCTTAGAAAATGACCTAGGCATCAATATTGATGAAAGTGGCCACTCTAGTGAAGACCAATTTGAGGAAATAGACTTGTTGTGTGAGGAAGACAGTGAGGAAACCATAGCAGCCTTTGAAGAGCTTGACTTCAAGGATAGGACAATCCAGCAACCATCCATCATTGAGCCTCCTAAGCTAGATTTAAAGCCATTACCCGATCATCTTAAGTATGCTTATCTCATCGAGGAATAAAAATTACTCGTAATTATTTCTTCTAAGTTGACCCGAGAGCAAGAATGAAGTTTGATTGAGTTATTGACGAAATATAAGAAAACCTTAGGATGGACCATAGCCGACATTAAGGGAATAAGTCTGATGGTTTGTCAACATAAGATAATTTTGGAAGACAATAGCATTGGCAAAGTGCAACCACAAAGGAGACTTAATCCCATCATGAAAGAGGTCGTAAAAAAAGAAGTGTTGAATGGTTAGATGCGGGGATTATTTATCCCATATCGAGTAGTAGTTGGGTAAGCCCGGTACAATACGTACCAAAGAAAGGTGGCACCACGGTGATCACAAATGACAAAAATGAGCTCATACCAACTAGAACCGTGACGGGATGGAGGTTTTGTATGGATTATAGGCAATTGAATCTCGCCACAAAGAAAGACCATTTCCCTCTACCTTTCATAGACAAAATGCTTGATAGATTATCCAGGAAGGAATTATATTGTTTCTTGGACGGATATTCGGGATACAACCAAATCCACATAACACCCGAGGATCAAGAGAAAACCACTTTCACTTGTCCCTTCGGAACTTTTGCTTTTCAGCGTATGCCATTTGTGTTGTGTAATGCACCCACAACTTTTCAACGATGCATTATGTCAATTTTTTCGGATATGATTGAAGACGAAAGCGATTGGGCCGTGGGTGCGGTTTTAGGTCAAAGAAAAAACAAAAATTTTCACCCAGTATACTACGCAAGCAGAATTCTTTCTGAGACCCAAATTAATTATACAACAACTAAAAAAGAATTGCTTGCGGTAGTATTTGCTTTCAATCGCTTTCGTTCATATTTGATTGGCACTAAGGTTATCATTCATACCGATCATTCCGCCATCATATACCTATTTAATAAAGCATATGCTAAACCTAGGCTTATTAGGTGGATCCTTCTTTTACAAGAATTTGATGTCGAAATTGTTGATAGAAAAGGCACCGATAACCAAGTGGCCGATCATCTTTCTCGAATAGCAGGATTGGTATCTAGTGGGGGTGACCATGAAATTAAAGAAATCTTTCCGGATGAGCACGTTTTGGCAATACATCATCACGAAGAAACACATCCGTGGTATGCAGATATAGCCAACTATCTTGCTAGTGGGCTAAAGCCGTATAACCTTCAAGGACAACAATCCAAAAATTTCTTCATGACTGTAAACAATATTTTTGGGCCAACCCATTTCTCTTTAAAATGGGTGCGGACCAAGTTTTGAGAAGATGTATTCCAAACTCCGAGATGTTCGGAGTTTTAAAAGAGTGTCATGCCTCACCATATGGTGGCCACTTTGGTGGCCAACGTACGGTGGCCAAAATTCTACAAAGTGGCTTCTTTTGGCCAACTCTTTTCAAAGATGCTTTTGAATTTGTGAAAAAGTGCGATCAATGTCAACGAATGGGAAATTTGTCTCAACGCAACGAAATGCCCTTAAACAATATTTTAGAAGTCGAACTCTTTGATGTTTGGGGCATCGATTTTATGGGACCATTTCCCATGTCTTTCAATAATCAATACATTTTGGTCGCGGTCGATTACGTTTCAAAGTGGGTTGAAGCAAAGGCATGTCCAAAGAATGATGCAAAAACGGTGATAGAATTTTTGCACAAAAACATTTTTGTTCGTTTTGGACCACCCCGAGCGTTGATAAGTGATGAAGAGACTCATTTTGTGAATAAAATGTTGAGCATCGTTCTTAATAAACACAACATCCAACATTGAGTGGCCACGGCATACCATCCGCAAACTAATGGTCTAGCCGAACTTTCTAATAGGGAAATTAAAAATATTTTGGAAAAAAATGTTAAACCTAATCGGAAAGATTGGTCCCAAGTTGGATGATGCATTGTGGGCTTACCGAACGACTTTTAAAACTCCTTTGGGACTGTCTCCTTATCGACTAGTTTTCGGAAAAGTATGCTATTTACCGTTAGAATTGGAATATAAAGCTTGTTGGGCCACAAAAGAGTTGAACTTAAATGAGAATTCCACGGGAAATAAAAGAAAGCTTCAATTAGCCAAGTTGGAAGAGTTAAGATTTCACGCCTACGATAATGCCAAATTATACAAAGATAAAAAAAATGTGGCACGATCGTAAGATAAATCAAAGAAATTTTGACGTAGGTCAACAAGTCTTACTCTTTAACTCAAGGCTAAATTTATTTTCGGGAAAACTCAAGTCAAGATGGTCTGACTCATTCACCATTGTCAAAATCAGTCAGTATGGGACCGTTGAGTTGTTAAATCCGCAAGATGGAAGTACCTTCAAGGTAAACGGACATCGGGTCAAGCACTATCTTCCTGAAGAAGTGCCCAAATCCTCTAAAATGTCCTCCTGAAAGAATGTCAAAAATACCCCTGTAAATTACGTACATAAATTTTTAATCTGTGTTTTATTTTCGGACAAAAGTGGCCACTTTGGTTGCCACTGTGGGGACTGAGTTGTTGGAGGGAATCTGTGAAATTAAATTTTCAGATTTGTTCTATTTTGAAAAATCTTTTATGCATGGTTGTTAAAACATCATTTTGTCCATTAGTCACACAATGCATCTCCCAAATTCACAGTTGTGTCAATTTCATCTTTTTGTCCTTAGTTTTTTATGTTAGTCCTTGTCCTTTCTCTTTTTTATTATTATTTTTTTTGCCAGAGGCTGTCTCTTTTAGAAATTATGGGGAGAACCGGCGGTTAAAAGGAGTTTTGATTTAAAAAAGTGGTTTTTCTTTAAAGCAAATATCTTTTCAAAACTTTTTGTCACTTCACCATCCATCTATCACCCCTTCATCTCCTATCAACCGCTGGCGTCCTTTTCATCAAACCCATCGCCGATTGATTTTTTTTCTCCCATGGCTCGACTAAAGCAAAAAGTGAAGGGCATGTTCCCTAATACCCGGTGAAGTCGTCGGTTGGCCGCCGCCGAAGGTTCCACCACCAAAACCACCGCCAAAGGTTCCACCACCGAAACCACCGCCGAATACACTGCTACCTCCGCTGGGCCGTTGTCTACAGCGGACGTCAAGGTCTCCGCTCTGCCAACATTCATCATTAACTATGAGGAATCACATGCGGTATTTACACCGGGGGTTGCACCAGAGGTCGCCGACGAGACACCTCCGCCATTATCGCCGTTAAATCCTTCATCTCCCCTCACTCCCTCTCACTTCTCAACCTCTAACCACCACTACACCCAATACCCAAACCCTAACCGCCCCTATTCCTACTTAAACCACCACCAATGCCACCATAACTACCTCAACTGTAGATGAATCGCCACCAACCACCACTTAACCACCTGTTACCACCATCCCTGCCATCCTCGCCGCCGTTAGAAAAACCAACCCTACAATGGTCCTGTTCAACCCTTAACCCCGCTTGAGTGATGCCGGTGACTTCCTCAACCCCCTTTTTGGTTAAGTAGAACCCAGGCCCAAGTTTGACCTAAATCAACTTGGGGATGTCATTGAAATTCCAAACATGGAAACACCACCTTCACCCACTGACCAATGGCTTGAAAAAAGCCCTAGCCATAGTGGCGACAAGGTGGCCACTTCCAATCCCTCATCCGGTACTAATTCCACCAATGGTACCTCATCTAACTTTGTGGAGGCCACACCTTCCCCTATTAATACTTCAAAGGATTGTGGCAAAAAGCTGGCATCATCTTTAGCTTCTGATCAGGAATATATGCTGAAGCTGAAATGCACATCTAAGCGCAAGCCTGCGCGTACTGCTTCATCTCGTAAGCCTCAGTGTCAACAGACGCGTGGTTCAACCTCTACTTCCTTGAAGCCACATACGAGATCTGCCATCCAACCTCCACCAGATGACAGGTATAATCTTCTTCCCGCCTCAAAATTAGTGATTGAACGAGGATTCGATCCCCAATTGGTCAACTCGATTCCCCATATCAAACATCATCTCGTGGCTTTCAAATGGGAAAAATCTATCCCACACCTCGGAAAGGCGAATGCCTCTTGGCTTCGTGAGTTCTACGTTGCTATAGCCGAGACTGGTGGTACCACAATCTCCATTCAGGGGAAGACTGTAAATTTTGGGGCCCGAGCTTTGTCTAAAGCCTTTGGAATATCGGTCCCGTCTACGTGTCATTTTTCCAAAATGTTGGAGAATATCAATGTTGACACCAATATGGAGATTGCCACCATGCTGATGATGCCACAGTTTCTTCCGAGTTTCGACCCAACCAAATTGAGCATTCAATCGGGAATACTCAATAGGGAGGCTAGTTTGTGGTTCCCGTTTCTTAGGCACAATCTGCTGCCTACGACCCACAATTGCACACTCTCAAAGGAGGAATGCGTTCTTCTTTACTGTATCATGAAGGAACTCCTGTTTGACTTTGGATCTATCGCCCTTGATGCTCTCTGACTTGCTGCCTCGAGATCTGGTTCATGGATAATTTTTCCTCTATTACTAACCAAACTGTTGAGTGCAACCCGTGTACCATCATTGCCAAGTGACGAGTTTTGTACTAGCTCTTCTCGTATTGATCAGGGTACGGTTCAACGCATTATGCGCTCGACTCGATTTTCAGGGGAGGCTCCACTCACTTCACCAGCCTCTGGACCTCCTAATCCTACACCGATTGCAAAGCCGACTGTCAGAGAGAGTTCACAGCAAACCCAACAGCCCGAGAGCACCAGTATAGGTTATGGCTCCGCCGCTTGTCTAGAAGTCTCGGCCGAACAGCGAGAGGAGCAGACTATGTTGTTAAAAGAGCTTCGAGACTTATACGAGCAGAATGATCGTATTGCAGATATGGAGGCCAAGAACGTGCGCTTTTGGTAGTATCACCATGATTGGAAACGAGTTATTAAGGGTTTCTACTTCAAAAACGATCCTCTTCGTGCCGCTACGCTCCCGCAATTCCCACCAGGTCTCTACCCTCCTCAGATTCGCGTTCCGATCGACCCCAAACGTCGCAAGACACCACGTGTTGCTACCACTTCCTAGCCACCTGCCACCTCAGTGTCCGAAGTTGATCGACCTGCTCAGGTTAGTGAACCGTGAGCATCCTTGGTTCGTCATCACTTATGTTCTGAACTTTTCGTTGGATATTTCTTTTGGGCTTTTTTTGATACTTGTTGTTGTTTTGTTCTAACTCGTGACTAGTTGGGTTGTTGAACTTTATGTCGTATTGCCTTGTTCATGGCTGATTTATGTTTTGATATTCTCATGATTGTTTGTGCCTATTCCTCGTTCCTATTACCTCTCTCTTTCAGGTACACTCGCTTGATTGTGTCTGTAATTTTTGGATTTAAAATGATTTAGGCTATTTTTCATCAATTTATCCCAAACACTTTTCCACTTGACACCGAGCCTATCGTATATACAAACCACATTTGTCTGCATTTTTACAATGAGGACATTGTAATTCCAAGTTTGGGGGGTGGGGAGACTTGAGAAAAATGAATAGTTTTTTGATCCATGCAACCAAAAGCCTAAGTGGCCACTTTTGTCAGCACAGTGGCGACAAAAGCAAATCAAAAAAAAAATTCAAAATGGGTTGAGTCAAAAATCGAATGGTAATGGCAAAACAAAGAAAAATATGCCACAAAACCAAAAATAATTTGGATCCATGCGAAAAGCCAATTTTGGGGGTTACATCAAGTAATTAAATTGAAAATCCAAATACACAAGCCCAAAACAAGCCCTATTGATTAAAGTCAAAATTATGGATTACATTAAAGGAGGTGGTACCTTTTCGAACGATAGTGCTTCATTCAAATCAAGAGTCATGGAAATGTTCGATGTAAGTTTTTCCATTCAAGAAAAAATCTGATTAGTCAACCCTTTTATCATCTTTCAAGTTCTTTTTCTTTCATTATTTTTACTTGAGGACAAGTAATTATTCAAGTTTGGGGGTGTGATAACTCTCAAATCTTGAGAGTTATTTCCTCGCTTTTCTTATTTATTTTTGCCAGTTTCTTGCCCATTTTGCCCTCTCCCTTCTTCATTTGGTCTAATATGTTCAAACATTGTGATGAAGTTTCAAAAATGCAAAATTCAGTTTTTTTAACTTTTTGTGCAGCAAAGTGGCCACTTTGTCACCACAGTGGCGACCTGGGCTGGAAGTTTGGGGATAAGCCTTGGACATTTATGGAAAGGTGCTTTTTGAAATTGAAGAAAGAGGAACATGAGCTTTCACAGGAATAATCACGGAAAATGATAAAATTTGGAAGTCAAAGGAAGCTTCAACTCTCCTCCAAAAAGTGGCTTTTTGGGTTTTGTCAAATCACAACTTTTTTTTCAAGAGCACTATAAAAAGAGGCTTTGGGGCACCATTTGGAGATCATCACTTCCAGGAGCAATCTCTCAAACCTGGAGCTTTACATTTACTTCTCATTCTCACATTTACGTCCTTAATGTAGTTGCATTTAATTTTCTTGTAATTTCAATTTCTTGTAACAGCTATCACTACTGTGGCGACAAAGTGGTGACAACTTTCTACTTTTATTTATGCAAGTTAAGTTTATGTATTCTTCTTATTCTCCCATGTCTTGTACTTTTATTATGAACTAAACACCCCTTTGGGTGTGGGTATGAGCCAAGGCTGAGACTAGTAGGCAACACTTGGGTGTTGCCATCGTTGCTAACTCTTAGACTTGGTCACTTGAGTCAGGAATTTAACTCAACACGGACAAGTCGATCACTTGTTAGTTATTAGATTTTAGTCCCAGAGATGGGCGGATCCGGAAATACGGCTTGAGTGATGCAAAGAAGATTTGAGAAAGTCTTTTATAACCACGTAGAGATATGGATTTTTGCATGATTCTAACTAAGGTTCAAAATGTAGGTCGATATAGGTGTCACAAAGAGATTTGGGCTTCTATATCCATACCGGTGGAACTAAAATCCTTAGATGTTTACTTAGTTAAATCGACAAGTCTTGAGTCGGCAATAGTGGCAACTTTGTGGGTACAAGTGGCCACTTTATGTGGAAACTCACTTTCGAGAGAGAGGGGTTTTTATAGATATTATGTGTCATTTGTTTCTGACCATATTATTACTACACCTGTCTTAGTTAATTATTGTACCCACATCCTATCTTTTAACTTGTCGATTACCTTAATCGTTGTTTAGCTTATTTAAAACTCACAAATATTGATATTGTTCTCAAAACTCAAACGAGCACTAGAAGTTCATGAATGTCTCTAATTCTAATTTGACTAGTCCCTGTCGAAACGATCTTGGTACTCTACCACTTTACTACTTAATAGCGATCATAATGTCCGGTGTGCACTTGCACCGCCACTGTGGCAATACAGGTGGCCACTTTGTGGACCTATACGATTTTCCGCTATCAGTTTGGTAAGTAACTACCAATTGTGACTTTGATAAGAGATCCCCTCCACATATATTAAGGTTTGAATGAAGTAGTTATTTCCATGTTTTGGTATTTGGATTTTATCTTATTTATGCTTCGCGTGAGTTATTGGTTTAGTTCCACGTTTTCGGAGTATTTCTATTTAAGCGTTTCATCACGAAAACTAGGATTCTTGGAAAAGACGTCACTATCTATTCTAAATTTTTTTCAAAGTGGTAAATACGATTTAAATAATATTCTTTCCGTTTTAATGATTATATAGTGATGAAAACTCTTGAACTCACTAGGCATTAAGCCTAACCTTTTATTTTTCGACATGTGCATCAGGTCCTTATGGGGAAATGTTACTAGCGAAACAGTGAAGAGTGGAGTGCTAGTTAGATGTACGAGAAGGAGGTAGCCTTTGAGTGATGATTCCACATTCGAAGATAACGACTAATATGGGGTTTTAGTAACACCCGACCTTGACTTAGTCTTTGTATAAGACTAAGTTAACGATTGTCGAGGTTAATTATAGAATTTAATTTGAGGTATTTCAAGTATTGATTTGTAGGATGCGGTTCTAACCTTAAATTGATGTAATAATGAAAATTTTAAATTAGTTGTTGTTATCAAGTTTGAGGGTTTTACAAGTTGGTATTAGAGCATAAGCTTTAGGGATTTAGGTTTTGAATTTGGATTCCTAGACTCAAAATATCGTGTTACTAAGCAAAGGAAAGCGATATTGTATGACTAGGCACTTTAAGATAGGACACTTTAGGTCGATAGAGACACTGGCATCGAGAATCATGATGATGGTGGCAAGGATCCTCATGTATCGTATGTTCATAATTGCACCTGGCTAGTGTTATCATGAATCTACGGTTACATGTGTGTGTTTGAATTGCTTTTCTGTGATGATTGATGGGGGTAGAGAGTGAATTCTTAGTATATAATCGTTAGAAGAACTGACGTTTATAGCGGTGTCATTTGGGTGACGGTAAAGTATGGCGACTTCGTTAAGTCGACCATTTTGTATCAGAGTTATCGGTTGAATTAGAACCATAGGCTTACTGAATCGACATTGTTTTGAAAATAATTTGTAAGGTTAACTTATTTAGTTGTCGATTATTTCCTTAAGATGTTTGAGCATTCGAATGTCGGTAGTGTGACCGGTGGACTTGGTGAGTTTGGTTCTAAGACTTTGAATCTCGACCAAATTCATGCACGAAATTATCTCTAAAATAAATTGCGTAAATTATTTCATACTTTAGCAAATCATCATGCGAGGCCGTCTTACGAAATTATGGAAAATGTTTTGGCACACGCAAGAGTATAACCAATGATTTAAAAATGCATGAATTGTCTTATTGCATGTGATCACAAACTTTGTTGGGATTTTATCTCATGTTGTTTTAGTGACTAAAGAGTAAAATTTCGAAAGAATATAAACTTGGTTTATTGCGTGAGTTTGTATTTACTGAGAAAATTTTTATGATATTTTATTGATAATTTTATCTTTTGTGATTTTATCACTGGAAGTGAGCATTTTAGCATCATCCAGTTTTATGGATGCCCTTTATGGATGCCCTTGAGTTTTATTGGGTCTCATGGAGTTTTATTTTATGACATTTTGCAACGCATGGATGAAACCTTGAAATGCGTAGGCTTGAATTATTGCGTGTGTTAATCTATGAGTTTTTGGGAGAGATATTATCCTATGTCTTTCCACAACCAAAAGAGACGTTTTGGAGTTTTGATATCGTGTAATTTCCCTTTTGGGTTTTATTTCTAGTGTATCTTGTTTCACACTGATTAGTACACACATGGTTTATGCTTTTGGTGGGTAAGCGTATGAGAAACCTATGGTGGTTCATGCTAATGTTTTGTTTTACGCATTTTCGGTTGTTAAAACCATTGTTATTGATTCACGCAACTGCGATGTATTGATTTGTTAGTATGAGTGGCATTATAGCCACTATTTTGGAACAAAGAGCATTTTGTTGTAAATCTTAACATTTGAAGTTAGTCTAAGTTATTTCACGTTTCAACCAAATCGCATGCACATATCGTTTTACTAAGTTTTAAGAAATAAACTGATGCATGCGGGTCTTGTTGGGGAATTTATTCCATATCATTTTATGGTTAAAAGAGAGAATTTTGGAGCTTGATGACGTGTAGTTCCTCCTTTGAAGTTTTCCACAAATTTTTATGCACATTATTTTAGTGTAGAGAATTATTTTACGAACATGGCATAAATTGATGCATGTTAGGACCATCGTGGTTCATTTGAAAAGTTTGTTGAGCATCTTTTGTTGTTGTCATTATTAGCTTGAGAAATGATCAAATAGCTTTCGAAATGGTTTTATATGTGTGACATTTGTGACCACTTTACACGACTACCTAGTAAATGGTAGTAAATCTTACGCGTACGTACAATTGTTATGAAGATTTTGTGCTCGATAAATCTTATAAATTGTCAGTTGGCATATAGGTTAACATACTTGAAAAACCTTGAACTCATTAGAGACTTCGATTTAAACCCTTGGTGAAGCATGAGGACTTAGAGAGCCTTGAGAATGGAAGTGTCGAATAATCTGACTAGTGGTGGTATCGTAATTTGGGCGTTTCAGATGAAAATCCATTGTACTTTTAGATTCTGAAGTTAGACTCGTGAGATTTTGATTACTTTGGTAGTGAGCCTTCCCTTTCGGCTATCCTTGGGGTGGAGGTTTGGTCGGTCAATTGCATATGAGTTATGTCTGCCATTTATTATCCGTTGTTTAAATATGGTAGACTCGATGAGTGAGTTTTGTGTAACAACCCAATATCCACAATGGCATAATTCTTAAAATAAAGGCAAGTGGTCCCAAACATCAAGTCATAAAATAGCAATATTCTCAAAGTAAAACAGTGGATACACACACCCACAACTGAGATATCTAGACTATCAATAGGAAATTAAGGTAAACTAACTCTATTACCACCACCTCTAACACTTCAAACCATCTCCTTTCCTCTGAAAGACGCATCAACCACTCTCTTACCTGAAAATGGTTTTTAATTTTGAAAAGTGAGGGTTAGACCATGAAAACAGTTTAACAATTCAACAGTAATTATGCAAACCACCATAAGGCCCAACAATATGCAATTCAACAAAATCATGCCAAACTTGGTTATTTGCACAGTGTTCATAGTATCCCATCACCTCACCATGATATCCACAATGGGGGCCCCTAGTAGATCCCCATGGCCCCCGATAGATGCCATTTTCGTATGCACAAGAAACAGATTCAAGGCACACGGTATCAATCATCTCCCAAGGAATATTCACAATCCCAAGGTACACTAATCCTACTGTGTATCCCGACTCCAAATCAATGTAACAAATTCATGCTACAACCATATAGAACCATGCATGCTCAAAAGTAAACCATTTCCAGAAAATACGCGTTCAAAGCATTTAAGAGTGAAATTTTCATGCCACGAAGTACAACCGTTGTCAATGATGAAAACGCATTTGGTAAAGTTTATCCAGATATAAACCAGTGCAAGTAATATTTATTCAAACATCAACGCTAGCAACGCATGCCAAAACGATAACTCATTTATAACTATTTCCATATTTGGAAGAGATTTAAGGGAAACTCACTTGAGGTTCGATACACCACCACACATCCTATAAGTCACTTAGGATCAAACCGAACACCTGAATTAGAAGACATAGGAATGGTGTTAAACCATCTAAATCATCTTAAAATCATCCATTTCAATCCCTAAGATAATCCCCCAAACGATACCTCAAACCTAGCCCAAAACAAGAAACGAAGAAAAATCGAAAACGTAATGGGCAGTGCCCAATGTGACTTTCATGCGACCAAATTCGCTTGAAACCCGCTTGCATCCCTGATCTGCACGAAAAAGAGTTTTCAACAAAAACCCCAATGGCCTCTCATGCCCAAACCTTCCCAAGTTGGTTTTAAGCCCCAAAATAGATAGAATCAACGTTCTAAACCATTTTAACCAATAACCTAACATCAAAACAACATTAATCCTACCAAAATCCATCTTTTAATCCATCATTTAAAACAAAACATAAACCCTTGATATTCTTGAAGCTATCATGGAAATGGTGAGGTTTTTCTCAAGGAACAACAAGGAATCAACAAGAATCAACCTCCAATACTTTCTTTATTGGTTTTAAATCCAAATAACCAAAAGGATTATAAACTTATTAAACAAAACCATAAACCCATTGCTATGAACATAGAGATGAGGAGATAGAGCTTACCTTGAAGATGAAGATCTTCCATTCCCTTAAATCAGGCTTTTCCATTAAAATCTCCCAATAAGAGGCTCTCTATTTCTCTCAACTCATTTTCCCTCTATTTCTCCCAAACATAGGCAAAAAGAATGAAGGATATGAGAGGGATTTCCCCTCTTTATTTCTCTTATTTAGTCCCAAGTCCCCGAAATCACCAAAATTGCATTTACACCCCCACATTTCCATAAAATCAGATTTTGAGGTTCAAGGTTATTACATTTTGCGAGTGAAATGTTTATTGTGGTTTGAATCATTGCATGATATTAGGTGTCGACTTTTGGATTTTGAGGCCAAGAACAGTGGAAGTACTTGGAGTACTATCGTTGGATCTTAAGGAACATTTAAGAAGCTTAGTTGTTGGTAAGTGAGTATTAGTGAATAATATTTCTTTGTTTGGTAATGATTGTACTATCAGAGGATCGATACTTGGATGTATTATGGGAGTTGTCCGAATCGATAAGTTTGAGAATAATCCATTCCTTATAGAGTCTATTTGCATGTTCTGGGATATAATGTCAGTCCGATAGCAGGAATAATTGGATTAAGAATTTTTAAATCCTTTGTGGTGGTCATGTCATGTGACAATTTGCAGTAGGAATTCAGAGCGTGTTGATTTGGACCAAACTAGTTATTAGGTAATTTTGTTAAGGAAAAGGCGTTGAATCAATTGTGGTGTTAATTATTGGAGAATTTAGTGAGAATGTCGAGGAAAATCTTAAGTAGAAATCTATTATTGTAGAGATTTTGTTGTCGAGGTTAAGTTATCGACGTGATAGTGAGTACTCTGATCGAAGGGAGTTTGTCTAGGTGTAGTCGAATAAGTTGTTGCGAAAGACATTGAAATATTGAATGTAAAAGAGAAGAATATCGCAATTGGTACAGGTTGTTAGTAGGGGTGAACATGGTATGATACCATCTTTTTTTTTCTCAATATCGTGTACCAACAAATTATAATTGGTACGCAAAAATTAATACCGTGTACCAACCAACCCTAATTGGCACCAACATAATTGGTACCAACTTTTGTCGGTTGGTACATGTTCGTACGGTTTTATACCAACATCTCAAAAGTTTACAAATTTTACAAACTTGTTGTCTGAAACCTGTTGTCCGTAAAACTTTTAGTTGTAAACCTTCTAGTCTTTTACTTTAAATTATAAAAGAATAAAATGTTAATTTACTAAGTAGCTAAATCTCTTTAAAAAAACAACCAGATCATCTCATCATCATATGCATAAATATGCACATATAGTAAATTATTAATTAAATATATTTTATTTTATTGAACTTTTATTAAATAAATAATTAAAAATAATATATAAATATATATATATAAGTTGGTACGGTACGGTATTACAGTGGTAGACGATTTTCAATACCACATACCAACCAAGTTTGTGAAGTTGGTATGGTAGTTGGTACCAATTGAATTGGTACAGTTGGTAATGAATTGGTTGTGTTGATCCAAACTCTCTCAGTGATTTGATAACGACCCTCTTCTATACTTAGTGAAAATTACGTTTTAATATGTATTAGTGTTTCACCATCAGCGATCAGACTGAGTCTGTTCAGTTATCGCTGATGACCTTTCTTGTAAACATTTCATATGTATTAGTGTTTCACTATCAGCGATCAAACTGAGTCTGTTCAGTTATCGCTGGTAGTTTCTGAAGTAAACAGCCAACGTAATCCCTGAAGACAAGTCTCGCGTCAACATATGTTCATAGCTGAATCGAAGACGAAGCCACTGAACAAAGAGAAGTCTACTAGTGACCTGATGCGGATATCAGTGAAGCAAAGACAACTCTTCATATACGCGAAGGAACATGAGGAAAAGCTTCAACGATAGCTGAACCTCTTTATCTCTGGAAGAAGAGATACTCAGCGATCAATCGATCACAAAGCTTATGCCTCAAGTTTCCTTTTGTCTTACCTTGCACAACCAGTACGATGTGTCAGAACGGACACGTCTCTGCCACAAATCGTACAACAACTCTTTCAACTACACTGTTCCTAATACGGCCAAAAGCATGTCTCCAAAAATCAGACTCCCAAAGCCAATCTATGAACGCCACGTGTAAAGTGCCCTGCCATGCATTTAATGCATAGGGTATAAATAGGAAGCTCACCCCTTTATCTGAAGGTGTGCTCAATCCTTGAACTCCATATAGAAACCCTTGTTTTCTATCTCTCTTAATCCCCCATTTCTCTGAATTTCTTGTGCAATCATCTTAGTGTTTCTTAAGTTTGTTTAGATTGAGTCCGTCTTAATCTTATTCCGCAACAAACATGTAAATTGTATTTGATTTATCAATAAACAATTTATTAAACCTTAATTTCTGTGTTTGTATTCAACCCCCCTCCCCTTCTACAAACTTGTTAAGCACCTTCGGGACCAACAAGTGGTATCAGAGCAGGTTGTTTAATCTAATAAACAAGATCTTGCTGTATACTCTTCCTTGCTATTCTAAAATGGCACTAAACACAAACACAAACTACTATGATAATGGTTCACTTTCTAAACCTCCTCGATTTAGCAGAGATAACTTTTCTCTATGGAAAAATCGAATGATGCTATTTCTTGAAGGTGCGGATCCTACTATACCTGAATATATAGAAAACGGACCCTATGAACCTGTTAGAATTATAGCTGCGGTTCCCGCTACTGCCACCACTGAAGCTGTCCCTGAACGATATGTCGTTAAGGAAATAAGACAGTGGAGTGATGAAGATAAAAAGAAGGTAGGCATAGATGCAAGAGCAAAGACCATTATATCAATGGCTCTGCCTGATGAAGTTTTCCATTCCATCATGCATCTAAAAACTTCTAAAGAAATGTGGGAAACCATATGTGTTCAATATGAGGGCACCACTGAAATCCAAGAGACTCGAAAGATTAACTTGGTAAGACAGTATGAAAGTTTTATAGCTGGTAAGAATGAATCTCTTTCTGACGTTCATCAGCGGTTTAACTGCCTGATCACTGACCTAAGAACTATTGGAAGGACCTATTCTAATTCTGAGGTCCTAACAAAATTCTTGGAAAGTCTTCCTGAAAGCTAGGACAGTTATTCAATATGTCTTAAGCTGACAAAAGACTTACATACTCTCTCTCTAAGCACTCTGTATGGAATATTGCTCAACTATGAGAAATCTAATCTCCTGAAGAAGAATCTTGTAAAAGATTCTAAAGACTCCAAAAGCACTCCTGTTGCTTTAGTCTCATCAGAGATAATTCCATCTCAGCGATCTACTCTCACCATCACTGAGTTAGATTCTGAATCTGAGGATTTATCAGACCCTGATCTTTCAGAGTTTAATGAGTCCTTAGCACTCTTGACAAACTCTTTTAAGAGATTTGCAAGAAAGAGTAACTTCCGAAGAAGTAAACCTCTCTCTCTTACTGAAAAGCCAAAATCAACTCCGGTTGATAAGGCTACAGCCACTTGCTATAACTGCGAAAAAATTGGACATTTTGCTAGTGAGTGCAGGTCGAAAAAGGTCTTCAAACCTTCTACCTCAAGAAGATCCAGTGATGACAAATACCATAAGCTGAAGAACAAATATCAAAAGCTGAAAAGCTATCAGCGAAAAGGTAAAGGTCTCATCGATGAAGAACATGACTGGGCTGAATCCGAAGAATCATCTTCTGATGAAGAAGAAGTCGCTAATCTTTGCCTCATGGATGAGATTAAAGAAGAAGTAGAAGAACCATCTGAACCTTCTATGAGCTACATATCATCTCAGGGATCAAAGGGCATCTGGTATCTCGATAGTGGATGTTCTCGTCATATGACTGGACAAAGAGACCTGCTCACTGAATACAAGGAAGAGAAAGGTCCCTCTGTGACCTTTGGTGGAAATGGAAAAGGATTTACCCGAGGGTTTGGTGTCCTCAGCAATGGGACAACTACCTTTCGAAGAGTTGCTTATGTAGATGGACTGAAGCACAACCTTCTAAGCATCAGTCAGCTATGTGACAAAGACTATGAAGTTCGCTTTTCTAGGAAAGCATGTTCAGTGGTAGATGAAAAAGGAAAACTTGCTCTCAGTGGTTATCGAAGAGAAAATGTCTATGTAATAGATATGGACTCTACTATCACTGAAAACTTATGTTTTTTCTCTAAGGCCTCTTCTGATGTCAACTGGCTATGGCATAAAAGGCTCTCTCATCTAAACTTCAAAACCATGAATTCTCTCTCATCTAAAGAACTGGTTTCTGGTCTTCCTCAGCACTCATATGCTAAAGAATCTCTCTGCTCAGCATGTGAAAAAGGAAAACAAACAAAAGCTAGTTTCAAGTCGAAACAAGTTTCCTCAGTGACAAGTCCTCTTCAGCTCTTGCATATGGATCTATTTGGCCCTGTCAACATCCAATCAATAGCTGGAAAGAAATATACGCTTGTCATTGTAGATGAATATTCTCGCTACACCTAGGTTATCTTTCTTCGCTGTAAGAGTGATACTCTAGAAGAACTAATATCTTTTGTCAAAAAGATGGAAGTGCTGAACAATCTTACTGTTCGTTCAATAAGAAGTGATCATGGAACTGAATTCAAAAATAGTTCCCTGAACAATTTCTTTGAGAACAAGGGAATCTCTCACAACTTCTCTTCAGTAAGAACACCTCAGCAAAATGGAGTCGCTGAAAGAAGAAACAGAACGATCATAGAAGCTGCTAGATCAATGCTCAGCGATTCTCACCTCCCTACTCAATTTTGGGCAGAAGCTGTAAACACTGCATGTTTTACTCAAAACAGATCGCTGATAATAAAGCGATTTGGGAAGACAGCTTATGAACTTTTTCTTGGAAGGAAGCCTTCTATCAGCTTTCTTCATATCTTTGGTTGTCAGTGCTTTATCTTAAACAACAGAGATCAACTTGGAAAGTTTGACCCAAAAGCTGATGATGGAATATTTCTAGGATACTCCTCCATCTCCAAAGCCTACAGAGTTTTCAACAAGAGAAGACAAACCGTAGAAGAAACAATTCACATCACTTTTGATGAAACTCGCTCAGCGAACTCTAAACCAATCGCTGACAATGAAGAGTTAAATGCTTGGATACTTTCTCACTACAGAGAAACAGAACCCTTCTTCTCAAACCATCAGCATTCTGATCCTTCAGCCGCTGATGATGATCCAAACATTATACATCCTACCGTTGAATCCACCTTATGGGTTTCAGCTGAACCTCTAAACACATTACTACCATCAAATCTGCCTTCGTCTGAAAACCTTTCTAGTGAATCTACTCAACAGTTAATCGCTGATGAACCTCAAACGTCCTCATCAGTAAACATTCCAATTGTTGATCCAACCTCTGAGTTAAGCATTCATGCTCCTGCTCAGCGATGGACCAAAGATCACCCAATAGATCAAATTCTTGGTGATCTCGAAGCAGGTATTCAGACACGACGAAGCTCAGGTATTATCTGTCTCTTTGTAAATTTTCTCTCTTTAATAGAACCAAAGAAGACTGATGATGCCCTCAGAGATCCAAACTGGGTCAGCGCTATGCAAGAAGAGCTGACTGAGTTCTCTTGAAACAAAGTTTGGAATCTCGTTCCTAGACCATCTGATAAAACTGTAATAGGCACCAAATGGGTGTTTAGAAACAAGTTAGATGAACATGGAACTGTAACCCGCAACAAGGCTCGACTTGTTGCTCAGGGATACAGACAAGAGGAAGGCATAGACTATGATGAAACCTTTGCCCCTGTGGCCAGGCTCGAAGCAATTCGACTATTCTTAGCTTATGCAGTCTATAAAGACTTCATCGTTTATCAAATGGACGTAAAATCAGCATTTCTGAATGGAAAGCTGAATGAAGAAGTCTATGTAGAACAACCACTAGGGTTCTATGACCCTAAGCATCCAAATTATGTTTATAAATTGGATAAGGCTCTCTATGGTCTAAAACAAGCCCCTCATGCTTGGTATGACACTCTCTCATCTTTTCTTATCTCTGAAAATTTTGAACGTGGCAAGATTGATAATACGTTATTATTTCAGAAAGATAAAAGGTCATATAATTCTTGTACAAATATATGTTGATGACATAATATTTGGTTCTACTAACCCATCTCTGTGTACTCGCTTCGCTGAGAGAATGAAGCAAGAATATAAAATGAGTATGATGGGTGAGCTGACATATTTTCTTGGTCTTCAGATTAAACAATCTGACAAAGGTACTTTTATCTGCCAAGGTAAGTATGTTAAAGATATGCTGAACAAGTTTGATCTCACACAAACTTCAGCGATGAAAACTCCTATGGCACCACCCCTGACACTTAACAAAGATCCTTCTGGAAAACCTGTTAATGTCACTGCCTATAGAGGAATGATAGGCTCCCTGCTGTATCTAACAGCGAGCCGACCTGACATTATGTACTCTACTTGTTTATGTGCACGCTATCAATCTGAACCCAAGGAATCCCATCTGATCGCTGTAAAGCGAATTTTCAGATATCTGAAAGGAACTCCTAACCTCGGTCTTTGGTATCCCAAAGACTCAGGGTTCGATCTAACTGGTTATTCTGATAGTGATTTTGCAGGCTGTAAACTTGACAGAAAGAGTACCACTGGTGGATGTCAACTCCTAGGAGGAAAGCTGGTGAGTTGGACAAGCAAGAAGCAAAATTCTGTGTCCACTTCCACAGCTGAAGCTGAATACGTAGCGGCTGGAAGCTGTTGTTCTCAAATCTTGTGGATGAGAAATCAACTATTAGATTATGACCTTCAGCTGTCAAAGATTCCTATCTATTGCGACAGCACTAGTGCTATCGCTATAGCAAATAATCCAGTGCTACATTCAAAGACAAAACACATAGAGATCAGATATCACTTTATCAGAGATCATGTGATGAATGGTGATATTGAACTTCACTTTATCCCTACTGACTTTCAGCTTGCTGATTTATTCACCAAACCTCTTGATGAGACAAGGTTCAACTTTCTCATCAGTGAGCTTGGAATGCTGAACCTCGAAGAATAATTCTTCAGCGTTCATGTATTGTGTCAGTAATCAAAAGTTCCCCTCTCATCATTCTCTCTGATAAACATTCTGACTCTCAGGTATGTTCTCTCCTTTCCCTCAAAGACGTTTTTCTTCAAAATATAAACTTTAATCACAGAACTTTCTTCAAATGATTAAAAGCTTTTTGAAAAATACATTAATCACTGATATTTCTAGTCAGTGATCCTTTAAAAGGAAAATCTATCCCTATCTTTACACTCAGGGATACTTTTAAAAAGGAAAATCTATCACTGACTTTTCTTCAGTGATAATTTCAAAACGGACAAATGTACAGTCTCTCTCTTCTATGACGTCATTTGAACCGACAATCCACGACATGCCTTTTCTGACACGTTCGTCCGTTGCTCTTCTATCCAATCAACTTCGTGGAACGTGTCAATGTCATGATGATCCTTTCTTTTCCCGCTTCATTCCTTCTCTCTCTCTTCTCTCTCTTCGTATAAAAGGAATTCTTCTCTCCTTTATACGGTTTACGCTTTCAAAACTGTAAACACAAGAAACATTTTCTCTCTCAAGAACACTCAAGCAAGTAAACCCAGAATATTGAACCTGCATCTCTTCTCCTTCAAAATAAACAGGTTTATTTCATGTTTATGTGCATTGTTCGTATGCTTTTTATTCTTTTTAAAATCCTACTCGTTTTCTATGGATTTTATAAAATGTTTTTTTTTTAAAAAAAAAACTAAAGATCATTCTTTCTGATTTTATGTTTTCTTTAAATAAAAACCTTTTGGTTTTTAAAGTGTTCTTCATTCTTTCTACCCAGAACACTATTTTTCTATTCCTAAAAATAACTTGATATTTTTCCAGTTTCCCTTCTTCTATGGCAACTGGTAATCATATTATTTTTAATCTAAATCATTTATTCTATTATGCTTCTTTCCATAACAGAAATGACACAATCTTCAATCGTTGCTTCCAAGCATGTACGATTCGCTCTCACTGAAGTTGAGATTACTAAATGTAATCATTTGGCAAGACTCGAGTTCAAAGCTGACAAATACCCACATCTGGTGGAAGCTGCTGATGTCCTCAAGCAGTCATGTATAGCTTACGCGATCACTGTGGATCCTAAGCCTTCCAAGACTCTACTCCAGCAGTTCTGGTTCACTGCTGATGCAACTGAACTCACCAACAAGAAAGGTGAACGAGTCCCTGCTATCTCTTTCAGCACGGACTTGGGGCCAGGGAGCATGACCGCTCTTAGCCTCAGGAAATCTTTAAGATTCCCTGACAAACCAAAGAGTGAGTTCGACGCACTCCCCACTGATGATGAGCTGATATCATTTCTGGACGCAATGGGCTATTGTTGGGAAAACAAACCGAGATCTTCTATTCCCAACAAGAATCTCACCAAGATCCTCAAAGCTCAGATGCCATCACAACTGAACTTTATCTTCTCGCACATAATTCAGTGCATGAGCGGGAAGAGTGGTTCGCTGGATCAAGCCAGCAAAACACAACTGCAGATGGCCTACTCAGTTATCGCTGGTCAAAACTTTGACTATGCCACAACAATCTTTGAAGACCTGAGGTCGAGATTAGAGAAGCCTGAACGAGATCCCAAGATCTCGTACGTACGTTTCATATGTACGTACATCAAGTTCCTCTATCCCAACACCTATCCCACCAAAGATGATGGCACTTTTGCCAGGGTTGGTCAACGATCACTGGAGGTAAAGCCAATTGCTGACGAGGTAAGTATCTCTCTCCTTCGCTCTCATCTCTCTCTCCACTCTTCTTCATTTTCAGTGACCACGCAGACGGTTCCTTCGTCTGTTATCCCTGTCGCTACCACTACTTCTAAACGACCATCATCTAGTCCGATTGGTCCTTCCAAAAAGGCCAAAAAGACTAAGGAAAGTACACCCTCTAGTACTATACCTGAGGGAGTTTCTCAACAAGCTACCTTAGATGCATTTGTGGGTCTTTCCTCCACAACTTCAGCAGTCACTCATACTGCCGTGTCAGCGATCTCGCTCGCTGTCACATCATCAGTGACCCCACCTACTATCTCATTCGCTGAGATTAACCCCATCCCTACTTCTATCCCCAAAACTCTTCCCTTTTCTACTCATTTGGTCTCTGAACCCGCTACCTATTCTTTCCCTATAGGACCTGAACATCAAACTTTTGAGGAATCTATGCAGTTCTACAAAATGTTTGATACGTCAGGTACACCTATAGGATTAAACACTTCTTTCCCCACCTCTCCAAATAAGCCCGTATCTGAACTAACATTATTTTCAGGTCCTAGTTTGGCGTCTGTTGACACGCATGTCAACAGTCTGGGAGAGAAGGTGGACGCCCTCACCAACACCATCAACGACACCACCAGCGCCGTCAATCAGGCTGGTGAGGAGCTGAAGAAGTTGACCGCGACCTGCTCATCTAAAGCTGAGAACTCACAACTTTCAGCTGTTGAAGAACAAGTCGTCCAACTCAAAGAGTCCTCTCAACTTTTTCAGGGGCGATTTGAGTCTCTTACCGCAGAAGTTCGGGTCTCTCTTCAAAGGTTGACCTCTGCACGTCCCTTCTTCAGCAAATTCTACAAAAGGTGAATGCACCAGCTCCAGCGCTGCCTCCCTCCTTCACTGAAGATGATCGTACCAACCTCAACATCGCTGTGGAATTCATCCATGATGCCACGTGTGACATCCCTGAGGTTGAAGACCGGGTCAAGCGTCTGGAGGCTGACGTCCAAGTGCTAAAAGCTTCAACAGCTACTCCAGCAGCTGAACAAACCCCTACCGCTGATAATGACAAAGTGGGGGAGAAAGATGAAGAAACTTCTATCGTTGCTGCTGGGGAAGCTAAGACTCCAAACAAACCTCCCTCTCAATCTGAGGGGGAGAAGGTAAAATAATCCTCATCTATTCACTCTATTCTCTTTGAAGATGATTAGGAAGAAGACGATGAAGAGGAAGATGATCTAGATCTTGATAATCAAAAAAAGGATCAACCCTCCGATGACGATGACGACGATGAAGAAGACCAATCTATGTGGTTCTCCAAGCCGAACGTCGCATCAGGGACAACTTCGCAAGAGGTTGTCAAAGCAGGGGTGAGAGGTGATACATCTTCAAGCGCTCCTTCACAAAGCAAAGACAAGCAACCAATCGCTGAAGAATGCTTGAGGACTGGATCACAATCTGAGGGGGAGCATCCTTCTCAGGTATGTCTTTCAATTGTACCACTCTCCTACTCTTTCCAAACCCCTATTTCCTTCTAGCCTTTATCTCTCTTTTTCTAAAAATATACACTTATCCCTTCTTTCCTTCATTTTCTATCCAGACAGTTCTCACCCCTGCTTAAGGGTTCTGAACTACAAATAATTCCAGCTACTATCGCTGAAGAAATAATCCCAATCTCTATCACTGAGATTGATGAAGAAGAAGAAGAAGAAGAATATTCCCTGGTCCATCCAGGAAGGCCCTCTCAACCATCTCATTGGTCAGAGGAAGTGGTGAAGAAAAGAGTTGAAATGATCGCTCAACTAGAAAGTCAACGGCTGAAAGTCCCTCTTCAAACATCCACAGAGCTCGACTTTCTCACTGAAGCCGAAAGAGAAGAATCTGCCAAAGCTGAGAAGCTGATCGCTGAATGCATACAAGATGCCCAACTCGCTTTAAAGATTCAATCTTCTCTAGTCAAGGACAAAAAGCTGAAAAGCAAGCCTGTGTAAGTTCAAGCTGCACTGCTGAAAGAAATTGAAGAGGAACGCTCCAAAGAACAAGAGATCAACGATAGGTCTATCGAATGGTGCAAACAAAAGATGGATTATCGTTCTGATCTTCTTCCGATATCAGCCGTGACTATCTCTGGTCGCAAGAAGAAGGATCAAATCTCAGTGACCATGGAGATTACCAGAGAGGATGGAACCCAAAAAGCTATGTACGTATCCAAACTTGAGATCTTCGGATTTACGGAATGGTTAGAGTTCTGGGATGCGCTGAAGAAATCCAAATCTACATACAGAGGCTACGTTGAAGGACTTCTTGAAGCCCTCATAACTAGAGTCGCTTCTGTACTAAAGCTGCCATCTCCTCTTCCTCCCAAATCTTTGAAACTCAAAAGAAGAATTGGGTCCTCCTCCTCTAAAGACATCGCCATCATCAGAAATGAAACTTCTATCAAATTTTCAAGAGATGCACTGTTTGGTCCTCCTCCCGATCTTTCAGTTATGGATCTATCTCTGCCTCCTGGTGGTCCTTTCCAAGGTGTTCAAGTAATTGACGATCCTTATGGAGTGTTCTTCAGAGATGATGATGAGGAACTCAAATTTCAAAGAGTCTCTGAGATTCCTATCTGTCCTCTGAATCATCTCAAGGATCTCTTATGCTTATGGTGTGACTTCTCCCCTGCTGTTGAGAAAATCAAAGAAATTATCAGCCAAGAATCTTTGAAACGAAGACAGAAAGGAGAAGAAATACCTGAGTATATGATCAATCCTCCTAAGTCTTCTTTTAATAGCTGATAGATTAGTTTCCTTTTCTGTAATCTATTAGTTATACTTACAGTAGTTAGTTATTCACTTGTACTTATGATTTTCATCTTGTAATTCTATCCCTGAATTAAATGAAAATTTCAGTGAAGTACTTAACTCCATCAGTGCTGTAAAAGATCCCTCAAAATAGTAATTGGGACATGTATGTTATGAGTCCTGATTATTCCATCATTTTGAACTATAAAGTAATTTTCTTCAGTTACTTTGTCATTATCAAATAGGGGGAGATTGTTGATCCAAACTCTCTCAGTGATTTGATAACGACCCTCTTCTATACTTAGTGAAAATTATGTTTTAATATGTATTAGTGTTTCACCATCAGCGATCAGACTGAGTCTGTTCAGTTATCGCTGATGACCTTTCTTGTAAACATTTCATATGTATTAGTGTTTTACTATCAGCGATCAAACTGAGTCTGTTCAGTTATCGCTGGTAGTTTCTGAAGTAAACAACCAACGTAATCCCTGAAGACAAGTCTCGCGTCAACATATGTTCATAGCTGAATCGAAGACGAAGCCACTGAACAAAGAGAAGTCTACTAGTGACCTGATGCGGATATCAGTGAAGCAAAGACAACTCTACATATACGTGAAGGAACATGAGGAAAAGCTTCAGCGATAGCTGAACCTCTTTATCTCTGGAAGAAGAGATATTCAGCGATCAATCGATCACAAAGCTTATGCCTCAAGTTTCCTTTTGTCTTACCTTGCACAACCAGTACGATGTGTCAGAACGGACACGTCTCTGCCACAAATCGTACAACAACTCTGTCAACTACACTGTTCCTAATACGGCCAAAAGCATGTCTCCAAAAATCAGACTCCCAAAGCCAATCTATGAACGCCACGTGTAAAGTGCCCTGCCATGCATTTAATGCATAGGGTATAAATAGGAAGCTCACCCCTTCATCTGAAGGTGTGCTCAATCCTTGAACTCCATATAGAAACCCTTGTTTTCTATCTCTCTTAATCCCCCATTTCTCTGAATTTCTTGTGCAATCATCTTAGTGTTTCTTAAGTTTGTTTAGATTGAGTCTGTCTTAATCTTATTCCGCAACAAACTTGTAAATTGTATTTGATTTATCAATAAACAATTTATTAAACCTTAATTTCTGTGTTTGTATTCAACCCCCCCCCCCTTCTACAAATTTGTTAAGCACCTTCGGGACCAACAGGTTGGTTTGTCATGGTACAAATTTGACACCCCTAGTTGTTAAAGACATTTAAGAGTGAATTCATTTTGGGGAACAGTGGTGGAATTGAGTAGTTGAAGTCGTGAGCTACTACTGAGGTAGTATGGGACACCTAAGGTTTGGAGACAACCCAAGTCATATAGTTATAAATTACTCCAGCAATGTTCGATGTCACTCTGGTGTGAGTGTGACGTACGAAAGTGGAGATTAGATGTAAAGGTCAACATGAAAATCGACATGGCAGCTCTGACATGAAGTTATCAAGTTTCAGTTAAGGTTAAAATAGGTTAGAGACACATCCTTGGAAACAGAAGTGCTCGTATTATGAAAATAATGTTATTTGAGGCTTATATCATTAGAATGTTACCCTTTAGATATGAGTAGATGACAAGAGAATTATCGAACTTGTGCTCCGTGTGGTGTGGTGTTTTTGGACAATCTCATGTTCCTCATACAATTTGAGTGTTGTGTGGGAAATAGAATTGCATGACATCGATGTTCGAGAGATTTCTTTTGTCAAGGTTTAACTGTTGCAAGAAAGGATCAAGCTACTTTTGGGAACCGACGGAATCCAATAAGTGTGTAGTATTAAAATGTTTTATATAGGAACTAGATTTCAAGGGAGAAATCGCTTTTAAGGTTAGGAGGATTGTAATATCCTGATTTTTTTATCCCACTTGAGGAAAGTGTGGAACTGGGTGAATCATTAAAGGAAGAACCAAGTATGGAGTATGGCTATAGTGCCATGTGGTTGTGATATTTGTCACAATAGCACCAATGGTACTAAGATTATGGTCGTCTCATCTATTGTACCATGTGGTTGTGAAATCTGTCACAATAGCACAAATGGTACTGAAGGTGTGTGGTAGTCCCGACTATAGTGCCATGTAGTTGTGACATATGTCACAATAGTACCTGCGTTACCGAGTGTTAGGTCGTCCTAACGAATGTGCCTGGAAGTTATGACAATGGCATGATAACTGGAATAATAACATCCAATTTACCAAGAAAACGATCAAGGAATGACTGAAAAAATGGTCGAGGAATGGTTGAGAAAACGGGCGAAAAGGGCTCTCAGTACCTTCTAGGCGAAAGTGCCATGCGAAAATGACATTGGCACTTTAGCCGGGCACTTCGCAGAGAAAAAGGAGCCCACGGTACATTTGGGGTGAAAGTGACAGCGAAAGTGATACTGTCACTTTCACATGTCACTCTCACGGGCGGGTGTAGTGCATAAAATCCGATTTTCAGTCTCTTTCTTCATTTGGTTATATCTTTCTCATCTCAACTCCGATTTTGACGATCATTTTTTCTATGCGCCCATTTTTGAGAGATCTTCAAGGATATACCAAGAGGTTTGAAGTTTATTGGAGTATAAAAGAGCATTTTGTGGTGGTAATCTCCTCACCTCTCTCGATTTTAAGCTAGGGTTTGATGTTTTCTTCATTTTCCCTTCTCTTCTTTCCATTTTGCCGTAGGTTTTGGATTTTTGGAGGTGAATGAAACATTTTACAAGTGTTGGATCTAAGAGTTAGGATGTGTTGCTTGTAGATTCAAGCTTTCACCAAGAAAACTCAAGTTTGGTGTAAAAACCTAGATTTAGTCTAAATCTAACAAGGTGAGTTCAAGTTGCTTTGCGAAAACTATGTACATGCCAAGATGTCTATTTAGAAGTAATAATGTGTTTACTTGGTATTTATTAATGTGTTGAGGATTTGACATAACTGTCATATTTGGTAAACTTTGGTTGATAAATCTTATGAAATGCCTATATTTGGCTTTTGAATATTTTGACGAGTAAATCTCATAATTGGGTTCTTTTGGATGATTTATAGTACAAATGGAGTCTATTTGATGGTTTATATATTTTTGGTGTATTTGGTTTTATAAGCCATTTGGAAAATGCACGTTATCGTGTTATGAGGCATTTTGGAAACATAAGGGTATGAGTTCATTTGGAAAATGGTTTGTTCGACCAATGATGAGTTTTGGGTTAATTGTATCTTGAGATATGTGTTTGCATAAATGCCAATTAAATACGTTTTATTATTTGAGGACCTTTATTTGATGGTCAATTAAGTTTTGAGCATTTTGACTCGGTTTTGACTTAAAAGAATCTTGAAGACATTTATTCAGTTTTAATAGCTCAATGTAGAGTTTTGGTTATGATATGCATATATTGCCTCTTATTTGAGAATTACATGTTTCGAGTGCATTAGTCATTCATTTGGAGTCATGTAATGGTTTAGACTGTAATGCAATGGATCCATAGGCATAGGAGTCGGTTTGAGTGGGATGAACATCTTCGTTTGAAATGTGGAATAGGCATGGGGTCTCAGATGGGTAATAGTTATGGACTTTAAAGTCGGGCAACGACCAATGACCAATAATTGTAATCCCCCGTAATGTACCAAGAAATAGGCATTGGGTCAAGATGGGTAATAGTTGTGGACTTCAAAGTCGAGCAACGACCAACGACCACTAATTGTAATTTCTTGTGAATAATGAAATCTAGAATTAATGGAATGACTATTGATTCGTAGTGGGGCTCTTGAACATGTATATGTGACTTAATTTTGTGTTCCATCACATTCAATGGAATCGGGTCTCCCCCGTCACCGAATGGTGAGTTTTGGATATATTAGTTCCAGATAGTGTAATATCCATGTTTTAAATGTTATTTGGGTTGGGTAAGTAACTACAAATTGTGACTTTGATATGGGATCCCCTCCACATATATTAAGGTTTGAATGAAGTAGTTATTTCCATGTTTTGGTATTTTGATTTTATTGGGTTTAGTTCCACGTTTTCGGATTATTTCTATTTAAGCGTTTCATCACGAAAAATGGGATTCTTGGAAAAGACGTCACTATTTATTCTAAAAATTTTGCATAGTGGCAAATACGATTTAAATAATATTATTTCCGTTTTAATGATTATATAGTGATGAGAACTCTTGAACTTACTAGGCGTTAAGCCTAACCTTTTATTTTTCGACATGTGCATCAGGTCCTTGTGGGGGAAATGTTACTAGTGACACTGTGAAGAGTGGAGTTCTAGTTAGATGCACGAGAATGAGGTAGCCTTTGAGTGATGATTCCACATTCGAAGATAGCGACTAATATAGGGTTTTAGTAACACCCGACCTTGACTTAGTCTTTGTATAAGACTGAGTTAATGATTGTCGAGGTTAATTATAGAATTTAATTTGAGGTATTTCAAGTATTGATTTGTAGGATGAGGTTCTAACCTTAAATTGATGAATAATCAAAATTTTAAATTAGTTGCTCTTATCAAGTTTGAGGGTGTTACATGTTGATCGTTAAATATTCCTTTGAGGGACCTTAGTCGTTAATATTTGTAAACCATAAGGACCAAACTTGTATTTAACTCTTTTTTTTATAAATAATGGAATTCAAATCACACGAACCAAACACACAAAAGGATTCCAAATCCTCTCCAATCCAAATCCCTTCAAATCCAAATCTCTACATGAAATACAATCCAATCCATTCCATTCCATTCGTGCAAACCACACAGACCAATAGTGTGTGTATGAATCTAAACCATATAAATGTGTATAATTTTGAAAACTCATTTACCGTGTGGGTTAAGTATTTATGTTTCTTCAATTCTCGTTATGAGATGCTTAAAAAATCCAAAGAACTATCATTGTTATGATAACTTGTATCTTGTGCGATAAGGTTGTATATATCTATATGTAATTTTATAAATAAGAATATGATATCTATGTAAGAAGAAAAAGAGTGATTTTATTCCTTTATCTTTTCTTATTAATTTAATTCATGACCAATTAGCGAATTTAAATTTGATCCAATTTAATTTGTTCAAGGTTTATTATAAGCATATATTTGTTTTGAGTAAATAATTTCATCATATAGTTTTTTTTTAAATAATTAGATTGGTTAATTAGTCTTCTGTTTTTTGCGCCCATTTCATTGTGCATGATCTCTCTTTTAATTAGTCTTTGTTTTTCCTATACGTAAGAAGTAGCCTTCGTGTGTAAAGAAAGTGGTTTGAAACAATCATTTGTATAAGAATTTTCAAAAATTTGTTGTTTATGAAGTTTTGGCCATAACTAACCACAAGGCTTGTGGTGTAGCGGTAATCACCTGGGGAGTTCATAGCGCACAACCCAGGTTTGATTCCCTGCATTCGCAACTTTGTGGCCACTGGGTTTAACCTCAGGGCTGCATGCTTTCGCAGTCGGTTTGTTTGCCAAGGGATTAGTCTGGGCCTCCCAGGATACCCTTTCCCAAAAAAAAAAAGTTTTGGCCATAACTCCTCTACTTACTCATAATCACGATTTACGAAATAAATCATCAAAAAATGTTGGTATGTTCTTAAGCGCAAGGGTACCAACTTGTTCGTGAAACATGGATCACATTCTACATTATGGAAAGTCTACCGGTAAAAAGCAACAAAAGCCTGTAATGAAGGAGGACTTTCACCGACAAACTGAAAAAGCCAAGCCACAATTATGTTTTAGAAGTTGTCAAGTCAAATGAAGCTGCTAGGTTGAATGATAGTAACTTCTCCTTTCTTCTTGAAAGAGCTAATGGAATAACCATGCAACATCAACCTTTAATGATGCATGAAAGTCTTGGATTGAATTTTTGTAATGGCATATGAATAATCCCAAAAAAGGGACAAGTTTTCTTCTTAAAAACTTTAACTACAACAATATGCAAACATAATATATGCAAGCATAATACTTCAAAATGCAATAAAACTTGGTTTACTTCTTATTTACTGTAATAAAAATTCTTTTCTTAATCGATACAACATAATTTAAAAAAAATTGGCTAATAACATGTTGATTTTGTGACATGTGATCATGCGAATACCTGTTTTTATGAAACTAGTAGACTTGTGAGCTTGGTTCTAAGATTTTGAGGTCTCGATCAAATTCATGCACAAGATTTATTTCTAAAATAAGTTGCATGAATTCTATCATTTTTTTTTCAAATCACCGTGTGTGTTGTATTATGAAATTTTGGAAAGTGTTTCAACACATACAAGATTTCAAACCATGATGATGTTAAACACGCACAAATTGTTCTATTGCATAATTCATCCACTTCTCATGCTTCTCACACGATCATATATAGTGAATTGTAGATTTGGTCATGTGGTTTTGTGTTTTCTTTGACCATGGTCCTCATTCTATGTTTATTATGGATATAGTCCATGTGGTATGCAATATATTGTGGCTAGGGTCCTTGAACACTAACGCTGTTAACTTTGAAAAGGTTAAAGACATCATATGTCTTGCACACTATGGGTATAATTGTCAATTTACTTTTCCCTTTCAATTTAACATATACACCTTTAAAACAAAGAATACTAAATTGTGGATTTGGTCCCGATGCATCACTCATCATCTTTAAAACCCATCTACCACCTCTCTTAATTTTTTTCATCCATTCTTCATTTTCAAAATACAAGAAAAACTAATTTGATAAAGTGCAAAAAAAGTTACTTGCATTTAAAAATAATAATTGTTTGAAACCAAAACTACATCCCAAAAAAGACAACTCATCAAAATAACAATGTTTGAAACCAACATAGTAGTCTATTTTCGTTCGTTTTTACTTACCTTTTATCTTTTTTATGAAACAATTTATATATTTTTTTTGTTAAAAATAACAATTGTTTGAAACCAATATAGTAGTGTTGTTTGAAACCAACATAGTAGTATTATTTTCAAAATAATAACTGTTATTTTGATGAGTTTCAAACAATTGTTATTTTGAGGGATTGTTTTTTTTTTTTTGATGTAGTGTTGGTTTCAAACAATTGTTATTTTTAAATGCAAGTAACTTTTTTTGCACTTTAAAAATTAGTTTTTCTTGTACTTTGACAATGAAGGATGTATAAAAAATATTTAAGAGAGATGATAGATGGGTTTTAAAGATGATGAGTGATGCATAGGGACCAAATCTACAATTCAGTATTCTTTGTTTTAAAGGTGTATGTATTAAATTGTATTGGAAAAGTAAATTGACAATTATACCCAAGAGTGCAAGGCACATGATGCCTTTAAGCTTTCAAAATTAACGGTGTTAGTGTTCAGGGACCCTACAATATATTTCATACCACAGAACTATAGCCACAATAAACATAGAATGAGGACCATGGTCAAAGTAAACACAAAACCATAGGGACCAAATCCACAATTCACTAATATATATATATATATATATATATATATATATATATATATATATATATATATATATATATATATATATATATATATAGGGGCCTAATCAAATGAGACCCTATTATTTCGTGGTAACTATGAGATCCAATCTCATCCATCCATCTTATCTTTTTTTTGTTTTTTGTTAATTAATATGGAAGGATATTTTAGTCATTTGATAAATTAAATAATATTAAAAACAAAATTGTAACTGAAAAAATAAATCATTTATAAATTAAATATATTGTTTCCTTCAATATCTCAACTAACTGATTATGAGATATTCTGTTTTTGAAAATTGATTTGGTCATATGAAATTTTAAATCCTGTATCCCAAGTATGCATCCTTTCCATCGTTCACATTGTGTTTTTTTAGGATCCTACAACTCTATTCATCCTTTATTCATCTCGTTCTTATATGTCATACGTGCAGAAAACCTGCGTTACATTTTGATAATGTGAACAATTGTATTCTTGAAACTGATAAATATCTCGTCTGGCTTGGATATGATTCTGATGTATGTGTTACACTGTGAAAATTTTGTTTCAGTGCCATATGTACCATGTAACATTGGGTTACATACACTATGTTGTATGTGTTACATTGCGTTAACCCAAAACAGGCTTTGATTTCCCATTTGAATGGTCTCTTAGTGCTAAATTGTGACATTCTAACATCAACGTTTATTATGCATGCCATTATGTTCCCAAAAGTTAATATTGGGAACTTGTGTTACATTTTGATAATGTGAGCTACTGATCTTTTGCTACAATTTCATATGTGCAGAAAACTTGTGTTACATTTTGATAATGTGAACAATTGTATTCTTGAAACTGATAAATGTCTTTGTCCGACTTGGATATGATTCTGATGTATGTGTTACACTGTGAAAATTTTGTTTCAGTTCCATATGTACCATGTAACATTGTGTTACATACACAACTGATTGGATATCCATGGTTATGTTTCAATTTTTGGAGGTTATCACAACTGATTCCCTGCCTAAATTATAGGGTGGCGCCTAAATCAGATAAAGATAAATTGTAATGTTTTTTTTGACAATTTTACCCTTTTTTTCTTATTTAGTGGCATAAAATCAGTTTTTTATATTATTTATATTAGTTATTTTAGACCGTTTAATTAAATGGATGGATGAGATTGGATCTCATAGTTACCACGAAATACTAGGGTCTCCCATGAAAGACCCCCTATATATATATACGGGTTCGTTTGTTAACCCGATTATTTGTACTAACTTTGTGAACCGAATCTTGACCGTTGTTGAGATTAAGGGTTGAAATTAAACCAATTAGCATTAATTCTTATTTATTAGATTTGTAATAATTAATTATATTGAACATATACGATAGGAGCTTTTGAGGAAATTCACAACCCCTTTTCACATTTAGTATATTCCCCAATGCTTAAGTCATGGATATATCTCATCGTCACCAAAATTGAAACCATCAAGTGAATACCAATGGAATCAAGCGAAACCTCAATCATCGACATCAACATCGATATGTGAACATAAATGGACATGTATATAACGATTGAACATCTATGATCATTCATTACAGTTCATTCGAATCTGTTGAACCTATATGAACAATGTTGTTATAATCTTCATAGAAGGTTTATTCAAGATTTATCAAAAATCGCAAAACCTCTTTGTAATTTATTGCACATTGACCAACCTTTTGAGTTTACCTCCGAATGTAAAAAGGCTTTTGAAACCATCAAAAATGATCTTGTTTCGGCACCCATTGTGATTGCCCCGATTGGAATTTACCATTTGAAGTAATGTGTGACGCAAGCGATTGGGCCATGGGTACGGTTTTAGGTTAAAGAAAAAAACAAAAATTTTCACCCACTATACTACGCAAGCAGAATTCTTGTTGAGACCCAAATTAATTATACAACAACCGAAAAAGAATTGCTTGCGGTAGTATTTGCTTTCAATCGCTTTCGTTCATATTTGATTGGCACTAAGGTTATCATTCATACCGATCATCCCCCTATCAAATACCTATTTAATAAAGTCGATGCTAAACCTAGGCTTATTAGGTGGATCCTTCTTTTACAAGAATTTGATGGCGAAATTGTTGATAGAAAAGGCACCGATAACCAAGTGGCCGATCATCTTTCTCGAATAGCAGGATTGGTATCAAGTGGGGGTGACCATGAATATAAAGAAGTCTTTCCAGATGAGCACGTTTTGGCAATACATCATCATGAAGAAAAACATCCGTGGTATGCGGATATAGCCAACTATCTTGCTAGTGGGCTAAAGCCGTAAAACCTTCAAGGACAACAATGCAAAAAAATTCTTCATGACTGTAAACAATATTTTTGGGCCAACCCATTTCTCTTTAAAATGGGTGCGGACCAAGTTTTGAGAAGATGTATTCCAAACTCCAAGATGTTCGGAGTTTTAAAAGAGTGTCATGCCTCACCATATGGTGGCCACTTTGGTGGCCAACGTACGGTGGCCAAAATTCTACAAAGTGGCTTCTTTTGGCCAACTCTTTTCAAAGATGCTTTTGAATTTGTGAAAAAATGCGATCAATGTCAACGAATGGGAAATTTGTCTCAACGCAACGAAATGCCCTTAAACAATATTTTAGAAGTCGAACTCTTTGATGTTTGGGGCATCGATTTCATGGGACCATTTCCCATGTCGTTCAATAATCAATACATTTTGGTCGCGGTCGATTACGTTTCAAAGTGGGTTGAAGCAAAGGCATGTCCAAAGAATGATGCAAAAACGGTGATAGAATTTTTGCACAAAAACATTTTTGTTCGTTTTGGAACACCCCGAGCATTGATAAGTGATGAAGGGACTCATTTTGTGAATAAAATGTTGAGCATCGTTCTTAATAAATACAACATCCAACATCGAGTGGCCACGACATACCATCCGCAAACTAATGGTCTAGCCGAACTTTCTAATAGGGAAATTAATAACATTTTGGAAAAAAAATGTTAAACCTAATCGGAAAGATTGGTCTCAAGTTGGATGATGCATTGTGGGCTTACCGAACGAATTTTAAAACTCCTTTGGGAATGTCTCCTTATCGACTAGTTTTCGGAAAAGTATGCTATTTACCGTTAGAATTGGAATATAAAGCTTTTTGGGCTACAAAAGAGTTGAACTTAAATGAGGATTCCACGGGAAATAAAAGAAAGCTTCAATTAGCCAAGTTAGAAGAGTTAAGATTTCACGCTTACGAGAATGCCAAATTATACAAAGATAAATCAAAGAAATTTTGACATAGGTCAACAAGTCTTACTCTTTAACTCAAGGCTAAATTTATTTCCGGGAAAACTCAAGTCAAGATGGTCCGGCCCATTCACCATTGTCAAAATCAGTCAGTATGGGACCATTGAGTTGTTGAATCCGCAAGATGGAAGTACCTTCAAGGTAAACGGACATTTGGTCAAGCACTATCTTCCTGAAGAAGTGCCCAAACCCTCTAAAATGTCTGCTTGAAAGAATGTCAAAAATACCCCTGTAAATAACGTACATAAATTTTTAATCTATGTTTTATTTTCGGACAAAAGTGGCCACTTTGGTTGCCACTGTGGGGACTGAGTTGTTGGAGGGAATCTGTGAAATTAAATTTTCAGATTTGTTCTATTTTGAAAAATCTTTTAGGCATGGTTGTTAAAACATCATTTTGTCCATTAGTCACACAATGCATCTCCCAAATTCATAACTGTGTCCATTTCCTCTTTTTGTTCTTAGTTTTTTATGTTAGTCCTTGTCCTTTTTCTTTTTTATTATTATTTTTTTGCAGGAGGCTTTCTTTTTTAGAAATTATGGGGAGAACCGGCGGTTAAAAGGAGTTTTGTTTTAAAAAAGTGGTTTTTCTTTAAAGCAAATATCTTTTCAAAACATTTTGTCACTTCACCATCCATCTATCACCCCTTCATCTCTTATCAACCGATGGCGTCCCTTTCATCAAACCCACCACCGATTGATTTTTTTTCTCCCATGGCTCGACTAAAGCAAAAAGTAAAGAGCCTGTTCCTTAATACCCGGTGAAGTCGCTGGTTGGCCGCCGTCGAAGGTTCTACCACCGCATCCACCGCTATCGCCGCTGCGCCGTTGTCTACAGCGGACCTCAAGGTCTCCGCTCCGCCAGCCTTCATCGTTCACTATGAGGAATCGCATGCGGTATTTACACCGTGGGTTGCACCAGAGGTCGCCGACGAGACACCTCTGCCATTGTTTCCGGTAAATCCTTCATCTACCCTCACTCCCTCTCACTTTTTAACCTCTAACCACCACTACACCCAATACCCAAACCCTAACCGCCCCTATTCCTACTGAAACCATACCAATGAATTCTTATAAAATAAAACTTTTCTTATAGTAGAATGAAGATCGAGTGAAGGCCCAATGCCACCATAACTACCTCAACTGTTGATGAATCACCACCAACCACCACTCAACCACCTGTTACCACCATCCCTGCCATCTTTGCCGCCGTTAGAAAAACCAACCCTACAATGGTCCTGTTCAACCCTCAACCCCGCTTGAGTGATGCCGTCGACTTCCTCAACCCCCTTTTCGGTTAAGTAGAACCTAGACCCGAGTTTGACCTAAATCAACATGGGGATGCCATTGGAACTCCAAACATGGAAACACCACCTTCACCTACTGACCAATGGCTTGAAAAAAGCCCTAGCCATAGTGGAGACAAGGTGGCCACTTTCAGTCCCTCATCCGGTACAAATTCCACCAATGGTACCTCATCTAAATCTGTGGAGGGCACACCTTACCCTGTTAATACTTCAAAGGATCATGGCAAAAAGCTAGCATCATCTTCAGCTTCTGATCAGAAATATACGCTGAAGCCAAAATGCACGCCTAAGCGCAAGCGTGCGCTTACTGCTTCATCTCGTAAGCCTCAGCGTCAACAGACGCGTGGTTCGACCTCTACTTCCTTGAAGCCACATACGAGATCTGCCATCCAACCTCCACCAGATGACAGGTATAATCTTCTTCCTGCCTCAAAATTACTGATTGAACGAGGATTCGATCCCCAATGGGTCAACTCGATTCCCCATATCAAACATCATCTTGTGGCTTTCAAATGGGAAAAAGCTATCCCACACCTCAGAAAGGCGAATGCCTCTTGGCTTCGCGAGTTGTACGTTGCTATAGCCGAGACTGGTGGTACCACAATCTCCATTCGGGGGAAGACTGTAAATTTTGGGGCCCGAGCTTTGTCTAAAGCCTTTGGAATTTCGGTCCCGTCTACGTGTCATTTTTCCAAAATGTTGGAGAACACCAATGTTGACACCAATATGAAGATTGCCACCACGCTGATGATGCCACAATTTCTTCCGAGTTTTGACCCAACCAAATTGAGCATTCAATCGGGAACACTCAATATGGAGGCTAGTTTGTGGTTCCCGTTTCTTAGGCACAATCTGCTGCCTACGGCCCACGATTGCACACGCTCAAAAGAGAAATGCTTTCTTCTTTACTGTATCATGAAGGAACTCCCGTTTGACTTTGGACCTATCACCCTTGATGCTCTCCGACTTGCTGCCTCGAGATCTGGTTCGTGGATAATTTTTCCTATATTACTAACCAAACTGTTCAGTGCAGCCCGTGTACCATCATTGCCAAGTGACGAGATTTGCACTAGCTCTTCTCGTATTGATCAGGGTACGGTTCAGCGCATTATGCACTCGACTCGATTTTCAGGCGAGGCTCCACTCACTTCACCAACCTCTGGACCGCCTAAGCCTCCACTGATTGCAAAATCGACTGTCGGAGAGAGTTCACAACAAACCCAACAGCCCGAGAGCACCAGTACAAGTTATGGCTCCGCCGCTTGTTTACAAGTCTTGGCCGAACAACGAGAGGAGCAGACTATGCTGTTAAAAGAGCTTCGAGACTTATACGTGCAGAATGATCGTATTGCAGATATGGAGGCCAAGAACGTGCGCTTTTGGGAGTATCACCGTGATTGGAATCGAGTTATTAAGGGTTTCTACTTCAAAAACGATCCTCTTCGTTCCGCTACGCTCCCGCAATTCCCACCAGGTCTCTGCCCTCCTCAGATTCGCGTTCCGATCGACCCCAAATGTCGCAAGACTCCATGTGTCCTTGCCACTTACGAGCCACCCGCCACCTCAGTGTTCGAAGTTGATCGACCTGCTCAGGTTAGTGAACCGTGAGCATCCTTGGTTCGTCATCACTTATGTTCTGAAATTTTCGTTGGATATTTCTTTTGGGCTTTTTGTGGTACTTGTTGTTGTTTTGTTCTAACTCGTGACTAGTTGGGTTGTTGAACTTTATGTCATATTGCCTTGTTCATGGTTGATTTATGTTTTGATATTCTCATGATTGTTTGTGCCTATTCCTCGTTCCTATTACCTCTCTCTTTCAGGTACACTCGCTTGATTGTGTCTGTAATTTTTGGATTTAAAATGATTTAGGCCATTTTTCGTCAATTTATCCCAAACACTTTTCCACTTGACACCGAGCCTAACGTATATACAAACCACATTTGTCTGCATTTTTACAATGAGGACATTGTAAGTCCAAGTTTGGGGGGTGGGGAGACTTGAGAAAAATGAATATTTTTTTGATCCATGCAATCAAATGCCTAAGTGGCCACTTCTGTCAGCACAGTGACGACAAAAGCAAATCAAAAAAATTCAAAATGGGTTGAGTCAAAAATCGAATGGTAATGGCAAAACCAAGAAAAATATGCTACAAAACCAAAAATAATTTGGAGCCATGCAAAAAGCTAATTTTGGGGGTCATATCAAGTAATTAAATTGAAAATCCAAATACACAAGCCCAAAACAAGCTTTATTGATTAAAGTCAAAATTATGGATTACATGAAAGGAGGTGGTACCTTTTCGAACGAGAGTGCTTCATTCAAATCAAGAGTCATGGAAATGTTCGATGTAAGTTTTTCCATTCAAGCAAAATTTTGATTAGTCAACCCTTTTATCATCTTTCAAGTTCTTTTTCTTTCATTATTTTTACTTGAGGACAAGTAATTATTCAAGTTTGGGGGTGTGATAACTCTCAAATCTTGAGAGTTATTTCCTCGCTTTTCTTATTTATTTTTGACACTTTCTTGCCCATTTTTCCCTCTCCCTCCTTCATTTGGTCTAATATGTTCAAACATTGTGATGAAGTTTCAAAAATGCAAAATTCGGCTTTTCTAACTTTTTGTGCAGCAAAGTGGCCACTTTGTCACCACAGTGGAGACGTGGGCTGGAAGTTTGCGGATAAGTCTTGGATATTTATGGAAAGGTGCTTTTTGAAATTGAAGAAAGAGGAACCTGAGCTTTCACAGGAATAATCAAGAAAAATGATAAAATTTGGAAGTCAAAGGAAGCTTCAACACTCCTCCAAAAAGTGGCTTTTTGGGTTTTGTCAAATCACAACTTTTTCTTCAAGTGCACTATAAAAAGAGGCTTTGGAGCACCATTTGTAGATCATCACTTCCAGAAGCAATCTCTCAAACCTGGAGCTTTACATTTACTTCTCATTCTCTTATTTACGTCCTTAATGTAGTTGCATTTAATTTTCTTGTAATTTAAATTTCTTGTAACAACTATCACTACTTTGGCGACAAAGTGGTGACAACTTTCTACTTTTATTTATGCAAGTTAAGTTTATGTATTCTTCTTATTCTCCCATGTCTTGTACTTTTATTATGAACTAAACACCCCTTTGGGTGTGGGTATGAGCCAAGGTTGAGACTAGTAGGCAACACTTGGGTGTTGCCATCGTTGCTAACTCTTAGACTTGGTCACTTAAATCAGGAATTTAACTCAACACGGACAAGCCGATCACTTGTTAGTTATTAGATTTTAGACCCAGAGATGGGCGGATCCAGAAATACGGCTTGAGTGATGCAAAGAAGATTTGAGAAAGTCTTTTATAACCACGTAGAGATATGAGTTTTTGCATGATTATAACTAAGGTTCAAAATGTCGGTCGATATAGGTGTCACAAAGACATTTGGGCTTCTATATCCATACTGGTGGAACCAAAATCCTTAGATGTTTACTTAGTTAAATCGACAAGTCTTGAGTCGACAATAGTGGCAACTTTGTTGGTACAAGTGGCCACTTTCTATGGAAACTCACTTTCGAGAGATATTTTGTGTCATTTGTTTCTGACCATATTATTACTACACCTGTCTTAGTTAATGATTGTACCCACATCCTATCTTTTAACTTGTTGATTACCTTAATCGTTGTTTAGCTTACTTAAAACTCACAAATATCGATATTGTTCTCAAAACTCAAACGAGCACTAGAAGTTCATGAATGTCTCTGTGTGTCCCTGATTCAAGATTCTAATTGCAATTCAACAAACACAAACAAGATGATCTCAATTTACCTGTTTGATTCAATTCACAAATCAACGTTTACAACTTTCTCTCTCTAGAACTCCTCTTTCTCTCTCTACAAATTCTCTCTCAAGTTCTAATCAACTTTCTAGTCATCTATCTATTAAACAACAAATAAAGGTATTTATACCTACAACTAAAACAAGGAAAACAAACAAAATACAACATGTTGACTTTGACTTTATTACAAAATGACTTTGACTTTTAATGAGAGTTGACTTTCTCAGCTTTGACTTCTTGTACTTTGACCTTCAGTCTACATGATCTTGTATCCAACATATTTCTGCTTTAACAATCTCCCCTTTGGATTCAAGATCATCACAAAAAGATTTAGCAAATCAATCTCTGCCTTTAGTTACATTGAAGAACTTTAAATCTCCCCTTTAAGCTCAATCTGAGTACAATCTTCCTCTTTTGGTTGATCTTTAACTTTAATCTCCCCAAAGTCTATCGTTAAGAAATACCAACAATCTCTCCCAAGGATGGTAGAAATGATCTTCAATAATCTCTTCAGATTCATCACAAGACTCTTTCAGACTTTAGAAAGAAATTATCTTCAGATTTAGCTCAACTTGCTTTAGCAAATAATCTTGAAGGAAAATTTCTGAAAATCAGCACATCTTCAAACAACTTTGAATTTGCTTGAAAAATCTTCCAAACTTTCAATCTTTGAACTTTATCTTCTTCAACTCTTTATCCAAACTTTCAAATCTTTGAAATTTCTGATCCGGACATTTCTGTAATTCATCTCCCCCTTTTTGATGAATAGAGCATCTATAGGATCAAAACTTTCTCCAAGAAATGTCTTTGACCATTCTGATCTGTCCAAGAGCCTCTGATTCGTTGCCAATTCGAACAATCTAGTCATCCAGATCTTTTCAAATCTAGACAAAAAATATTCGTGTAACACCTGAATCAACAAATGAATCAGTTAATATGTATGTCAGTAACACTAAGTCACTTTGTGTGTGTCCCTGAAATCAAGATTCTAATTGTAAACTAAACAAACAAACAAGATGTTTTCAATTACCTGTTTGATTCAATTCAATTCTCAAACGATTACAACTCTGTTTTTACTTTCTCTCTCTAGACAATTTTCTCTCTCTAAAACTCTCTCTCAAAATCTAAACTCAAACTCTAACTCATCTATCTATTAAACAGCAAATGAAAAGTATTTATACCCACTACAAATAACAAAGGAAACAAACAAATACAAGAACTTTGACTTTGACATTTTATTACAAAGACTTTGACTTTTAATGAGAGTTGACTTTCTCAGCTTTAACTTCTTGTACTTTGACCTTCAGTCTTCATGATCTTGTATCCAACAGATTTATGCTCTAACAATCTCCCCCTTTGGATTCAAGATCATCACAAAAAGATTTAGCAAAACAATCTCCTCCTTTAAGCTCAATCTGATTGCAATCTTCCTCTTTTGGTTGATCTTTAACTTTAATCTCCTCAAAGTTTATCTTCAAGAAATACCAACAATCTTCAATAATCTCTTCAGAATGATCACAAGACTCTTTCAGACTTCGGGAAAGAAATTATCTTCATATTTATCACGAAATGCTTTATCAAACAATTCTTCAAAGAAAATTTCTTCAAAATCAGCATATCTTCATAAATCTTTTCAAACTTTCAAACTTTGAATATTGTCATCTTCAAATCTTTTAACTTTGAAATTTCTGACTTGAACATTTCTTTAAAATCATCTCCCCCTTTTTGATGAATAGAGCATCTGGTTCATCAAAACTTTGTCAAGAAATGTCACTGAAATTCTGTTCTGACCACTGATCTGTCAAGCTGAGCCTCTGATCCTTTGCCAATTCAAACAATGTATCCATCTAGATCTTTTCAAATCCAGAAAAAATATTCGTGTAACTCCTGAATCAACAAATGAATCAGTTAAAATGCATGTCAGTAACACTAAGTCACTGTGTGTAACGAATACACATAGGAAAGGAGCTTTTTGAGGTTCACTCCCCCAGGGCTTCCATCCAATCATCGAAACACCACAAAGGAAATTTCTATGAACGTTATGACAAGAAAACAAATTCCTTGTGTGTTCGTGCAAGTGTAGAAAGAATGTTGGGAACTGAAGAATTCATCAAGTATGGTTAATGCTGCTGGTTCAAAGTTACTACTGCTAGAAGACTTAAAGTTTAATACTGCTGAGTGTTACTACTGCTAGTAGAATTAATACTGCTAGTCAAAGTTAGTACTGCTTAACTAGTTAGTACTGCTAGTGGTTAGTACTGCTTGAAGAGATTAATGCTGCTGAGCATGGTTAGTACTGCTCAGAGTATTAATGCTGCTTATGATTAATACTGCTTATATGATGACGATTCGCATGAAAGGATAACAGCTGGATAATCTGAAGATATACATGGAAGCTTAGAGATATACATGGAAGATATACTGAAGATATTTTATTGTAATTATCTTTTTATTCAGTATATGTACAGATTTGATAGAATAGATTAATTCATTCATTCTAAGTTTTAGTTCTAGAGAGAAAATCAACCTCAAGGCATAGATCCTAATTCTAGAGAAGTAGAATTCGTATTGGTGAGCCTGTTCATCAATATTGAGGTTGAGTGTGTAATCTTGTAACTTCAAAGCATTCAATACAAGTTTACAGTTTGTTCTTTATATTTACTGTGTTGATTTACTGTTTCATTGAATATCAAAGTGTTATTCCGCAAACTTCTTTGATATTGTTTCTGAGAATTATTCCTTGTTGAGAATTCGATCCTGACAAGTGGTATCAGAGCCTGTTCTCTCAGAAACATCTATTCTTTCATCATGGAAAACTTTGCAGAATCAAACAGTACTCTGGTTTCAAAGGTACCAATGCTCAGACCCAATGAATTCGATATGTGGAAGATCAGAATCAAGCAGTACATACTCCTCACTGACTATTCTATGTGGGATATCATAGAGAATGGTCCTTCTGAAGCAGGTAAGATTGGTGCAGATGGAAAGAGAACTCCACCAAAAACTGATGTAGAAAGAAAGGCTAGACAGACAGAGATGAAAGCCTTGAGCACTTTGCTCTTGGCCATTCCCAATGAATATCAACATCAGTTCTGCAACTGCACTGATGCAGAGATGCTCTGGAATGCTCTAGAGAAGAGATTCTCAGGTACCAAAAGTACCAAGAGAAATCAGAAAGCCATTCTGAAGCAACAATATGAGAACTTTATGTCAACCAAGAATGAGTCCATGACTCAAACTTTTGACAGGTTCAACAAGCTTATTGGTGAACTTGCTACAGTGGGAGTACAAATTGATCAAGATGATCTGAACAGAAAGTTTCTAAGGTCCCTGAGTGATGAATGGACCATGTATACTGTGGCTTTCAGACAGAATGATCAACTGGAAGAAAAGGAACTTGATGATCTATATAATGATCTAAGAGTTTTTGAATCCGAGGTAGAGGCTAAGAAGAGGCCTTCTGGGTATGTTCACAATGCTGCACTCCTTTCAGCATCAACTGATTCTACTTCCAACTCTGAATCAGTTAGTGCTGCTAATGGAGCAAATCTAGAGAAAGGCAATGAAACTTTATTTGAAGCCTTTCTAGCAAGTCATGGAAACTCTTCTCTCATTAATGATGACTTGGAACAAATCCATCCAGATGATCTTGAAGAGATGGACATTAAATGGCAGATGGCCATGCTCTCTATGAGAGTTAAGAAGTTCATCAAAAGAACTGGAAGGAACAACTTCTCACAAAGAAGAGAAGATGGAGCAGGTTTTGACAAGTCAAAGGTGGAATGCTATAAATGTCATCAGAAGGGAGACTTTGCTAGAGAATGCAGAAGTGGAATGCCTAAAAACAATAACCACCAACAAGCTCAATCTGGAAGCTTCAATAGTAACAGAAACTCTGCTCAAGCCCTTGTCTCTCAACAAGGCATGGGGTTTGATTGGAGTGATCAAGCTGAAGAGGCCATCCAGAACCAAGCTCTAATGGCAGAGGTGTCTGATCTCCCAACAAAGGTAACTTCCAATCTTTGTACTCAAAATTGCATTAACACTGTTAAGAGGTATAGGGATCACAATCAGAACATGAGTGATAACCTTAAGAGATTGGAAAAGGACATAAAAGATTATGTCAAGATAGTTGAGAGATTTGAAGAGCAGATTAAGGGTTTTCAAGCTAATGAGCTTCAACACTCTTATGACACAAACTACTGGAAATGGGAGAAGAATGACTTAGAACTTCAACTAACCAGATCCAAAGAAGAGAATGAGAAGATAAAGAGAGAGTTTGAGAAAGCCAAGCTGGATATTGAGAAATTTTCCAATGCTTCTAAAGCAATGGACTCTTTGCTCCAAACTCAAATCCATGACAAACTTAGAAGAGGAATAGGGTACAATACCACACCACCACCCTATAACAACAACTACATCCCTCCTAGTTCAGATTTGTTAGAAACAAAGGATAGGAAGGACCTACCTAAGGGAGCCACTGAGATAGATACCTTAGATGAAGTAGTTGTTAAAGATAAAACTGAGAAAGAAGGTGTCAAGGATAATGACAACACTGTGAGTGGTGAGATTCCTATAGAAAATCACATAATCACAAATGAGGGATGTGGAAAGCATTGGATCAAGTCCAATGAAATAGAGAAGACTGAGGGAAAGAATAAGAAGGTTTATTATAAGCAGACCACTGTTGTGAACCCTATCCCTTGCAAGCAATGTGCATGCAATACTACTAAGCCCCAAAAGCATGATAAACCAAGGGGAAATAAAAGAAACTGGAACAACCAATGGGCACAAAAACAAGGCATTGATCTAAGTAAAATCAATAGACCAAAGCCTTGTTTCATATGTGGAAAGTTAAACCATTTGGCTAAGTGCTGTTACTTTAACCCTATTAACCAACAGATGAACTTTCAAAGATTTGTGCAAAAACCTGTTGGTTATAGGAAGGCTGGAAAGAAACATGTGGTGAAGAAACCTGTTGAAAACAAAGGCCTCATGAAGAAAAAGGTTTTGATTGAAAGTATTAAAATGTGGGTGCCTAAAAGCACTAAAACTGTTAGTGCTGCTGACAGAGATAGTGCTGCTAGAAGCATTACTGCTGCTAACAGTGTTAGTACTGCTGAAAATTTTAATGCTTCTAATACTGTTAGTACTTTCTCAAAGATGAATACTGCTAACACAGTTACTGCTGCTAAAACAGTTACTACTTCTAATAAGGTTAGTACTGCTAAGCATGCAAGTGCTGCTAATGCAGTTAGTACTTCTAAAACCAGTACTACTTCTAGCAAATGTGTTTCCAAGCCTATCATTGTGACAAAGTACTCCAGAAATGAGGAATCAAAGTTTAAAAATCTTGTCAAGAAAGAATGTAAATATTTTGATGAGAAAGGGGTACCCAAGACCACTTTGGCTTGGGTTCCTATTTCAAACTAACTGATTTATCTAATGCGCAGGGCAACCAACAGCTCAAGGGAAAGAGCATTTGGCATGTTGATAGTGGTTGCTCTAGGCACATGACAGGCAACATGTCATGCCTTCAGGATTTCAAGCATATCAATGGAGGACATGTTGCTTTTGGAAATGATCTTACTGGTGGTAAAATAAGTGGCAAAGGTACTGTCACAAAAGGTAAGATGACAATTGAGGATGTTTACTATGTTGATCAATTGAAGTACAACCTGTTAAGTGTATCACAGGTTTGTGACAAACAACATAGCATATTATTTACAAACACAGAGTGTATGATCCTTGCTCTAGGGTTCAAAGTAGTTGATGAAAGCATGATACTACTTAGAACTCCAAGAAAGGACAATGTTTATTGTCTAGATATGGAAAATGTTGATAGTGATTCATCACTGAACTGTCTTGTTTCAAAAGCTTCTGTGGATGAATCCTCTCTTTGGCACAGAAGGATGTGTCACATGAATTTCAAGACTATGAACAAACTTGTTAAAAACAACCTTGTAAGAGGTTTACCTTCAAAAGTCTTTTCATGTGATGATCATTGTGTTGCTTGTCTTAAAGGCAAACATCACAAAACTTCTCATAAGACCAAAGAGTTAAATTATGTTTCTTCTTGTCTCCAGTTACTACATATGGATCTGTTTGGTCCTACAAATGTTATGAGTATAGGCAAGAAATCTTTCTGCTTGGTTATTGTTGATGATTACTCCAGATTTACTTGGGTATATTTTCTAAGGACTAAGGATGAGACAAGTGGACTTATCAAATCCTTTATTCTAAGAATTGAAAACCAAACTAATCAAAGAGTAAAAGTCATTAGATCAGATAATGGAACTGAATTCAAAAATCTTGATCTAAACACCTTTTGTGAAGAAAAAGGCATTGAGAGACAATATAGTGCTCCTAGGACTCCTCAACAGAATGGTGTTGCTGAAAGAAGAAATAGAACACTAATAGAGGCTGCTAGATCTCTGTTGGCTGATTCAAAATTGCCAATTACCTTCTGGGCTGAAGCAGTTAATACTGCTTGTTATGTCCAAAACAGAGTTCTAGTGGTCAAGCAAAAGAACAAGACCCCATATGAGCTTTTAAATAAAAGAAAACCTTCCATTGGTTTCTTCAAACCTTTTGGGTGTCCTTGTACAATTCTCAATACCAAATCTCACTTAGGTAAGTTTGATAGCAAAGCAGATGATGGATTTCTTGTTGGATATTCATCTCAGAGTAAGGCTTACAGAGTTTTTAACTCTTCTTCCAGAATAATTGAAGAAAGTGACAATGTCAAATGCAATGAGATCACACAAAATCCAATTGGGTCTGGTCCTCAGTGGCTATTTGACATTGAATCACTAACTAATTCTTTTGGTTTCAGGAGTAATGATTATACAGAAACAGGAAGTGGAGGATCAGGGACTACACAAGTCTCAGAAAGTATATCTAAATCTGTGATATTTCCCATACCCACAGTGAATTCTGTTGAAGACTGTGAAAAGGAATCATCTACTGGACCAAGTCAGAGTGAAGAAGAAACTAGAGATGAGGAGACTCAAGAAAATAAAGAATCAGAAGTGGCATCTGAAAACACTTCAGTTGAGTTGCATGACTCTAATCTAGAGGCTGGACTGAATGAAGAACCTAGTCATAACACCAGAGTTCAAAAGAATCATCCTCCACAGCTGGTAATAGGAGATACCTCTTCTCCTATGATGACTAGACATCAAAGCAGGCTTCAAGAAATGCAAGATCAACAGCATACAGTGCTTTCTTGTTTTCTATCCCAGCTTGAGCCTAAAAAGGCACATGATGCTATGAAAGAATCTAGCTGGATAGAAGTAATGCAAGAAGAACTGTTACAGTTCAAGCTACAAGATGTATGGGATCTAGTAGACCTTCCTAAAGGTCACAGAGCAATTGGCACAAAGTGGATTTTCAGAAACAAGAGAGATGAAAGAGGTATTGTCATAAGGAACAAAGCAAGGCTGGTGGCTCAAGGATATACTCAAGAAGAGGGTATAGATTATGAAGAAGTTTTTGCACCTGTGGCTAGGATAGAAGCAATCAGACTATTCCTAGCCTATGCTTCTTACATGAACTTCAAAGTCTATCAAATGGATGTAAAAAGTGCTTTTCTCTATGGATCAATTGAAGAAGAGGTATATGTCTGTCAACCACCAGGGTTTGAAAACCCAAGCTATCCAGACAGGGTATACAAATTGAAGAAAGCTCTTTATGGACTGCATCAAGCTCCAAGAGCATGGTATGACACTCTGTCATCCTATCTCTTGGAAAATGACTTTGAAAGAGGAGTCATTGATAAGACTCTATTTATCAAGAGAAAGAAGAAGGATATCTTGCTGGTCCAAATCTATGTTGATGACATTATCTTTGGATCTACAAGAGACAACATGTGCAAGGAGTTTGAGGATCTAATGCATCAAAGGTTCAAAATGAGTTCCATGGGGGAACTTACTTTCTTCCTTGGACTCCAAGTTCAACAGAAGTCAGATGGCATCTTCATCTGTCAATCCAAGTATGTGCAGGACATTCTAACCAAGTTTGGTTTCTCAGAGTCAAAACCTGCCAGCACACCTATGGAAACACACAAGCAGATAACAGCAGATCTTGAGGGGGAGGATATGGATGTGCATCATTATAGATCCATGATTGGCTCTCTCATGTATCTCACAGCATCAAGGCCAGATATAATGTTTCCAGTCTGTGTGTGTGCAAGATTCCAAGTTAGGCCAAAGCAATCTCACTATCAAGCTGTTAAGAGGATATTCAGATATCTCAAAGGGCAACCCAGATTGGGACTTTGGTATCCTCATGACTCATCCTTTGACCTACTTGCATACTCAGATAGTGATCTAGGTGGAGCAAACTTGGACAGAAAATCTACTTCTGGAGGATGTCAGTTTTTGGGTGCAAGACTAGTCTCATGGCAGTGCAAGAAACAAACCACAGTATCCACATCTACAACAGAGGCAGAGTACATAGCAGCTGCAAGTTGCTGTTCTCAAGTCTTATGGATTCAGAATCAAATGTTGGATTGTGGGGTAACCTTTCTACACACTCCAATTTTTATTGACAACAGCAGTGCTATTAGCATTGTGAATAATCCAGTCAAGCACTCAAAGACAAAGCACATTGAGATCAGGTATCACTTCATAAGAGACTGTAATGAAAAGAAACTTATTCAAGTTGTAAAAGTTCACACTGATAATCAGTTTGCTGATCTATTCACTAAAGCTTTTGATGTGGGTAGATTCACTTTCTTGGTAACAAGTGTGGGAATGATCAACTCTGAATAATCCCCTTCTCAAAAAGTGGTTCTATACCTGTATATTATTTATTCTTGGTGTTACTAATCTTCTTTTTCAGGATATGCATAGCAGTACTCAGTGTTTAGCAAGTTTAAAGGAGTAAGTTAGTTAATACTGCTAGTAGTTAATACTGCTAGTTAGTTAATACTGCTAGTCGTTAATACAGCTTTCAGTTAATACTGCTAGTGGTTAATACTGCTCTCAGTTAATACTGCTAGTTCGTTAATACTGCTAGTAGTTAATACTGCTAGATAGTTAATACTGCTAGTAGTTAATACTACTAGATAGTTAATACTGCTCTCAGTTAATACTGCTCTCAGTTAATACTGCTCTCAGTTAATACTGCTAGTTAGTTAATACTGCTAGTAGTTAATACTGCTAGATAGTTAATACTGCTAGTGGTTAATACTGCTCTCAGTTAATACTGCTTATGTTCCGAATACTATAAATACTCTTTGCCCGCCTAAAAGTTCATAACGACTCTTTGCATACTGTTCTCTTGCGCTCTAAACCCTTTCTCTCTCAAAGTTCGAAGCTTTCAGGCACGTTGTTTACTAAGATCAATGGCATCCATGGCATTCATCGACGAGCACAATGAGATCGCGATGCTACAAAAGCCAAAGCAAGCTGCAGGATTTCATCAGATTGTGGATTTCCTCAAGTCAAGCCATATTGATCATGCTCTTACTGTATCTCCTACAATCTATATCGAGCATCAAAGGCAGTTCTGGGCTAATGCCACCATTGTTGCTGAAAATGGTGTGCAAATGATCAAGACAAGAATCTGTGAACAATCACTAACAGTTACTGAAGAGGTTATTCGCATCAGTCTACGTCTAGACGATGCCTCTGGTATAACTTCTATCCCAAACGATGAACTGTTCTCCAATCTTACAAGAATGGGGTATGGAGGCCCATTGGGTGTATTCAAATTCTCAAAAGCCAAATTTTCACCCCAATGGCGTTTCTTTGTCCATACTCTTATGCACTGTATCTCCAAAAAGACTACTGGATGGAGTGAGTTCAGCAACACCATTGCTTATGCTTTGGTGTGCTTGGCCACTGCCAGAAAGTATAACTTTTCTAAAATGATTTTCAGTGATCTTGTCTCAAACATGGGAAACAAAAAGAGCTTCTTTATGTACCCCAGGTTTGTCCAAGAAGTTATTACTCATGAATTGACGGATATACCTCAACCTGTTGGGGTATATGTACCTAAACCCCCCAAAGGCAAGGTTTTCTCAAATATGAGAAGATCTGCTGGGGACTCGGAAGGAGTTGACACCCCATTGTTCTCTACAATGATGGTGGTGTCCCAAACCAATGAAGGTATGGTAGCAGGGTCAAGGACCCCATTAGACCAACCCACTACTAGCCAATCCCAACCTTCCCTCTCTAAATCAATTCCTCAGTCTCTTCTTGACAAACCAACTTCACCAATCACCCAAACTTATCAAAGAAAACAGGTAAAGAAGGCTCCTTCCCTTCTTGTACCATCACCCACTCAGCATTTAAGCCCTCTAAGGGAGACTTCTTCCTTAGAGAATATCCAAAGGGAAACCAACAGGGTGTCTCCCAACCCAAAGGAGGTGCTCTCTGAGGAGGAGATAGAGCATATGGGTACTGAGGCTGCCACTACTTCTGCTAGCACAGAGAAGGACAGTGGTAACATAAATAAGACCTCCCCCATGGCAACTTGGAATGAGCAATCATTCAAAGGTCCCTGGTGCCAAGAAACCAAGGGGGTGGATAGTGCTTCTGCTAGGCAGAAGACTTCCACTACAAAAAGATCCAATGATCCTTCAAAAGAGGGTAACACTTCTGGAGAGGGTGAGGACAAATATACTTACTATGAATTGATGGAAACAATGGGCAACATCAACCAAGATGTTCTCAAACAAGGCAAAGAGATAGAGGAAATGAAATTGGTAATCTTGTCCCAACAAGTGCAGATTACCAAACTCAAGAAATTGGTGATGAAGCTTGTCCATAAAAAGAAGAAGAGACAATTTGTGCTAAGGAGAAGGAAATCTAAGAATGATGCTCCCAAAAAGGGGGAGATCAACATGGAAGAAGCTACAGAAAAGAGGGAGCTGGAGCTTGATGGTATGAAATTTGGTGGTGAGGGGGAGAAATGTGATGTTGAGGGGGAGCAGGAAGCAGCAACAGAAAGAGAACCAGTGCAAATAGAAACTCAAGAAGCAGCAGTAACAACAAAGCAAGCAGTAGAAATCATTAATACTGCTAGTTCAAGTAAAGCAGCAGAGATAGTGAAAGAAGTATTAACAGATCTTGAGATTGCAGAAACCTTACTCAAAGCCAAGAATGATACTCCCAAGGTCACTTCAAAGACCAAAGGAGTAATCATCAAAGAACAAGGTGAAGTGATCAAGAAAGATAACAGTAAGAAGGCAATGAACAAAGACAAAGGAAAAGCAAAGATGGTGGAATCTGATCAACCAGTCAAGAAGCAAAGGTTGGTTGAATCAGATGAAGCCTTAGCCAGGAAGATGCAAGAGGATATTGAAAAGGAAGAAAGAGTTCAGGTGGAAAAGGACAGGGAGATGGCAAAGGCTCTAGCTGCTGAAATGAATGAAGCTTATCAACTGAGTCTGGCAACTGAAATTGCACAGAAGAAAGCTGCAACTATGAAGAAATCAGTGGTGAAAACAGTTGTAAAGAAGAGACAACCCTCAAAGACTTTCCTAGGTACCCAAGAGAGAAACAAGATGATTATATTTCTCAAAGGTGCTGTAGGAGTCAAAAAGGAGATGTTCTCAAAGATGTCTTTTGAGAAGATTAAAGAGCTATATGATTCAGAGATGAGAAAGCTTCAGGGAAATGAAATTGCAAGGGTGGAGATGGAGAAGAGGATGAAAGAAAGTAATGATCTTCTGATACAAAAGCTTTTTCCAGATGAGCAGGAAACACCATCAAAGAAAGAAGCTACTCTGGGTGAAAGTCTAAGGACTTTAAAGATAACCAAGATGATGGCAAGGAGAAAGTCAACTAAGAAGCCTAGAGTATCTGAAGGAGAGGATGAGAAAGTTGCTGAAGAAGAAGAGGCACCTGAGTCATCTAAACAGAAAGAGCCATCAAACACAGATGATGTAAATTTGTATATGGTAGTGATGGACAAAGTGCCTGAACCAATTTCAGCAGAACCTGTAGGAGTTAAGCCTCCTGAGGTCATTCTCTGGGATACATTGACAGTGGATGGAAAGGAATACATAAGGCTAAAAAGGAAGGATGAAAAGTATGAGGTGTTCAATACTTGGGCAAAGATTGTAAGAACATGCTCTAGGTCAGATCTTGAAGAGATGTTTGAGATAGGAATGAAGTTGTATGCAGATATACTGAAGGCTCCAGAGATTTCAATTACAAAACTGGTAATGGAGTATCTGTGTATGATGTTCAAACCTGAAGAAGTAGAGCATGTGATCAAGAATGTATTCAAGTCAGTCAACAGTTGGACTCTATATGAAATTAGTGGAGTATATACAGTGACTTTGGATTTAAATCACACTGAATACTTCCTAGTGGATAGAGTGTACAATCATAGCAGATTGAAGCTTCATGCCATGCTGAAGAAAAAGTTAAGATGTGTTCCAGATTCAGAAATGGCTAAATACTTGATTCAAAGAACAATTAATCAGAGTTTGGGATTGGATGCAAACACTGGAATTTAGGCCATGATAGAGTTTTGGGAGCATCTTGAAGAAAATTTGAAGAACTTGACTTCTCTTCCAAAAAGTCAAGTTAGGGGGAGATTGTTGGGAACTGAAGAATTCATCAAGTATGGTTAATGCTGCTGGTTCAAAGTTACTACTGCTAGAAGACTTAAAGGTTAATACTGCTGAGTGTTACTACTGCTAGTAGAATTAATACTGCTAGTCAAAGTTAGTACTGCTTAACTAGTTAGTACTGCTAGTGGTTAGTACTGCTTGAAGAGATTAATGCTGCTGAGCATGGTTAGTACTGCTAGAGTTAATACTGCTCAGAGTATTAATGCTGCTTATGATTAATACTGCTTATATGATGAAGATTCGCATGAAAGGATAACAGCTGGATAATCTGAAGATATACATGGAAGCTTAGAGATATACATGGAAGATATACTGAAGATATTTTATTGTAATTATCTTTTTATTCAGTATATGTACAGATTTGATAGAATAGATTAATTCATTCATTCTAAGTTTTAGTTCTAGAGAGAAAATCAACCTCAAGGCATAGATCCTAATTCTAGAGAAGTAGAATTCGTATTGGTGAGCCTGTTCATCAATATTGAGGTTGAGTGTGTAATCTTGTAACTTCAAAGCATTCAATACAAGTTTACAGTTTGTTCTTTATATTTACTGTGTTAATTTACTGTTTCATTGAATATCAAAGTGTTATTCAGCAAACTTCTTTGATATTGTTTCTGAGAATTATTTCTTGTTGAGAATTCGATCCTGACAAAGAATTAAGCATATGATGATTGCTTTTAATAAGGCTCAACATTGTGTAAACCACTGAGACAACAGTAGTATAAACACAGACTCAATGTGCATGATTGAAGTGCGAAGGTGGGGCAGACTTCCTTGTTTTTCAATATCATGATTTTCCAAATGAAAATTAGATAGATTATGTGTTGCGTCCCCAGAAAATATGAAACACTTTCTTTTTGAGAAGAAAATGGTGGTTGGTGGGGTTTAAGCAAGAGTTGGCATGAGCTAGTTGCCTGTTTCAATAATGTTCACGAAGAAGTGTGAAACATTAGTAATGTGGCTACCCGGATCAGAAAGTAGTTGGTGCAGAGTTTGATATTCTTTTACTCTGATCTCACACCCTCTTTCTTTTTAATCATTAAGCTCAAATCTAACCAAACTCTCATTTCCATTTTACCTCGTCACACATCCCACACTCATTTCTTTTAGACTCCTCACACTCAATCACTATAGAGTAACTTCTTGGGTAGGAGACACTGGTAATCGTGAATCTATAGAAGTTCATGTAAGTCCTAGCACAAAGAACCCATATTGTCCTATAAAGCATATGTTGCTCAAAAATGGTTTAACTATATCAGTTAAAGCTCGAATACAAGTCAGATATGTATATGCTCAGAATATAATCATGAAGATATGAGAATTTTTCAAACATTGAAGTATTTTCAAATAAGTAAATTGAATGAATGAACATGAATGCAAAAGACTTGTTTGAAAATCTGACATTGTATGAAAATGATCAGAAATGAATGATATAACAATCAAAGCTTATGGTTAAGAATAATGGATATGGTCTATATGAAACAAAAAATATAGACATTCTTGAAAGAACGTTTCGAAATGAAACAACGCTAAAAATTCTTTGAAGTACAAGAGGGGTGTCTTACCATCGAAAAATATGTTTCAAATTTGAGACATGGTAAGAACATTTTGAACAAAAATTAAACCGGTGTGTGTGAATACTTGAAAGTATATAGAAAAGACAATACAAAAGTATTTATCTTTGGAAACACACTGTTTATAATCAAGTAAGCACAAGTAATTCTTGAAAACATTTAAAATCACACTTCCAATTCATAAAATATGTTTAAGAATCGGGAAGTGGTTTGAACATTTAAGAACATGTTTTCTATGATTGAAAGTTGTAATTCTTTCAACCATATATGAGATTAAGATAAGAAATTAACCTTTTCGCTTCATCTTAAATCTCATGAAGTCAGCTGAAGTCATAAATATATGATCTTGATAGCTTCTCTCATTCTGCACAAGTCTCAAAGTCATGTCAAAGCAACTTTATTCACAAAATTTATTCAAAATTAAAAGACAAAAAGCAGTAAAACGATTAAAGTACAAGTTCTGATCAGAAGTAATCAGAACTCATATCCTTACTCCTTTTATTGTACGCATAACGTCCCCCTAATTTCATGCACCATAAAAATTTAGTAGTTAAATTCTATAAACTCCCCCTCAAAATAAGGTTGATCATCTTATAAGCTTGTCTCACTCCCCCTGAGATCATGAAGAACATGCTAAAGTGCAGATATCCTTTTAGACAATAAAGCTTTATGCCCGGTCATATGCTTGGAACAACCGCTATCCAAGTACCACATATGTTGGGTCTGCAAGAGAAATCAGGAAAAATAGATTTAGGTACCCATTTAAACACGGGTCCTCACAGATTAGCACATGATTTTGGTATCCATTTGAATATGGATCCTCTTTTCTTTTGAAAACTTTTGAAAACTTTTGATTTAGAAGAATAAACATGATTAGATCCAAACCAATCATTAGAATTATGATGATAAGCAAAATCATTCCGCTGATAAGAATAAGATTTAGTAGTAGTAGGAGATAATCGGAACAATTGCTTATTAGAATATCGCTTGTAATCAGTTACACGATTTTTATTTGTCGAAGCAATAGAACCAACTACATCACACATACTACTAGTTGATCTATTACAAGAACTATCAGTAATTGATTCCGCTTTCTCATCACTCTTCCTCTTAGGTCGCCATTCAGATCTTGCTTCTGACCTTTTCTTTCTTATATCTGAAACAAAAGATTTAGTTTTATTAGGAAAATCAGATTTCTGAAATTGATTTTTCTTTTGTTTACCAGTGTTATTCTGTTTCTGTGAGCGTTGTTTCTTATGTTTCTTACCCTTTGCATAGTAATCAACATTCACAGAAACTGATTTACCAACCTTAGTTGATGATTCACCTTTTTCATGAGCACTTGGTAAAGCTTGTCCATTTATCACAAAAGTAGAATGATTTGGTAGTGGAGCATTAAAGTCAAACATATCAATTTCTTCTATACACCCTTCATCAGAATTTAGAATATCATTTGCAGACTCAAGTAAATCATCAAAAACATTCTCAGAAGTTTGAAGAACTTTAGAAGATGGAGAACTCACTTTAGATTTAACATGAAAATCTGTATTTTTCAACACTGTAGAAAATACATCTAGCCTTAGATCACTCAAAATTCTTTCATCTAATAAAATATTTTCTAAATCAATTATTTTGCTTTCTAATACTAGTGGAGGAACATAAATCTTGGCTTGAATAGGTTTTGCCTCCATCTCAGTAGAAGAATAACTAACAAAATAATCATTTGAAAGAAATTTTGGTGTTTTAGAAAGATAACTATCATTCAGTCGTTCATAACAGAATGGTAGTTGCATTTTCTTTAAGTTCATTATTTTCTCATCTTCTTTTTCCTCAACTTATTTTGATGATTTGGTGATAAATTTGGGTTTCAAATGAGGATGATCATCAGCAGCATACATATAATTTGCATTATATAGACCTGGCTATTTTCTGATAGTTTTTTCTAAGTAATGAGGATTATCAAACCCTAATCCCCATTTTTCTTTAAAATCAGCATCTTCATCAGGTATATTCAAGAAAATAGTTTGATCTGTTTGGCCTCTAAGATACAATTTTGCTTCCAAACCATTTACCTTTTTCTCTAAAGTCTTGTTTTCAACCTGCAATTTAAAAGTTTTTAGTACACATTCTTGTTTTTCAGAATCAGACTTAGATAATTGTTTTTCAATATCAGAAATCTTATTTTTAAAGCAAATCTTTTCATTTTGAAAATCAGAAGCAGATTTGCGTAAAGAATCAATTAAATCTTTGTTCCCAATAACTTATTCATTAAGCTCAAAGATCTGTTGATTTGTCCTGGCAACTCTGTCTTTTTCCTTTTTCAGTTTTAATTGAAGGTCTTGAAGTTCGACCATCATGGCTTCCATTTTGGTCATGAAATCATTTTCAGTTAAGTTCATTACTTCGTCAGCCGTCTCATCATCAGAATCATCATCTTTCACTTCTTTTCCCATCAAGCATAAATGAGCAGTCTCTTCTTGTTCTTTTTCCTCATCAGAATGATCCAACCAGTATTCGTCTTCTGCCATTAATGCCTTGCCAGCTTCCTGTTGCTTGGCCAAGAGCAATTTGTTCTGATAATACTCTGAGTTGCGAACCTTTGGCTTCCGACATTCTTTTGCGTAATGTCCGAACTTGCCACAGTTGTAGCATTTGATCAGATCATTAGCTGGCTTTTCAGTACTGGTGTAATCATTAACAAACTTTTTCTTCTCTTCTGGCTTCCTCTCAACAAATTTATTTCCTTCCACTCTTGCTCTATGCTCATGGTTCTTTGAGCTTGATGAAGAGTATCTCTGAGAATTAGACCCTAGTTTCTTGTAGAACTTCTTTTGGAATGCTCGGGTCAGTAACAACATTGCTTGTTTAAGATTCTCTCCATCATCTCCATCAGATTCTGATTCTGATTCAGATCTTGAAATGACTATCTTCTTCTTCTTCTTCTCTTTCTCTCTAGCCACCAATGCTATAGGATAAACAGCTTTCTGAACTTTCTTTTTCTCAGCTCTTTTCTCTTCTACCTCTTCTTCATTCTGTCGTTGAGTCTCGTAGACTTCATGTAGAGGTATTTCGCTCAAATCCTTCATTTGTTTCATCCTTCGCGTGTGCTCTTTCCATTCAGGTTGCAATATGCTGAGAAACTTCACATTGTTCTCAATCTGTTGCTTGTTGACCTTGTTCTTGGAAAGCTCATTCAGAAGCAGCACAAACCTCTCATAGGTCTCCTCCAAGCTTTCATTTTCTTTTGCTCGAAATTCTTCGTAGTTGTTTATGCAGTTAGCTACCTTCATTTGGTTTCCAACTCTAGAACCCAACATCATTTTTCTTAACTGATCCCACATTGATTTGGCAGTTTCATTGTAGCTATCCATTTTCACATATATCTCATTAGTCATGCTTTGTAAAATCAAAGATCTGGCTTATTTATCAGCATCAAACCATTTCTTCTGTTCATCAGAGAAATTAGCATACTTTTTATCCACTTTTCTTGTTCTCGGAGCTCCATCTGAATCATTACCACCAGCAGGAATCTCCATCTGTGATAGATGTCAGAATGTTCTCTCCATTTGATTGTCTATCAACAAAGTCCAAAAATCTATCTCTCCATTGTTCATATTCCCCTTTGAACAATACTGGAGGCTTGACATCAGTACCAATCGAGAGAGCGTCTCTGGAAGTCATCCTGTTTGAAAAATATATGCAATAAGAAACTTGAAATTGACCGTTAGTCCAAATGAAATCACAATAAAAAAAATTTGACTAAGTAATAAAACTCGCAAAACACTATAGAAACTTGAAACTCGCAGAAGCTTGAAACTCGCAAGTCACTATTTACTGAAAAACTCGCAGGCTTAAGCTTGCGTGTTTGTGAAACTCGCACGCAAAGTTTTGCTTGTTTTGGCAAACTCTCAGATCGCTGAAACTCGTAAATGCCTAAAATCGCAAGTGACTGTTCACAAAGAAACTCGCAGATAGAGGTGTGCGCGTTCCATGAACTCGCAAAACAATACTTGCGCGGTTGAACAAACTGGCAGATCACTATTCCTCAGAAACTCGCAAAAACTCGCTAAGGTCTGCGCGTTTTAAAAACTCGCTAAGGTCTGCGAGTTTCAACACTTAGAAACTTTTTCCCAATCTTCAAACTCGCAGATTGAAGAGCTAAACTCGCAGGATTCGATTTGCGAGTTTCACGAACTCGCAAACAACCCTGTGCGTGTTTTCGGCCAAAATCATCATCATTTGTCTTGCGCGTTCTACCCGATGAATCTTGCGCGTTCTACCCGATGAATCTTGTGCGTTCTACCTGATGAATCTTGCGCGTTTGTCTGTTCGCGCAAAGCACTATTTGTGCGTTGTCCTTTCACGCAAAATACTACTTATGCAAATTGAAGAACTCGCACACAACGTTCTGCGCGTTCTAGCTCAAATTCAGAATCCTTCAGTCTTGTGCGTTCTTCAGATGAACTAGCGCGATTATCGAATATTGCGCGTTCTTGAGTTTTCCTTGCGTGTTCTTGATCTGTTCGATCAAAAACCAATCTAAACAACGAATTACAAATCAAAACTTTGAGAGTTCGATCACCTAATCATCTAGAACACAAATCTAGTACTAAATTTCTATTACAAACACTCAAATTACAAATCGATCTATGAAACAGTGCATTGAACTCGTGAACTCTAAAAATACCAAATTCATCAAATTGATGATCAATTACAGTGCAATTCAAGAATTAATCTATACAAACTCGATCGATTATACTATACGAACAAAACCTAGTTGAATTCAACACCTAATTCTCACTAAAACTCATAAATCAATTCTGACTTCGACAAACACAGTACGAACTCAATTCTTGATCTGATTTCAAAACTGGATTTGCTCTGATACCAATTGTGTGTCCCTGAAATCAAGATTCTAATTGCAAACTAAACAAACAAACAAGATGTTTTCAATTACCTGTTTGATTCAATTCAATTCTCAAACAATTACAACTCTGTTTTTACTTTCTCTCTCTAGACAATTTTCTCTCTCTAAAACTCTCTCAAAATCTAAACTCAAACTCAAACTCATCTATCTATTAAACAACAAATGAAAAGTATTTATACCTACTACAAATAACAAAGGAAAGAAACAAATACAAAAACTTTGACTTTGACATTTTATTACAAAGACTTTGACTTTTAATGAGAGTTGACTTTCTCAGCTTTGACTTCTTGTACTTTGACCTTCAGTCTTCATGATCTTGTATCCAACAGATTTATACTCTAACAGTATGTAACGAATACACATTGTAAAGGAGCTTTTGTTATGTTCACTCCTCCAGGGCTTCCATCCAATCATCGAAACACCACAAAGGAAATTTCTATGAATGTTATGACAAGAAAACAAATTCCTTGTGTGTTCGTACAAGTGTTGAAAGAATTAAGCACTTGATGATTGCTTATAAGGCTCAACATTGTGTAAACCACTGAGACAACAGTAGATAAACACAAACTCAATGTGCATGATTGAAGTGCGAAGGTGGGGCAGACTTCTTCTTTTTCAATATCCAGATTTTCCAAAAGAAAATCAGATAGAGTATATGTTGCGTCCCCAGAAAATATGAAACACTTTCTTTTTAAGAAGAAAATAAGTGGTTGGTGGGGTTTTGATCAAGAGTTGGCATGGGCTAGTTACCTGTTTCAATAATGTTCACCAAGAATTGTGAAACATTAGTAATATGGCTCCCCGGCTCAGAAAGTAGTTGGTGCAGAGTTTGATATTCTTTTACTCTGTTCTCTCACCCTCTTTCTTTTAATCATTAAATGCACATCTAACCAAACTCTCATTTCCATTTTACCTCGTCACACATCCCACACTCATTTCATTTTGACTCCTTACACTCAATCACTATGGAGTAACTTCTTGGGTAGGAGACACTGGTAATCGTGAATCCATAGAAGTTCATTTAAATCCTAGCACAAAGAACCCATGTAATCCTATAACGCATATGTTGCTCAATATGGTTTAACTTTATCAGTTAAAGCTCGAATACAAGTCAGATATTTATACGCTCAGAATATAATCATGAAGATTTGAGCATTTTTAAACATTGAAGTATTTTCAAACAAGTAAATTGAATGAATAGAATATGAATGCAAGAGACTTGTTTGAAAAACTGACATTGTATGAAAAATGATCAGATAAGAAATGATATAACAGTTAAGGCTTATGGTAAAAAATAAATGATATTGTCTATATGAATCAAAATATAGACAAGTCTTGAAATGAACGTTTCGAAATGAAATTACTCTCAAAATTCTTTGAAGTACAAGTGGGGTGTCTTACCATCGAAAATTATGGTTCAAAATTTGAGACATGGTAAGAACATTTTGAAGAAAAAGTCAAACCGATGTGTGTGAATACTTAAAAGTATATAGAAAAGACAATACACAAGTAATTATCTTTGGAAACACACGGTTTGTAATCATTTAAGCACTTTTAACAATAAAAACATTTAAAATCACACTTCCAATTCATGAAATCTGTTTAAGAATCGGGAAGTGGTTTGAACATTTAAAAACATGTTTTCTATGATCGAAAGTTGTCTTTCTTTCAACCATATATGAGATTAAGATAAGAAATTAACCTTTTTCACTTCGTCTTAAATCTCATGAAGTCAGCTGAAATCATAAAGATATGATCTTGATAGCTTCTCTCATTCTGCACGAGTCTCAAAGTCATGTCAAAGCAACTTTTATTCACAAAAAAAATTTATTCAAAAATAAAATACATAAATTAGTAAAACAATTTAAAGTACGAGTTCTGATCTGAAATAATCAGAAATCATATCCTTACTCCTTTTGTTGTACGCATAAACTCCCGCTAAATTCATGCATCAGAAAAATTTAGCAATAAAATTCTATAAACTCCCCCTCAAAATAATATTGATCATCTTAAAATCTTGTATCACTCCCCCTGAGAACATGAACAACATGTTAAATTGCAGATATCCTTTCAGAAATAATTATAAAGAAATGATGAAAAATTACAATAAAAGAATATTGCAGATATCCTTAAAATCTTGTAAAACAATTTAAAGTACGAGTTCTGATCTGAAATAATCAGAAATCATATCCTTACTCCTTTTGTTGTACGCATAAACTCCCGCTAAATTCATGCATCAGAAAAATTTAGCAATAAAATTCTATAAACTCCCCCTCAAAATAATATTGATCATCTTAAAATCTTGTATCACTCCCCCTGAGAACATGAACAACATGTTAAATTGCAGATATCCTTTCAGAAATAATTATAAAGAAATGATGAAAAATTACAATAAAAGAAACTTTAATAAGTAATTACTGATTAGACCTTGAGATTTAGCATACCAAACTTAGATACAAGAAAATTGAATATCTTTTCATCTAAAGGTTTGGTAAACAAATCTGCAAGTTGATAATCAGTTTTTACAAAGTAAAGTTCTATTGTACCTTTTTCTACATTATCTTTTATAAAATGATACCTGACATCAATGTGTTTTGTTTTAGTGTGTTGCACAGGATTAGATGATATAGCGATAGTGCTCTTCGAGTCACAATAGATCGGTATTTTATCAAACTTGAATCCATAGTCTCGAAGCTGTGTGCGCATCCACAATACTTGAGAGCAGCAACTGGCAGCAGCTACATACTCTGCTTCAGCAGTCTATGTGGAAACACATAATTGTTTCTTTGACGCCCAACTAACAAGCTTGTCTCCAAGAAATTGAATATGACCTGAAGTGCTATTCCTATCCAACATGCACCCTGCATGATCTGTGTCTGAATAAGCAGTTAGTTCCTGTATCCTTAGGATACCACAGACCAAGATCTGCAGTCCCCTTCAAATATCTAAAAATCCGTTTGACAGCAGCCAAATGGGATTCTTTAGGATGAGCCTGTTATCTTGCACATAAACATGTTGAAAACATTATATCTGGCCTACTTGAAGTAAGATACATTAAAGACCCTATCATACCTCTATAAGTCCTAACATCAACAGCTTTTCCCGAAGGATCAGTGTTAATCTTAGTACCTGGTGCCATTGGGGTTCCAATAGATTTGCAATTTTCCATTTTGAATTTCCAAAGAATATCAAAAATGTACTTAGAATGATTAATGAAAATCCCCGTTGAAATTTTTTTTACTTGTAATCCGAGAAAGAAATTCATCTATCCCATCATACTCATTTGAAAACGTGACACCATGAGATTTGAAAAGTTCTTACAGTATTTAGGATTTGTAGAACCAAATATAATATCATCTACATATATTTGAATAAGAATGATATCAACTTTATCCTTTTTAATAAACAAAGTGGTATCGACTTTACCTTTTGAAAAACCTGGCTTGACCAAGAATTCAGATAGAACATCATACCAGGCGCGAGGGGCTTGTTTCAGACCATACAAGGCTTTATCCAAGATGTAGACGTGATTAGGCTTATCTGGATTTACAAACCCTTCTGGTTGAGAGACGTAGACTTCCTCCTTAAGTATGCCATTCAGAAAGGTAGTCTTCACGTCCATTTGATAGACTGTGAAGTTCTTGTGAGCTGCGTAGGCTAGAAACATACGAATTGCCTCTATATGTGCTATTGGAGCATTAGTCTCGTCGTAATCGATGCCTTCCTCTTGCCTATATACCTTGGCAACAAGTCTTGCTTTGTTTCTTATAACAATACCATCTTCGTCCTTTTTATTCTTGAACATCCATTTAGTGCCGATAACGGTTTTTCCTTCTGGTTTTGGCACTAGTCTCTAGACTTTCAAGGCTTCGAACTGGTTTAACTCTTCTTGCATAGAAGACACCCAATCCGAATCAGCAAGAGCTTATGATACTCAAGTAGGCTCTATCTTGCTGAGGAATGAGTCATGCATACATTGATTCAAAGTTGCTGACCTAGTTTGCACCGGCTTGTTTAGATCTCCAATTACTTGGTGTAGAGGGTGCTCTTTGGTCCAGCGATGTTCAAGAGGGAGTGGAATAGATGAAGATTGATCATGGTTGTCATCTAAAAATCCACTTTCAGGTTCTTCAGGTTGTACATCATGAGGGAGGAATTCAGTTGAAGTAATTGGTGCAGAAGCTTCAGTAGGTACAGCTTGTTCAGTCTGTTGATCTGTCCTTACAACGCATCCTACTGACTCAGCAACTTCTGGCTCATCATTAGTAGATACAACTTCAACTATTGGAGTAGGCATTTGAACTGGAATATCTTCCTGAATCGGGGAATTTGATTCAGTAGAAACATCTGAAGTGGTTGGATAATTAATCGTTGAATCTTCAATCCTGTCAACTACAACAGGTTTATTCACATTAGATCCAAGATATTCATCATAAAACAGTTCAAATAAAATATCTAAATCAGATAAATGAGTAGTAGACGATGATGTTTCATCTGATTTGTTCACTGTTGATACAGGTTCTGGATTGATCTTTCTAGAAGCTAGAACTCCAGTTATCACGGGTTCTAAACTTACTTGTTCAGAAGCCATATCCTCATCGAATGTAATATTTACGCTTTCGATAACAGTCTTCGACTTCTTCAAATATACTCGATATGCAGCAGATGTAGAAGAATACCCAATGAAGATGCCCTCATCTACCTTAGCACTGAACTTGTTCAGACTCTCTCTGTCGTTGAGTACAAAACACTTACACCCAAATATATGAAAATATTTGATAGACGGTGTTTGGTTGTTGATCAAAGCATACGGAGTCTTTTGAAATCTGCGGTGTATCATGGAACGGTTCTGAGTATGGTACGCAGTCGAAATAGCTTCTGCCCATAGAAATAGAGGTAAGTCAGATTGGATGAGCATAGTGCGAGTGGCCATGACTAGCGTTCGATTTCGCCTTTCGACTACTCCATTCTGTTCAGGTGTACGAGCAACAGAGTATTGATGTGATATCCCGACCGATTCGAGATACTCTTCAACAGTTCTGTTTTTGAACTCTGTGCCGTTATCAGTTCTGAGAAGCTTGACTGGTTTATGCAAATTCACCAGGGTCGTCTTCAGAAATGTAATGAGTACTTCGGGCGTCTCATCTTTTGATCGGAGAAATTTGACCCACGTGTATCGCAAATAGTCGTCCACGATAACCAACACGTATTTCTTTCCGCCTAAGCTTTGCGTTCGCATCGGACCACAGAGATCCATATGCAACAACTCTAATGGAGAACTGGTACTAGGTTCAGGCATCGGTTTATGTGGAGCTCTCTTCATCTTCCCTTTTTCACATGCTGCACACAAGTGTTCTTTTTCATACTTGAGCTCAGGAAGTCCATTTACTAACTTTCCACTGACCAGCTTGTTTATATAACGAAAATTCAGATGAGATAACCTTCGGTGCCAAAGCCAACTTTGCTGCATCGAAGCTTTTGTCAGTAAGCAAACCTGATTGTCATTCTGAACCTTTGAAAGATTAATGGTATAGAGATTTGTCTTTCGATGTCCGACTAAGAGTTCTTTGTCGTCTTCAGTACGAACCGAGAAACTCTTAGATTTGAAGTTGACCTCTAACTCTTTGTCGCAGAATTGACCGATACTAAACAATTTGTGCCCTAGGCCTTCGACATATCTCACCTTCTTAATCGTTATATTGTCTTGAATGATGTCACCATATCCTAAGATTGGTGAAAACTAATCGTTCCCAAATCGTACATTGCCGCTGAATTTCTCTGTATTATTAGACAATAAAGCTTTATGCCCGGTCATATGCTTGGAACAACCGCTATCCAAGTACCACATATGCCGGGTCTGCAAGAGAAATCAGGAAACAACAATTTTAGGTACCCATTTAAAAACGGGTCCTAACAGATTAGTACAAGATTTTGGCATCCATTTGAATATGGATCCTCTTTTCTTTTGAAAACTTTTGATTTAGAAGAATAAACATGATAAGATCCAAACCAATCATTAGAAGTATGATGATAAGCAAAATCATTCCACTGATAAGAATAAGATTTAGTAGTAGTAGGAGAGAACCAGAACAATTGCTTATTAGAATATTTCTTGTAATCAGTTACAAGGTTTTTATTTGTCGAAGCAATAGAACCAACTACATCACACATACTACTAGTTGATCTATTACAAGAACCATCAGTAATTGATTCTGCCTTCTCATCACTCTTCCTTTTAGGTCGCCATTCAGATCTCTCTTCTGACCTTTTCTTTCTTATATCTGAAACAGAAGATTTAGATTTATTAGGAAAGTCAGATTTCTGAAATTGATTTTTCTTGTGTTTACCAGTGTTATTATGTTTCTGTGAGCATTGTTTCTTATGTTTCTTACCCTTTGCATAGTAATCAGCATTCACAGAAACTGATTCACCAACCTTAGTTGATGATTCACCTTTTTCATGAACACTTGGTAAAGCTTGTCCATTTATCACAAAAGTAGAATGATTTGGAAGTGGAGCATTAAAGTCAAACATATCAATTTCCTCTATACACCCTTCATCGGAATTTAGAAAATCATTTGCAGACTCAAATAAATCATCAAAAACAGTCTCAGAAGTTTGAAGAACTTTAAAAGATGGAGAACTTACTTTAGATTTAACATGAAAATCTGTGTTTTTCAACACTGTAGAAAATACATCTAGCGTTAGATAACTCAAAATTCTTTCATCAGATAAAATATTTTCTAAATCAATTATTTTGCTTTCTGATACTAGTGGAGGAACATAAATCTTAGCTTGAATAGGTTTTGCCTCCATCTCAGTAGAAGAATAACTAACAAAATAATCATTTGAAAGAAATTTTGGTGTTTTAGAAAGATAACTGTCATTCAGTCGTTCATAACAGAATGGTAGTTGCGTTTTCTTGAAATTCATTCTTTTCTCATCTTCTTTGTCCTCAACTTCTTTTGATGCTTGTTAGACCCAAATTTGAACCAATGAAAGTATTGAAAATAACTAAGTCTTCATCTAAAGACTTTAAAGGGACATCAACAAGTCTGTCTCTGAAGTCAGTTCAAAGTCAGTCTGAAGAAAGCAAGTCTGTCTCTGAAGTCAGTTCAGAATCAGTCTGAAGAAAGTATGTCTGTCTCTGAAGTCAGTTCAGAGACAGTCTTACAGAAAGACATCAAAGAGCCCCTCATCAGAGATCCTACTTCAGAGCTCTGAAGATGTTCGCTCTGAATTTCTTGACAAAGAAGAACAGATGACACGTCACCTTGTGATAAGATTTACTTTCTAGAGTAGGTCACTGTTCAAGCATGTCTTGATCTTACCTCTTAGGTAAGACACTGTTCAACATGCTTCTATTTGTCAGATAAGTACACTGTTTACTTTATGGTCCTATAAATAGGACCATCACCTTATTGTTCAAAGTGTGCTTAAGAAGTCTTATAACTGATAATATAAGTTGAATATTTTATTCAAAGAATATCTTGTTTATCTATTATTTGCTTTATGAACTGTGATATTTGAATCTCCTTTGATATTAAACTATACTGCTTCCACTGTTATTACTCTTATTGTTTATATCATTGTTGTGAGATTAAATCTGGGATCCAACAATTGGTATCAGAGCCTCCTTTGTTTTCTAAACAAAGAAAGATCGCATCTGCATACTCGGATAGATTTACATCTCATTGATTCTAACTTTCAATATCTGTGCATGTTCAAATAAACCTGGTTTATTAAAGAACACCATATGCTCAAGATTTGATAGTAAATCACTATTCAATACAAAAAGCATCTGTTCTTCAAATATTCATCTTTTTCTTCAAAAATGGCAAACTCAAGCATAAGTGTCATTTATACAGCTGGGTCATTAACAAAACCTCCTACACTTTTAAGGGATGAATATCCCCAATGGAAGATAAGGATGGTAAATTTCTTAGAAGGTATGGACAAGGATCTTTTTAGATCAGTGAACGTTGGACCTCACATTCCAATGGTGTTGGTACCAAGAGTTCCTGCAACAGCAGATACTGCTGAAATCCCTGCATATTATGAAAAGAAAACCACAAACTTCACTGATGAAGAAACTAATATGATGGATAATGACTCAAAAGCTGTTAGATTACTAATAATGGCCATTCCCAATGATATCTTTCAAGAACTTGATTCTTGTAAAACTGCAAAAGAGATATGGGATCAGTTGTTAAATCAACTTGAAGGAGGCCTACAAACCCAGAAAAATAGAAGAAATCTATGCATCAATGAATATCATGATTTTCATGCTCTACCAGAAGAAATATTACACCAAACTTACTCAAGATTCAACATTCTTATCAACAAATGCAGAAAGTTTGGAGGGATAAGAACAAAAGAGGAAAACAACGTTCTTTTCTTGAAAAGCTTAAATGAAGAATGGTCACAACTGTCCATGTCTATACAAGCCAATCAAGATCTTGAGTCATGGTCATTAACTGACATTTATGGCACTCTTGTTGCACATGAAAAGGAAGTTATGAAGCAAAAATCAAAACTGTCTTTAGGTGGACCCCTTGCACTTGTTTCAAAACAAATTTCGAAAGAAAACAACTGTGAAGAGTCACAAAAAAGCTTGGAAACAAAAAGAAGATCCAAAAAGGTCCTAATGGCAAAAGAAAATCATTCAGATTCAGACTCAGAAGATGATATCAATGCCTTCGCCAAATCTCTTGCATTAATCACTCATCAATTTAACAAGAAATTTGGCAAGAAAGTACTTGAAGGAAGAAGAGAGAATGAATAAAGAAGAAATCCTGAAAGAAGATTTCAACAAGATGGTGTCAGATTTCTACAAGAACCCAGATTCACTCCATATAGTGATCAAAAGGGTACAAACTTCAACAACAATGATGCAACTCAAAAATCAAGACCTCAACAATCATTTCAACCAAGGTATCCACAGCCACAGAGATATTTCAAACCTCAAGAACAGAAGCCAGAGACAAGTATTGCCACTCTTCCAACAAATCAAAATGATGGAAGATGTTTCAGATATGGAAAAATAGGCCATTTCTCTGCAAACTGCAGAGGAAAACTTGTCAAAGATCAAGATTACTACAAGAACAAATACAAGTACAACGTAAAAGAAAGAGTTCTTATAGCAGAAATGGGAAACTGGCTATCAGACTCAACAAGTGACGGCGAGGAAGAACCTACCAATCTCTGTGGTATGGCTTTTTTAGATGGAAATCAAAATGATGGAGCATTAGAAGACAACTCTGAAAAGGTAAACTCTCTTTACACCTCTGACAGTGATCCTGAAATAGATGCTTTTAAACTAATTAATGAACTTCAGAATCTAGAGCAAAAGTTTCTTGAAGAGAAAAAGAAAAGAGAGCAAGTGACAAAAGAGCTCATTTTTTTCAAAAGAGAAAAGAATCTTCTGGAATCAGAAAAGAAAGAAATTTTTCTTGAAAAACCAAACTTGAAGACACTCACAAGCAAAAAGAAAAATCATTTTCAGAAGAAATAAGAAAAATTGAGAAAGTTTTAAAAGGAAAAGAAGAAGAAGTAAAGAAATCTGAGTATGAAAGGCTCAATTCTATTGCCTTAACCAAATTTTTTCAAAAGGAAAGAGAAATTCTACATCAATCTCTAGATAGAAAAAATCTTCGAATCAAAAGCTATGTCAATGCACAAGGTGTTTTCGACAAAATAAAAACTCAAATGGACTCTCAAGGGCTGGGATTCAATGAGTTGAATTCATTCACTGGATTGGAGAAAACTTCACTTTCTTCCACTTTCCGTATGGGAAAGGTCAAAAGCTTTGAAGATACATCTCTGAATAATTTCAAAAGAATGAAAACATCAGAGGGATAAAAAACAAGAGCTTTGAATTTCAAAAATACTATATACTCTGAAGTAAAAAACTTTCAAAAGTCTGTGTTACAGATAAAAAGAGAAACTTCAGAGGTACTCTTCACAAAACCTCAAAGCAATGATCCCAAAGAAATTTTCAGATTTGATGCTTTCATCTCAAATGAATCAGAGACATCGGAACCAAGTACCTCTGATACAATTACTTCTGAAAATGAATCTCAGAGTTCACTTAATCCGTATGCCCCTCTGTATTCACCAAAGTCAGATGAAAACATCAGAACTACATTTGAAGATGATGTTAAAAAGATATGGAAAGAAAATATCATGGAAGACTTAAAAAGAAAAGAAAGCATGAAACGGATCATTAAAGTCTCTAGAACAAAAGAAATTGAAAAACCAATAGAGATAGCTATCTCTATTAAAACTAAGAGAAACTTTCTTGATTCTGATTCAGAATCTGATCAAGAGATTGATGAACAGATTTTTTGTAAACCAGAGAATGTAATTAACAAAAAGATAGAAACGGTTGGGTCTTGTATTTTGAATGTTCCAATTTCAATTTTGAAAACCAAAACAAGAATACCAATAAGTCCTGATTTCGCAAATATGTGTTTACAAGCAAAAACGTCTCTGGAACTTGAAAAAGAATTACAAGAAAAGGCAAAGAATAAAACAAACACTTCTGAATCTTACTCCTATAAAACCATAAAATTCTCTCCTGAACAAAAAGGCAAATGGACAAAAATTAACCATATTGATCCTGTTTGTGCAGTAAGCAGCAAAGAAAAGAAGATGTTTTTGATCAAGAAAAAGCAACTTGAAAAGAAGAATGTCTTTCAAGCAAAAAGGAAAGAAGTAGTTAGGGATACATGTAATATTCCTAATGCTAGTTTCAAAAGAAGTCAAAATGTAACAAATGCTTTTAATAAAAAGAAAAACTTTGCTCCTACTTCTTTTTGTTCTACTAATTGCAACTGCATTCATCTCTTGATCAAACTGAAAAATCATTTCAGAGGATCACATTGTCTTCTGAATCAATCTCTGAAAAATATCTCAGAGACAAAATTTCAACAAAAGACAACAAACGGCAAGACATCAAAAGATGAGATGCCAAAAAGTCATACAAATCCACAAAAGTCTAACAAAAAAGGACCCATAATGAGATGGGTACCTAAGAAACAATAATTTGTCTTGCAGAATCAGTCAATGCCAATCTGGTACCTAGATTCTGGATGTTCAAGGCATATGACTGGAAATAAGGAACTGCTATCCTCATTCAAAGCAAAATATGGAGGAGCAGTTACTTTTGGAGACAATGTGCAAGGACAGATTAAAGGATATGGTGAGTTGTCAAGAGGAAATGTTTTAGTATCAAAGGTTGCTTATGTGGATGGATTAAAACATAATCTGATCAGCATAAGTCAACTTTGTGATCATGGTTTTGATGTGAAATTTCAAAGAAAATATTGTTCACTTCTCCACTCAGAATCAGGTCAAGAATTACTCAGAGCAGACAGAAAAGGTAACCTCTACAGAATGAATTTTACCAAAATAAACGACACTAATTCAGAGAAACTTTGTCTTGTATCTCTGAATAGTGAGGAAGTCTGGCTCTGGCATAAAAAGTTTTCACATCTAAACTTTTCCTCACTTGATAAATTAGTTAAACTTAATTTGGTTAAGGGATTACCATCTCTGAAGTTTAACAAAGATCATCTTTGTTCTGCTTGTGAGATGGGAAAAATGAAAAGATCTTCCCATAAAACCAAAAGTGAAAACAACTGTCTTAGACTTCTGCACATGCTACATGTGGACCTCTGTGGTCCTATCTTTGTACAGAGTCTAGCAGGTAAGAAATACATTCTGGTTCTGATTGATGAATTTTCAAGATTCACATGGATAGAATTCATCAGAGCCAAATCTGAAGTACCTGATATTCTGATAAGATTGTTAAAAAGATTACAGGTTCTATTTAGCAGCAATGTTCAGAAACTAAGAAGTGATAATGGAACCAAGTTCAAAAATGCCAAAATCAATTCATATCTATCAGAAGAAGGCATTACTCCTAACTTTTCTGCAGCAAGAATCCCTCAGCAAAATGGAGTAGTTGAAAGGAAGAACAGAACACTTGTTGAAGCTGCAAGGACAATGCTAGCTGGATCTGATATTTCAACAAATTTTTGGGCAGAAGCAGTGGCAACAGCCTGCTTTACTCAGAATAGAGCTACAATTGTCAAGAGATTTCAGAAAACATCCTATGAACTCATTAACAATAGGAAACCTAATGTTAAATATTTTCATGTTTTTGGATGCAGATGTTACATTCTGAACGATAGAGAATCTCTTGGAAAGTTTGGCAAGAAAGCTGATGAGGGCAAATTCATTGGATATTCTTTAGCCTCAAAAGCTTTCAGAGTGTTCAATCTTAGAACAAGGACCATCCAAGAGAGCATCAATATCACTTTTGATGACAATAAAAGCTCTGAACAACAAGAAAGTGTCTCAACACCTATCTCTGAATCATCAAGAGAATCTGAATTAAACAGAATATTTGAAGATTTCTTTGATGAAGATAACCTAGAAGTAATCTTCAGAGATAGACCAAGAGAAAATTCAGAAGGACCCCAAGAAACAGGTACAACCCTTTCTGGACCCTCTGAATTAACACATTCTGTTTCACCAAATTCAGATCAGCAAAGTGAATCAGAAGAAGCTGAAGATCAAAAAGAGGATGATCAAGGAGTGTCTGAAGTAACTCCAGAAACAAATGGTGAAGAAATTCAAGAATCTGCTTCACCATCTCGGGAAACAACTTCAGAACCTCTGAACAGCACAACAGAGATATCACCAAATGTCATCTCTGAAGTTCAAACTCCACCCCAAATTTTTTCTTCAATCTCAAGATGGACAAAAGATCATCCAATTGATCAAATAATTGGATCCTCATCAGAAGGAGTTAAAACAAGATCTGCCATAATCAATGAATGCTTCTACGTAAACTTTTTAAGCATTATTGAACCAAAGAAGGTAAAAGAAGCTCTTGAAGATCCTCATTGGATTTTTGCAATGCAGGATGAACTTCAAGAGTTTGTAAGAAACAAAGTCTGGACCCTAGTTCCCCTTCCCAAAGGAAAATTTGCAATTGGAACAAAATGGGTTTTCAGAAACAACAAGGATGAGGATGGAATAATAATCAGAAACAAAGCCAGGTTGGTTGCTAAAGGATATTGCCAAGAAGAAGGTATTTATTATGATGAAACCTTTGCACCTGTAGCTAGGCTAGAAGCAATCAGAATCTTCTTAGCCTATGTTGCACACAAAGGATTCAAAGTTTATCAAGTGGATGTTAAATCTGCCTTTCTACATGGTAAATTAAATGAAGAAGTTTATGTCCAGCAACCACCTGGATTTGAAAGTACAGAGTTTCCTAATCATGTTTATTATTTAGATAAGGCTCTGTATGGACTTAAACAAGCTCCAAGAGCTTGGTATGCAACTCTGTCCACTTTTCTGATTAAAAATGAATTTGACAAAGGCACAATTGATACAACATTATTCATCAAAAGGTACAAAAATGAGATGCTATTAGTACAAATTTATGTTGATGACATTATATTTTGCTCTACAAATCAAAAGTATTGTGACAAGTTTTCAGAGTTGATGAAGAGTGAATTTGAGATGAGCCTCATGGGAGAATTAACTTTCTTTCTGGGCTTACAAGTAAAACAAACTTCAGAAGGCACTTTCATAAGTCAAACTAAATATGTCTCTAAAATTTTAAACAAATACACACTCAATGATTCAACTTCTATGAAAACGCCTCTAGCCACCGGAGTCAAACTCGACTTTGATCCTTCAGGACAATCTGTGGAAATAAAAACCTACAGAGGCATGATAGGTTCACTATTATACTTAACTGCAAGTAGGCCTGACATAATGTTTGCAACATGTCTTTGTGCTAGAGATCAACCAAATCCAAAAGAATCTCATTTATCTGTTGTTAAAAGAATTTTTTCAGATACCTAAGAGGGTCACCATCCTTAGGCCTCTGGTATCCAAAACTTTCTAGTTTTGATCTAACAGCTTACACTGATGCAGATCATGCAGGATGTAAGCTTGACAGAAAAAGTACCTCTGGGTGCTGTCAGTTACTGGGCAATAAGCTGGTAAGTTGGTCATCCAAGAAACAAAACTGTGTTTCAACTTCAACTGCAGAGGCAGAATATGTTGCTGCTGCTAGTTGTTGCTCTCAAGTAATATGGATGAAAACTCAGCTCAGAGATTATGGCCAACAATATGAAAGAATATCTATTCTGTGTGATTCAAAAAGTGCCATAGCCATCTATGCCAATCCAATACAGCATTCAAAGACAGAGCATATTGATATAAGGTATCATTTCTTAAAAGATCATGTTGAAAGGGGAACAATAGAAATGTATTTTGTACCAACTGATCTCCAACTTGCTGATATTTTCACAAAAGCTTTAGATGAACGAAGGTTCAATTTTTTAATTAGCAAGTTAGGAATGTTGAATATGTCTACCTAACAAAGAAAAAAAAAAACTCAGAGTCTCTTGATCAAATAATCAGAGCCTCTAAACCAAGTAGCATATATCAATATCAGTCTCCGAATGTTCTCCAAACACATGACAAGGGGAGAAAAATAAAAAGTTGTTCTTTTGTCAAGGGGGAGAAAAAGAACTTTTCAGAAGACATCTCAGAGTCTCTGAATTTCATCTCAGAGTATCTGAAATTGAGAAAAAGAACTTTTCAGAAGACATCTCAGAATCTCTGAATTTCATCTCAGAGTCTCTGAAATTGAGAAAAATACTTTTTTCAAATGTCAACTCAGAATCTCTGAATTTTGTCTCTGAATCAAATGAAATTAATCTCAGAGTTTCTGAAAATTGTCTCTGTAGTCTTCTCAGAGTCTCTGAAATTAATCTCAAATTTTCTGAAATTGAGGATTTTTTTTAAAATCATTTGTCAAGGGGGAGTCAACAACTTTCAGACCAAGTCATTCCTCAAACAAGAACTTTTTAATTAATAAGCAATTTTTGATATCATTTAAAATTAAAATTTCAGTTTAACTGAACCTTATTATTACAAGTGATATCTTAAATTACTTCTTAAGGCAAAAGGTTTGTCTAGTCAGCACAAAGAAGTTATTCAATTTTTTTATTGAAAAATGGCGCCCCTTTCCTATTTTCTTGGAACCTACATTCGTAGGTATAACAATTTTCAAGGCCACGTGTCACAAAAAGGAATGAGTGAAAGGCCAAACGGCTTTATCCAAAGGGTTAAATCACTGCCGTTTCACCTTATGCACTCAAGTGTATCTTTTTCTAAATTTGGATACAAAAACAATTTTACATCCGGATATTCATTTTTACAAATTACTCTCGAGCACTCACTCTCTCTCTCCAAAAGGAATTTGAACTTCATCTTCTTCACTACAACTCAACAATGGCGTCTTCAAATGAATGGTGCAAGCTTTTTCCCAAATTTGGCGAACCTTCAAGACTGTATCGTTTTCCAATCAAAGACAACAATCACATGATTCAGCTTGATTCTCCCAAATTTGAGGAACAATACGGAATAATCTACGAGTTCTTCTCCAACTGTGAACTGACTCAAGCCCTAACTGCTTTTACCAATGAATGTCCACTCTCGTTTGTTCAAAAATGGTATTCTTCCAGTCACTACAGCGATGCACATAATGGAATAATCGGCGAGTTCGACATATCTCAAGTCGTAAAATGTCGGATACTTATCAATCCTACTGTTCTAAGAGAAGTTCTCCCACTCCTAACAACTGAGGAACTTCAAATCACGCGTTTTGAAAAACGCCCAACTTCTGAAACCCTACTCCAGTTCATTCGAATGCTAGGTTACAACACTGAAATCACCAGATTGAGCAACTTCCGACGACAACACCTACCACCAATCTGGAACTTCATGTTCTCTGTCCTAAACCGCATTCTAACCTGCAAACTGGGAAGCATGGATCAAGCAACACCAGAAATTCTGTCAATCATGTATGCCCTATTCTTCAATCGCAACTTGCACATGGCCGGCATAATCTTTGATATGATTCTGACATCAATAGAGAAGAAGAACAAATGCTTGACAAAGGACCCTGAACAAATGACCCAATCATCCAAAGTTCCTTCAATAACATTTCCAAGATTTCTGTCTTTAATCATCCATGCGGCGATCGAGAAGCTTCATATTTTGATCGCCACTGAACAACCCAAAACTCCTTTCTACATAATAAACAGCTTCAAACCGACGATTCTATCTGAAGGCTATCCAGAAGCAAGGAGGATCCCTCACCACATGCTGAATCAGGTAAATCCTCAATCTGTAGCCTTAGCTTCTTATCTCAGTGTTGCCCAAGGACTAGAACCAGTTCTGGGAACCCCAACACATTTAGGTCCTGAACCTGGAATGGAGAGTAACAGCATCTCGGCTTCAGAGGGATCTGAGGACCCTGAAGTACAGAGCTCTCACAAGAGTGAACCAGAGGGTACTCTTGCTAGAGAAACCGCAGTTGAGAGAGATGACAGAGCACTTGAAAGGGCTGTCAATGAGGAAGTAATGGAAGAAACCTCATCTGCTAGTGTAGAGGATAGCTCGACTAGCTCTGAGGAAAGTGAGGATGAATCTTCAGAGACTAGCTCTGAAGATTCTCAGAGAGAAGAGAGCAAGTCTTCTAAGGACTTGGAGAAACCTGAGAGTTCTTCCCCTTCCATACAAAAAAGATGCCTCAAGGCACATATATTTTAGGACACCAACCCCATCTCCCAGTGCAACCACACAATCTAACATACCTGATCCAGAGGTAATTGTTATTGAATCAGAGGTGCACACCTCGAACCCAAACCATCCAGCCACTTCAGAGGTACCTTTTTCCACCTCTGAAGTTCACATAACTGAGGAAACTCAAATTCTGGATAAGCCCTCTTCACAGGACTTAGCCAATACTTTAAGTACTCAGTTGCCTCAGAGTACATCCGGAAATCCTACGCATAATGATGCCTCTGTGGCTCATCTCTCACCCTTTAGGATATCCAGAAGTAGATGTCCAACTCAGGGACAATGGCTTGCCCTACAAGAACAAGGATTGACTTGCCTGGATCGCAAGCTCAACTCCCACATTCACTTCCAGTCCTCTGAATCTGAGGAGGAGGACTTGGTTGAGAACAGAACACTCAGAGATGATTCTCCGGAACATCAAGGATTGAGTGGAAGTCCTTCCAGACACATCATCAAAACAGCTCTGAACGAAGGCTCCTCTGAACTCGAGGAAAAATTGGCTACATGTGTTGTAACCAATGTACCCCTCTCTGAACTTCTCACAAAATCTGAGTTCGAGAGATTCTGTGACGAAGTCAGAGGCTCCATGAATGAGCATAACTTTCAGAGAATTGACTGTTCAAAGACCTCTGCTCTTCGCTCTGAAAACACCAACCTCAGAGCAGAGGTTTCCACTCTGAAGACCCAACTTTTGGACTCCTCAAACAGAATCCAAAAGTTGGAACAAGAACTGTTCAGACAAAAGGCTCAATCATCTCTGGAGATATCCAATCTTAAAGGTCAGAATGCGTCTCTTCAAAGTCAAGCATCTACAACCATCGATGTCCAGAAGGCTCTACAAGAACTGAGGGACGAGGTAGTAGCCACCAGATCATCTTCACTCTCAACAGATCAAATGGCCTCTATCTCTGACCTCATCAAAACTACAATTCAAGCCTCAGTACCAAAAGTCACCGCACCATCAGCAACACCACAGCCGCCACCACGAACTTCTGAAGACCTCATCACTAAAAGTGATCTGGCCTCTTTCAAATCCGCAATCATGAGTAGAATGCTGACTTGTTCTTCCAAGATCTCTACCATTGCTCAGAAGCAGGTCAAAGCTACTCTGGAACTTCATAACTATAAATCAGAGGACCAGATTGCTGAAATCAGAACTGCGGCTTCAGAGGCAATCGAATCCATTCAGAAGACACTTCTGGATCCCAAAGGAAAAGGAATCGCTGAACCAAACTCTCTCAAATACAAACGCATGTTTTCTGGTGGGACTTGTAGTGATGCAGTGAAGAAAGCCAGATTTGATGATTCTGAGGATTCAGATGATGATGAGAACTCTGAATCTCAAGATAGGGAGATCAGAGATACAACCGCGCACACCTATAAAGCTACTCCCTCTGCACCAGTTCAAGAGAAGGAACCAGAGAGGAACACCACCTCTTCTGATGAAAACAGAACGTTGCAAACATTCACAACACCGGTAATACTTTTCGCCTCATCAACACCAGGTGTTCCAATCACTCCAGTTACCGATGCAACTCCAGAGAAAATTGGAGCTCTGGAAGAGGAAGAAAACGAACAATTAGTAGATTTTTCTACATCATCTGAAGATGCATTCTCATCACCCGAAAGACAACCAATGGTGATGAGAGATGCCTTTGACTCAGAGTCTGAGAAAGAACAGAAAGATTCTGACAAAGAGGAAGAAGCTGCTGGAGATGAGATCGAAGTAATTGATGTCGAAGAGTATGTTTTCAAAAACGCTCAACCTCATCATATCTCAACAGCTTCAGAATTAAGAGAATCTCCAGAGATAGATGGATATATCTCTGAACAGCCTTCAGAGATAACTCAGTCACAGCTCAAGGACAAAGAAACCATGGTTGTTGATGAACAGACTCCTCAAGAGAATCTTGTTCAGAAAACAAGCATTGGTTTACCAGCCAAGGTCTTCACTCATCCTCCCACATTCTTAGAATCCACTCTTGAAGCATCGATAGAAGATCACTTTCGGCATATATATTGTGAGTTCAATATGGACGACACTCAAGTAATCCCTCTGAATCCAAGAATCAGAGAGGATATGCCAGACTACGAACGAAGATTCATACAGGCAAAGACATCACCAAGAAAGGCGGTTCTCAACGATGCTCCAATAATAAAAGTTGAGAAAATCACTGAAAAGACATTCGCCTTCAACAAAATCATATATAGGCATTATGTGGTGACTCGATCTGATCAGAAGATTTACGAGTTTAATGATAATGATCTCGTAAATCTAAATCCGTATGATCTCACTCATCTCTATGCCTATTTCTCTTCGAGATACGATTCAGGAAGAAGGGAGATAAGAATGGGCATGGTTGAAGTAAGACGGGAAATGGAAGCTTACATCAAACACAGATCCAAACGTGACTTTCAGATTGCTCTGAACTTGGGTGAAGAAAAGCTCGGAGTGACTGAACCAGTGGAAACCATCGAAAACCTGGATAAACAGAAGACTGGATCAATCATTGAAGAACCTCTGGGTTTTATCTACATAGTGAACCAAGAGAAGAAAATCTTTATAGCTTCGCAAGTAGCGAAGTATTCTGATGAAACCTTGAAAGGCGTACAAAAGATGATTCATGTAAAGCAAAAACGGCACAGAGCAGACCTACTGGCGAAACTAAACTTGGAAATTGGCTCAATGATTAACTTCAGAGAGCTAATCATGAAGTTTCATAGGATATGTTCTAGTGATAGGTTCTGAATTTTTTTTATATTATTCTCTTGTAATTCCAAATTCTTATGATAAGTAATATTTAAAGAGGATGACTTTCTCCTCTTCGCTTTCTAGTTAAATGTTTTATGTGTTCTTTATTTATTTTCAGTACTTAGGGGGAGATTGTTAGCCCCAAATCTGAACCAATGAAAGTATTGAAAATAACTAAGTCTTCATCTAAAGACTTTCAAGGGACATCAACAAGTCTGTCTCTGAAGTCAGTTCAGAGTCAGTCTGAAGAAAGCAAGTCTGTCTCTGAAGTCAGTTCAGAATCAGTCTGAAGAAAGTATGTCTGTCTCTGAAGTCAGTTCAGCGACAGTCTCACAGAAAGACATCAGAGAGCCCCTCATCAGAGATCCTACTTCAGAGCTCTGAAGATGTTCACTCTGAATTTCTTGACAAAGAAGAACAGATGACACGTCACCTTGTGATAAGATTTACTTTCTAGAGTAGGTCACTGTTCAAGCATGTCTTGATCTTACCTCTTAGGTAAGATATTGTTCAAGCATGCTTCTATTTGTCAGATAAGTACACTGTTTACTTTATGGTCCTATAAATAGGACCATCACCTTATTGTTCAAAGTGTGCTTAAAAAGTTTTATAACTGATAATATAAGTTGAATATTTTATTCAAAGAATATCTTGTTTATCTATTATTTGCTTTATGAACTGTGATATTTGAATCTCCTTTGATATTAAACTATACTGCTTCCGCTGTTATTACTCTTATTGTTTATATCATTGTTGTGAGATTAAATCTGGGATCCAACAATGCTTTGGTGACAAATTTGGGTTTCAAATGAGGATGTTTATCAGCAGCATACATATAATTTGCATTATATATACCTGGCTGTTTTCTGATAGCTTTTTCTAGGTAATGAGGATTATCATAACCTAGTCCCCATTTTTCTTTAAAATCAGCTTCTTCATTAGGTGTATTTAAGAAAATCGTTTGATCTGTTTGGCCTCTAATATATAGTTTTGCTTCCAGACCTTTTACCTTTTTCTCTAAAGTCTTGTTCTCAACCTGCAGTTTAAACGATTTTAGATTACATTCTTGTTATTCAAAATCAGACTTAAACAATTGTTTTTGCAATTCAGAAATCTTACTTTCAAAACAATCTTTTTCATTTTTAAAAACAGAATCAGATTTGCGTAGAGAATCAATTAAATCTTTGTTCTCAATAACTGATTTATTAAGTTCAAAGATCTGTTGATTTATCCTAGCAACTCTGTCTTTTTCCTTTTTCAGTTTGGATTGAAGGTCTTGAAGTTCAACCATCATGGCTTCCATTTTGGTTATGAAATCTTTTTCAGTTAAGTTCATTACCTCATCAGCAGTCTCATCATTAGAATCATCATCTTTTACTTCTTTTCCCATGTAGCATAAATGAGCAGTCTCTTCTTGTTCTTCTTCCTCATCAGAATGATCCAACCAATATTCATCTTCAACCATTAATGCCTTGCCAGCTTCTTGTTCCTTGGCCAAGAGCAATTTGTTCTGATAATACTCTGAGTTGCGAACCTTTGGTTTCCGACATTCTTTTGCATAATGTCCGAACTTGCCACAGTTATAGCATTTAATCAGATCATTAGCCGTCTTCTCAGTACTGGTGTAATCATTTACATACTTCTTCTTTTCTTCCGGCTTCTTCTCAAAAATTCTATTTCCTTCCACTCTTTCTCTATGCTCGTGATTCTTTGAACTTGATGAAGAATATCTCTGAGAATTAGACCCTGGTTTCTTGTAGAACCTTTTCTGGAATGCTCGGGTTAGTAGCAACATTGCTTGTTTAAGACTTTCTCCATCATCTCCATCAGATTCAGACTCTGATTCAGAACTGAAAACAACTATCTTCTTCTTTTTCTTCTTCTCTTTCTTTTCTTTCTCTTTCTCTCCAGTCACTAATGCAATAGGATCTGGTACTTTCTCAATCTTCTTTTTCTCAGCTCTTTTCTCTTCTACCTCCTCTTCATTCTGTCGTAACGTCTCATACACCTCATGCAACGGAATGTCACTTAGATCCTTCATCTGTTTCATCCTTCGCGTATGCTTCTTCCATTCAGGTTGCAGGATGCTCAGAAACTTGACGTTGTTCTCAATCTGCTTCTTTTTCACCTTGTTCTTTGACAGTTCATTCAGAAGCAGGACAAACCGTTCATAGGTGTCTTCTAAGCTCTCATTCTCTTTTGCTTTAAACTCTTCGTAGTTGTTTATGCAATTGGCTACCTTCATTTGATTTCCAACTTTTGAACCCATCATCATCTTCTGAAGTTGATCCCATATAGATTTGGCAGTTGCATTGTAGCTGTCTATTTTCACATAGATCTCATTGGTGATCTTTGTAACAGCAAAGATCTGGCAGTTTTATCAGCATCAAACCGATTCTTTTGATCATCAGAGAATTTTGCATATCCCTTCTCAATTCTCTTTGATGTCGGATTTCCATATGAATCATTACCTTCTGTAGGAATCTCCTAAAAAACTTTTGGCATTGGACCTTCTGTAATAGATGTCAGAATGTTCTTTCCATTCTTTTGTCGATCAATAAAATCGAGAAATCTGTCTTTCCATTGTTCATATTCCCCTTTGAACAATACCGGGGGCTTGACATCAGTTCCAATCGAGAGATCGTCTCTTGAAGTCATCCTGTTTGAAAAATATATGCAATAAGAAACTTGAAATTGACCGTTAGTCCAAATGAAATCACAAAGATAAACAAAAATTTGACTAAGTAGTGAAACTCGCAAAACACTATAGAAGCTTGAAACTCGCAGATGTTGAAACTCGCAAACCACTGTTCAAAAAGAAACTCCCAGGCTTAAGATTGTGTGTTTGTGTAACTCGCAAGCAACAGTTTGCGTGTTTTGACAAACTCGCAGACCGAAAAAAATAATCGCTGAAACTCGCAGATAGAGACTTGCGCTTTTTCTTAACTCGCGGATGCCTAGTTGCGCGTTTGAACAAACTCGCAGATCTAATGAACTCGCAGATCACTTTTCCGAAGAAACTCGCAAAGTTAGACTTGCGCGTTTCGAGAACTCGCTAAGGTCTACTTGTGCGTTTTATAGAACTCGCAAGTCAAACTCGCAGAAGGAAACTCGCAAAGGTTGCATGTTTCAACACTTAGAAAAGTTTTCCAATTTTTTAAACTCGCAAGAGTTTAAACTCGCAGATTGAAGAGTTAAACTCGCAGACTTCGATCTGCGCGTTTCTAGAACTCGCAAACCACACTTTGCGCGTTTTATCGAACTCGCAGATAACCCTCTGCGCGTTTCTGAAACTCGCAAACAACACTTTGCGCGTTTTGTCCAACAATCAAATTCTTCAGCTTGCGCGTTCTTCCGATGAACTTGCGCGTTTGATGAATCTTGCGTGTTCTTGGAGTTTTCTTGCGTGTTCTTTGCCTTTTCGAAGAAAACCAATCTGATTCGACCAAAAACCTATCTAGAATTCAGATTTTGACCTGAAACTTTGAACGAATGATCACTTATACATCTAGAGCTAAAATCTAGCACTAATTCAATACAAAACACTTAAAGTACAAATCGATCTATAGAACAGTGCTTTGGACTCGTGAACTCTAAAAACACTAAATTCAACAAATTATGAACAATTACAGTGCAATTCACGAATCAAACTATACAATTTCGTTCTAAATCACTATGCGAACAAATTCTGATCAATTACAATTCAAATTACACACTAAAAATCAAAAATCGATCTGAACTTTTCGAACACAGAGTCAAACTCATTTTCTTGAATTTGATTTCAATTTGGATTTGCTTTTATACCAATTGTGTGTCTCTGATTCAAGATTATAATTGCAATTCAACAAACACAAACAAGATGATCTCAATTTACCTGTTTGATTCAATTCACAAATCAACGTTTACAACTTTCTCTCTCTAGAACTCCTCTTTCTCTCTCTACAAATTCTCTCTTAAGTTCTAATCAACTTTCTAGTCATCTATCTATTAAACAACAAATAAAGGCATTTATACCTATAACTAAAACAAGGAAAACAAACAAAATACAACATGTTGACTTTGACTTTATTACAAAATGACTTTCACTTTTAATGAGAGTTGACTTTCTCAGCTTTGACTTCTTGTACTTTGACCTTCAGTCTACATGATCTTGTATCCAACATATTTCTGCACTAACAGTCTCTAATTCTTAGTTGACTAGTCTCTGTCGAAACGATCTTGGTACTCTACCACCTTACTACTTAATAGCGATCATAATGTCCGGTGTGCACTTGCACCGCCACTATGGCAACACAGGTGGCCACTTTGTGGACTTATACGATTTTTCGCTATCAGTTGGGTAAGTAACTACAAATTGTGACTTTGATAAGGGATCCCCTCCACATATATTAAGATTTGAATGAAGTAGTTATTTCCATGTTTTGGTATTTGAATTTTATCTTATTTATGCTTCACGTGAGTTATTGGTTTAGTTCCACGTTTTCGGAGTATTTCTATTTAAGCGTTTCATCACGAAAACTAGGATTCTTGGAAAAGACGTCATTATCTATTCTAAAAAAATTTCAAAGTGGCAAATACGATTTAAATAATATTCTTTCCGTTTTAATGATTATATAGTGATGAAAACTCTTGAACTCACTAGGCATTAAGCCTAACCTTTTATTTTTCGACATGTGCATCAGGTCCTTGTGGGGAAATGTTACTAGCGAAACTGTGAAGAGTGGAGTGCTAGTTAGATGTATGAGAAGGAGGTAGCCTTTGAGTGATGATTCCACATTCGAAGATAGCGACTAATATGGGGTTTTAGTAACACCCGACCTTGACTTTGTCTTTGTATAAGACTGAGTTAATGATTGTCGAGGTTAATTATAGAATTTAATTTGAGGTATTTCAAGTATTGATTTGTAGGATGCGGTTCTAACCTTAAATTGATGTAATAATTAAAATTTTAAATTAGTTGTTGTTATCAAGTTTGAGAGTTTTACATGTTGGTATTAGAGCATAAGCTTGAGAGATTTAGGTTTTGAATTTGGTTGCCTAGACTCAAAATATCGTGTTACTCAGCAAAGGAAAGCGATATTGTATGACTAGGCACTTTAAGATAGGACATTTTGAGGTCGATAGAGACACTAGCATCGAGAATCATGACGATGGTGGCAAGGATCCTCATGTATGGTACGTTCATAATTGCACCTGGCCAGTGTTATCTTGAATCTATGGTTACATGTGTGTGTTTGAATTGCTTTTCTGTGATGATCGATGGGGGTAGAGAGTGAATTCTTAGTATATAATCATTAGAAGAATTGACGTTTATAGCGGTGTCATTTGGGTGACGGTAAAGTATGGTGACTTCGTTAAGTCGACCATTTTGGGTCAGAGTTATCGGTTGAATTAGAACCATAGGCTTATTGAATCGACATTGTTTTGAAAATAATTTGTAAGGTTAACTTATTTAGTTGTCGATTATTTCCTTAAGATGTTTGAGCATTCGAATGTCGGTAGTGTGACCGGTGGACTTGGTGAGTTTGGTTCTAAGACTTTGAATCTCGACCAAATTCATGCACGAAATTATCTCTAAAATAAATTGCGTAAATTATTTCATACTTTACCAAACCATCGTGCGAGGCCGTCTTACAAAATTATGGAAAATGTTTTGGCATACGCAAGAGTATAACCAATGATTTAAAAATGCATGAATTGTCTTATTGCATGTGATCACAAACTTTGTTGGGATTTTATCTCATGTTGTTTTAGTGACTAAAGAGTAAAATTTCGAAAGAATATCAACTTGGTTTATTGCGTGAGTTTGTATTTACTGAGAAAATTTTTATGATATTTTATTGATAATTTTATCTAGTGTGATTTTATCACTGGAAGTGAGCATTTTAGCATCATCCAGTTTTATGGATGCCCTTGAGTTTTATTGGGTCTCATGGAGTTTTATTTTATGACATTTTGCAACGCATGGATGAAACCTTGAAATGCATAGGCTTGAATTATTGCGTGTGTTAATCTATGAGTTTTATTGAGCATTTGGTCTCATATGAGTTTTGGGGAGAGATATTATCCTATGTCTTTCCGCAACCAAAAGAGACGTTTTGGAGTTTTGATATCGTGTAATTTCCCTTTTGGGTTTTATTTCTAGTATATCTTGTTGCACATTGATTAGTACACACATGGTTTATGCTCTTGGTGGGTAAGCGTATGAGAAACCTATGATGGTTCATGCTAATGTTTTGTTTTACGCATTTTCGGTTGTTAAAACCATTGTTATTGATTCACACAACTGTGATATATTGATTTGTTAGTATGAGTGGCATTATAGCCACTATTTTGGAACAAAGAGCATTTTGTTGTGAAGCTTAACATTTGAAGTTAGTCTAAATTATTTCACGTTTCAACCAAATCGCATGCACATATCGTTTTACTAAGTTTTAAGAAATAAACTGATGCATGCGGGTCTTGTTGGGGAATTTATTCCATGTCATTTTATGGTTAAAAGAGAGAATTTTGGAGCTTGATGATGTGTAGTTCCTCCTTTGAAGTTTTGCACAAACATTTTTATGCACATTATTTTAGTGTAGAGAATTATTTTACGTACATGGCATAAATTGATGCATGTTAGGACCATAGTGGTTCATTTGAAAAGTTTGTTGAGCATCTTTTGTTGTTGTCATTATTAGATTGAGAAATGATCAAATAGCTTTCAAAATGGTTTTATATGTGTGACATTTGTGACCACTTTGCACGACTACCTAGTAAATGGTAGTAAATCTTACGCGTACGTACAATTGTTATGAAGATTTTGTGCTCGATAAATCTTATAAATTTTCAGTTGGCATATAGGTTAACATACTTGAAAAACCTTGAACTCATTAGAGACTTCGATTTAAACCCTTGGTGAAGCGTGAGGACTTAGAGAGCCTTGAGAATGTAAGTGTCGAATAATCTGACTAGTGGTGGTATTGTAATTTGGGCGTTTCAATTGAAAATCCATTGTACTTTTAGATTCTGAAGTTAGACTCGTGAGATTTTGATTACTTTGGAAGTGAGCCTTCCCTTTCGGCAATCCTTAGGGTGAAGGTTTGGTCGGTCAATTGCATATGAGTTATGTCTGCCATTTTTTATCCGTTGTTTAAATATGGTAGACTCAATGAGTGAGTTTTGTGTAACAACCCAATATCCACAATAGCATAATTCTTAAAATAAAGGCAAGTGGTCCCAAACATCAAGTCAAAAAATAGCAATATTCTCAAAGTAAAACAGTGGATACACACACCCACAACTGAGATATCTAGACTAACAATAGGAAATTAAGGTAAACTAACTCTATTGCCACCACCTCTAACACTTCAAACCATCTCCTTTCCTCTGGAAGACGCATCAACCAATCTCTTACCTGAAAATGGTTTTTAATTTTGAAAAGTGAGGGTTAGACCATGAGGTCTAGTGAATTCCCCCTCGAAAACAGTTTAACAATTCAACAGTAATTATGCAAACCACCATAAGGCCCAACAATATGCAATTCAACAAAATCATGCCAAACTTGGGTATTTGCATAGTGTTCATAATATCCCATCACCTCACCATGATATCCACAATCGGGGCCCCTAGTAGATCCCTATGGCCCCCGGTAGATGCCATTTTCGTATGCACAAGAAACAGATTCATGGAATACGGTATCAATCCTCTCCCAAGGAATATTCACAATCCCAAGGTACACTAATCCTACTGTGTAACCCGACTCCAACTCAATGTAACAAATTCATGCTACAACCATATAGAACCATGCATGCTCAAAAGTGAACCATTTCCAGAAAATACGTGTTCAAAGCATTTAAGAGTGAAATTTTCATGCCACGAAGCACAACCGTTGTCAATGATGAAAACGCATTTGGTAAAGTTTATCCAGATATAAACCAGTGCAAGTAATATTTATTCAAACATCAACGCTAGCAACGCATGCCGAAACGATAACTCATTTATAACTATTTCCACATTTGGAAGATGTTTAAGGGAAACTCACTTGAGGTTCGATACACCACCACACGTCCTATAAGTCACTTAGGATAAACCGAACACCTGAATTAGATGGCATAGGAATGGTGTTAAACCATCTAAATCATCTTAAAATCATCCATTTCAATCCCTAAGACAATCCCCCAAACGATACCTCGAACCTAGCCCAAAACAAGAAACGAAGAAAAATCAAAAACGTAATGGGCAGTGTCCAATGTGACTTTCATGCGACTAAATTCTCTTGAAACCTGCTTTCATCCCTGATCTACACAAAAAAGAGTTTTTCAGCAAAAACCCCAATGGCCTCTCATGCCCAAACCTTCCCAAGTTGGTTTTAAGCCCCAAAATCGATGGAACCAACGTTCTAAACCATTATAACCAATAACCTAACATCAAAACAACATTAATCCCACCAAAATCCATCTTTTAATCCATCATTTAAAGCAAAACATAAACCCTTGATATTCTTGAAGCTGTCATGGAAATGGTGAGGTTTTTCTCAAGGAACAACAAGGAATCAACAAGAATCAACCTCCAATACTTTCTTTATTGGTTTTAAATCCAAATAACCAAAAGGATTATAAACTTCTCAACCAAAACCATAAACCCATTGCTATGAACATAGAGATGAGGAGATAGAGCTTACCTTGAAGATGAAGATCTTCCATTCCCTTAAATAAAGCTTTTCCACTAAAATCTCCCAATAAGAGGCTCTCTATTTCTCTCAAATCATTTTCCCTCTATTTCTCCCAAACATAGGCAAAAAGAATGAAAGATATGAGAGGTATTTCTCTTCTTTATTCCTCTTATTTAGTCCCAAGTCCCCGAAATCACCAAAATTGCATTTACACCCCCACATTTCCATAAAATCAGATTTTGAGGTTCAAGGCTATTACATTTTGCGAGTGAAATTTTTGTTGTGGTTTGAATCATTGAATGATATTAGGTGTCGACTTTTGGATTTTGAGGCCAAGAACAGTGGAAGTACTTGGAGTACTATCGTTGGATCTTAAGGAACATTTAAGAAGCTTAATTGTTGGTAAGTGAGTATTAGTGAATAATATTTCTATGTTTGGTAATGATTGTACTATCAGAAGATCGATACTTGGATGTATTATGGGAGTTGTGCGAATCGATAAGTTTGAGAATAATTCCTTATAGAGTCTATTTGCACGTTCTGGGATATAATGTCAGTCCGATAGCAGGAATAGTTGGATTAAGAATTTTTAAATCCTTTGTGGTGGTCATGTCATGTGACAATTTGGAGTAGGAATTCAGAGTGTGTTGATTTGGACCAAGCTAGTTATTAGGTAATTTTGTTAAGGAAAAGGCGTTGAATCAATTGTGGTGTTAATTATTGGAGAATTTAGTGAGAATGTCGGGGAAAATCTTAAGTAGAAATCTATTATTGTAGAGATTTTGATTTGTCAAAGGTTAAGTTATCGACGTGATAGTGAGTACTCTGATCGAAGGGAGAGTGTCTAGGTGTAGTCGAATAAGTTGTTGCGAAAGACATTGAAATATTGAATGTAAAAGAGAAGAATATCGCAATTGGTACAGGTTGTTAGTAGGGGTGAACATGGTATGATACCATGTTTTTTTTCTCAATATCGTGTACCAACCAATTATAATTGGTACGCAAAAATTTATACCGTGTACCAACCAACCCTAATTGGCACCAACATAATTGGTACCAACTTTTGTCGGTTGGTACATGTTCGTACGGTTTTATACCAACATCTCAAAAGTTTACAAATTTTACAAACTTGTTGTCAGAAACCTGTTGTCCAAAAACTTTTAGTTGTAAACCTTCTAGTCTTTTACTTTAAATTATAAAAGAATAAAATGTTAATTTACTAAGTAGCTAAATCTCTTTAAAAAAACAACCAAATCATCTCATCATCATATGCATAAATATGCATATATAGTAAATTATTAATTAAATATATTTCATTTTATTGAAATTTTATGAAATAAATAATTAAAAATAATATATATATATATATATATATAAGTTGGTACGATACGGTATTACCGTGGTAGACGATTTTCAATACCACGTACCAACCAAGTTTGTGAAGTTGGTACCAATTGAATTGGTACGGTTGGTAATGAATTGGTTGGTTTGTCATGGTACAAATTTGACACCCCTAGTTGTTAAAGACATTTAAGAGTGAATTCATTTTGGGGAACAGTGGTGGAATTGAGTAGTTGAAGTCGTGAGCTACTACTGAGGTAGTATGGGACACCTAAGGTTTGGAGACAACTCAAGTCATATAGTTATAAATTACTCCAGCAATGTTCGATGTCACTCTGGTGTGTGAGTGTAACGTACCAAAGTGGATATTAGATGTAAATGTCAACATGAAAATCGACATGGAAGTTCTGACATGAAGTTATCGAGTTTCAGTTAAGGTTAAAATGGGTTAGAGACACATCCTTGGAAACGGAAGTGCTCGTATTATGAAAATGATGTTATTTGAGGCTTATATCATTAGAATGTTACCCTTTAGAGATGAGTAGATGACAAGAGAATTATCGAACTTGTGCTCCATGTGGTGTGGTGTTTTTGGACAATCTCATGTTCCTCACACAATTCAGTGTTGTGTGGGAAATAGAATTGCATGACATCGATGTTCGGAAGATTTCTATTGTCAAGGTTTAACTGTTGCAAGAAAGGATCAAGCTACTTTTGGGAACCGACGAAATCCAATAAGTGTGTAGTATTAAAATGTTTCGTATAGAAACTAGATTTCGAGGGAGAAATTGCTTTTAAGGTTGGGAGGATTGTAATATCCAGATTTTTTTTATCCCAGTTGAGGAAAGTGTGGAACTGGGTGAATCAGTAAAGGAAGAACCAAGTATGGAGTATGGCTATAGTGCCATGTGGTTGTGATATTTGTCACAATAGCACCAATGGTACTAAGAGTATGGTCGTCGTGTACCATGTGGTTGTGAAATCTGTCACAATAGCACAAATGGTACTTAAGGTGTGTGGTAGTCCCGACTATAGTGACATGTAGTTGTGACATATGTCACAATAGCACCTGCGTTACCGAGTGTTAGGTCGTCCTAACGAATGTGCCTAGAAGTTATGACAATGGCATGATAACTGGAATAATAACATACAATGTACCGAGAAAACGGTCAAGGAACGACTAAGAAAATGGTCGAGGAACGGTCGAGAAAACGGGCGAAAAGGGCTCTCAGTACCTTCTAGGCGAAAGTGTCATGCGAAAGTGACATTGGCACTTTAGTTGGGCACTTCGCAGAGAAAAAGGAGCCCACGGTACATTTGAGGTGAAAGTGACAACGAAAGTGATACTGTCACTTTCACATGTCACTCTCGCGGGCGGATGTAGTGCATAAAATCCAATTTTCAGCCTCTTTCTTCATTTGGTCATATCTTTCTCATCTCAACTCCGATTTTGACGATCCTTTTTTCTATGCTCCCGTTTTTGAGAGATCTTCAAGGATATACCAAGAGGTTTGAATTTTATTGGAGTATAATAGAGCATTTTGTGGTGGTAATCTCCTCACCTCTCTCGATTTTAATCTAGGGTTTGATGTGTTCTTCATTTTCCCTTCTCTCCTTTCCATTTTGCCGTAGGTTTTGGTATTTTGGAGGTGAATGAAACACTTTACAAGTGTTGGATCTAAGAGTTAGGATGTGTTGCTTGTAGATTCAAGCTTTCACCAAGAAAACTCAAGTTTGGTGTAAAAACCTAGATTTAGCCTAAATCTAACAAGGTGAGTTCAAGTTGCTTTGTGAAAACTATTGTCGGTCCAACAATACTTTATAAGTTTATAGAATAACAACACAATAAGATTACCAACCTGTTTGATATATAAAATAACGATTACAGGATTGATCTATGAAGCTTGGATTTGTGTTCTCTATGTTTTCTCTCTTTTTCACCTTGACGTGTGTGTTTGTATGTGTGATAAGTGATCTGATCTTGAGAGACTAGAGATACACTTAATCTACCAAGTGTGTTGAACACACAATCTAAGTTAATATCTAGATATTTGATCTAGATATTAAATCTAATATAAACTAGAAACTAACTAATAATTAATAAAGCTAACTAATAACTTTATCTAACTATTACAATATTATAACTTAGATATTAAATCTAAGTAAACTAAAACAATTACATTGACATTTATTACAAATAGACATAGACTTTTATATCGAGAGTCGACGTTCCGACTTTAGCTTCAGATTGCGATCTTCAGTTTGGATGATCTGGAATCCAATGAGACTGTGGTCTAACAATCTCCCCCTTTGGATCAAGATCATTTAATAAAAAGATTTATCCAATTCAGTCTTCTTGTTCAGCTTAGAAGATGCAATCTCTTTCTCTGAAATCAACATGTCTTCAATAGAATAATCTCTCCTTTTGAAGAGTAGACGTGATTCTTGAAACATGTGATCTTTGCCATTACTTCTGTAGTCATTCTCCCCCTTTTTGATGTTAAGTGCAACGACTTCATCAAAATTTGTGGTAAGAAATGTCAATCTGACGGTTAGAGCCCCTGATTCGTCAATTCATAAGAGATTCATCCAGATCTTTGCAAATCCAGACAAATTAGATGTGTAACACCTGAATCAACTAATGAATCAGTTAGAATGCCTGTCAGTAACACTAAGTCACTGTGTGTAACGAATACACTTTGGAAAGGAGTTGTTTGATGTTGACTCCCCCAGGGCTTCCATTTAATCATCGAAACACCACAAAGGTAATTTCTATAAACGTTATGGCAAAGAAACTAAATCCTTGTGTGTTCGGGCTTGTGTTTGAAAGAATTAAGCACGGATGATTGCTTATTGGCTCAAAATTGTGTAAACCACTGAGACAACAGTAAGTTAAACACAGACTCAATGTGCATGATTGAAGTGCGAAGGTGGGGCAGACTTCCTTCTTTTCAATATCTAGATTTTCCGAATGAAAATCAGATAGCATATGTGTTGCATCCCCTTTGAAAATGAAACATTTTCTTTTTGAGAAGAAAATGAGTAGATGGTGAGGTTTGATCAAGAGTTGGCATGGGTTAGTTGCCTGTTTCAATAATGATCACCAAAGAATTGTGAATCACTAGAATTGTGGCTACCCGGCTCAGAAAAAGTTGGTGCAGAGTTGTGATATTCTTTTAACTCTGTTCTCACACGCTCTTTCTTTTAAACCTTTTTGCTTTCTCTAATCACACTCATTCCTTTTATATTTGCACACTCAATCACTAAGGATTAACTTCTTGGGTAGAAATCACTGGTTAAGGTGATTCCATTGAAGTTGTGTTAATTCCTAGCACAATGATTCGTTGTTTTCCTATGATGCATGTGATGCTCAGATTGGTTTAACTATTTCAGTTAAAGCACAATTTAGATCATGAAAACATTTAAAATACACTCCCAAAATATAAAATGTGATGAAAAATCGGGAAGTGGTTTGAACATTAAAAACAATGTTTTCGATGATTGAAAGTTGTCCTTCTTTCAACCATATGTGAGATGAAGATATAGAATTATACCTTTACGTATGATCTCCCATCTCATGAAGCTAAGCTTTAAGTCATAGAAATATGAACTTGTAAGCTTCTCTCAAAAATTCTGCAAAAGTCTAATGTCAAGTCAAAGTAATAATTATTCACTTATATTGAAAAGACAAAAAGCAGTAAAACTTTTTAAAGTATGAGTCCTGATCTGAAATAATCAGAAGTCATGTCCGAACTCCCTTTTTGATTTGAAGAGCTCCCCCTAAAATCTTGTATAACAAAAAAAATTGGCATTAAAAGGTACATGCAACATTTTATGAGCTCCTCCTCGAAGTAATATTGACCAGATGTCAATTTCTTCTCATTCTCCCCCTTGGATCATGAACATTTTGATAGAATGACAGATATCAATCAGAGTTAAGAATGAAGAAATGATGAAAAAGTATACAATAGAAAACTTTGTTAGGTAATTACCGATTATATCTTAAGATTTAGCATACCAAGCTTAGAGACAAGAAAGTTGAACCTCTTTTCATCTAAGGGTTTGGTGAACAAATCGGCAAGTTGATAATCAGTCTTTACAAAGAAAAGTTCAATTGTTCCTTTTTCAACATGATCTTTAATAAAGTGATACCTGACGTCTATGTGCTTTGTCTTCGTGTGCTGAACAGGATTCGCTGTTATTGCGATGGCGCTCTTGGAGTCACAGTAGATCGGGGTCTTGTTAAAGTGGAAACCGTAGTCGCGTAATTGAGTTCTCATCCACAAGACCTGAGAACAGCAGCTAGCAGCAGCTACATATTCTGCTTCTGCCGTGGAAGTTGAAATGCAAAGTTGCTTCTTTGATCCCCAACTTACTAATTTGTCACCGAGGAACTGCACATGTCCTGACGTGCTCTTCCTGTCTAACATACAACCTGCATGATCTGCATCTGTGTAGGCTGTTAGTTCAAAACTAGTATCTTTAGGATACCACAGACCGAGATTTGCAGTGCCCTTTAGATATCTGAAAATGCGCTTTACAACAGACAAATGGATTTCTTTAGGATTGGCCTGATATCTTGCACATAAGCATGTTGAAAACATTATATCTGGCCTACTAGAAGTAAGATACATTAAAGAACCTATCATCCCTCGATAAGTCCTAATATCAACAGCCTTTCCCGAAGGATCGCTGCCAATCTTAGTACCTGGTGCCATTGGGGTACCAATCGGTTTAGAATTTTCCATTTGGAACTTCCGAAGAATATCCCTAATGTACTTTGATTGATTGATAAAGATACCCGTAGAAAACTGTTTTACTTGTAAACCGAGAAAGAAATTCATCTCTCCCATCAAGTTCATTTGAAATCTAGACACCATAAGGTTTGCGAAGTTCTTACAGTACTTAGTATTTGTAGAACCAAAGATAATATCATCTACATAGATTTGAATTAAAATGATATCGCCTTTTTCCTTTTTAATAAACAAAGTGGTATCCACCGTACCTTTTGAAAACCCAGACTTAACTAGAAAAGTGGAAAGGACATCATACCAGGCTCGAGGTGCTTGTTTCAGACCGTAGAGTGCTTTGTCAAGAATGTAGACGTGATTCGGATTCTCTTGATTGACAAAACCCTCTGGCTGAGAGACGTAGACTTCCTCCTTCAGAATTCCATTTAGGAATGCTGTCTTCACGTCCATTTGAAAGACCATGAAGTTTTTGTGGGCTGCGTAGGCTAGAAACATTCTGATTGCCTCTAATCGCGCCACAGGAGCATATGTTTCGTCATAGTCTATTCCTTCCTCTTGTCTGTATCCTTTGGCTACTAGGCGTGCCTTGTTTCTGATGACGGTTCCATCTTCGTCTTTCTTTATTTTGAACACCTATTTCGTACCTATTATGGTTTTACCTTGAGGTTTCGGTACGAGTCTCCAGACTTTAAGTGCATCGAACTGATTCAGCTCTTCTTGCATTGAGATCACCCATTCTGGATCAGCAAGTGCTTCCGATACGCGTGTTGGCTCGAACTTGCTCAGAACGGAGTCATGCATGCACAGGTTCATTGATGCTGACCTAGTTTGCACCGGTTTTGATGGATCGCCAATTATCTGGCTTATCGGGTGCTCTTTGGTCCATTTTTGTTCATGAGGCAGTGGACTAGATGATTGTATGTCAGTTGTATCATCTATAAATCCACTTGTACCTTCTTCTGTTTGTTCTGGAGGAATGATTGTTTCAGTTGAAGTGGTAGGTTCAGAAGGCTCAGCAGGTACAGCTTGATCTGGCTGTAGATGGACCTGTACAGTATCTCCTACTGTTTTAGCTACTTCTGTCTCTTTATCACATGGAACTTCTTCAACTGTTGGAGTCGGCATTTGAATTGTAATTTCTTTTTGAATCGGGGCGTTTGATTCAATAGAGTCATCTGTACTGGTTGGATGAGTAGTCGTTAAGTCTTCCATCCTGTCAACCACAACAGATTTCTTTACATTAGATCCAAGAAATTCATCATAAAACAATTCAAATAATAAATCTAAATCAGATAAATGGTTAGTTGAAGTTGAAGCTTCGTCTGATTTAGTCTGTTGAGACGCAGGTTCTGGACTGAGTTGCCCAGAAGCTGGTACTCCGGTTATAACGGGTTCTGAACGTTGTTGTTCGGAAGCCATATCTTCATCAAAGGTGACGTTGACGCTTTCAATCACCGTCTTTGTCTTCTTTAGATAGACACGATATGCAGTTGAAGTCGAGGAATATCCAATGAAGATTCCTTCATCTGCCTTAGCGCTGAATTTGTTGAGATTCTCCCTATCGTTTAATACGAAACACTTACATCCAAATATATGGAAATATTTGATTGTCGGTGTTTTGTTGTTGATTAACTCATAAGGAGTCTTCTTGAACCTTCGATGAATCATGGAACGATTCTGTGTGTAGCACGCGGTCGAAACAGCTTCTGCCCACAAAAATAGAGGTAAGTTGGAATGACTTAGCATAGTACGAGCAGCCTCGACTAGCGTTCGATTTCTTCTTTCAACTACTCCATTTTGTTGAGGCGTTCGAGCAGCAGAGTATTGATGTGAAATCCTGACAGATTCGAGATATTCTTCAACTTTGTTGTTCTTGAACTCTGTGCCGTTGTCTGTTCTTAGAATCTTGACCGGTTTCTGCAGATTCACCTGGGTCGTCTTCATGAATGTAATGAGGACATCTGGTGTCTCATTCTTTGAACGTAGAAACTTGACCCATGTGTATCGCGAATAATCGTCCACGATCACGAGTATGTACTTCTTTCCGCCTAAGCTTTGAGTGCGCATTGGACCGCATAGATCCATATGCAATAACTCTAAAGGAGCATTGGTACTTGGTTCTGGCTTCGGTTTATGAGGTGCCCTCTTCATCTTGCCCTTCTCACAAGCTGCACAAAGATGTTCTCTTTCATATCTCAGCTCTGGAAGTCCTTTGACGAGCTTTCCACTGACCAGGTTGTTGATGTACCGAAAGTTGAGGTGAGAAAGACGTCGATGCCATAACCAACTTTGTTGCATCGAAGCTTTCGATAGTAGACAAACTTGTTTGTCAGTCTGGACATCTGATAAGTTGATTGTGTAGAGGTCTGATTCTCGTGTACCGACCAAGAGTTCTTCGCCTTCTTCATTGCGAACAGAACAGCTCTTGGCTTTGAAGTTGACCTCTAAGTCTTTGTCACAGAACTGGCCTATACTGAACAAGTTGTGTCCTAAGCCTTCTACATTGCTCACCCTCTTGACAGTTACATTGCCGTGTTGTACATCACCATATCCCATGATTGGAGAAAACTGGTCGTTGCCAAATCTTACTGTTCCACAATATTTGTCTTTGTAATTGGACAGTATCTCTTTTTGACCTGTCATGTGTTTGGAACATCCGCTGTCCAAGAACCACGTATGACTAGTCTGCATAAGAGAAATTAGAAATTTAGATTTGTATATGACAACATTGGAATATACACTTTGGTCATCGAAGTGCGGGTCTTGAACTGATTTGTTCAAAAGCCTATTTTGACTTTGATGTTCGGGTTTTGAACTGCATTATCCAAAAACCTATTTTGACTTTGAAGAACGAGTCCTGATCTGTACATAATCAGAAGTCGCTTTCTCTTTATGCTTTGTGTGCCTGCAACACAGATTTCGCCTTAGGTACCCATTGGAATTTGGGTCCTGCTGTGTTAGCACATGATTTTGGTATCCATTTCAAATTGGATCCTATTTTCTTTTGAAATGCATGAGAAGAATTGGTATGAGATGAATGCACATGGTAATTTCCAAACCAATCTTCAGAATCTTGACAAGATATAAATATATGTTGATCATAAAAAGAAGACTTTCCAGCAGATAAAGATAACTGAAATAATTGCTTCATTGTATATTGTTTACGAGAAACAGCAAGTTTTGGGTTCAAAACAGCAATATCAGCAATTACAACATCTTTAGTAAGCGAAGTCTTATTACAATTAACACTACTAGACGTTAAGACGGTCTTGTCAAAGTTCCGTTTGGGTTGCCACAGAGAATTTGCTTCTGGCCTTTGATTTCTCATATCTGAAACATGTAAAGTTGGTGAGTTAGACCTTGGAGCAACAAACGAATGCTTCTTCTTGGAATTACCAGTAGTGGTCGGTTTCTGTGAATGCTGAGATATTTTCTTACCTTTAGCACTCTTAGCGTTCACAGAGACTGATTTATCAACGAAAGCTTTTGTTGATTTTGCACTGTTCACAGGCTTACTGGTTTTTCTTAAAGTTTTCTTCACAAAAGATGAATGGTTGGGAAGTTGTGTATTAAAGTCAAAGAGATTGGAACCATCATCTAAACTACCGTCAGAGTTCAAAAAATCAATTCCTTTATTTGATGAACCAGACAAATCATTAGAGTTTGAAGCTTTTGAAAGAACAGAATTTGAAAACACGGTTGTAAATATGCTTTGTTCAATATTTATCATAAGTCTTACATCTGATAAGGAAGTCTCGAGTTCAGAAATTTTACGTTCTAAAACGAGAGGAGGGACATATAATTTACCTTTGATAGGCTTCGCCTCCATTTCCTTTACAGAATAACTTGGAAAGAAATCACTTGAAAGTGGTTCCTTCTTTTTATATATTGGGTTTTCATCATAACTATTATTCAACTTCGCATAATAAAATGGAAGATGAACTTTAGCTGATTTCATCCGTTTTTCCGTTTCATTGGCTTCATCCTCTTTTGACAGTTTAGTCCAAAAGGTTTTAAACGCGGGGAGTCTGCGGGCTAATTGCATATTTAGATGATCATAAAGTCCAGGAACTTCAGACATCCCCTTTTCTAGACAGTGAGGATTCTTATAACCGATTCCCCATCTCTCTGTTTCCTCTTTGGGTTTGTTCAGAAAAATAGTTTGTTCAGTTTGACCCATTTTATACAACTTCTCTTCCAAACTTTTTAGTTTTCCTAACAAAGAAAAGTTCTCTTTTGTACAAGAAGCATGCAACTTTTTAAGCTCAAAAATATCTATTGCACCTTTTAACAGTTGAGATTTAAGATCAGAATTCTCTTTTAGAATTATTGTCTTTTCCTTAGCATTGGTGTCATTTTCTTTATGTAAAACCTCAATTAATACTTTCTTCTCAGCAATTTCATTGCTAAGTTTCTGTATCAACTGGTTTTTGTCTGTCATGACACCATTATTTTGTTTAGGATTAGATTCTAACTCTCTTTGTTTCATACTCTAGATGTCATCCTGTTTGATATAAGAGAAAAACTTGACAGATATGATCGTTAACTTAGGCAAAATTTGATCACACAAGAAATTTTGTCCCCCTAGGCAGACTTAGCACGGGGGCAACGCCCTTGCGGGGGTATGGGGGCAGCGCCCCTAGAGAAAAAATTTACGACTAATAAAGACCCTATTACAGTTTCGAAAAGTTCTCAGAAAAATATTCTAAGTGAGGTTTGCGATTCTGAGCTATGCGGGTCTGAGCTATGCGGGTCTGAGGTATGCGGGTCTTTGAGGAATGCGGGTCCTTTGAGAACCGAAAAGTTCAGCTTTGCGGGTGCTTTGGGACCCGAGTTTTTTTTTTTTGAGGATTGCGGGTCCTTTGAGAGCCGCAAAGTAAGGAATGCGGGTTATGTTGGAACCGCAAAGTAAGAAATGCGGGTGCTTGAGACACGCAAAGTTTAGGTATGCGGGTCACTTGAGACACGCAAAGTTGAGAAATGCGGGTTATTCAACCTCTGGAATGCGGGTGTTCGACCTGTTCTTCTGAAAATCGTATGAATCTTGTTCCTGAAACGATTTAGCAACACCAAACTCTACCAATATGTCTAGAATCACTTCTAGAACTGAATGTAAGCACTCGATCTCACTAAAACACTCTTTTTCGAAATAAGATCAATGGCACAGTAACTTACCCACTTCGACTGTTTTCACTTAAAATCACCAAATTGGAACTCGATTTAAGCTTAATAATGAAATCAAATAGCAACAACTCGATCTAGCATGTAGTACGATCACAACCTGATCGATTCTAACACCTATAACACTTAAAATCACAAAATCGAATTTTGTTCAAGAACACAGAGTCGTTTTTCTCATAAACTTGTTTTTGATCTTAATCAGGCTCTGATACCAATTGTCGGTCCAACAATACTTTATAAGTTTATAGAATAACAACACAATAAGATTACCAACCTGTTTGATATATAAAATAACGATTACAGGATTGATCTATGAAGCTTGGATTTGTGTTCTCTATGTTTTCTCTCTTTTTCACCTTGATGTGTGTGTTTGTATGTGTGATAAGTGATCTGATCTTGAGAGACTAGAGATACACTTAATCTACCAAGTGTGTTGAACACACAATCTAAGTTAATATCTAGATATTTGATCTAGATATTAAATCTAATATAAACTAGAAACTAACTAATAATTAATAAAGCTAACTAATAACTTTATCTAACTATTACAATATTATAACTTAGATATTAAATCTAAGTAAACTAAAACAATTACATTGACATTTATTACAAATAGACATAGACTTTTATATCGAGAGTCGACGTTCCGGCTTTAGCTTCAGATTGCGATCTTCAGTTTGGATGATCTGGAATCCAATGAGACTGTGGTCTAACAACTATGTACATGCCAAAATGTGTATTTAAAAGTAATAATATGTTTACTTGGTATTTATTAATGTGTTGAGGATTTGACATAACTTTCATATTTGGTAAACTTTGGTTGATAAATCTTATGAAATGCCTATATTTGGCTTTTGAATATTTTGACGAGTAAATCTCATAATTGGGTTCTTTTGGATGATTTATTGTACAAATGGAGTCTATTTGATGGTTTATATATTTTTAGTTTATTTGGTTTTATAAGCCATTTGGAAAATGCACGTTATCGTGTTATGAGGCATTTTGGAAACATAAGGGTATGAGTTCATTTGGAAAATGATTTACTCGACCAATGATGAGTTTTGGGTTAATCGTATCTTGAGATATGTGTCTGCGTAAATGCCAATTAAATATGTTTTATTATTTGAGGACCTTTATTTGATGGTCAATTAAGTTTTGAGCATTTTGACTCAATTTTGACTTAAAAGAATTTTGAAGACATTTGTTCGGTTTTAATAGTTCAATGTAGAGTTTTGGTTATGATATGCATATATTGCATCTTATTTGAAAATTACATGTTTTGAGTGCGTTAGTCATTCATTTGGAGTCATGTAATGGTTTAGACTGTAATGCAATGGATCCATAGGCATAGGAGTCGGTTTTAGTGGAATGAACATCTTCGTTTGAAACGTGGAATAGGCATGGGGTCTCAGATGGGTAATAGTTTTGGACTTTAAAGTCGGGCAACGACCAATGACCAATAATTGTAATCCCCATAATGTACCAAGAAATAGGCATTAGGTCAAGATGGGTAATAGTTGTGGACTTCAAAGTCGGGCAACGACCAACGACCACTAATTGTAATTTCTTATGAATGATGAAATATAGAATTAATGGAATGACTATTGATTCGTAGTGGGGCTCTTGAACATGTATATGTGACTTAATTTTGTGTTCCATCACATTCAATGGAATCGGGTCTCCCCCGTCACCGAATGGTGAATTTTGGATATATTAGTTCTAGATAGTGTAATATCCATGTTTTAAATGTTATTTAGGTTGGGTAAGTAACTACAAATTGTGACTTTGATATGGGATCCCCTCCACATATATTAAGGTTTGAATGAAGTAGTTATTTCCATGTTTTGGTATTTTGATTTTATCTTATTTATGCTTCGCGTGAGTTATTGGGTTTAGTTCCACGTTTTCGGAGTATTTATATTTAAGCGTTTCATCACGAAAAATGGGATTCTTGGAAAAGACGACACTATTTATTCTAAAAATTTTGCATAGTGGCAAATACGATTTAAATAATATTATTTCCGTTTTAATGATTATATAGTGATGAAAACTCTTGAACTCACTAGGCGTTAAGCCTAACTGTTAAGTCTAAATATTGTATCCAAGATTTAATATGGAAAGTCAAACTTGTAAAAGTCAATAATGTCAATATTGTCTTAGTCATAGCTTGTTTAGTTTCTTTAGCCTTTAAGGCTTTGTAATAGATAGGTAGTATATATAGGGTTTGTCTTGTAATCATGTAATAACGCTTCTAGAGAACTTGATTGTAACTTTCAGACTTGTAGTTAATATTCAAGATCTACTTTCTCTCTCTCTACTCTCTCTCTAGACATTAATGTTGATTTTATGAGAATTGCTTGATTGTATTGGGATTTTATGATTAACAATTTGGTATCAGAGCTGAACCAAACTTTTCAGAATTGATTTGATCATGATTTGAATTGAAATCTTGAGTTTTAAAATCGAAAATTTGATTTTTTCGGAATTTTTTCAAGAACTCGTGTTCTTCACTGTTTCATCCGAATTTTGTTGCTAAAATCGTTTTTAATGCAAGAAATTGGATTAATTGCATGCGATTTATGTTGGTGATTGATTCTTGTTTTGATTTCATATCGTAATTCATTCTTTTCAATGTCAATTTTTAATTTTTTGAGTTTTTCTTGAACTCGAGTTCGGTCTCTGTTCTTGATCAAAATTGTGCAAATTGTTGTTTTCAATCTGAATTTGTTAGTATATTTGAGTTTCGTACTGTTTGTTGATGATTCTGATAAGTTCTTGAGATCAAATGTGCAGGTTTGAATCGAATTGAGAAAGAAACTATCAAGATTCACGGTTTGCGCAACATTCATACACTTTACGCAAGGTTCATAGACGGTTTGCGCAAGATACATAAAAGGCTTGCGCAAGGATTGAAAATGATACTTTGCGTTTAAAGGCATATACGCAAAGGATTGAAAAGTAATATTTGCGCATCCTTCAGAATACTCAAAGTGTACTTTGCGCATCATGTCTCATTCGCAAACCTAGTTTGCGTATCACACAGGACCCGAGAATCATACTTTACGCATCCTTAGGCGTACGCAAGTCTCATTTGCGCATCTTTCAGCTTACGCAAAGTCCACCTTGCGCATCAAGCCCAATACGCAAACCTTAGTTTGCGCATCACTCAGTTCACACGAAGCTTATCTCACTTTGCGCATCTAACCCAATACGAGAACCATTCTTTGCGTATCACACTGGTTCTGAAAAGCTGTTCTTTGCGCATCTCATTGCATACGACAAGTTATTCTTTACGCATCTCATTGCATACGAAAAGCTACTCTTTGCGCATCTTCAAGTGTTGTTCAAATTTTCATATTTTTCGAAAATTTTCAATTCAATCTGATTTTTGATTTTCTGATACATAGTTTGGAACGGTCATTCACTTCAAGCAGTTTATTTTTCTTTCAAGATGTCAATTTTCTACAAATCTGATATATCTGGTATTGAAGTTGAACGAAATGATCTGAAATTGAAAAATTCAGAATACCTCAAAAGGATTCAGGAGTTGCAACTTAAATTGTTCAACTGTGTTAAAACTCCTGAATGTATAGAGTGTACTAAGAATCTTTCTAAATTTTCAGATATCATCTATGAGAAGGATAAAGAGATAAAAGAGAAAGAAAGAGAGATTTTAAATCTTCAAAGCCAACTGAAGAGAACTGAACAGAAATTATCTGAGCCACAAGCAGAATCAGTTGAGCTTCAAAACAAGCTGAAGGCTTTCAAAGAGAAGATGAAGAGATTGGAATCTGAGAATACTGATCTTAGAAAGAATATATCTGACTTGGATCAACAGCTTGCTGAAAATAAAGCTGATTTTGAAAAAGAAAAGAAAAGTTTTTCAAAGAAATTCTCAGAGTTCTCAAAGAAGTGTTATGAAGAGAAGAAGTCAGTGGAGCTTAAATGCATTAAGCTTTCTCAACAAATCTCTGATTTTGAAAAAGTACTGATTTTGGAAAGAGAGAAATTTGAGAAAGAAAAGAAGGCCATAGAACAAAAGAATGTAGGATTATTCAAAGAATTATCCGGCCAGAGAAATGAGTCTGAGAAAGGTTTTGAAGAAGAAAGGTCTATCTTTGAGTCTGAAATCAAAAAGCTAACTTCTAAGTTATCTGAACTGTCTGCTTCTGCACTGAAAGAGCAAAAGACAAAGTCTGAGTTCTCAAAGAAGATTGATCAACTTGTGAAAGAAAGAGACATCTTTACATCAAAGATCAAAGAACTTGAAAAGTCTGCCTCAAGTTCAAATCAGAAATTTGTCTCTTCACAAAGGTCAGTGAAATCCTTTAATTAGATTCGTCGATCTAACATCTTCTTTGATGAATATATAGATGGTTCAGATACATATCCAAGGAAAAGAAGTTACAAGAAAGAGAAACTGGTCTGGATGAAGAAATCTGTCAAATATGACAAGAAAGTTGAGCTGAATGGAAAAACATCATGTGTACATACTCATAAAGCCAAAAAGAACAAAGAGCATAAAGGTAAACCTGACTTGAAATACTCAAAAGATCAATTACTCAGGTTGTCAGGTACTAAACATTATTGTTCTTACTGTTGTACACATGATCATATCCACAAGACCAGTGATCATTTCTGGTATGGTTTTTACTCCATAACCCCCACACGAACTGCAACTAACATTTCTGGACCCGAATACCAGTGGGTACCAAAGAAGAAAACTGATTCTTTGTTGCAGGAAACACAAGTCAAGGGGAATAAGAAAGATGATGGCTTTTGAACATAGCAGTTTAAAACCCGGACTTCAATGTCAAGATTATGGCTCTTAAGTAAATCAGCTCAAGACCCAGACTTCAAAGTAATTTGACTTCTAAACACAAACAGTTTAGGACTCGAACCTCAGCGATCAAAAGACCTTACTCCTGTGTTTTTTCATCCGATGGATATGATGGTCTACATCCCAAGAGAATTGATCTGATCTCTATCCTATACTGTTTTACTGATAGATCTTTCTGATATGATGGTCTACAATTCAAAAGGGAGTGTCTGATCTCTATCCTGTTTTAACTGACATATTTCAGATGCCTAATTTATAGGAGGAGTAAAGGTGATGGCTTCTGATCATATAACAGATCAGGACCCGTTTTTCAATGATCAAAGAAGGATATTATGCCAATATCCATGGGGAGCTCAAAAGATATAAATCATTTAATCATGATTTGAAGGGGAGCTAAAAAGGTAAATATTTTCTGATCCTAGATCTCTGATTGTTTGGAAGAAGAACAACTTTCAAGCATGAAAAACACTTTCTTAAATGTTCAAACCACTTCTTTTTTCTCAAAAGTTTTCATGAATTTAGAAGTTAGATTTTAAATGTTTTTCAATTCTGAGCGTTAAAGTTTAACTGACCGTGTGTTTCAAAAGATCAATACTCGTGTATTATCTTGTCTATATACTGTAAAGTATTCACACACACACGTTCAGTACTTCATTTTGAAATTGTTATTACCATGTCTCATAAAGAAACAATTTTTCGATGGTAATACCCCCGTTTGCAATTCACTGTTGTTGAGCAACTATCATCATTTCTACTCATTGAGCGTTCATTGCTAAATTGTTTATATTTGTTCATATAAACAAAATTTCCAATTCTTTGATACCTTAGCCATTTCATTTGATATGATCTTAATCATTGTCAGATTCTCAAAACATTTCTATTCTTTCTTGATTATTCATTCATATAAAGTTTTGAGAAATCTTAAATGTTTAAAAAATGCTCAAATTTCATTTTTGATTTTTGATGAGCATACATACACTGACATATGATTTCTTGTGCTTTACATATCAAGAAAATCATTGACCAGCATGTACTTTTAGGAACATGGGATTCAGTGTGAGTGCTTAATAAATCTTCCATGGATTCACGATAACCAGTGTTTCCTACCCCGGAAGAAATCCTTTGAGTGATTGAGGGGAGAGGGGTCTAAAAGAATTGAGTGTGGGAGTGAATTGAGGTAAAATGGAAATGAGAGATTTGTTAGATGTGAGCTTATATGTTTAAAAGAAAGAGGGTGTGAGAACAGAGTTAAAAGAATATCAGAACTCTAAACCAAACATCTTTCTGAGTCGGGCAGCCACATTACTGATTGGTTCACATTTCTTTGGTGACCATCATTGAAATAGGCAAATAGCACATGCCATCTCTTGCATTAACCCCACCAGCTACTCATTCTTTTCTTAAAAAGAGAATGTTTCACATTTTCTGGGGAAGCAGCACATAATCTATCGGATCTTCTTTTGGAAGATACTGATATTGAAAAAGAAGGAAAGTTGCCCCACCTTCGATCCTTTCTCATGCACTTTTAGTCCATGTACAATCATTATTGTCTCAGTGATTTACATACTTCGAGCCTTATGAAACACAATCATTGTGCTAATTCTTTCAAACACAAGCACGAGCACACAGAGAATTTGTTTTTCTGTCAGAACATTCATAGAATTACCTTGTGTTTTTCAATGATTGAATGGAAGTCCTGGGGAGTCAACATCAAACCAACTCCTTAAATTGTACATTCATTGTACACAGTAACTTTGTGTTACTGACAGACATTTCTAACTGTTTCATTTGTTGAATCAGGGTTACCACGTCCATTATGTCTGAATTTGAAAAGATTCGGATATATATTGTTCATGATTCGGCTCTTCAGATCAAAGCGCGCCTATTGTCAAAGGGGAGATTGTTATTTGGTTACAAAAGGGGTGATCAAAGTCTATGCTGAAATTGAAGAATTTTTGATGATTATGATGCTCTTAATCATCAAAAAGGGGGAGAATTATACAAAGATCAATTTCAAAGTTATGAAGAGTTGTCAAAGTTCAAAAAGACAAGTCAGAAATTCAAGTCAGAAATTCGAATTGCTTCCAAAGATGGTTCAGAGATCAAAGTGATGAAGATACTTGTTTGTCTGTTACCGTCAACATTTCAAAGATGTTTCAAAGATGAAGTTTCATGTTCAAAGATGTTTCATGTATTATAATTTTCGTTCATGACTTGTTGACTTTTAAAGTTTCAAAGAGAAAAAGACTTTCCAAGATTCTTCAAGAGCTGAAAGATTAAAGATTGTTAAAGCTTCAAAGAGACAAAAGCTGAAGAATCAAGAGTTGAAGATCAGTATCATTTTTTTATTAAATCTTGAATACAAAGGGGGATATTGTTAAGTCTAAATATTGTATCCAAGATTTAATATGGAAAGTCAAACTTGTAAAAGTCAATAATGTCAATATTGTCTTAGTCATAGATTGTTTAGTTTCCTTAGCCTTTAAGACTTTGTAATAGATAGGTAGTATATATAGGGTTTGTCTTGTAATCATGTAATAACGCTTCTAGAGAACTTGATTGTAACTTTCAGACTTGTAGTTAATATTCAATATCTACTTTCTCTCTCTCTACTCTCTCTCTAGACTTTAATGTTGATTTTATGAGAATTGCTTGATTGTATTGGGATTTTATGATTAACAATTTGGTATCAGAGCTGAACCAAACTTTTCAGAATTGATTTGATCATGATTTGAATTGAAATCTTGAGTTTTAAAATCGAAAATTTGATTTTTTCGGAATTTTTTCAAGAACTCGTGTTCTTCACTGTTTCATCCGAATTTTGTTGCTAAAATCGTTTTTAATGCAAGAAATTTGATTAATTGCATGCGATTTATGTTGGTGATTGATTCTTGTTTTGATTTCATATCGTAATTCATTCTTTTCAATGTCAATTTTCGATTTTTTGAGTTTTTCTTGAACTCGAGTTCGGTCTCTGTTCTTGATCAAAATTGTGCAAATTGTTGTTTTCAATCTGAATTTGTTAGTATATTTGAGTTCCGTACTGTTTGTTGATGATTCTGATAAGTTCTTGAGATCAAATGTGCAGGTTTGAATCGAATTGAGAAAGAAACTATCAAGATTCACGGTTTGCGCAACATTCGTACACTTTGCGCAAGGTTCATAGACGGTTTGCGAAAGATTCATAAAAGGCTTGCACAAGGATTGAAAATGATACTTTGCGTTTAAAGGCATATACGCAAAGGATTGAAAAGTAACATTTGCGCATCCTTCAGAATACTCATAAAGTGTACTTTGCGCATCATGTCTCATTCGCAAACCTAGTTTGCGTATCACACAGGACCCGAGAATCATACTTTACGCATCCTTAGGCGTACGCAAAGTCTCATTTGTGCATCTTTCAGCTTACGTAAAGTCCACCTTGCGCATCAAGCCCAATACGCAAACCTTAGTTTGCGCATCACTCAGTTCACACGAAGCTTATCTCACTTTGCGCATCTAACCCAATATGAGAACCATTCTTTGCGTATCACACTGGTTCTGAAAAGCTGTTCTTTGCGCATCTCATAGCATAAGACAAGTTATTCTTCACGCATCTCATTGCATACAAAAAGCTACTCTTTGCGCATCTTCAAGTGTTGTTCAAATTTTCATATTTTTCGAAAATTTTCAATTCAATCTGATTTTTGATTTTCTGATACATAGTTTGGAACGGTCATTCACTTCAAGCAGTTTATTTTTCTTTCAAGATGTCAATTTTCTACAAATCTGATATATCTGGTATTGAAGCTGAACGAAATGATCTGAAATTGAAAATTTCAGAATACCTCAAAAGGATTCAGGAGTTGCAACTTAAATTGTTCAACTGTGTTAAAACTCCTGAATGTATACAGTGAACTAAGAATCTTTCTAAATTTTCAGATATCATCTATGAGAAGGATAAAGAGATAAAAGAGAAAGAAAGAGAGATTTTAAATCTTCAAAGCCAACTGAAGAGAACTGAACAGAAATTATCTGAGCCACAAGCAGAATCAGTTGAGCTTCAAAACAAGCTGAAGGCTTTCAAAGAGAAGATGAAGAGATTGGAATCTGAGAATAGTGATCTTAGAAAGAATATATCTGACTTGGATCAACAGCTTGCTGAAAATAAAGCTGAGTTTGAAAAAGAAAAGAAAAGTTTTTCAAAGAAATTCTCAGAGTTCTCAAAGAAGTGTTATGAAGAGAAGAAGTCAGTGGAGCTTAAATGCATTAAGCTTTCTCAACAAATCTCTGATTTTGAAAAAGTACTGATTTTGGAAAGAGAGAAATTTGAGAAAGAAAAGAAGGTCATAGAACAAAAGAATGTAGGATTATTCAAAGAATTATTCGGACAGAGAAATGAGTCTGAGAAAGGTTTTCAAGAAGAAAGGTCTATCTTTGAGCCTGAAATCAAAAGGCTAACTTCTAAGTTATCTAAACTGTCTGCTTCTGCACTGAAAGAGCAAAAGACAAAGTCTGAGTTCTCAAAGAAGATTGATCAACTTGTGAAAGAAAGAGACATCTTTACATCAAAGATCAAAGAACTTGAAAAGTCTGCCTCAAGTTCAAATCAGAAATTTGTCTCTTCACAAAGGTCAGTGAAATCCTTTAATTAGATTCGTCGATCTAACATCTTCTTTGATGAATATATAGATGGTTCAAATACATATCCAAGGAGAAGAAGTTACAAGAAAGAGAAACTGGTCTGGATGAAGAAATCTGTCAAATATGACAAGAAAGTTGAGCTGAATGGAAAAACATCATGTGTACATACTCATAAAGCCAAAAAGAACAAAGAGCATAAAGGTAAACCTGACTTGAAATACTCAAAAGATCAATTACTCAGGTTGTCAGGTACTAAACATTATTGTTCTTACTGTTGTACACATGATCATATCCACAAGACCAGTGATCATTTCTGGTATGGTTTTTACTCCATAACCCCCACACGAACTGCAACTAACATTTCTGGTTTAATTCATGACCGATTAGCGAATTTATATTTGATCCAATTTAATTTGTTCAAGGTTTATTATAAGCATATATTTATTTTGAGTAAATAATTTCATCATATCGTTTTTTTAAATAATTAGATTGGTTAACTAGTCTTCTGTTTTTTGCGCCCATTTCATTGTGCATGATCTCTCTTTTAATTAGTCTTTGTTTTTCCTATACGTAAGAAGTAGCCTTCGTGTGTAAAGAAAGTGGTTTGAAACAATCATTTGTGTAAGAACTTTCAAAAGTTTGTTGTTTATGAAGTTTTGGCCATAACTCCTCTACTTACTCATAATCACGATTTACGAAATAAATCATCAAAAAATGTTGGTATGTTCTTAAGCGCAAGGGTACCAACTTGTTCGTGAAACATCGAGCACATTCTACATTATGGAAAGTCAACCGGTAAAAAGCAACAAAAGCCTGTAATGAAGGAGGACTTTCATCGACAAACTGAAAAAGCCAAGCCACAATTATGTTTTAGAAGTTGTCAAGTCAAACGAAGCTGCTAGGTTGAATGATTATAGTAACTTCTCCTTTCTTCTTGAAAGAGCTAATGGAATAAGCATGCAACATCAACCTTTAATGATGCATGAAAGTCTTGGATTGACTTTTTGTAATGGCATATGAATAATCCCAAAAAATTTAGAGGCTCAAGATAACATCAACTTCTTCTATGACACCATCTTGTAAACAAGGGACAAGTTTTCTTCTTAAAAACTTTAACTACAACAATATGCAAACATAATACTTCAAAATGCAATAAAACTCGGTTTACTTCTTATTTACTGTAATAAAAATTCTTTTCTTAATCGATGCAACATAATTTAAAATAATTTAAATTTTTTTTGGCTAATAACATGTTGATTTTGTGACATGTAATCATGCGAATACCTGTTTTTATGAAACTAGTACACTTGTGAGCTAGGTTATAAGATTTTGAGGTCTCGACCAAATTCATGCACAAGATTTATTTCTAAAATAAGTTGCATGAATTCTATCATATTTTTTTTTCAAATCACCGTGTGTGTTGTATTATGAAATTTTGGAAAGTGTTTTAACACATACAAGATTTCAAACCATGATGATGTTAAACACGCACGAATTGTTCTCTTGCATAATTCATCCACTTCTCATGCTTCTCACGTTAACCTTAACTTCTCACACGATCCTCCACCTATATATATATATATATATATATATATATATATATATATATATATATATATAGAGAGAGAGAGAGAGAGAGAGAGAGAGTGAATTGTGGATTTGGTCCTGTGGTTTTGTGTTTTCTTTGACCATGGTCTTCATTCTATGTTTATTGTGGATATAGTCCCCGTGGTATGCAATATATTGTGGCTAGGGTCCCTGAACACTAACACCGTTAACTTTGAAAAGGTTAAAGACATCATGTGTCTTGCACACTATGGGTATAATTGCCAATTTACTTTTACCTTTGAATTTAACTTATACACCTTTAAAACAAAGAATACTAAATTATGGATTTAGTCCCTATGCATCACTCATCATCTTTAAAATCCATCTACCACCTCTCTTAATTTTTTTCATCCATTCTTCATTGTCAAAGTACAAGAAAAACTAATTTGTTAAAGTGCAAAAAAAGTTACTTGCATTTAAAAATAACAATTGTTTGAAACCAACACTACATTCCACAAAAGACAACTCATCAAAATAACAATTGTTTGAAACCAACATAGTAGTACTATTTTCGTTTGTTTTTACTTACCTTTTATCTTTTTTACGAAACAATTTATATATTTTTATTGTTAAAAATAACAATTGTTTGAAACCAATATAGTAGTGTTGTTTGAAACCAACATAGTAGTATTATTTTCAAAATAACAATTATTATTTTGATGGGTTCAAACAATTGTTATTTTGAGGGATTGTTTTTTTTGTGATGTAGTATTGGTTTCAAACAATTGTTATTTTTAAATGTAAGTAACTTTTTTTGCACTTTAACAAATTAGTTTTTTTTATACTTTGACAATGAAGAATGGATAAAAAAAATTAAGAGAGATGATATATGGGTTTTAAAGATGATGAGTGATGCATAGGGACCAAATCTAGAATTTAGTATTCTTTGTTTTAAAGGTGTATATGTTAAATTGTAATGGAAAAGTAAATTGACAATTATAACCATAAAGTGCAAGGCACATGACGCCTTTAAGCTTTCAAAGTTAACGGTGTTAGTGTTCAGGAGCCTTACAATATATCCACAATAAACATAGATAGGGACCAAATCCACAATTCACTCATATATATATATATATATATATATATATATATATATATATATATATATATATATATACGGGTTCATTTGTTAACACGATTATTTGTAGTAACTTTGTGAACCGAATCTTGACCGTTGTTATTGAGATTAAGGGTTGAAATTAAACCAATTAGCATTAATTCTTATTTATTAGATTTGTAATAATTAATTATATTGAACATATACGACAAGGGCTTTTGAGGAAATTCACAACCCCTTTTCACATTTAGTATATTCCCCAATGCTTAAATCATGGATATATCTCATCGTCACCCAAATCGAATCAAGCGAAGCCTCAATCATCGACATCAACATCGATATGTGAACATAAATGGACATGTATATAACGACTGCACATCTATGATCATTCATTACAGCTCATTCGAATCTGTTGAACGTATATGAACAATGTTGTTATAATCTTCATACTACCGGATATTCATACAAGTTAACTCGTTCATTAGAGTTCAGTCGATCAATGTTATTTTGTAACCTCCCCTTCATTAATGGTCACTTTGTAACTCCCAAGCCAAAAAGTCTAGAAAAAAACATAATAAAGTACCATTTCTACCCTTGGACATTTAATGATTTGTTCAAACCAACCAAGGATTAAAATGAATTCCTATTGGTTGAGAGTAGTTCATAAAGTTAATACAAATTGGGGGGTTAACAAAGTAACCTCCCTATATATATATATATATATATATATATATATATATAGACCTGGCAAATGTGTCGTGTCGTGTCGAGTTCAAAGTTAAACGGGTTGAAAATGTCTAACCCTAACCCGACCCGTTTAATAAACGAGTCAGAAAATCCCAACCCTAACCCGACCCGCCTAACCCGTTTAACTTTTATAAAACTAAAATTTAAAAATCGAAAATTCACAAAAAAAAATACAAATACAAAATTCAAATGAAAGCATTAGAAATCCAAATTTTATAGTTCAACATATAAATTATAACCAAATCTAAAACATTAAAAATCCAAAGCATTAAAAAGAAAACTTATAATATATATATATATATATATATATATATATATATATATATATATATATATATATATAGGGGAGCGATCAATTGGAAACCAGTATTACAATGGAAACTTTGGAAACCGAAATTAACCAATCAGTGAATTTCTTTTTTTTATTTTTATTTTTAATTGAAAAGGTTATTTCTGTCTTTTTCATTATTTCATAATATATATGGTAACTGTTATTATTATTATATTAATAATTATTTAATTTTAATTTAGCTTATATATGGTAATAATATCATTGATTAATTTAAAAATGAGATATTTAATTTAGGTAAATTATTTAATTTTAATTTAGCTTATAAATGGTAATAATGAAACAATAATGCTAACACGATGAACCTGATGAATCTATTTTCATTATGAAACAATAATACTAATACGATAAAACTGATGAATCTATTTTCATATACGGATATGCAACTGAACAGGTAATGAAACAAAAATGGGAAGTTAACAAAAATGGCACAAATTCATCATGTTTCATTATGAAATAATAATGCTAACACGATGAACCTGATGAATCTATTTTCATTATGAAACAATAATGCTAACACGATGAACCTGATGAAATCTATCATACAATGAAATCTGTAATCCACAAATTCATTCTGTTTCATCACAATATTAGATTGCGTGGGAAAATTTATAATAAAATGAAATTAAAAAAAATATTTTCTTACATTTTAAAAGAAAAATAATTTTTTTGATGAAAAGACAAATGCTCCTCGTTTTCATAGTAAGAAAAAATAACAAAATTTAGATTGTGTGGGAAATTTTATTTTTGGTTTCAAGTAATCTAAATAAAATAAACCTTTCTTGCCATATTTGAGACACAAAATCAAAAGACATATTTACCATTTTCATTAATTATTTTTATTTATTATTAATAAATTAATTAATTTACTACTATATATAATTCAAATGAATCTTAACCATTGATTATAAAGATCATTGACTGAAATTTGGTTTCCAAAGTTTCCAATGAAACTTGGTTTCCAATTGATACCACCCCTATATATATATATATATATATATATATATATATATATATATATATATATATATATATAGGGTCCCCTTCATTTGCTAACCGTGACATTGGTGCTAACCGTGCTAACCAAATTTCGACCAATCATAAGCTTCCTAAAGGTTTTGTTATGCCATTAATGCTATTAAATCTGAAAGGATAATATGGGAATTTGCTAAAAATCGCCCCATTTAATCTGTTTCCATATTTAAATGAGTTTTTTTAATTTGGTAGTTATTCTGATATTAAATATATCGCCCCATGTAATTTGTTTCCATATTTAAAAGAGCTTTTTAATTTGATAGTTATCATGATATTAAATATATTAATTTAAAATTTTATTTTGATTTTCATCTTATTAATTTGGTAATAGACAGAACTATGCATATATGCATTTGAGAAATATGTCTATATCCATATCCGATAGTTGTGCACATATACATGTATGATTATGGTGCATGTATGAATTTCCCCAAATGTACACATATGCATTTTCATTTACAGTGCACATATGCATGTATGAATTTCCCCAAATGTACACTTATGCATTTTCAATTACAGTGCACATATGTATGTAATATTTCAGCAAACATATTTCCATATTTAAAGCAATTTTTTAATTTGGTAGTTATCCTGATATTAAATGTATCGCCGCATTTAATCTATTTCCATATTTAAAGTAGTTTTTTAATTTGGTAGTTATCCTGATATTAAATATATTAATTTAATTTGGTAGGTGTATATTCCCAAATTAAAAGTAATTATATTTTGACCGAAATATCCCTATGCATACATGCATTGTATTTTTTTCAACCGTTTTTAATATTTTATTTTAATAAAAAATCAATTATTTGTGGACCATTGATCTCATTAATCTACGGTTGAGATTGGTTAGCACGGTTAGCACCAATGTTACGGTTAGCAAATGAATGAGCCTCTCTCTCTCTCTCTCTCTCTCTCTCTCTCTCTCTATATATATATATATATATATATATATATATATATATAAATGGGTTATTCGGGTCATTGTCGAGTTGAAATTTTTGACTCTGACCTTACCCGTTTAATTTTCGTGTCGTGTTGTGTCAACCCGTTTACTTAAACGGGTTGAAATGTATTACCCAAACCCGTTTATTTCGTGTCGAGTTCATGTCGGGTTAGCGTGTTGTGTCAGTTTTTGTCAGGTCTATATATATATATATATATATATATATATATATATATATATATATATATATACGACGAACGATCGTGTGAGAAAAAGAGTTAAGATGAGAAGGTAAGAAGGGATCTGGATCCTTGATCACTTTTAATATCAAACACACCCATAAATCCAGCTTGATGCGGGGATTGATCTGGTACATCTCACCTCGATGCATCTCATCTTAATATGATCCATTCTTACGCTTATCTCCATAATTTAATTCTTACTGTAACCCAACCTTTATATACAATATATATATATATATATAGGGTCAGGTTCACGTGAGACCAAGCTGTTTCCGTGAGACCGCGTGAGACCAAGCCTTAAAACATGAAACTGCACACCGAAACACTGTGAAGATAAAAAACATTCGAACCTTCATAATGTAATCACACTATGAAGGTAAAAAAACCCAAACCAAGTTTAAAAAAATCAAACCTTCACAGATAAAAGACTGTGAAGGTATATCCGAACCTTCACAATGAAGACGCTGTGAAGGTAAAAAAAACGAACATTCACAGCGAAAAATACCGTGAACGTAACATTTACGGTGTTTTCCCTATGAAAAGTTCGATTTTTTTTACCTTCACAGTTTTTTGGTGTGAAGTTTCATACTTTAAAGCTTGGTCTCACGGGTCTCACGGAAAATGTTTGGTCTCACGCGAACTTAAGTCTATATATATATATATATATATATATATATATATATATATATAGTGGAAGGATATTTTGCAACCCTTAAAAAGGTTGCAACCCTTGCAACCCACATCTTAACCGTTGGATTCATGACCGACAGTTATTTTATTTTTATTTTTCTCTTTTTTTAATTAAAAATATTGGGCCCCATATCTTTTGTAATCGCCGATCATGAATCCGACGGTTAAGATGTGGGTTACAAGGGTTGCAACCTTTTTAAGAATTGCAAATTAAACAACCCATATATATATATATATATATATATATATATATATATATATATAAAATGCAGGAGAAAATGATTATTCTTTCGTATCACAAAAGTTTGGATGAGCAGGCTAAACCTATAAATAATTGTAAACAAATCCTTACGTAGTACATGTTCGACCCCCTCCCTTTTTTTTTAGTTTCTTAAAAGTTGACTTTTTTACATTCGCACCCTTTTATAATAAAGTGAAGATTAGTAAACATTTTATAAAAACTTGTAGGTTGAATATTTTATAAAAATTAAAAAGATTTATTTCTCAAATGGAATGTTCTCATAAATCTCCTCCATACACAAAATTTTCAGAAAATACAACATCGACAATAACAAGTAGGAAATGGCAAATCCAGAGTATCGTCTCAGTCAGAGCAATGCTAGTTTCATCAATCCCCTCACTAATACGCCCCTTTTTGATATTAAGGTTATTCAATGTCAAGCCACGTCGAGTTCCTTTGAGTTCTCAATTGAGCCAAGTCACGTCAAGGTTCGTTAAGCCATTGAAATCCATTGAATCCACAAAGATATTGGAATAGGAACTATCGAGACTAATCAAGAATCGATCAAATAACTCATTGAAATGTAATAGCGACAAATGAGAGAGAAAGGATGAAAGGGGGGAGAGAGAGAGAGAGAGAAAGAGATCAGAATGGAATAACGAGGGTCATTTATTTCTTAATGAACAATGTGGTATATTGATAAATTTTGGAAAAGGACAATATTTTTTTCTATCAATCGATTTTAGTTTTTCTTCAATGTTCATGAAAATTTACATAAAAACGTAAAACTAAAGGTGAGGAGATGAAAACAAAGACGGGATGTGTAACGCTCGTAATTCCGTTAACTCTCTCAGCTAATTATTCGATTTTTAAGTTTAATGTATTAAGTTATTAGAAGGTTATTTGTAAATGAGGGAAGTTGAGGAATGCAAGGTGTAACACCCTAGAATTTGGTAAGAGCAACTAATTAAAATCTTTAAACATAACATCAAGTAAGGGACGAAACTTTCTCTTACGAATCAAAACTCTATATGCCTTAACTACAAATCTATAATTAATCTTGACAATTATAAAACTCCAATAATATATACAACTAAATTGAAGTCGGGTGTCACTTAACCCAAATACAAGCTGTTTTCCATAACCTAGTGCGGAAGACTTCAACAAGCTACTCACTCATCGGGAGCACAAAAGGCACTCCTCCCTTCACTGAGATACTAGAACTATTCCCAACAGGAACCTGTTGCACATGCCGACAAATAAAAAGGTTAGACTAACGCCTAGCGAACTCAAGAGTTTTACATGAGTAAATATCTTTAAAAATAATGAACGTCGCTTAAGATTATAACCTTTCAAATGATGTACTTTAAATGTAGAGCAACTCTTTTCCAATGTCATGCACTTTCAAAGATGGACACCTCATTTCAAACATGTTTTATAAATTGATGCAACTTAAAGTAACTTGAAACATGAATATGAAATGACTCCCATTTAAGAAACGTGGATAAAACTTTATATCTCAAAACACCCAAATGCGGGTGGGGCAAAATACTCGACCCATAATTTATCATCAAAACCACATATATCGTACGTCCGAAAACATGGACACTAGGTCCAATACTCACGCGACCTTAAACGTAAGGAATCTAACTACCAAAACAAGGGGTTGACATAATTCATTCAAACCTTAATATACGAGGAGGGAGGTCCAATATTAAGGTCCTCATTCTTTGTCGACCATAAAGAACCAATGACAATAAAATAAGACATCCTTTTATTTGAAATACTGATAGCCGAAAACGGGGGAGACCCGAATCCGTTGAGAGTGAAGGAAACACAAAAGTATACCACCCAAACAACGTTAATTGCATGACACCTCCCGACATCACAGCCAGGTGTCCCTACGACTCCTTTAACAAGCGTCACCCCAAGTCAGTTGACCTTGATGGATCATTCCGAAGAACTCCATCCTGAAGGTCCGACACACTTAAAGACTACCTCCCAGGCATTACTTCAAGCGGCGGAGGTCCTAGCGCCTACTCCCCCGGTAGCACTAACAGACTCAACCCTCCTAAAGATCGCTTGTAAAGTTTCCGGTCATAAAACATGGGTACCGGAGTTTAACCCTACAGCACCCAATTGACCATCCCAAAATAGACTCACTTACGTGCCTATGGATCCAATGCAACACAGTCTAACCTTACCGGACTACACATGGACTCACATACGAGCCTGTAACCAACCTCAATACGCAACACAACGCATTAGTACGTACATCATAACCGAACTCTACATTAAGCCATATAAAACAGGACAAGTGTCCTCAAAACTCCTTTAGAACGACATCGAGCCAAAATACTCAAAACTTCTTTTTGACCAAAGATTAACGTTTTTCAAATAATAAACGTACTCGACCCATACCATGAAATCACACGCTCCAAAGGTTTAGAGATGGAGAAAGTAAACTTACCACATAGGTTTTGGTGAAAACCTAAAAAACTTAGAAATCTTCAAGAAATGGTGGAAGAACACATGAACTGGCACATGAGGTTGAGATCACAAGCTTGATGGTGAAGAAACACCTTGAAATCCATGGAAATGGCCTTAAAATGAGTTAGGGTTTGTGGGTAATGAAGAAGAAGCGATTTGAGAGAGAATGGAGAAGTTTTGGAGAAGAAAATGAGAAAGAAAGCTGAGAATTCGCATTTAACAACACCCTGGTGCCCTGGTGCGACATTGACGCTGGTCATAGTCGTTGGTATGTACCAGCGCACGGTACACTCTATGCGATTGTGACAGTGCGACTGTGACTCGTCATAGTCGCCGGGCATTGTCGCGGGACCTTTCCGGAGCCCTGAAACTCGAATTTTTCACTGCCAATACTCCCGATACTCCAAGGGACTTTAAGCAAAACATTTCCCAACAAAACCCCACTGTTTACAAGTCGCAGAAACGCCCGAGTGACAATTACCGAAATTACGGGTGTTACACAAGGAAATCAAATTCGTAGGATTAATTAGAACCATAGTGGTCCGCGCAGTTTGGTGCGCGACCTAAGGTCGCGGCTAATGCCGCGTAACTCGCTGTCCAATCTGCCATTTTGGCACACGCGACCTTCACCGAGACTTTTATCAGTCTGGGCGACTTAAATGCCATATTGAGAGTTATGGTTCTCATTTTTCTCTCATCTCTTCTTCCCACTCTCTTCATTGAAGGCACTTTAGGAATTCCATTACTGTCCTTGGGGTGCATTAAAGGAATTTGAAGCTGGAAGTCCAACCTAAGTTCAAGTGTTCTTGTCCACCTTATCCATCTAGATATTTGGTCTTATAGGTTTTGTCTAGAAATCCACCAAGGTGAATTCATCCTTCATTTTGAAAGTTTTATGGATGTTAAATATTATATTGTTTTATAACAATCTTTTCATGAGTTTTTTCCCAACGATTTGAACTATGGATGAATTTTGGTCATCTTGATGGGTTTTAGGGTAAAACTTGGAGTCTCCTCTCTCATGAAAATCTCAAGTCATATTGTAAGGACCATTTGTGAAAATATCTAATTTTGTAAGTCTTGGGTTTATTTGATGAATTTTAGAACTTGAGGGACTAAAAGTACAAATTGGGATAAATATTTCAAGGGACAAATCCCTAAAATTTCCTTTTTATTCATCTTTCTGATTTTGGTTTGGAGGCGGCGACTAAAGGAGTGAGAGCAAGGGTTTGGGAGTATCGATCTTAAAGGCAAAGATTATTATTGAAGAAATCGTCATTAAATGTTAGTCCCATCTCTAGTACCCCATTTATTTGTTCACTGCATCTTCTTTGTGAGTTTTGAGAATTGGATAGTAGTTTTCTGATGTTGAATAATTAGGGTTCATTTGTTGTGGAGTTTAAGATTTAAATTGGATTAATGGGTATAGTTTTGGATTTTGTTTCCTATGGATAAATATTAATCTCTTTGATTTTAAGTTTATTATGGATAATATAAGTAAGTGGAGATCTGAGCTAAGTTTGGTTTCTTCATCGATTTGGGTTTTTAAGTATCGCGTCGCAGGTGACCGGTTAGTACCGGGAATCGGGGCCAAGTCGGGTATCGGGGAGTCCTGGTCGAGCAAAGCCCGGGGGAGACTCGGGCGATGCTCAAACGGGGGGGGGGGGGGGGACCGGGGGAGACCCGTTCGGCACCGGGAACCGGGGGATCCGGTCAAGCCAAACCGGGGAGTCCCGGTCGGTAGAGTCCGAGAGTTGGGGAGGCCGTGACCGAGGGAGTCCCGGGGTCCGGAGTGTGTGAGCAGTGAGTTAGTCGACCTCTACTCTTAAAGTTTCAATCTGTTAATTCCTCTCTTTCCATTACTTATTTATAGGGGATCAATCAGTAGCTAAGTGGACGGCTTCGAACAGGTGAGTTTTTGACTTAACAATCTCTTAACCTTTTTGAAATGATTTAAACTGAAATTGGGATGTATGAGAACGTGTGGCTAACTAATGTTATGTTGTAAAATGTTCTCGCAAGTTTAACTGCTTATTTTGAAATTATATATGAACTTCTGCAAGTGTATAATTTGGGAAATGTTGGAATTACGGTGATTACGGAAATCTCACAATACCAATGTGTGTGGAATTCGTTTCCTGCACATGTGGACGAGGAGTTTGCTTGGGCCTCGGTGTGAGCGGGGAGTCTGCTTGGGCCCCGGGACGAGAGGGGAGTCTGCTTGGGCCCCGATCGTGGATGTGCACGTGGTAATGGGAAATTTGGACACAACTGATCATTGTGTTTCCCGCTTGGGACGCAGCATGGAAGTTGATTTTTGTTAAATTATTGTATTTAATTATACGTCTTGGATTGTTATTTCTCATAAATTGTTGCAACTGTTATTGTTTATTAAGTTTTAACGTTTGTCAGGAATTCACTAGACCTTACGGTCTAACCCTCGTTTTTCAATCTAAAAACCCATTTTCAGGAGGAAATGCGAATAGTGCTTCTGGGAAAGGGAAAGAGAAGGTTTAGAGCTGTTAGCGAACTCGAGTGAAGACTTAGTTTAGTTCATTCGTCGTTTAACCTAGAAACTCTCGGTTGTAGTCTGAACTTCCGTTGCTTAAATTCTTGATTTTGTGAATGTAGACCTTTGGTATCGGGTTTGTATTATGTTATGTTTTCGTATGAAATCTTGGTCATTACATTTGGTATCAGAGCCATAGTTTAAGGGATTTAGGTGACCGGATGGGCCTAAACTTAAACTAAGAACTTAGGAAACGTAGCCGAGTGATAGGATGCCTGGGAAGTTTCACTCTAGGAGCGATAATGATAAGGTAGTGAGGAATGTCATGTAAGGTAAATTTGGGGTTCCACCTGGCCAGTGTAAACGCAAATTTACAGGTACATGTATGTGCTTAAATAACCTTATCACGCGGGTCCTGATGGAGTATTTGCTTTTGAGGTCTTATCGGTTTTCGTCATGTAGAGATGATTGTTGAATGTAGTAGTATGGATTAAACTCTAATCTTGCAAGTCATTGGCAAGGTTTGGTGTATTGAGTAAGGATGATTTAGGGTAAATGCTAATACCTCTAGGAAGGAGTTGTGTTCGTTATGTCAGTGAACCAGCTAAAGGTAGAACTTTTAGGGTTCTATAGAGAAGCACTGTATGTAACTATATGCTTTAAATTTCTGATGGGGCTTTATTTCTGGGGTTGGTTATATCAATTAATTAGTATAGAGGGGGAGGTGTGTTTGGATCCTAGTTACCTCAATTCAAGATCGGGGATAAACAATAAGTCCTTGACTAGTCAATTAAGCAGTGGAGTGGCTTGAATGTGTGAGAAAAGTATCGGTGTGATTATGAAGTGTGGAGTAAGAAGATAATGGAGGGAAAGTGGTCGTTGTTAATCCTTTCAGCTCAAGGTTCGGAACCGAGTACTTGGCAAATCCACGATCGGAATGCAAGTGATGTAGTGGGTGATCGAGTATGCAGGGAAGAACTTGTATCAGAAATTGTTACAAGAGGGAGAAACCCGACCTTCTGGGTGTTGGTGAGAATTAACTGCAAATGCAAACGGTTGACTGTTAGAGTGAATAGCCTTCAATGATAAAAGGAGTTTCATACATGATGTTCTAAATGGGTTGCATAAGTCACTGCATATTAAAAATATTCATGTGTACGTTGAGTCTATTGTTTTGGAAGCTAGTACAACATATGCAAACGTGAAGTCTGTGTTTTGAAAAAAATATATATTTATGTTGTAAAATGGAAATTTTGGATTCCATAATTGGTGAGTTGTTTCATCTTTTCTTGTCGAGTTAATTTTTATTATGACGGTCATGACAACTTTTGATCACATAGTTTTCATAACTGAAATCTGTTTGGACATGTCATTGTCACCTTTACGAGTGTGAGAGTCGGTTGACTCACTCAGGATAAGCAATTATGCTCAGAACTTTTCAAGTTGCCTAAAAGAGTTTCATTACATACATTTTTGTTATCATCAATATTGGATTGGATGGTCAATGGGATGTTTCATTTTACGGGGTGGTGTGGGAAGAATCCTTGACATCCATGTGCTTGACTATTTAACCATGGTGAATTGCCTTTTGCATGCATGAGTTTATTTTATGGTGTTGTACTCTAAATTTTTCTTGAAGTAAAAAATGATTTCAAACATTGTGTCATCATGCATGAAGGATATGAACTCGCTAGGTCGTGGGGGATGTTACAATTAAAGCTAAGGAAATGTTTTAAGAGTTGAAATTGTTGATTGAGTCGTTATGGTTGGGATTTAACTCACGTGCTTTCGTTAGAGAAGGGTGGTGGATAATGAAAATCTCAGATGTTGCAGTTGGTAACGCTTTTAAGTGGTAGCATAGACTTTTGGTTCGGTAATATGATATGTGGTGGTTTGTGAGTGGTTATGTATGGGGTAAATTTGCGAAGTTGTTTAGATGCTTCTATTAGCAGTATGATAATAAAAAGCGTTGCAATTCTATGATGAAAGGTTATTGATTTTGAGCCTGAGTATTGACGTGTTCTTGTAATAAGGCTACGTTTCACTAAGCGAGGACTTGGAGGTATAAAGTGAGTTGTGACGCGTTGGGATAAGTAGAATCCGTTGGGAAGTCTCGTTTGTTGGAGAAATTGTTAAAGCGTCACCATTTTTTTATGGTCAATTTCGAAGTCAACGACCATTCAAAATGCCCAGTGTAGAGGTCATTGTCAGGTAACTGAGAATTCGAGGAGTACCTCTAGTATGATCATTTAGGAGGTCTTTCGGAAGAAATGTATGCTTTACTTTAAACTGGATCTCATGGGATAAGTGCTGGAAAGCGAGGGATCGCTAGTATGAAAAGGTGTCTACCAAAGGTTTGGTTATCTGTTTGGGAAAGAAGTGTATAGCTCAACTGAATTGAGTGCACATCGATTATATTGATCGGTATTTGGGTCATCGGAAATTGTTTCTGGAAGTTTGAAATGAGCTACCAAGAACTCAGAACTTACTTGAGTGAATTAAGTGACCATGATTCATGGTTTATCTATATTTGAGAAGTCAAGTCGTGTTATGACCTTGTTTTCGTTTAAACGTATTGTGGTCGTCGCGAATAAGGTGGTAAATGACAGGTATGGATAGAGGATTAGAAGGGTTTTGTATGGTGTGATAGCGCGGTGCTTTGGTTATGTGGCAAATAGCGGCGTTTTACACAAGACAGGCGTGTAAGTCATCGATGTGACTTGGGTTACCGTGATGTTGAGTGGGGAAATGTTGTTGTAAGGTGGGATAAGCGGAGGTGCGAATCCTAGTTTAGGGATTCTTTTATAAAGATTCAAAGATGGCAAGTACGTTTAAATCTGGGGGATACGTTATTGGTATTTTGAGATCAATCAGGGTGAGTGATAATTTGGCGACCACCTAGAAGTGGAACTCGTGTTCTTCTCAGCCGCGTTGTGATCAGGTGAGTGTCTCATATTCCAACTAAATGTCTAGGAGAATGTTCTATTCGATTAAGTTATGATGTTGTGTTGTGAATTTGAAGTTTATACGGGAATGTCGAAGTATTCTTTGGGTGAAACGGAATCTCAGTGGATAGGTCGACTGTGTTCAGAAAATGAGTAATGCATGTTATACCGAGCATTGGGCATTGTTTTGTGATAACCCAAATGATTGCCTCAAGTAAGAGTTATGGCGAAACCGAGTACGTAAATGATGGGAAATCAGTGTTTCGGGCTAGCATGAGAAGGCGAAGTGTGTTTGTCGCAATAAGTGAGTAAACCGAAAGTAAGAAGCTCGTCTGGTGAATCGGAAGAATGGGGAGTATGTTAAGAATTATCATTTGTCGTGTGTTTAAATCTTAGCGGGTATAGGTGGAAAAGAGCTTTTGTGTATATGTTAGTTAAGGTGTGGGAACCAATCCAGGTGACTGGTTTAAGGGTGTAGGCTCGCACCTGATAGTAAGTCTTTCTTTGAAAATGTGTGTATTCTATGTCTCGTGAAGACATGGTAATGGTTGGACAAGATGCTCGGAAGGAAAGATCAGCGATTATAAGTGTTAGTGCGATGAACAATCCGAATGAGTATTGTGTTTAATGTCGAAAAAAAATAAAAAAAAATAAAAAATAAAAATAAATAAACTGGTTCAGTAGGAAAGTATCGCTCTTTTGTAAGACAAGGGAGACCAGAATTAACTTGGAAAGTTATGGGTTATAGTTGGGATCAGTGATATTTGGTTATGTGTTTGGGACTAGCTCCGCTTGTCGGCAGCCTGATTGGGCAATGTATAGGTGGAAGGTATACGCTCAATTGTTTAAAGGATTATGTGAGAATGATTTTTGGGTCGATATGTGCAAAGTACAGCTGAATTATTTAATTGTGATGGAATAGTGATCAATGCCGTGATGTAGGATGTTGTGCTGGTAGTGTTGCGTGCAAACGCTATTAGTGGGCTTTACTAAGAGTTGTGTTAGCTATTAAATGAACTCTTATAAATGATCTTAGAAAATGAAGTTCAAGGGTGATGTTGTGTAAGTTGGCAAAGTGAGCACTTATTTTGTCAGTATTCGGGATTTTATGGCGTCGACTTCAGTGATTTATTTCCTTAAGAGAGTGAAGTTGTGTGTGAAACCTCATTATCAAACGCGTTTTAAAACCGTAAGTCCGGGTGTGTGGACAAAGCGGACAATATCTGGTATGGTTGGCCTGGGATGTTACAGATCCCTTGTGCTGGAATGAAGTCGGAGAGCGGCAGCTAGCGGGACCGGAGTTGGTGCAACTCACAGCGGGTAAGATAGTTCATATTCGGGAAAATCTAAAAGTGGCTCGGGATCGGCAAAAGAGCTATGCAGACAAACGACGAAAAGACATAGAATTCCAAGTTGGGGATCGTGTTATGCTCAAGGTGTCTCCCTGGAAGGGAGTAATGCAGTTCTGTAAGAAAGGAAAGTTAAGCCCACGTTTTATTGGGCCATTTGCAATAGTGGAGCGTATTGGGTAGGTGGCGTATAAGCTCGAACTTCCCGAAGAATTGCGGAGCATTCATAATACGTTTCATGTCTCCAATTTAAGAAAATGTCTAGCGGACGTGAGTATGGTGGTGCCAATGCATGATGTGCAGATCGATGAACGTTTGAATTTTATAGAAGAACCTGAAGCTATCACCGACCGAAAGGTCAGAAAGTTAAGGAGTAAGGAGATTGGTTTGGTAAAAGTCCAATGGCGTTTTCATAAAGGACAAGATGCTAATTGGGAGGTTGAATAAAAAATGCAAGCTAAATATCCTCATTTGTTCGAAGAGGAGATTCCGGGGACGGAATCCTTTTAAGGGGGGGGGGGGGGGGGTTGTAAGGACCATTTGTGAAAATATCTAATTTTGTAAGTCTTGGGTGTATTTGATGAATTTTAGAACTTGAGGGACTAAAAGTACAAATTGGGGTAAATATTTAAAGGTACAAATCCCTAAAATTTCCTTTTTATTCATCTTTCTGATTTTGGTTTGGAGGCGGCGACTAAAGGAGTGAGAGCAAGGGTTTGGGAGTATCGATCTTAAAGGCAAAGATTATTATTAAAGAAATCGTCATTAAAGGTTAGTCCAATCTCTAGTACCCCATTTATTTGTTCCTTGCATCTTCTTTGTGAGTTTTGAGAATTGGATAGTAGTTGTCTGATGTTGAATATTTAGGGTTCATTTGTTGTGGAGTTTAAGATTTAAATTGGATTAATGGGTATAGTTTTGGGTTTTGTTTCCTATGGTTAGATATTAATCTCTTTGATTTTAAGTTTATTGTGGATAATAGAAGTAAGTGGAGATCTGAGCTAAGTTTGGTTTCTTCGTCGATTTGGGGTTTTAAGTATCGCGTCGCAGGTGACCGGTTAGCACCGGGAGTCAGGGCCAAGCCGGGGACCGGGGAGTCCCGGTCGAGCTAAGCCTGAAGGAGACCCGGGCGATGCTCAAACCTGGGGGGGGGGGGGGTCGGGTGGCGCCGGGGACCGGGGGATACCCGGTCGACGCTAGGAACCGGGGGATCCAGTCAACCCAAACCGGGGAGTCCCGGTCGGTGGAGTCCGGGATTTGGGGAGGCCGTGACCGGGAGAGTCCCGGGGCCCGGGATGTGTGAGTAGTGAGTTAGTCGACCTCTACTCTTAAAGTTTCAATCTGTTAGTTCCTCTCTTTCCATTACTTATTTATAGGGGATCAATCAGTAGCTATGTGGACAGCTTCGAGCAGGTGAGTTTCTGACTTCACAATCTCTTAACCTTTTTGAAATGATTTTAAACTGAAATTGGGATGTATGAGAACGTGTGGCTAACTAATGTTATGTTGTAAAATGTTCTCGCAAGTTTAACTGCTTATTTTGAAATTATATATGAACTTCTGCAAGTGTATAATTTGGGAAATGTTGGAATTACAGTGATTACGGAAATCTCACAATACCAATGTGTGTGGAATTCTTTTCTTGCACATGTGGACGGGGAGTCTGCTTGGGCCCCAGGACGAGAGGGGAGTCTGCTTGAGCCCCGATCGTGGATGTGCACGTGGTAATGGGAAATTGGGACACAACTGATCATTGTGTTTCCCGCTTGGAACGCAGCATGGAAGTTGACTTTTGTTAAATTATTGTATTTAATTATACGTCTTGGATTGTTATTTATCATAAATTGTTGCAACTGTTATTGTTTATTAAATTTTAACGTTTATCTGGAATTCACTAGACCTTACGGTCTAACCCTCGTTTTTCAATCTAAAAACCCATTTTCAGGAGGAAATGCGAGTAGTGCTTCTGGGAAAGGGAAAGAGAAGGTTTAGAGTTGTTAGCGGGCTCGAGTGAAGACTTAGTTTAGTTCATTCGTCGTTTAACCTAGAAACTCTCGGTTGTAGTCTGAACTTCCGTTGCTTAAATTCTTGATTTTGCGAATGTAAACCTTTGGTATCGGGTTTGTATTATGTTATGTTTTCGTATGAAATCTTGGTTGTTACACATATGAGGGAATAAAGCTTATCTAAATGCTAGTTTATGCACTTGTTTACATGTATGAAATGAGATAGGGTTCTTTCCATTGATTTGCATGAAAGACATATTTACGTGAAATTTGTCCCTATTTTGGAATAAGATATAAATATTGGTTAGCCATGTAAATTCTTATTATTTGGGAAGCTTGATTCACACTTATCGAGTAATGATGCATCATTCCATTATCTTAGGTTGGAAATTGATAGTTGATGTTACTTCGTTTGACTATGGCATAAATTGTTTATTATTGCATTGGATCCATATGCACCATTAATTTGTAGCAATGGAGAAATTTTGATATTCTCTTCTTGAAGTCACCGATCCGGGAGGGGGGAAGAAGTTTTGATGTTCTCACCCTAGGACCCTTGATATTAAACAATTGAGGAGTTTTTAGGTTCTCATCTTGTAACTTGGGGTTCAACTAGGCATAGAGTTTTGAGGTCCTCGCCTTAGTCCCAAGTAGAGCAAATGTCACAGCTTGTATGCCTAGTCTGAATTGCTCGTTAACATCTCTATGTGGTTTACTTCATGTTCCACCACTTGATGGAAATCGAGTCTCCCCCGTTATTGCAAGATATGTCAAATATTTAGTGAATTGCTTTATGGTCACCTCTTTCCCAAGAGAGGCCTACCATTCTTAACTTTTATATCTTATGCAAATGTAACTTGGGTTAAACTGTTGAACTCACTAGGCGTAAAGCCTAACACTTTCTCTTACTGATATGTATAACAGGTCCTAGTGGAGGCAATCCCCTTTTCCAGTGATTTAAAGTTCGGAGTCCCTTTTTGAGGTTCAAGTGAGGATAGCTTTTTGGAGAGCTCTTATTTTTAGGAGATAGCAAGCTTTGGTGGTTGATGTAACCCCCGACTTAAATCTAGTTATAATAGAATTAGATAGAAGTCTATAGAACTCTGATATTCAAACTTTGTATATGCTATCTTGTAAATCTTGTTACCACGGTGGGGCAAATACTGTTATTTTGATTTATGAATGCCGGTTTTGCCGAGTTTCAATTTATTTCATTTGTATAGTTTTAGGGGTGTTACAGGATGAGAGTTAAAGATCAAAAAACGTTTTTAGGGGTATTTTTATCATAAAAAATGAGTAAATTACAAAATTTATCCATGTGGTTATATGATAATTACATATTGAGCCCATCAAAGAGATAATTACAAGGATGGTCTTTGTGGTTTCAATTTTCTTATGGAGCATGACCTTATCTCTAACTCCGTTAGACAGACGTGTGTTTGTTAAAGTCCTCATGTAAAGGGCATTTTGTCCTTTTAAATTGCCTTTTAAGGTAAAAGTTGGTAAAGCATTTTATAGAGAGGAAAAAAAATCTCCCTGGTCGCCCCTCCTTCATCTCTGGCACTCATCCTAAGTATTTGAAGAACAAACTAAAGCTCAAATTTGCTTTTGTTTGGTTAGATTTGTAACAACTTCGATTTATGGGGCCAAAAATAGAGGGACGGAGACGAGGTCCGGTAAAAGGGAGAGGGCGACATGGGAAGAGGGGTAAAGAGTGTCAGTAAAGGGGATAACGGTGAAACCGTGGAGAGGAGGAGTTTTTTTTAAATGCTCATTAATCACACTTATACATATTATTTAGAAACTTCTAAATTAAAAAGTTGTCGTAAAAGGACCAAAATGCCGTCACATGAGGGATGCTTAAGTGCTTAACGAAGGTAGGTTAACAGAGTTATGGTAAAGAACTTGATTTGTAACAAAAATGAAATCTATGTAACTTTATTCTTAAACAAGTAAAGCATATTTTCAAGAGGATGATAGACAAAGACATTTACGATATTTAAGGATACATTCAGCATAGAAACTCAAATTCCCATTTTTATATATATAGACTATAGTCGTTGATGATGACGACCATGAGATGACGACCACCATGATCAGAAAAGCACTGCAACTCTATATAAATACATACAAACACACACATACATATATGTATATTATTGAGAATCCAAACTTCTATTTTGGGTTCTTAATTATCAAATTTCTTCTCCACAATCGATTATACAAGCATTAATTTCCAAAAACACTAGTTGATTCAACCATAAATCCAACATACGACCTGAATTTTAAGTCGCCAAGGGTTTCCAGAATCAATGATTGTTACAGTGAGGGGGTTTTTCATTGATTAATTCCAGGTAAACTCACTCCCTAACGATTTACTGTTTGTTTTGATCATATACTGTGTTCTTCAGTTGAGAATTTGTGATCCTTTTTGAAATGGATGGAAACAAAGATGAAGCGTTGACATGTTTAAAAATCGGGAAAGATGCCTTACGTTTGAACGATCGAGCTCGTGCATTGAAATTCATCTCAAAAGCTCAACGTTTAGATCCTTCTCTTCCCGTTGACGATCTGTTATCGACTCTACTAGGTAATCCGGTGAATGACTCATCGAAATCGTCGGAAACTGGTGATGATTCCGGTGTCCGGCGTAGGGTTCCGGCAACTGGATCTTCAACGAGATCTGGTTCAGGAACATATACAGAAGAACAGATCACAATCGTTGCTGAGATTAAACGGAAAAAGGATTTCTACGAAATACTAGATCTGGAGAAAACCTGTAGTGTTGAAGATGTTAGAAAAGCTTACAGAAAACTGTCGTTGAAGGTTCATCCTGATAAGAACAACGCACCTGGATCCGATGAAGCTTTCAAGAAGGTTTCAATGGCGTTCCAGTGTCTGAGTGTGGATGAAGATCGGAAAAAGTATGACGGTATCAGATCCGATGAACATGTTTACCAAAATCAAACTACTGACCATAATGTTCATCAAGAGTTTGGTAATGGAGTCTATAATTATGATGGTGATGTTGATGCAGAAACGATCTTTAGGAATTTTTTCTATGGAGAAACGAATCATCGGCCTACTACCAGCCGGTGTACCGGACACTGCAGCGAGACAAGAACCGCTCGTAACGGTCCAGGTGGATTAGACCCGAACGTATTGGTTCCGGTTTTGCTGGTGGTTTTGGCTGTGTTAGTGTGTTTATTAGCTTTCGACGCCATGTTCAAGCAGTCTATTGATGAAGTTTGGTTTTTTGATTGATGGTCGGATGACCTTATTATTTTCGTTGTGACATGTTGAGACGGTTTGATGTAGTTTGGTTTCTTGATTGAAGGCCCGGTTATTTAAACTATATCAAACTGCTTCAACATGTCACAATGAAAATATGTGTAATTGCCGACTCTTTCTCACAATTGTCGGCTAGAGATAGAAAGGCTTCATGGGGTGTATCAACGTGCAACACTTTAAGTCCTAATTGCGACTTGATTGATGGTCCGGTTGCAGTTTATTCTATTGTGACATATTGAAGCAGATTGATGTAGTTTGTTTCTTCGGTTGTCATTATTTTCATTGTATTTCCATTGTAACATATTGAAGCAGTTTGATGTTGTTTGGTTTCTTGATTGAAATCCACTTGCCGGTATTTCCATTGTGACATATTGAAGCAATTTGACATAGTTTGGTTTTTGTTTATTGAAGGCCCGGTTACCGCAATTTGATGTAGTTTGGATTCTTGAATGAAGGTCCGGTTGCCCTTATCTCTATGCATTCTATCAAAGGCAAAATGCACCAAAATATAACCAAATTTTGTTTTCATTGTGTTTTAGGTAGGGGTGTACGCGGGTTGGGTTGGGCGGTTTGGGACATTTTTACAACCCAACCCAATTATGGCGGTTTGGAAAATCTCAACTCAACCCAACCCATTCAAAAGTATAACCCAACCCTTGCGGGTTATGACGGGTTGAACAAAACGTAACCCAATTTCAACCCTCTTAATTTACGGTTTGGAGGGTGGGCGGTTTGGCGGTTGGGCGGGTTGGGTTTAATTGGGTTGTTAGCGGTTTGGGTTAGACGGGTTTCGCGGGTTGAAGGTTTTTTGTACACCCCTAGTTTTAGGGAACCGACTTTTTTTTCAATCATAGATTTTTGAGTTCAATGTTAAATTGTTGATATCTGAGGCCTTGGAGAGAAAAAATTCGAACTATTTTTTTCTTATGTTGATATATTTCACATCTTTTTATAATTTGGAAAGAAAATTATGTATTATGAATGTTTTTACATAACTTTTAATTTTATATAAGTTTTGTTTTTTTTCCTAAATGTAAAAAAAAATAGATCCATTCATACGAAGGGTATGAGCAAGCTCTCACGCCCGTAAAAACAGGGTTTGGGTTTGTTACATAGAGTGTGTTAGAGAAAATAAATATGTTGGGCTTGGCTCGAGTCCGGTCCAAAACCGCAAACGATTATCTCTACTACCAAACAATACTTACGGCCTGATTGGTTGGTTTTCCATTAAATCCTGTATAGATAAAGTTGTTTGTGTAGATTAATATGTCTATATAGATTATGAAGGTTTTTGCTTGGGTGAGTTTTTTATAGATATTTAATTGGGAGACATATGTTTGGAAAAAGACTTGGCTTTCTGTATAAAACTCTTCATAGAAGCTTACTAAATAAGTCACTTTCTATATCATTAAGTCACTATCAATCAGTCATGTATACCTATTTGTGAGTCCCATTAAGCTGCTAACAAACAAACCTTTAGTCTCCAAAAATGGCTTATGGATCTTTGGTCCAACAATATTTGGATTACCGAAAAATTCTAATCTCTTTAAAGATTAAGGGTTAAAAACTTACCAAAGATAAAGGAATATGTATGTATTTTGTCATATGTAAATATTAATACTTCAAATAATACAACATTCGTTAGTGGAGCATAAAGTCTTAGCTTTGAGATCTGTTTTTTAAATAACTACTGATAGACGATTGATTAAAATTTTACCTTATTTATAAGTCGAGAGATATTAAAATATAGGGTTGGGTTCCGGTGAGAAGTTGATGTTAACGTGAGAAGTGGGTACCAGTCGTTGGATGAGAAATGAACGCACATTAAGATGAGATGCACCGAGATAAGATGCACCGAGAGCACCGGATCAATTCCCTCATAAGGAACAATTAATGGGAGGGCATGAGATTAAAAGTGATCAACGTCAGATCCACTTCTCACGCTTCTCACGTTAACCCCAACTGCTCACACAATCCTTCGCCTTAAAATATAATGGGTATTTTGATAATTTATCATGGTTTTGTAATGTTGAATAAGTTTATAAGTCGAGAGATATTAAAAGAGGGATGGCGACTATGCCCGACGGGAATGTCGTGGCATAGCCGCCGAAGGGATTTGTCGCAACACCAAAACAGAAGGGAGGGGGAGTCGGGCGACTATGCCCGGCGACATTGCCCGGGGCATAGTCGCCGATGGTCAAAGTCCCACAAGAGGGGACGGGGTATTGCCTTCATAGGCCAATTGTTTGACCCAAATCCCCATTTCTTTCTCACTTAAATCTGCAGGTTGCTACTCTCTCTTTAAATGTTTTCTCATGCGTATGTGCATCGATTACCGAGAGTTGAACAAGGTGACCATCAAGAACAAATATCCACTACCCCGAATAGACGATCTATTTGATCAACTACAAAGGGTCGGATGCTTCTCCAAGATTGACCTTCGATCTGGTTATCATCAGGTAAGAGTTCAAGAAGAAGACGTTTCGAAGACGACATTTAGGACTCGGTATGGGCATTACGAGTTTCTAGTCATGCCTTTTGGATTGACGAATGCGCCGGCGATATTTATGGACTTGATGAACAGGGTGTATCGACCATTTTTGGACCGATCGGTCATAGTGTTCATCGAAAACATCTTGGTGTACTCCAAGGATAAAGAGGAGCACGAGCAACATTTGAGAGAGTTCCTAGAGGTTCTAAGAAGGGAGAAGCTTTATGCCAAATTCTCCAAGTGCGAGTTTTGGTTGCGAGAAGTTTAATTTCTCGGCCATGTTGTGACCTGTGAAGGAGTGAAAGTAGACCCCACGAAAATAGAGGCGATGATGAACTGGGAGCCTCCGAAAAGCCCAACTGTGATCCGAAGCTTTTTGGGACTCGCCGGTTATTACCGAAGGTTCATTCAAGACTTCTCCAAGATCGCCTCAACGTTGACCGCATTGACGTGAAAGAATGTGAAGTTTGCTTGGACCGAGACTCAAGAGAAGGCTTTCCTTATCTTGCAACAGATATTGTGTGAAGCTCCAGTTTTATCCCTACCCGAGGGAACAGAAGACTTTGTCGTCTATAGCGATGCATCCAAAATGGGATTAGGTTGCGTCCTCATGCAAAGAGGTAAGGTGATAGCGTATGCGTCAAGACAGTTGAAGGAGCACGAGAAGAATTACCCAACGCATGACCTTGAATTGGTGGTGGTTGTGTTTGCTTTGAAGTTGTGGAGACACTATTTGTGTGGCACCAAGTGCACACTCTACACCGACCACAAAAGTCTAAAGTATGTCTTTGATCTGAAAGAGTTGAATATGCGGCAAAGAAGATGGTTGGAGCTACTGAAAGACTATGACTGCGAACTCCAATATCACCCTGGCAAAGCAAATATTGTGGCGGACGCGTTAAGCCGGAAAGAGTATAGCGGTTCGGTGAAAACTTCATTAGCAAGGATTGAGATCATCTCAAACCTTATGGACATGATAAAGACCGCTCAAGCCGAAACAATTCTCGAAGAGAACCTTAAAGATGAAACCATGGCGAAGAAACATCTTACCTTGACAGAAGATGGTAGAGGATTGAAACTCTTCCAAGGACGAGTTTGGGAACCCAAGTTGGGAGGATGTCGGAAGCTACTTTTGGAAGAAGCATACAAATAAAGATATTCTATTCACCCCGGGAGCACGAAAATGTATAGAGATCTGAAGCTGAACTATTGGTGGCTAGTGATGAAGCTTGATGTGACGAACTACGTAGAGAAGTGCCTCACTTGTTCCTTAGTGAAGGCCGAACACCAACGACCGTACGGAAGCTTACAATCCTTAGAAATACCGGAGTGGAAGTGGTATCACATCACGATGGACTTCGTGACGAAATTTCCAAAGACGTTGAAGGGCCACGACACCATTTGGGTGGTAGTGGATCGATTGACGAAAAGCGTGCACTTTTTGGCCATGAGGGAAACGTTGCCATTAGACAAGCTAGCGAGATTGTACATCAATGAAGTAGTTTCGAGGCATGGGGTGCCGTTATCCATCGTATCCGATCGGGATAGTCGTTTCACCTCCCACTTCTGGAATGCTTTCCAAAGAGAGTTAGGAACGAAAGTGAAGTTGAGTACGGCATATCACCCTCAGATGGACGGTCAAAGTGAGCGGACTATTCAAGCGCTGGAAGATATGTTGAGGTCATGTGTCATCGACTTTGGGGAAATTGGGAATCTCATATCCCATTAGTAGAATCCGCCTACAACAACAGTTATCACTCGAGTTTGGGCATGGCACCGTTCGAGGCTTTATATGGGCGGAAATGTAGGACGCCAACTTGTTGGCTTGAAGCGTGCGAGAAGCAATTCGCCAGACCGAAAATAGTTCAAGAGATGGCGGACAAAGTCAAGAGTATTCGAGAGCGTTTGAAGGCGGCCCAAGATCGCCAAAAGAGTTACACGGACAAGAAACGATGGCCGATGGAATTTTAAGTGGGCGACCGAGTGATGTTAAATGTGTCTCCTTGGAAAGGAATCATAAGGTTTGGAAGGAGAGGAAATCTCAGTCCTCGTTTTCTTGGGCATTTTCCTATCATTGAGCGTGTGGAACTCCAAGCCTACAAGCTTGATTTACCGCCCGAGTTGAGAGGAATTCACCCTACTTTCCACATCTGCTATCTTCGGAAATGTCTAGCGGAAGAAGAGAACGTCATCCCTTGTCCGAGATTCGAGTAGATAACAACCAATGTGTGAAATAACCATAATCTATTTTGGAGAGAGAAACGAAGAAACTCCGTCATAAGGAAGTGGTCATGGTGAAAGTCCAATGGTAGCACCATCGGGGTACAACCGTGACGTAGGAAGCGAAATAGGACATGAAGAGGCGGTATCCCTACTTATTCGAATAGTGAAAGATTTCGAGGGCAAAATCTATTTCTAGTGGTGGAGGATTGTAACATCCTGATATCCCAAAAGATTTATGGGAGTATTTTCTTGTATGGAATTCTCTACTCACACGTATCCCCCCCCATTATTAAAAGTTTGTGTATCGTCTATTTGACGTTGGTATATATATATATATATATATATATATATGAGTGTGTGTGTATGTGTGTGAATAATTATAATCATATGTGTGTACTTATATATGTAGATATAAATATGTTCACGTGTTCATGCGAATGTCTATGTCGATGGGTGGGTATACGTGATCTCGTGAGTGTGTCGATGTCATCGTATGACGTTTTATACTGCAAGAGGAACTCAAGAGACAGCCGAGAAGAGGTCAGGCGACTATGCCGGCAAGTATGCCGCGGCATAGCCGCTGTCGGTCCTTGTTGCATCGAGAAAAAGAAGCTGTAAGAGGGATGGCGACTATGCCCGGTGAGAATGTCGTGGCATAGCCGCCTAAGGGCTTTGTCGCAACACCAAAACAGAAGGGAGGGGGAGTCGGGCGACTATGCTTGGCGACATTGCCCGGGGCATTGTCGCCGATGGTCAAAGTCCCACAAGGGGGGACGGGGTACTGCCTTCATAAGCCAATTGTTTGACCCAAATCCCCATTTCTTTCTCACTTAAATCTGCAGGTTGCTACTCTCTCTCTCTAAACGTTTTCTCTCTCTCTCTCTCTCTTCTTCTCTCTCATCTCATTTAATGTTCTAAGGGAACCCTAGCATTGAATAGATCACAAGTTAAGTTATTGAAAGGTAGTGAATGCTACTTGTTCCATTTAAAGCCTCAAGGTAAGAAGATCAAGTCTCCTAAATCTACCTATTTTAGGGTTTTCACTTCACAAAACCCTAGTTGGTGAGTTTCTCCTATAAACCCTAACTTTTGCATTTGAATACTCATCAATGTAATATTATTAGTTCTAATCTATGTGCTTATGTGGTTAATATATGGGTAAACTGTGTTTCATGATTTTAACCTAACCATTTTGGGTTTTATGGAAATAAGGTAAATGTGACCACTCATCTATTAGGCTACTCAAGGAAAGTACGGTAAGTGTATTACTTGTAATGTAAGAATGGGTTGCCATGAAAGAAGAAATATGTTATCCTAATGATTTGGAAATTTGTATGAGGAATATGATGTATATGTGTTGGAATATGAATTACATATTGTTATATATACTTAAATCAGATTTTGATCACCTAATAAGAATGTGGATATCTGCTCCTTGTGCACAAGGAGGTAGATGTACGTTTATTTGGACCTAATATTGTGGATCTTTGGGTTTTTCTAGCGAGTAGGCAATAGTGGGTCATGGGCCCTTGAGGTGTAACTCGTCTAGTCTTGGATAGGAAATAATGTTCCGTAAGACCTTGAGGTGTAATTCGACGGAGTAGGCAATAAAAGCGATGAATATGGTTCGAGGTTGTGATGTCTTGATGGCATGGGAACTAGGACCGGGACATGAGGTGTAATCCAATAACATCATGGGTGACTCCACTCCTGTGTACATGTCACCCCGATGGAAACGGGGCTCCCCCATATTATCAAGGGTTATCTCTTGTATGTTTATGTTCAGGATTGAGGACATGGTTGCAGTAGAAACACTATTTGTGAGACAATGGAGTTCGGTAACACAAGACTTGTTTTATTGTATTACAACATTTTGTTTTGTGAATTATATAATTTATGAGATCTCACTAGGCTTTGTTCTAACACTTTTCGTGGTTATTGTTTTCTCACAGATCCCACTCGTGGTGGAATCTTGGTTGTTGGGCTTGTCAACCGAGCACGTAGGAGATCTCGAAGTGCCGATCATTTGCGGGATTCTTGTGAAGATAGATTTTTGGTGGATTAGCAACACCCAAATTTAATCTAGTCATAACTTATTCTAGATTAAGTAGGTTCTTGTATTGTGATGTCTCTCATTTTTGCAACTACTTTTAGTTCAAACTACCCCGACTTCATGGGGTTTTAGTTGTCATGAAACATGGGTTTGTCCTTGTTATGAATTTTATATTTACAGGGTATTTTGGACCTCCGTATTTTAGAGGTTATATTGCCGAATTTTCGAATTTTAATTCGTCTAATTTTTTGGGTGTTACAAGTTGGTATGAGAGCTTTAGTTTAAGAGAACTAGGTATGTAATCTCCATGCCTAGACTTAAGCTGAGGCTATTAGGCAATAAAGTGCGAGAATTGGGTAGAACCTCTAAGATGGGACAGTCTTAGATTCAACGGAAACTACTTTGTTGAGAATTATGAAAGTGGTAACGAGAATCTTTATGTGGTGTACGTTCATAATTTCAATTAGCTACTGCTATTATGAATGTACTTCTATGTGAGCATGCATGAATTACTATGATTATGATAATCGATGAACTGTATTAGTACTTTTCTTGTTTGTAATCTTGTCTAGCCCATCTCTCACCCTCTTTTGAATTGATGACAGACGAAAATGGTAAATACTTGGAGTCATCTACAATCATCGCCAGAGGGTCAAGATGTGAACGAATCCACGACCGATAGGCCAAATGCAACTATAACAGTTGAACCTCCAATCCCACCCATGCTTGTAGGAAGGGTGGAACAAATTCCGAGAACCAACATTGCCACTGCCGACTCGGTCATGACTGAGGTAATCCCTCAGACACAAATGATGGATATGATGAGAGCCATGAATGAGACCATGGCAAAGCAGCAAGGTTTTTTATGAAGCTACTAGAGGGTCGAAAGGTGAATCATCGCCGACATGAGACAATTGAAGAGAATATTGTCATAGCGGGTTTCGGGGGTACCGGAGACGAGAACCGCACTGTTGGATTAGCGACCTTGGAAACGCGACAACCGGAAAGAGGATGTTCATACAAGTACTTCCTTTGCTACAAACCGCCAGAGTTCACAGGGTCCGATAAGCCTGCGAAGTGTATGAGTTGGCTCAAGGAGATCGAACAAGCTTTCAGATCTAGTGACTGCGAGGAGCGCCAAAAGGTGAAGTATGGGTCACAATTGCTCTGAGGCATGACTTTGACATGGTGGAGTGTTTTCACCTCAACTCTTAATGAACCTGTGTTGGCCAATTTGATTTGGGTCAAGTTTAAAAGGAAGATCCTAGAGGAGTACTGTAATGAGGAAGAGTTGGACTTAATAGAGGAAGAGTTCCGATCGATCAAGAAGGGCGACTTATCAGTGATGGAGTATACCCGACGCTTTATGGAGAAACTTGAGTTGGTGGGGCACGTGACCCCGACCGAGAAGAAGAAAGTAAAGGCTTACCTGAAAGGCTTACCCGTGGACATGATCTCAGTGGTCCGCAACTCCAAAGCCTCTAACCTCCGTGAGACAATCGAAGAAGCCAAGGTGACCGAAAGGCTTTTTTGTTCGGGACAAAGAAGAGAAGACGAGGACTGTGGAGAAGAGTAGGTGGGAGAGCCCACCAGGTTCGTGCAAGAAGCCAAGGTTCCAACCGGCAAGTAAAAGCTTTGACAACCGTCGTGAGGCAAAATGGTGCTCCAAATGCAAGAGCAAGCACTTCAAGTTTTGCGAGATCAACTCCAACCCTAACCACAACCCGGTCTCATGCTTCAAGTGCAGCCAACCCGGTCACATCAGTTCTGCATGTCCCATTCGGTGGACAATTTGTTTTGAATGCAAGGAAATTGGTCGTGTTCGAAAGGAGTGCCCCAAGCTTAGGGGTGTGGCGAGAAGAGGGAGTTCGGGAAGCCAACCAAAAAGAGAGGCCATTCCCAAGGATCAAGGAAGGGCCTTCCATATGAAGAAGGAGGAAGCGAAGGAAACCGTCGACGTGGTGTCGGGTACGTTCTTACTCAACTCCACACCTGCTAGAGTATTGTTTGATTCTGGTGCAAACTTCTCTTTTGTGTCTGATGTGTTTTGCAAATCTTTGAACTTGTCGGCTAGTGCCCTTAGTGAAGCCTTAGCCATAAAAGTAGCTAAGGGGAACGGGTGGTTCTAAGAGATATTCTAAGGTATTGTCGACTCAAAATCAGTGGCGAAACTTTTAGTGGACTTGCTTCCTATGGCCTTCAGGAGCTTTGATGTGGTGGTCGGAATGGACTGACTGGCGCGACATCAAGCGGAGATCTTGTGTACCAAGAAACTCATAAGAATTACCATTCGGGATATTGACTTCATCTTCGTGTATGGCAAAAAGCGAAAAGGCGAAATATCCATCATCTCATCCATCAAAGCAAGGAAATATTTGGCAAAGAAGTACCCTTCGTATCTACCTTTGTGCTAGATGTCGTAGTAGAGAAGAAGAAGGTAGAAGACGTGAAGATTGTCAACGAATTTCCGGACGTGTTCCCAGATCATCTACCAGGCTTGCCATCCGATCGACAAGTGGAGTTCCGAATTGACTTAGTTCTGGGGGCGGCATTGATAGCTCATGCACCGTATCATCTTGCACCAACGAAAATCCAAGAAATAATGTCCCAACTTCAAGAGTTGCTAGAGAAGGGGTTTTTGAGACCAAGTTCGACTCCGTGGGGAGCTCCAGTGCTCTTTGTAAAGAAGAAGGACGGGTCGATGCGTATGTGCATCGATTACCGAGAGTTGAACAAGGTGACCATCAAGAACAAATATCCGCTACCCCGAATAGACGATCTATTTGATCAACTACAAGGGGCCGGATGCTTCTCCAAGATTGACCTTCGATCTGGTTATCATCAGGTAAGAGTTCGAGAAGAAGACGTTCCGAAGACGACATTTAGGACTCAGTATGGGCATTACGAGTTTCTAGTCATGCCTTTTGGATTGACGAATGCGCCGACGATATTTATGGACTTGATGAACCAGGTGTGTCGACCATTTTTGGACCAATCGGTCATAGTGTTCATCGACAACATCTTGGTGTACTCCAAGGATGAAGAGGAGCACGAGAAACATTTGAGAGAGGTCTTAGAGGTTCTAAGAAGGGAGAAGTTTTATGCCAAATTCTCCAAGTGCGAGTTTTGGTTGTGAGAAGTTCAATTTCTCGGCCATGTTGTGACCTGTGAAAGAGTGAAGGTAGACCCCACGAAAATAGAGGCGATGATGAACTGGGAGCCTCCGAAAAGCCCAACTGAGATCCGAAGCTTTTTGGGACTCGCCGGTTATTACCGAAAGTTCATTCAAGACTTCTCCAAGATCACCTCAACATTGACCACATTGACGTGAAAGAATGTGAAGTTTTCTTGGACCGAGACTCAAGAGAAGGCTTTCTGTATCTTGCAACAGAAATTGTGTGAAGCTCCAATTTTATCCCTACCCGAGGGAACAGAAGACTTTGTCGTCTATAGAGATGCATCCAAGATGGGATTAGGTTGCATCCTCATGCAAAGAGGTAAGGTGATAGCGTATGCGTCAAGACAGTTGAAGGAGCATGAGAAGAATTACCCAACGCATGACCTTGAATAGGTGGCGGTTGTGTTTGCTTTGAAGTTGTGGAGACACTATTTGTATGGAACCAAGTGCACACTCTACACCGACCACAAAAGTCTAAAGTATGTCTTTGATCAGAAAGAGTTGAATATGCGGAAAAGAAGATGGTTGGAGTCCTGAAAGACTACGACTGCAAACTCCAATATCACCCTGGCAAAGCAAATATTATGGCGGACGCGTTAAGCTGGAAATAGTATAACGGTTCGGTGAAAACTTCATTAGCAAGGATTGAGATCATCTCAAACCTTATGGACATGATAAAGACCACTCAAGCCGAAATAATTCTCGAAGAGAACCTTAAAGATGAAGCGATGGCAAAGAAACATCTTACCATGACGGAAGATGGTAGAGGATTGAAACTCTTCCAAGGACGAGTTTGGGTACCCAAGTTGGGAGGATGCCGGAAGCTACTTTTGGAAGAAGCGCACAAATCAAGATATTCTATTCACCCTGGGAGCAAGAAAATGTATAGAGATCTGAAGTTGAACTATTGGTGGCTAGTGATGAAGCTTGATATGGCGAACCACGTAGAGAAGTGCCTCACTTGTTCCTTAGTGAAGGCCGAACACCAACGACCATACGGAAGCATACAATCCTTAGATATACCGGAGTGGAAGTGGGATCACATCACGATGGACTTTGTGACGAAATTGCCAAAGACGTTGAAGGGCCACGACACCATTTGGGTGGTAGTGGATCGATTGACGAAAAGCGCGCAGTTTTTGGCCATGAGGGAAACGTTGCCATTAGACAAGCTAGCGAGATTGTACATCAATGAAGTAGTTTCGAGGCATGGGGTGACGTTATCCATCGTATCCGATCGGGATAGTCGTTTCACCTCCCACTTCTGGAATGATTTCCAAAGAGAGTTACGAACGAAATTGAAGTTGAGTATGGCATATCACCCTCAGACGGACGGTCAAAGTGAGCGGACTATTCAAACGTTAGAAGATATGTTGAGGTCGTGTGTCATCGACTTTGGGGGAAATTGGGACTCTCATCTCCCATTAGTAGAATCCGCCTACAACAACAGTTATCACTCGAGTTTGGGCATGGCACCGTTCGAGGCTTTATATAGGCGGAAATGTAGGATGCCAACTTGTTGGCTTGAAGCGTGTGAGAAGCAATTCGCCGGACCGAAAATAGTGCAAGAGACAGCGGACAAAATCAAAAGTATTCGAGAGCGTTTGAAGGCGGCCCAAGATCGCCAAAAGAGTTACGCGGAGAAGAAGCGATGGTCGATGGAATTTTAAGTGGGGGACCGAGTGATGTTAAAGGTGTCTCCTTGGAAAAGAATCATAAGGTTTGGAAGGAAAGGAAAGCTCAGTCCTCGTTTTCTTGGGCATTTTCCTATCGTTGAGCGTATGGGACTCCAAGCCTACAAGCTTGATTTACCGCACGAGATGAGTGGAATTCACCTTACTTTGCACATCTGCTATCTTCGGAAATGTCTAGTGGGGGAGGATTGTAACATCCTGATTTCCCAACGGATTTATGGGAGTATTTTTTTGTATGGAATTCTCTACTCACACGTATCCCCCACCCCCGTTATTGAAAGTTTGTGTATCGTCTATGTGACGTCGGTATATATATATATATATATATATATATATATATATATATATATATATATATATATGAGTTTATGTGTGTGTGTGTGTGAATAATTATAATCATATATGTGTGTACTTATATATGTAAATATAAATATGTTCACATGTTCATGCGAATGTCTATGTCGATGGGTGGGTATACGTGATCTCATGAGTGTGTCGGTGTTCGACCCCTCTTGACGTATGTGTGTTAGTTCGCTATAAGATCCGTCCTCGAACTCCCACACTCGTCCTTGAGAGTGTCATCGAATGACGTTTTATACCGCAAGAGGAACTCGAGAGATAGCCGAGAAGAGGTCAGGCGACTATGCCGGCAGGTATGCCGCGACATAACCGTTGTCGGTCCTTGTCGCATCGAGAAAAAGAAGCTGTGAGAGGGATGGCGACTATGCCCGACGAGAATGTCATGGCATAGCCGCTGAAGGGATTTGTTGCAACACCAAAACAGAAGGGAGGGGGAGTCGGGCGACTATGCCCGGGGCATAGTCGCCGATGGTCAAAGTCCCATAAGGGGGGACGGGGTACTGCCTTCATAAGCCAATGGTTTGACCCAAATCCCCATTTCTTTCTCACTTAAATCTGCAGGTTGCTACTCTCTCTCTCTCTCTCTAAACGTTTTCTCTCTTTCTTCTTCTCTGTCATCTCATTTAATGTTCTAAGGGAACCCTAGCATTGAAGAGATCACAAGTTAAGTTATTGAAAGGTAGTGAATGCTACTTGTTCCATTTAAAGCCTCAAAGAAAGAAAATCAAGTCTTCTAAATCCACCTATTTTAGGGTTTTCACTTCACAAAACCCTAGTTGGTGAGTTTCTTCTATAAACCCTAACTGTTGCATTTGGATACTCATCAATGTAATATTATTAGTTCTAATCTATGTGCTTATGTGGTTAATATATGGGTAAACTTCGTTTCATGATTTTAACCTAACCATTTTGGGTTTTATGGAAATAAGGTAAATGTGACCACTCATCTATTAGGCTACTCAAGGAAAGTACGGCAAGTGTATTACTTGTAATGTAAAAATGGGTTGCCATGAAAGCAGAAATATGTTATCCTAATGATTTAGAAATTTGTATGAGGAATATGATGTATATGTGTTGGAATATGAATTACATATTGTTGTATATACTTAAATTAGATTTTGATCACCTGATAAGAATGTGGATATCAGCTCCTTGTGCACGAGGAGGTAGATGTACGTTTATTTGGACCTAATATTGTAGATCTTTGGGTTTTGCTAGCGAGTAGGCAATAGGGGGTCATGGGCCCTTGAGGTGTAACTCGTCTAGTCTTGGATAGGAAATAATGTTCCGTAAGACCTTGAGGTGTAACTCAACGGAGTAGGCAATAAAGCAATGAATATGGTTCGAGGTTGTGATGTCTTGATGGCATGGGAACTAGGACCGGGACATGAGGTGTAATCCAATAACATCATGGGTGACTCCACTCCCGTGTACATGTCACCCCGTTGGAAACGGGTCTCCCCCATATTATCAAGGGTTATCTCTTGTGTGTTTATGTTAAGGTTTGAGGACATGGTTGCAGTGGAAACAATATTTGTGAGACAATGGAGTTCGGTAACACAAGACTTGTTTTATTGTATTACGACATTTTGTTTTGTGAGTTATATAATTTATGAGATCTCGCTAGGCTTCGTCCTAACACTTTTCGTGGTTATTGTTTTCTCACAGATCCCACTCGTGGTGGAATCTTGGTTGTTAGGCTTGTCAACCGGGCACGTAGGAGATCTCGAAGTGCTGGTCATTTGTGGGATTCTTGTGAAGATAGATTTTTGGTGGATTAGCAACACCCAAATTTAATCTAGTCATAACTTATTCTAGATTAAGTAGGTTCTTGTATTGTGATGTCTGTCATTTTTGCAACTACTTTAGTTGAAACTACCCCGACTTCATGGGGTTTTAGTTGTCATGAAACATGGGTTTGTCCTTGTTATGAATTTTATATTTACAGGGTATTTTGGACCTCCGTATTTTAGAGGTTATATTGCCGAATTTTCGAATTTTAATTCGTCTAATTTTTAGGGTGTTACAAGTTGGTATCATAGCTTTTGTTTAAGCGAACTAGGTATGTAATCTCCATGCCTAGACTTAAGCTGAGGCTATTAGGCAATAAAGTGTGAGAATTGGGTAGAACTTCTAAGATAGGACGGTCTTAGAGTCAACGGAAACTACTCTGTTGAGAATTATGAAAGTGGTAACGAGAATCTTTATGTAGTGTACGTTCATAATTTCAATTAGCTACTGCTATTATGAATGTACTTCTATGTGAGCATGCTTAAATTACTATGATTATGATAATCGATGAACTGTATTAGTACGTTTCTTGTGCGTAATCTTGTCTAGCCCATCTCTCACCCTATTTTGAACTGATGACAGACGAAAATGGTAAATACTCGGAGTCATATCCAATCATCGCCAGAGGGTCAAGCTGTGAACGAATCCACGACCGATAGGACAAATGCAACTATAACAGTTGAACCTCCAATCTCACACATGCTTGTAGAAACGGTGGAACAAATTCCGAGAACCAACATTTCCACTGCCGACCCGATCATGACTGAGCTAACCCCTCAGACACAAATGATGTATATGATGAGAGCCATGAATGAGACCATGGCAAAGCAGCAAGAGTTTTTCATGAAGCTACTAGAGGATCGAGAGGTGAATCATCGCCGACAAGAGACAATTGAAGAGAATATTGTCATAGCGGGTTTCGGGGGTACCGGAGACGAGAACCGCACTATTGGATTAGCGACCTTGGAAACGTGACAACCGGAAAGAGGATGTTCATACAAGTACTTCCTTTGCTGCAAACCACCGGAGTTCGTAGGGTCCGATAAGCCCGCGAAGTGTATGAGTTGGCTCAAGGAGATCGAACAAGCTTTCAGATCGAGTGACTACGAGGAGCGCCAAAAGGTGAAGTATGGGTCACAATTGCTCCGAGGCACGACTTTAACATGGTGGAGTGTTTTCACCTCAACTCTTAATGAACCTGTGTTGGCCAATTTGACTTGGGCTGAGTTTAAAAGGAATATCCTAGAGGTGTACTGTACTGAGGAAGAGTTGGACTTAATAGATGAAGAGTTCCGATTGATCAAGAAGGGCGACTTATCAGTGATGGAGTATACCCGACGCTTTATGGAGAAACATGAGTTGGTAGGGCACGTGGCCCCGATCGAGAAGGAGAAAGTAAAGGCTTACCTGAAAGGCTTACCCGCGGACATGATCACAGTGGTCCGCAACTCCAAAGCCTCTAACCTCCGTGAGACAATCAAAGAGGCCAAGGTGACCGAAAGACTCTTTGCTCGGGACAAAGAAGAGAAGACGAGGACTGTGGAGAAGAGAAGGTGGGAGAGCCCGCCAGGTTCGTACAAGAATCCGTAAGTAAAAGATTTGACAACTGTCGTGAGGCAAAGTGGTGTTCCAAATGCAAGAGCAAGCACTTCAGGTTTTGCAGGATCAACTCCAACCCCAACCTGGTCTCATGCTTCAAGTGCAACCAACCGGGTCACATAAGTTCCGAGTGTCCCATTCGGGGGATAATTTGTTTTGAATGCAAGTAAATTGGTCATGTTCGAAGGGAGTGCCCCAAGCTTAGGGGTATGGCGAGAAGAGGAAGTTCGGGAAGCCAACCGAAAAGAGAGGCCATTCCCAAGGCTCAAGGAAGGGCCTTCCAGATGAAGAAGGAGGAGGCGAAGGAAATCGCTGACGTGGTGTTGGGTACATTCTTACTCAACTCCACATCTACTTGAGTATTGTTTGATTCTGGTGCAAACTTCTCTTTTGTGTCCGATGTGTTTTGCAAATCTTTGAACTTGTCGGCTAGTGCCCTTAGTGACGCCTTAGTCATAGAAGTAGCTAATGGGGAACGGGTGGTTCTAAGAGATATTCTAAGGGATTGTCGACTCGAAATAAGTGGAGAAACTTTTATGGTGGACTTGCTTCCTATGGCCATCGGGAGCTTTGATGTGGTGGTCAGGATGGACTGGCTGACACGGCATCAAGCGGAGATCTTGTATTCGAAGAAGCTCATACGAATTCCCATTCGGGATGTTGACTTCATCTTTGTGTATGGAAAAAACCGAAAAGGTGAAGTACCATCATCTCATCCATCAAAGCAAGGAAATATTTGGCGAAGAAGTACCCTTCGTATCTAGCCTTTGGCTAGATGCCAAAGTAGAGAAGAAGAAGGTAGAAGTTGTGAAGATTGTCAATGAATTTCCGGACATGTTCCCAGATGATCTACCAGGATTGCCACCCGACCGACAAGTGGAGTTCCGAATTGACTTAGTTCCAGGGGCGGCATCGATAGCTCGTGCACCGTTTTGTCTTGCGCCAACGTAAATGCAAGAAATGATGTCCCAACTTCAAGAGTTGCTAGAGAAGGGGTTTTTAAGACCGATCTCGTCTCCGTGGGGAGCTCCGGTGCTCTTTGTAAAGAAGAAGGACGGGTCGATGCGTATGTGCATCGATTACCGAGAGTTGAATAAGGTGACCATCAAGAACAAATATCCGCTACCCTGAATAGACGATCTATTTGATCAACTACAAGGGGTCGGATGATTCTCCAAAATTGACCTTCGATCTGGTTATCATTAGGTAAGAGTTCGAGAAGAATACATTCCGAAGACGTCATTTAGGACTCGGTATGGGCATTACGAGTTTCTAGTCATGCCTTTTGGATTGACGAATGCGCCGGCGATAATTATGGACTTGATGAACCGGGTGTGTCGACCATTTTTGGACCGATCAATCATAGTGTTCATCGACGACATCTTGGAGTACTCCAAGGATGAAGAGGAGCACGAGCAACATTTGAGAGAGGTCCTAAAGTTTCTAAGAAGGGAGAATCTTTATGCCAAATTCTCCAAATGCGAGTTTTGGTTGTGAGAAGTTCATTTTCTCGGCCATGTTGTGACCCGTGAAGGAGTGAAGGTAGACCCCATGAAAATAGAGCGATAATGAACTGGGAGCCTCCGAAAAGCCCAACTGAGATCTGAAGCTTTTTGGGACTCGCCTGCTATTACCGAAGGTTCATTCAAGACTTCTCCAAGATCGCCTCAATGTTGACCGCATTGACGTGAAAGAATGTGAAGTTTGCTTGGACCGAGACTCAAGAGAAGGCTTTCCGTATCATGCAACAGAAATTGTGTGAAGCTCCAATTTTATCCCTACCCGAGGTAACAAAATACTTTGTCGTCTATAGCGATGCATCCAAGATGGGATTGGGTTGCGTCCTCATGCAAAGAGGTAAGGTGATAGCGTATACATCAAGACAGTTGAAGGAGCACGAGAAGAATTACCCAATGCATGACCTTGAATTGGCGGCGGTTGTGTTACCTTGATGGACGAGTTTGGGTACCCAAGTTGGGAGGATGCTGGAAGCTACTTTTGGAAGAAACGGACAAATCATGATATTTTATTCACCCCGGGAGCACAAAAATGTATAGAGATCTAAAGTTGAACTATTGGTGGCCTGTGATGAAGCTTGATATGGCGAACTACGTGGGGAAGTGCCTCACTTATTCCTTAGTGAAGGCCGAACACCAACGACCGTACGGAAGCTTACAATCCTTAAAAATACCGGAGTGCAAGTGGGATCACGTCACGATGGATTTCGTGACGAAATTGCCAAAGACGTTAAAGGGCCACAACACCATTTGGGTGGTAATGGATCGATTGACGAAAAGCGTGCACTTTTTGGCCATGAGGGAGACGTTGCCATTAGACAAGCTAGCGAGATTGTACATCAATGAAGTGGTTTCGAGGCATGGGGTGTCGTTATCCATTGTATCCGATCGGGATAGTCGTTTCACCTCCCACTTCTGGAATGCTTTCCAAAGAGAGTTAGGAACGAAAGGGAAGTTGAGTACAACATATCACCCTCAGACGGACTGTCAAAGTGAGTGGACTATTCAAACTCTAGAAGATATGTTGAGGTCGTGTGTCATCGACTTTGGGGGAAATTGGGACTCTCATCTCCCGTTGGTAGAATCCTCCTAAAACAATAGTTATCACTCGAGTTTGGGCATGGCACCATTTGAGGCTTTATATGGGCGAAAATGTAGGATGCCAACTTGTTGGCTTGAAGCGGGCGAGGAGAAATTTTCCAGACCAGAAATAGTGCAAGAGACGGCGGACAAAGTCAAGAGTATTCGAGAGCGTTTGAAGGCGGCCCAAGATCGCCAAAAGAGTTACGTGGATGACAGGCCCTTTTGTGTACCTTAGGGTGAGAGAAATAATACCAAAAAGCAAGTATACAATTTGGTACTATGTCGCCTTTCAAGTAATAAAGTGGTAAATACCAGATATCGTCCCACAGAGATTGAACTAAAAAGTGTGATAAAAGTATGATGAAAGATATGATTTCAGATGACGAATTTGAAGCAATATTTTGATTGGTTGGTGAAGACAAATTTACTTTAACAAGATTAAAAGAGAACAAGGGTGCAAGGCTTATAGTGAAATGTTAACCCAAATTCCAGTGGACCAATGCTGCAGTGATGCTGCAGCATCCTTGTGACAGAAACTGATTTTATTATCTATTTCAAGACACGTTCCTCTCGGACTCTCACCATCTCATTATTCCAGTAGCTATAAACAATCTCATCTCTAAGCAATGTTCAAGATAAGGGAATGATGAGAGTGGAGTTCTCAAAATATACGGCAAAACAAATTCTCTTCGTTAAAAGTTACTCTTTCGAAATAACCCCCGTACCTCCCAAGTTGGTGTATTCCAAATATCTTATATCTAAGTCTACTCCATTTTAACCCTTTGAAAAAGTGACAACTTATCAAGAATGGATCATTTTAAATGACACAAGTAACAACTCTCGTTGCAAGTAACTCATTCAATTTGACGTGCTATTCAATGGCCTATCTCTAGGTCCATGACACTATTACACTATCAAAATGATCAATTTGTCAAAGAGTTTTGTTATCTTGATAAAACTTGAGTTGGAATAATAAAAGTTTGTTAAAGTCACAAAAGTCCACTTTGTTTAAGTTAACACTATTACCATTTGCCTCACATCCAAGCTAAGGTATTTAGCTACTCATTACAATAAATAAAGAAAGAACATTACAAAGAACTATAAAAGAAGACATAATGTAAAATGCTTGGAAATGTAAATGACTTGAAATTATATATATATAAGACTTGGAATGTAAAGACAATAAATGTAAATGACAAGAAAGTAAAATGGAATGTAAGTGCAACACTACAATCTACTGGAATTTAAATGCTCGAAACTAAAGACATAAAATAAATGGAAAGGCTAGAGATGCAAGATAAGTAAAGAAAATGCATGAACAAAATCTGCAGGTGAATGTTGTTCCAATGCTGGAAGAATTCATAGCCTGGGTTTATGATGAACATATGAAGAACACGAAGAACACCATATGAACATATGCATATTTTCTGGAAATTTCCAGAAAATCTCAGAACTGATTTTCGGTCCAGTTCCAAGATGAACGAAAATAAAGAGATTAATCTAAGTAAGCGATTACAAACAACATAAAGAACATGAAGAAATTAAAGAACACGATGAAGAAATTAAAGAAAATATAAAGAACAACATGATGAAACCAAAAGAATACTAAATATAAAAGGAGAATTGGGGCTGATTAAAATCAGCTACAAAAGTATCTTCAAAGGAGATGGATGATCTGATCTAGTGATGATGAAGGAAACTTCATGGATGAGTGCTTGGGGATGATTGGGATGGTGATTGGTGATGATAGGATATTTGGGTTGTTGGAGGATTGGGATGATGAGGGAAGCTTGTTGGATGCTTGGATACCTTAAATACCCACAAAAACCCTCTATTTATAGGAAATAGAGAGGGGCCAAAAGGGTTAATCTACCATAATTTAGAGTACTAATATTAGAGTTTTACACAAAAGGTACAATGCAAAAGGAATAACACAACTGTCATCTGCTAATCTGCTTGCAAAAACCCTTTATCCACTGGTCCAAAGAATGACTAAATCCACTCCCCTTTAATCAGCTTCCAATTCTCCCTGCAGGTCCGATGCTGTTGGGATGCTGCAGCATTGACCTGTTTCATCAAGATTTTGCAAAATACATCAACTTTAGCCTATACAACCCATGTTTGTATACAAATCCATATCTTAAGCTCCAAATAAAGAAAGTGGAAAATAATAACCAAAATGACTCAAGGTTGGGATTATAAAGTGTAAAATCTAATCTAAAAAGATAAAAACAATGTGCTTAAGTACTCAAAAGTGAGTACTTATCACCACCCCAAACTAAAAACTTTGCTTGTCCTCAAGCAAAACAAAGAAGAAAAGAAAAGACTCAATTCTAAGAAAATTATGCAAAAGGATGGCATTAAGTGCACATCATGAGTTTGAGAGTGTCAAGAATACATATCATAGCCTTTCATAATACAAAAGTGACCACATACCATCCTAATTGCTATCATGAACCATATGCTAGCCTAGCATTCTCTTTGTTATGGTTTACACAATTCTCATCACACTTTGATATGGCTATAGGTGGAATGGGTTTCTCTCGTTTTGGCACTTGTTTTACCTCACCTTGCCTTTTCTCACCCCATGCATCAACAAGAAAAATTTTCAAATTTTGGCACTTTTTGTGCTCTTTTTGTTGCATGCATACACCTGCCCCTATGGAGCATTTGTGGTGTTTTCACTGTGTCCATGGCATTTTTTCAGAATGTGTGGAGCTTTGCTCTTGACATTTTTAGACACCCCCCACCCCAAACTAAAAATCTTACAATGTCCTCATTGTATAGGATGAAAGAGTGCTTTGAATTTGGGTGGATAAAAATGGAACAAGGTGTATGGCTTTTTGGCATTTTGATGTGATATGAGTGATTTGTGCACCAAATTGTGTCCCAAGTAATTACAAGGCTAGTTCTAGCATAAATAAATTCTAGAATTGTGATGTGTACTTTAAGTTTTATTTAGGCTATGCAAGTACATATAACTAACAAAACATGACCCTAAATGCATGAAAATAACTCCTAAAAAATAGAAAAACAAATCCCAGACATAAAAATGAATAAAATGGAGCAAAAGGGAATGATATGGACCTGTCCCACTCCCATGGGAGTAGGCTAATGATCTTCTGTGGAATCTGTGGAGGGCTGACCAACATCCTTGGATGCTGCAGCACCTGAACTGACAGTAGCTTCTGCAATCAACTTTTCATTTTCTTCCTCCAATGCCTTGATCCTTTCATCCCTGACTTTCAGCATCTTCTTCAGCACTGAAATCTGCCTCTCAGCCCCATATCTTTCTCCTACCTTCCTCTTTCCTTTTGCAACAGCCAGTAGCTCCTCCCTCATGTTCTCCATCTTCTCCAAACTTTCATTCCTCTGCTTGTTCATGGCCTCCATTATGGCAGTGTTCTGGGCCAGAAGATCCTGCACCAAAGTCAACAAATCTGCAGCCTCAACAGGCTTCTCCTTCCTGTTTCTCAACCTAGTCACAGCCTTCATATCTATCTGCCATCTCTCCCTCTGCTCCTTCAAAATGAGATCGTCTTTGTACTATGGAACTCCATCCTTTACCAGCATCTTTGTAAGCATTCCAGGGAAATACAACTTTCCTCTCTTCCTTGTTGCACACTCCCTAATGCTGTTGAGCATTATTCTTCCCAGATTGATGCTCCTCCCTGTAATGAGACAATACAACAAAAGCATCCTATCCACAGAGATGGTTCCATCATGTGTGGTAGGATAAATGGAATGTTTGACAAAATTATTCCAAACATTAGAGTTTGCAGTAAGGTTAGAAGCCTTGAATATCTTAAGCATGAAGTTACTGTGATGTTCCCAATCTGCCCTTGGCTTTCCTAATAGTGCTGCAGCCTCTGCCAGGTCTTGTGGAGTGGTCTTGACCATCATCTTGTGGTATTCTATGTTCTTAGGTGGTGAGAGGTTTAAGAATTCATTGATCTGCCTTGCTGTGAGCTTGAAAGTAACCCCTCTGATCTTGATTTTTAGAGAGGGTGTGACCGAGATCTCACAATAGAACTCCCTCATAAGCGTGAGGTTATATGATGTATAGACCTCAGAAACCTTTTCAAGTCCATGGGTATCAACTACATCTCCAATAAATTGGAATTCCCTTAGGCTTTGTTCATCAAACCCCTTATCTGGCAATCCCACCTTAGTGTAATGCTTTCTCCACATCCTAGCAGCATCCTTAGAGCTAAATCCCTTGTGTGGCATCTCTGGTCTAGTGACAAACACAGTAGTTTCCTTGACTTTCTTACCCTTTCCTTTCACAGTCTACTCATGCTGCACAGATGTTGCAGCATGACAGTTGGTCTGTAAGGGTTCTAAATCATCCTCATCTTCCTCAAATCTCACTGTCCTCCTCTTCTTTGGTGTGGGCTCTAGGACCTCAGGTGCAGTAGGGTTATCACCTCTAGACCTAGTGGCATAAGTCTTTCCTAATGGTCTCTTATTTTTCTTGGTGATCAACTTAACCATAGGTACATCATCAGATAGGTCCTCAAGGCTTGTATTATCAAACTCCACATGTTGTGACAGGATTTCAGTGTTTATTTCCTCATGTGGGTTCTCAATAGCTACTCTACTGGAGATGTTCGTGGCCAAATCTCCTTCAGATTGTATAAATCCAAATGGTTGTGCATCCTTTGTGTGAGCTTGAATGAGGGAAATGTCAATTTTTGTTGATGCAATAGGCTCATTGACATTATCCTCAGAACAAGAAGTGAATAGTCCCTCAACCAAGGTTTCAGAGGGAGCAGTGGATACCTTCGGTGTTTCAGTCGATGAAAGGATTGAAGGAGCATCCTTCTACACGATAATAGCAAGAGGGTTGGGTGTTGGTGGTGTATCCACAGTAGCGACCTCCTTCTCCCCTGTTTTCAAACCATCTTCAGTAGCAACCTCTTTCGAACTCTTCCCCCTATTCACTGCTCCTTTTTCGATTCCAGCCCTAGGTTAAGTGGGTTTTTGTCTCGTGGATGGTTTTCGAACCAGAGGAACGATTGATGCATCCTCGAGTTCGACCTGATCAGTGGTTGGGTCTGGAACAGGGGTTTGAACCACAGGATAGTTCCTTCGACTTCTTCGAGGGCTTGGGTAAGTTTCTTCGATGGTGCACTCTCGGTGTACTGGTCTCTTTACTCGAGCCATGGGAGTCGCAGAAAGATGAGAAGAAGAATGACAATGGTGGTGGTTCTTTGGTGGTTTTCGGCAGTTGGAGGGAATGAGAGGGAAGAACGTGGGTTTGATTGTTTAGAAAGTAGATTTTTGGAAAAGAGGGAACTGAAAAGTCAGTTTTTGGATGAAGGTGGGTTTGATCTTGATAATCTTTAAAGAGATGGAACCAGGTTGTTAATGGGTATTATCCAATGGATAATTTTAAGATTAGTACAAAAAGGACATCATAGAAGCATATTTAGGTACAAAAACTCCTCATCACCTAGGAGAGAGGTGTACTCTTCTCCAAGTGATGAAAGATGACGTCATTTTTGGTACTGATCTCTTCTCTCAATTCAAAATTGCTATATCAGGTTCCCTCTAAATTCAGCTGATTTGTCTTGAAAATCCTAAGGTTTCTGGTGCTGCAGCATGGATTCAGCATCAAATGGTTCTTCCTTTGTTCTTTGACTTTTAGCTGTACACTAACAAACATATTAAACATAACTAATACGTAAACGTAAACAAGACTTTAAAAGGAATATTTACACAGAATTGGAACTTTAAGATAGTCCCCATCTTTGTTGAAGCTTTTAGCAAAGATAGATCATCTCCACAGAGCATGGAGATGTTACAGAGTCATGGAACAACTTCACTCTCTGGCCATTGACTTTGAACACACTATTGTTCTCTGGATTGACTAAGTCTACAGCCCCATATGGATATACCTTGTGAATAATAAATGGGCCTAACCATCTAGACTTAAGTTTACCAGGGAACAACTTTAGCCTAGAATTGAACAAAAGACATTTTTGGCCAGCTCTCAACTCTCTGTGTCTAATCCTATTTTCATGCCACTTCTTAGTTTTCTCTTTGTACAACTTGGCATTCTCATAGGACATGTTCCTATGCTCTTCTAACTCACAGAGTTGCAATTTTCTTTTGTTACCAGCCTCATCTAAATTCATGTTCAATTCCTTTATAGCCCAATATGCTTTATGTTCAAGTTCCAAAGGGAGGTGACAAGCCTTTCCAAAGACTAGCTTGTATGGAGACATACCCAAAGGTGTTTTAAAAGCAGTCCGGTATGCCCATAAAACATCATCTAAATGGAAAGCCCAGTCTTTTCTGTTTGGTTTAACAACTTTTTCAAGAATCCCTTTAATTTCCCTGTTTGAGAGTTCAGCCAGTCCATTAGTCTGTGGGTGGTATGCAGTGACAACTTTGTGTTTCACATTGTATTTTTCAAGAACTTTACTCAACAAATTGTTTATAAAGTGGGTACCCTCATCACTAATTAGTTCCCGGGGGGTACCAAACCTTGTAAAAATCTATTTTTTTTGTAAAAACTTAATTACAGTTTTAGCATCATTTGAAACACATGCCATTGCCTCTACCCATTTGGATACATAATCAACAACAACTAGAATGTATTGGCAATTGTTTGAGGGGGGAAATGGACCCATAAAATCTATACCCCAAACATCAAATAACTCAACTTCTAAGATCCCATTCAAAGGCATTTCATTTTTCCGAGAAATTGAACCACTTCTCTGACATTCATTACATCTTTGAGCAAAATTATGGGCATCTTTAAAGAGAGTTGGCCAATAAAATCCTGATTGAAGCACTTTAGTTGTTGTTCTCTGTCCTCCGAAATGTCCTCCATAAACTGATTTATGGAAATGCTGCAGGATTGTTGCAGCTTCAGTCTCTGGGATGCATCTTCTCAACAATTGATCTGTACCAAGTTTAAACAGAAAAGGATCATCCCACAAGTAAAATTATCAATCATGGAGAAATTTCTTAAGCATGTGATGAGTGTAATCAGACGGTATGATGCCACAAGCCAAATAATTTGCTATATCAGCAAACCATGGAAGTTGTGCTTGCACCATAAGAATCTTTTCATCAGGGAAAGTCTCAGTAATGTCTACTCCTACCCTACTTTCAACAAGTTTCACTAGCCTGGACAAATGATCAGCCACTTGGTTTTATGTCCCCTTCCTATCAATAATCTCTAGGTCAAACTCTTGGAATAACAAAACCCATCTTATCAACCTAGGTTTTGCATCTTTCTTTGAAATCAAGTATTTAATGGCAGCATGGTCGGTATGTACAATCACTTTGGCTCCCATCAAATATGACCTAAACCTTTCAAAAGCAAAAACCACAGCTAACAATTCTTTCTCAGTTGTTGTATAATTAATTTGAGCTTCATTTAGGGTTTTGCTTGCATAGTAGATGGAATGAAAAAGTTTATCTTTTCTTTGACCTAATACAGCACCAACAGCCCAGTCACTTGCGTCACACATGATCTCAAAAGGTTTGTCCCATTTAGGAGCAACAACTATTGGTGCAGTTACCAGAGCTTTCTTCAAGGTGATGAATGCATTTCTACATTCATCATTGAAATCAAACTTTTGGTCATGCTGTAATAATAGACATAAAGGTTTTGAAATTTTTGAAAAGTTTTTTATAAACCGTCTATAAAATCCAGCATGGCCAAGAAAGCTCCTGATACCTTTAACAGTTGTTGGTTCAGGTAGTTTTTCAATTACTTCAAGTTTAGCTTTGTCTACCTCAACTCCTCTTTTTGAAATTAAATGACCAAGGACAATCCCTTTTGTTACCATGAAATGACATTTTTCCCAATTAAGAACCAGGTCAGTCTCCTCACATCTTTTAAGACTTTGCTTTAAATTATCCAAACACTGATCAAAAGATGAACCATAAACAGAAAAATCATCCATAAATATTTCAATGGATTTTTCAAGCATATCAGAAAATATGGACATCATGCATCTCTGAAAAGTGGCAGGAGCATTGCAAAGTCCAAAAGGCATCCTTCTGAAGGCAAAGGTGCCATAAGGACAAGTGAAAGTAGTTTTCTCCTGGTCTTCTGGTGCTATGGCTATCTGGTTGTATCCTGAGTATCCATCCAAGAAGCAGTAGTACTCTTTTCCATCCAACCTGTCTAACATTTGATCAACAAAAGGTAATGGAAAATGGTCCTTTTGAGTAGCCTTGTTCAGCCTACGGTAGTCCATGCAAATTCTCCATCCGGAGACTATTCTGGTAGGGATGAGTTCATTTTTGTCATTGGAAATGACAGTGATCCCTCCCTTCTTGGGTACACACTGAACTGGACTAACCCAAGAGCTACTGGCTATTGGGAAAATAATTCCTGCATCTAACCATTTCAAAATTTCCTTTTTCACTACCTCTTTCATGACAGGGTTCAGTCTTCTTTGTGGCTCTATGGAAGTGAAGTTCTTGTCTTCTAAGATGATCTTATGCTGACAAATATAGGGACTAATCCTTTTAAGATCAGCAATAGTCCACCCTATGGCTTTGGTGTGCAACTTCAACATATCTACTAACTTCTTTTCTTGATGCAATTCTAGGGTAGCTGAAATAATGACTGGCAATTTGTCTTCTCCCCCTAGAAAGGCATACTTCAAGTGAGATGGGAGTTGTTTCAACTCCAGGTCAGGTGGTGAGATTATGGAAGGAGTAAATGACTTTTGTTCATCTCTTTCCAGCAGCTCAAATGCTGCAGCATCCAGAGGGACAGTCTCTTTCTTTATGGTCTTATCATCATCATCATCATCATATTCCTCATCTAAGTCTCCAAAATTCAGGTCTTTCTCATCCTCCTCTTCTATCCTACAAGCTTGTTTGACTCCCTCCTCATGACACAAGTCCTTAATGACACCTAGGCTTGAGCAGTCTTCTAAATCACTAGGGTATTTCAAAGAATTGAAGACATTGAATGTGACTTTTTGGTCTTGTAGTCTCATGGTCAACTCACCTTTCTGGACATCTATCAAAGTTCTACCCGTAGCTAAGAAAGGTCTTCCTAAAAGTATAGGAATGTCCTTGTCAGCCTCAAAGTCTAAGATGATAAAATCAGCCAGAAAAATGAACTTGTCAACCTGGACTAACACATCTTCAATCTTTCCCTTGGGATATGCAATGGTCTTATCAGCTAGAATGAGTGTGATTGTGGTAGGTCTGGCCTCTCCTATGACTAGTCTTTTGAAAATGGACAATGGCATAAGGTTGACACTAGCACCTAAATCACACAGTACTTTCCCAACCTCTTTCCCACCTATGGAACAAGGAATGGTGAAACTCCCTGGATCTTTTTGCTTAGGGGGAATTTTGTTGGTCAAGAGAGCATTGCAACCTTCTGTGAGGGCAACAGTCTCATATTCATTCAATTTCTTTTTCTTGCTCAATATGTCTTTTAAAAACTTGGCATAACTAGGCATCTGCTCAATTGCTTCAACAAGAGGTATGTTGATGTGCAATGCTTTGAAAACATCCAAAAAAAATTTAAATTGCAATTCCTCCTTCTCATTTCTTAACCTCTGAGGGTAAGGAATGTAAGGGGGAACTAGTTTGATAACAGCTTGGTTTGATTGTTTTGAGCTAGATGGGTCCACCATGCTTTTGGTCTTGGTCTCATTGGGTTGACTCACAACTTTGGTCTTTGGGTCAGTCAGTGGTGGACTTGAACTTGTGATCTTAGGATCTTGATTTTCTACTTGAATTGATGGTATTGGAATAACTGGAATCTCTGGAATAGGAATGGACTTGGACATTTTTTCAAAATCTGGTTTGGTAATTGGTTCAGATTCCTTTTCCACAGATTCAGGTAATTCTTTACCACTCCTAAGTGTGACAGCTTTCACATGTTCTTTTCCTGGAGCCTTGGGTATTTCTGTGTTACTAGGCAAAGTGCCTGAGGCTCTGTTGTTCTGATTAAGTGCAATTTGACTGACTTGTGTTTCCAAACTCTGGAGATCTGCTTGTGTCTGACTCATGAATCCTCTCATCATTGCTTCAAGAGAGAGATTTGAGTCATCATGTGGAAGTGTATGATGTTGGTTTTGAAAAGGTGGTTGAGGGTGTTGATTGTGTTGAAAACCTTGATTACGATTATTCTGATGATGATTATTCTGATGATTATTACTTTGAAAATTTCCCTTGTACTGGTTTTGAGAACTACTTGCTTGATTTTGAAAATTGGAGTTCCCTTGCTGCTTTTGAACTGGAGGATTTAAACATGGACTGTTCCAAGAGAAGTTTGGGTGCTGTTTCCAGCTGGCATTGTAATGGTTGGAGTGGGGAGCAGATCTGTTTTGCACAAAGTTTACAGATTCAGAATTATGTAGACAGTTTTCATAAGAATGCTCTCTACCACAACACACACATTGCACAGAAAGAACTGCGGAAGCAGGTGTAGGGACAGTCAGCTGTGCTCCTTGACCAGAAGTTATATTTTTAAGCATGTTGGTCATGGAAGCAAGCTGAGTTGTCAATGCAGTGTATGCATCTATATCATGCATTCCAGTAGTTTTTCTTTGAGTTTGGGCCCTTGGATAAGCCCAATGTCCATTGTTTGTTGAAATCTTTTCAAGAATCTCATACCCATCATTGTAGGTATTGGATGTAAAAGCCCCTCCTGAAGTCGCATCGAGCATTTCTTTTGCATTGGGAACTAGCCCATTATAAAACGTCTCGAGTTGAATACAGTAGGGAATGCCATGATGAGGGCATTTTCTCAACAATTCTTTAAATCTTTCCCATGCATCTGGAATAGCTTCATCATCCATTTGTTTAAACACGCAAATTTCATTTCTGGATTAGGCATTCCGGGTGGGTGGAAAATATTTTCGCAAAACTTTTTCGGCCATATCACTCCATGATGGTACTGAACCTGGTGCTAATGAATTGAACCAAACTTTTGCCCGATCCCTTAAAGAAAATGGGAATAAAGTGAGCCTTAAGGCATCAGCAGATACCCCAGGAATCAGAAAAACGTCGGTGATCTCCATAAAAGATTTTAAATGTGAATGTGGATCTTCCGATGGTAATCCGGAAAATTGACCATTGGCTTGCAACATGTCAAACATGATGGGTTTTGGTTCAAAATGTAAAGTTTCTAATTGTGGCCTAACAATTCCTGAATTTAATTGCTCAAAATTAGGAATTGCGTAGTCCATAATTCTTCCATCTTTTGAGTTTGCAAGGTCAATGATGTTTTGTGGTTCAACATTACCAACAGATCCGGCATCATCTTCTTCCTCATCATGATTTTGGTGATTTTGAAACTGATGAGGTGGAGGATTTCCAAAAATTGGTTGATTATTTGCAAAAATTGGTGGCGGCCTGATTTGATTTACTAAAGGTGGTCTCATTTGATTTTCCAAAGGTGGCGGTTGATTTTCCAAAAGTGGTGGTGGTCTGATCTGCCTGTTTTCAAAGCCCGGGGGAGGTCCATCCATATTGAGAGGATTTATGTTTCGAAAAGTTCTTTGAATTCTCCTTCTTTGACGGAAGGTTCTTTCAATATCTGGATCTAGATCGAAAAGTTCCCCGCGTTGTATTCTTGGCATGCAACACTTTAAAAAATCTTTTGAAACTCCCAAAGGTGGTAGAAAAACCAATTCTTTTAAAATACTTTACAAACACATTGACTTGCCAATCCCCGTCAACGGCGCCAAAAACTTGATAGGCCCTTTTGTGTACCTTAGGGTGAGAGAAATAATACCAAAAAGCAAGTATACAATTTGGTACTATGTCTCCTTTCAAGTAATAAAGTGGTAAAATACCAGATATCGTCCCACAGAGATTGAACTAAAAAGTGTGATAAAAGTATGATGAAAGATATGATTTCAGATGACGAATTTGAAGCAATATTTTGATTGGTTGGTGAACACATATTTACTTTAACAAGATTAAAAGAGAAGCAAGGGTGCAAGGCTTATAGTGAAATGTTAACCCAAATTCCAGTGGACCAATGTTGTAGTGATGCTGCAGCATCCTTGTGACAAAAACTGATTTTATTATCTATTTCAAGACACGTTCCTCTCGGACTCTCACCATCTCATTATTCCAGTAGCTATAAACAATCTCATCTCTGAGCAATGTTCAAGATATGGGAATGATGAGAGTGGAGTTCTCAAAATATACGGCAAAAAAAATTCTCTTCGTTAAAAGTTACTCTTTCGAAATAACCCTCGTACCTCCCAAGTTGGTGTATTCCAAATAGCTTATCTCTAAGTCTACTCCATTTTAGCCCTTTGAAAAAGTGACAACTTATCAAGAATGGATCATTTTAAATGACACAAGTAACAACTCTCGTTGCAAGTAACTCTTTCGATATTACCTCCCATGTCATTCAATTTGACGTGCTATTCAATGGCCTATCTCTAGGTCCATGACACTATTACACTATCAAAATGATCAATTTGTCAAAGAGTTTTGTTATCTTGATAAAACTTGAGTTGGAATAATAAAACTTTGTTAAAGTCACAAAAGTCCACTTTGTTTAAGTTAACACTATTACCATTTTCCTCACACCCAAGCTAAGGTGTTTAGCTACTCATTACAATAAAGAAAGAAAGAACATTACAAAGAACTATAAAAGAAGACATAATGTAAAATGCTTGGAAATGTAAATGACTTGAAATTATATAAATATATATATATAAGACTTGGAATGTAAAGAAAATAAATGTAAATGACAAGAAAGTAAAATGGAATGTAAGTGCAATACTACAATCTACTGGAATTTAAATGCTCGAAACTAAAGACATAAAATAAATGGAAAGGCTAGAGATGCAAGATAAGTAAAGAAAATGCATGAACAAAATCTGCAGGTGAATGTTGTTCCAATGCTGGAAGCATTCATAGCCTGGGTTTATGATGAACATATGAAGAACACGAAGAACACCATATGAACATATGCATATTTTCTGGAAATTTCCAGAAAATCTCAGAACTGATTTTCGGTCCAGTTCCAAGATGAACGAAAATAAAGAGATTAATCTAAGTAAGCGATTACAAACAACATAAAGAACATGAAGAAATTAAAGAACACGATGAAGAAATTAAAGAAAATATAAAGAACAAGATGATGAAACCAAAAGATTACTAAATATAAAAGGAGAATTGGGGCTGATTAAAATCAGCTACAAAAGTATCTTCAAAGGAGATAGATGATCTGATCTAGTGATGATGAAGGAAGCTTCATGGATGAGTGCTTGGGGATGATTGGGATGGTGATTGGTGATGATAGGATATTTGGGTTGTTGGAGGATTGGGATGATGAGGGAATCTTGTTGGATGCTTGGATACCTTAAATGCCTAAAAAACCCTCTATTTATAGGAAATAGAGAGGGGCCAAAAGGGTTAATCTACCATAATTTAGAGTATTAATATTAGAGTTTTACACAAAAGGTACAATGCAAAAGGAATAACACAGCTGTGATCTGCTAATCTGCTGGCAAAAACCCTTTATCCACTGGTCCAAAGAATGACTAAATCCACTCCCCTTTAATCAGCTTCCAATTCTCCCTGCAGGTCCGATGCTGTTGGGATACTGCAGCATTGACCTCTTTCATCAAGATTTTGAAAAATACATCAACTTTAGCCTATACAACCCATGTTTGTATACAAATCAATATCTTAAGCTCCAAATCAAGAAAGTGGAAAATAATAACCAAAATGACTCAAGGTTGGGATTATAAAGTGTAAAATCTAATCTAAAAAGATAAAAACAATGTGCTTAAGTACTCAAAAGTGAGTACTTATCAGTGGACAAGAAGCGACGGCCGATGGAATTTTAAGTGGGCGACCGAGTGATGTTAAAGGTGTCACCTTGGAAAGGAATCATAAGGTTTGGAAGGCGAGGAAAGCTCAGTCCTCGTTTTCTTGGGCCTTTTCCTATCATTGAGCGTGTGGGACTCCAAGCCTACAACCTTGATTTACCTCCCGAGATGAGTGGAATTCACCCTACTTTCCACATCTACTATCTTCGGAAATGTCTAACGGAAGAAGAGAACGTCATCTCTTGTCCGAGATTCGAGTAGATAACAACCGATGTGTGGAAGAACCAGAATCTATTTTGGAGAGAGAAACGAAGAAACTCCGTCATAAGGAAGTGGTCATGGTGAAAGTCCAATGGAAGCACCATCGGGGTGCAAATGTGACATTAGAAGCGAAAGAGGACATGAAGAGGCGGTATCCCCACTTTTTCGAATAGTGCAAGATTTCGAGGGCGAAATCTATTTCTAGTGGGGGAGGATTGTAACATCCTGATTTCCCAAAGGATTTATGGGAGTATTTTTTTGTATGGAATTCTCTACTCAGACATATACCCCCCCCCCCGATTATTGAAAGTTTGTTTATCGTCTTTGTGACGTCAGCATATATATATATATATATATATGTGTGTGTGTGTGTGTGTGTGTGTGTTTGTGCCTGTGCGTATAATTATAATCATATATGTGTGTACTTATAAATGTAGATATAAATATGTTCACGTGTTCATGCGAATGTCTATGTCGATGGGTGGGTATACGTGATCTTGTGAGTGTGTCGATGTTCGACCCCTCTTGACGTATGTGTGTTAGTTCGCTATGAGATTCGTCCTCGAACTCCCAAACTAGTCCTTGAGAGTGTGACCGTATGACGTTTTAGACCGCAAGAGGAAATCGAGAGAGAGTCGAGAAGAGGTCAGGCGACTATGCCGGCAGGTATGTCGTGGCATAGTCGTTGTCGGTCCTTGTCGCATCGAGAAACAGAAGCTGTGAGAGGGAGGGAGACTATGCTCGGTGAGAATGGTGTGGCATAGTCGCCGAAGGGATTTGTCGCAGCACCAAAACAGAAGGGAGGGGGAGTCGGGCGACTATGTCCGGCGACATTGCCCGGGGCATAGTCGTCGATGGTCAAAGTCGCACAAGGGGGGATGGGGTACTGCCTTCATAAGCAAATTATTTCACCTAAATCCCCATTTCTTTCTCACTTAAATCTGCAGGTTGCTACTCTATCTCTCTAAATTTTTTTTCTCTCTCTCTCTCTCTCTTCTTCTCTCTCATCTCATTTAATGTTCTAAGGGAACCCTAGCATTGAAGAGATCACAAGTTAAGTTATTGAAACGTAGTGAATGCTACTTGTTCCATTTAAAGCCTCAAAGAAAGAATATCAAGTCTTCTAAATCTACCTACTTTAGGGTTTTCACTTCACAAAACCCTAGTTGGTGAGTTTCTCCTATAAACCCTAATTGTTGCATTTGAATACTCATCGATGTAATATTATTAGTTCTAATCTATGTGCTTATGTGGTTAATATATGGGTAAACTTCGTTTCATGATTTTAACCTAACCATTTAGGGTTTTATGGAAATAAGGTAAATGTGACCACTCATCTATTAAGCTACTCAAGGAAAGTACGGTAAATGTATTATTTGTAATGTAAGAATGGGTTGCCATGAAAGAAGAAATATGTTATCCTAATGATTTGGAAATTTGTATGAGGAATATGATGTATATGTGTTGGAATATGAATTACATATTGTTATATATACTTAAATCAGATTTTGATCACCTGATAAGAATGTGGATATCTGCTCCTTGTGCATGAGGAGGTAGATGTACGTTTATTTGGACCTAATATTGTGGATCTTTGGGTTTTGCTAGCGAGTAGGCAATAGGGGGTCGTAGGCGCTTGAGGTGTAACTCGTCTAGTCTTGGATAGGCAATAATGTACTGTAAGACCTTGAGGTGTAACTCGACGGAGTAGGCAATAAAAGCAATGAATATGGTTCGAGGTTGTGATGTCTTGATGGCATGGGAACTAGGACCGGGACATGAGGTGTAATCCAACAACATCATGGGTGACTCCACTCCCATGTACATGTTACCCCGATGGAAACGGGTCTCCCCCGTATTATCAAGGGTTATCTCTTTTATGTTTATGTTCAGGTTTAAGGACATGGTTGCGGTGGAAACACTATTTGTGAGACAATGGAGTTCGGTAACACAAGACTTGTTTTATTGTATTACTACATTTTGTTTTGTGAATTATATAATTTATGAGATCTCACTAGGCTTCGTTCTAACACTTGTTGTGGTTATTGTTTTCTCACATATCCCACTCGTGGTGGAATCTAGGTTGTCGGGCTTGTCAACCGGGCACGTAAGAGATCTCAAAGTGTCGGTCATTTGGGGGATTCTTGTGAAGAGAGATTTTTGGTGGATTAGCAACACTCAAATTTAATCTAGTCATAACTTATTCTAGATTAAGTAGGTTGTTGTATTGTGATGTCTCTCATTTTTTGAACTACTTTTAGTTCAAACTACCCCGACTTCATTGGGTTTTAGTTGTTATGAAACCTGGGTTTGTCCTTGTTATGGATTTTATATTTACAGGGTATTTTGGACCTCCGTATTTTAGACATTATATTGCCGAATTTTCGAATTTTAATTCGTCTAATTTTTAGGGTGTTACATTAATGGTGACCAATTGTTTTAGAATTATTTAGTGTGGGCCCGCACATTTTGCGGTAGCGATAAATATCTTAAGGAAATACTTTACGTAATTAAGATAAAACGTAATTATGGCTAGATTACATTTGCATAAATAGATTAATTATGACTAGATTAAATTTTGCCTTGAATCAAAGAAGCACCAACAACTGTTCTCTTGTGATTGTCAATAGTCACAAATGGGACAAAAACATTGCATGCCTGTTCAAAAAAAAAAAGGTCAGAAACAGACAAGTAACATACAATGACAAAAATATGGTCCTTACTTATTTTTCCTATACGTAGCATCAAATGATATGGTGTCGCCGAACTCCTTATAATTCAACCTCGCCGTTTCATCTGCCCAAAAGAGTGCAACTAACTCCTTCCCATCACACTTATATTCAAAAAAGTATTGCGGGCAAAGCTCACGCCTTCGACTCAATTTGTTTATCAACATCTGAGCATCTTTGATACCAACCGAGTTATCAACGTCCCTTTTGAAATTGATGTGATCCCTAGTTGTGCCACCAGATACTTCTATACCACCTTTCATTGCCGATTGCATGCGATGTGATTGGGTTATACCAATATTCGAACCGGTAGCATGCAAAATCCTCCTATGATCCGCATAATCTAGTTGTCTTTTAGAACGAGAAAATACCATATCTTCAAGACGATAAAGCATATGATTATGCATATCAATGAATTTGTATACTACATACCGACCGCTATCATTAACATAATGAACTTTTAAACAAGCTTTACAACCAGTCCGCTTGAAACTAGTATTTCTTCTTTTTTTCCATCAACTCCTATATCCATTGAATCAAATATCTTCATCTCTGGAATTCCTTGTCTGCTACATAGAAAGTAACGGGTTTGTACACGTCCAAATTTATTGTTTTTCTTAATCGACAATCGAATGTCAAATCCAGCACTTTCAGCATACTTCCTATACATCGTTTCCGCACTCTCAATAGAATCAAAAGAGTCACCGATTTTAGGGCAATTGTTCACATCAACCATTGGAATCCAAAATTTTGATCCACTTGGAGATTCCCCAATCTCATGAAACATCGTATCTAACACAAAAAAATGACCTTAAGAAAAATGTTTCACTAATATAAAACACATACAAAAAAGTTTCATTAGGAAAAAATAAGACACAAGCTAAACTACATATCTACAATATTATTTACCGTTGCAAACATGTACCTTTTTTAAATTAAACTATAAAATAAAATTAATAATTACTAAAGGGTGTGCAACAACATAACATATATCGTAAATGTTTCATCCAACAAAACTTTCATAAATGTTTCACGTAAATATTAACGGTTACAGTCACAAAGAACATATATCGAACGGGACAAACCCATTTAATCAAAACATATATTGAAATCATTACACCTACAAGTGACATAATTATAATCGTTTCAATAAGAAATTCAACTTGTGTAAACGTGTTTCATCTATTAGTTCATGAGTTGCAACATTATTTCATCAAACAATCATTTGCATATATTGTTTCATGTGTCTAAATCTGTTTGGTTCATGCTTGTTTCCCACAGTAAAATATAAAACTTCAAATTGTGGTCACAAATATGTAGATATCACTCCTAATTACATACTTAAGTAAAAATCGTACCTTCGTTAGCATCTTCGATAGCTTGAGACTCATGATAATCCCCCACGAATTCACACAATTCATTCGGTACATGGTCGGTAATCTTATCAGAATCGTTAATAGGAATTTCATCAACCGGACGAACGAAAGACGATAAAAACGTTTCATCGTTGTCGAGTAGATCTCGAACATGAATCTCGTTAGCCGTTGTTCCATCAAACATGTTACCCTCCATTGCTTCGTATGGTTAAATTTTTTTTATAATCGAATAAAAAAAAACTATACAAATATATAACAAATAATGCAAAGAATATAGTTTTAAAAATATTTGAATTCAATGAAAAAAATATTTGATTTTAAATATAATTAAAATTTTGAATTTTCTATAAAAATAACACTCTTCCAACATAAAAAGTATATATATATTACCTTATTTATTGCACTACAAAACTGGAAATAGGAAAACTAAATATTTTAAATTCATAAGGGAATCGTGGACGATTTCATATCAATATTTTACATTCGTTTAATTGCATGAAATCAAACAATGTATAGTATCAAAGTTTCTAATCTTTTAATTTCATATGAATATTTAATTTCATATGAATACTTGAAAAATTGAATATTTTAATTTTATATTAATATTTTGTGGCTCAAAGACAGTTTCATATGAATGTCAACTCAAGTCCATTAGGTGAATCAATCAATGATTAATCAGAATCAAAAAGTGTGGCTTCGTATGATTAAATTTTGTTTACCTAAATTAAATATCTCATGTTTAAATTAATATATCATTAATATTACCATATATAAAATAAATTAAAATTAAATAATTATTAATATAATAATAATAACAATTACCATATATATTATGAAATTATGTAAAAGACTAAAATAACCTTATCAATTAAAAAAAATAAAAAAAAAATTCAATGATTGGTTGATTTCGGTTTCCAAAGTTTTCAATGTGATATTGGTTTCCAATTGATCTCTCCCATATATATATAGAGGAATGATATTTTGCAACCGTAAAAAATGTTGCAACCTAGATATCTCAGATCTAGATTGAATTTATTTTATTTATTGATAATATTAATTCAAAGGGGTATATTTGTCTTTTTCAAAATTGGATATTTATTTAATTTTAATAATTATTAATGGAGGTTAATCATTTCCATATTTTATGTGGTTATTAATGGTTGGTTTGATTAACGGTTGTTTTTTTTTTAAATATTCCATAATCATTGACATGGTCGTTGAGATTGTGTTTCTGATTTTGTTTCCTTTGTTTGAAGATTAATTTGAATTTCATTTCAAGGAAATCAAAGGATCATTCTTCAAATCATCATCTTTTCCATCCGTAAATCATCGTCGTATTCTTCTTCAAATCATCGTCTTCATCCGGAAATCATCATCTTCTTCATCCGAAAATCATCGTTTTCTTCAAATCATCGTCTTCTTCGTCCAGAGTTCATCGTCTTCTTCATCCGGAAATCATCATCTTCTTCACCCGTAAATCATCGTCCTCTTCATCCGGAAATCATCGTCTTCTTCAAATCATCATCTTCTTCACCCGGAAATCGTCTTCTTCATCCGGAAATAATTATTGACATAAAGTTACAAGAATTATTTTTCACGTTTGAGATTTCTTAATTTGGTTAATAGTAGTTCTTGGTACCAGTAACGAATCACGAATAGGGTTGCATGAATTATTTTTCACGCTTGAGATTTCTTAATTTGGTTAATAGTAGTTCTTGGTACGAGTAACGAATCACGAATAAGGTTGCATGAATTATTTTTCACGTTTGAGATTTCTTAATTTGGTTAATAGTAGTTCTTAGTACGAGTGACGAATCACGAATACGTTTTAATGAATTATTTTTCACGTTTGAGATTTGTTAATTTAATTAATAGTAGTTCTTGGTACGAGTGACGAATCATGAATACGGTTTAATGAATTATTTTTTACGTTTGAGATTTCTTAATAGTTAATAGTAGTTCTTGATATTTTGTAGATGAGGTGCATGATTTTTTGAGTTTTTGGGTTAATCATGCCCTTGGTGCATAGTTTTGCATAAACGTTGGTTAAATATTTTCTTATATTTTAAGATGACTTTTATTGAATGGTCAATTGAATTTTAAGCGTGGAGTTTTGATGTCCACACTTAAGTCTAGTGAGTGATCCCCAAGTCATCGGTAGTGAGCTTGCGGTGGTACCCTATTAGGTCGTATACGGAGCTATTAGTCTACGGTGGTTCTAAATTTAGTCGTATACGAGACTAGGTCATGTGGTGTGTTCATGGGAGTCGTATACGGAGACCAGTATGTAACACCCTCAAATCTGGAAATAGCAACAAATTTAAAATTTTCTAAATACATTGATAACTGAATCATCTACAGCGACAAATTAAAGTTTAACTTCAATACACACAATTCAATCCTTATACACGATCTATAATAGTTACATATGTCACTAAAACCCAATAACAGACGCTATCTCCAACTGCGGAAGACTACATCAAACTACATACCCTCGTGTAAATCTAGAGCTCATCTCCTCAAAGCACTGCTAGCACCAAACCCCAACTGAACCTTATGCAGATGCCAACAAATAAAAGATTAGGCTTAATGCCTAGTGAGCTCAAGAGTCTTCCTTAGATTTATATAAAACAATAACTTTAAGAACGTTATTTAAATCGTGATTTCCAAAATGAAATAGGTTCAATCTGAAAGCAACCAAAATGAAATACATTAAATCTGGGAACGATCTCTTTTTCAACATTCACCCTCTTCGTGATTAAAATCACAAAACGAAATGTTTCTTCGAATATAAATCCAAAACCCAAAACTCGCGTAATACATAACTGACACTTTAATAATCAAATACTGAAAACGTGGATAAACTCTCTCATCCAAAATATTCCAAAAACATGGATAAAGTTCAGTATGCAAAACCCAAGAACATGGATAATAATCCATGCCCAAAACATCATCGAAAATATGGATTATAAAACTCCATAACCAAAACAACACCTTTCGGTGACGGGGGAGACCCGATTACATAGTATGTGACGGAACACAAAAGTAGGTCACATAACTATGTAGGAAACCAAAACATATGGGTTATACCCATAAAACATACCGATCTCAACTCCTCTAAGTCTATTGCTCAAAAACATCAAGTCAACCCCTCTAGGTCTATTCTTAAGAGTTCCAAAACAGGGAACCCAGTTCCAAAACGGGAACTTATGCACAAGGGAATTACACCTTGCTGCCCATGGGATGCTGCTCGACCGAATAGGTCCACATCTTACTTACCATGGTGACCCGATGCCTATTTCGTGCCAAAGTGGTGAACTTGTCCAAAACGGGACAAAAGAACACCGTGCCTATGGATCCATTACACTAACTAAAACATTACATGACTCAAAACGAATGAAGTAACACATTCAAAACATGTAATACTCAAATAAGATGCAGTAAATGCAAATCATGACCAAACGCTCTACATGGAGCTATTAAAAGTGGACAAGTGTCCTCAAAACCCAACATAATCCAAACTGAGCCATAAGCTCAACAAATCCAAAGACCCAACGTTGAAAATCATAAAGTGAAACCAAACGTAAACAACCTGCATGTATGTAAACCCATACTCCAATTTATATAAATAACTCCAACGTAGTTTATATTGAGACAAATCATTTTTCAAGTGGGTTTATATTATTTATTCTTTCAAAAACGTCCCATAACACAAACTCAAACACTTATTTAAAATACACAATAAAATGTATTTAAACCCAAATTCTACTTCATGAAATAACTCCTTAAAATACCAACGTGTATGATTTATTTGTCAAAATGCTCAAAATCCCAAAGTGGGTATTTTTCGAAGTTTATAAAACCAAAGACTTCAAATAATCAAGACCTACCAAGTAACTCGACAGTTAATAATTTTCATGTAAAACATACAAACACTTTGAAATAGACATTTTGGCATGTACACTGTTTTCAAAAATCAACTTGAACTCACATCGCTAGGTTAGGTTAAACCTAGATTTCAAACCCAAATCCTTAGCCTCCAAGAATGAAGCTTCCATCATCAACACATCATCTTCAACAATGGGTTAGGGTTTCAAATAACCCTTTTTCTCCAAATCTAAGAGAAATGAACCACCAACAAGTATAACCCTTTAGATCTACAATGATCCTCATGCAAGAGCTTGAAATATACAAGAACTTACCTCAAACAAAACTTAAAGTCTTCCCACCAACATTTCATCCATGACATCTTTCACCCTCTTCACAACCAAGCTTCATTCGCCATCTCTTTGATCTACCTATGGTAGATTCAAACCAAGGTGCTCCAAAATCGGTTCTTGAGCTCCCAAAATCGTCTCAAGGGAAAAATGGAGAGTGTGGTAGAAATGGGATAAAACCCTAGAAATCTCGGCATAAATCGACCAGGCTGTCTCCCGCAGCCTTAGCCGCGACCTCAAGTCGCGGGCCAAGCCGCGCGTGTCCTTAGACTGCAAACCACAACGACATACACGACCTTGGTCGCGGCTTGAGGTCGCAGGCCTAGCCGCTTGCGCTGCAGCTCACGCCCTCCTACGCCTTGTGCCAAGGCGTCCCCCTGACCGTTCTCTCTCGGCCGAACGGTGACTACTATCTTTGATCGCTTGTCGTTCATCATTAGGAAATCGTGGGTGTTACAATCCTGCCACCCTAATAGAGATTTCGTCCTCAAAATCTGGCACCGACCAAACACCCAAATGTCATACTTAGCGAGACTAATTGGTTCTTTATCCCCAAAGGGATACCTACATGATACCTTGCCTCATATACGGAACCGATTACCTCCCATTTAAGGTTGTCACTGAATTTCTCATAATGAGTCGTCAGAACTAGATTTCAAGGTTCAATATACTTTACTGATGACGAAATGAACATCGAGTCCTTATCAAATCATTTTCCTAACATTAAGATCTCGGTTGCCTCCCAACCTTAGGTTGCGCATACCACTTCAAGAGTAACTTGCGATTTTAACCAACCATTTTCACCAAGGGTGCCCAAAGCGAACTTTACCATTAAATACTTCCAATCAACTCTCAGTGAACCGCGCTATACCCCTTGCTTTTCCTTCAAAACCAAAACAACCCTTGTAGCAACAAACTAATTACAGTTGACTAAACTCCTTTCGATTCCGAGTATTCGCAACCAAGTTGACTTTACCCGAGTGATAAGGAATCCGTATATAGAATTATTGAGTCAATCACCCGTTGCTGTTATAAAAACGATATTTCTAAATGCGATAAATCAAGATCTCCTCAATAAACGATTTCTACCTACGTTCTACCTCGACATCCTCACCAAATTCCCAATATTCCAAACCATAAAAGATTTGTCGTCCCTTCCTTGACGAAGTTACTAACACTAGTTCGGTCCGATCCCATCCACAATAAATAACATCTGCAGATAGAGGATTACCCCAAACCCTACGGTTACACTATTCCAAAAATGCTTTCATGCATCGATTATCAAATCAGCAGAAACCTCGTTGATTACATAATCACCAGTGATCGATCCCTAATTGCCCACATCTAATATCCTTAAGGTTACCACTTAAATCGCAACCGCACATGATTCATCGAAAGTGCACCGAATCAATCCAACGGTTATTATCCTCAAAACGAATGTCAACACCTATCCTCAAAACAACTATATGCAACGTGGATATCTTACCAAATATTCCATTCCCAATTATCAATGTTGATTCAAAGTTGACACCTACTTCTGGAAATAATCACCCAAATCTTACATCCTTACTAGCCAACCATAACTTCATCATTATTCACCAATACCCATTAAGATGGCACACCACAGACACACAACATCTTGCCGCACAATTAATCCACTGATTCAAACCCAGCCATACGTAAACAACGGCACAGGGTTCTATCCCAAAGATTTACCAAAGCGGAAAGATCATCACTTAATTAGTTGGAAGAAAGCATAAATCTAACGCTTCAATTACTTCTGCGTGAACCAGTCCACGAAACCGAAATCCCAAAATCAAAACTAACCATAGGTCAAATCCTCCGACACTTCAACCTTTGAGGACTCCTTTAGTCCTTAAACACGACCTCAATCACGAGAGGGTTTGCACCTATAGATCTAAAGAGTTCAAGGTTTTTCAAACTACTATGCCTATTTGAAATTTCATAAAACTTCTAAATGCAAAAAAAAAAGCTTCTTATCAAATAATCGTACATTTAAAAACCTACTATCGTTTACTCGGTTGGTGTGCAAAGTGATCACCAATGCCATGCATATAAAAACATTTCAAAATTCATTTGATCAATACTCACGTCAATAATGACAATAACAAAAGATGCACAATAAAATTTGCAAATGGACTACCACGGTTCTAGCATGCATCAATTTACACTATGTACGTGAAAATAATTTTCTGTACTAAAACGTATGCAACAAATGTTTGTACAACACTAAAAGGGACCTTCACAAATTTCACTTCAAAATTCTTTCCTTTAAACCACAAAATGCCGTGGAATAAAATTTCCAACAAGGCTCATATACATCAGTTTATTCCCCAAACTTAGTAAAACAATAGAGGTGTGTGATTCGGTCAAACGCAAATAAATTTGAAATCGAGTTCAAACCTTGGGCCGCGTAAATAAAATGCACTGTCCAAAATAGTAGCTACAATGACATGTATACCGATAACTCATTTAATGCATTGCGGAAAATTTTTAGCAGTAAAATCAACAATGTTAGAGCATAAATCTGTTGGATACAAGATCAATGATACTGAAGGTCAAAGTTGAGAAAGTCAAAGCTGCTAAAGTCAAATCTCATTAAAAGTCAAAGTCTATTTTGTAATAAGTCAAACTTAGTTGTATTTGTTTTTGTTTTTAGTTTTCTTGTATTAGGTGGTAGTATAAATACTTTTTCTCTTTGTATTTCAAGATGAGGTGACATTAGTTGATATATCATATTTGAGAGAATACGTTTTAGAGAGAGAAAGAGTTCTAGAGAGAGAAAGTGTAAATTGTGAAATTCAAAGTAATCAAACAGGTAATCTTTGATTTGAGAGAATACGTTTTAGTAATTGTTCTAAAAGTGTATTAGATCGAGTCTTTGTAATTCAATTTCTGTATTGCACTGTTAATCACACGAATTTTGTGATTTTTGTTGAATTTTGTTCACGAGTCGACTTTCACTGTTTCATCTATCTTTTTGTTTTGTGAGTGTTTGTTTGTAAAATTCATGTATTGTAAAATGTTCTTGGATTGATTGCAAAGGATTATGCAAAGTTACAGATCATTTCGACAAGTTTGGATCGATTTCAGATGGAAAAACTCAGTTTTTGAGTCGACAAACTGAAGAATGCGCTAGATCTCTCAAACGCGCAAGTTCTTCGTCAAACGCGCAAGGTTCATCAGCTAGAACGCGCAAGTCAAAGGAATCGATTTTGGTCAAAACGCGCAAGTAACGACTAGCGAGTTTTAAAAACGCGCTAGTTGAAGTCTGCGAGTTTGGAAAAGTTGGAAAATTTTCTAAGGACCAGAACGCGCACGTAGTGATCTACGAGTTCACCAAACGCGCTAATCGAAGCTAGCGAGTTTGAAAGGAACAGTTGTTTGCGAGTTCTTCGACGTGCGAGTTTGAAGAGGAATAGTAGAAACGCGCAAGTGAAGCTAGCGAGTTTTGTTCAAACGCGCAAGCTTCGACGTGCGAGTTTGGAAAACGCGCACACCTCTGTTAGCGAGTTTCAGCGTGAACAGTTTTTAGCGAGTTTAGGCACTTGCGAGTTTCATCATCTGCGAGTTTGATCTGCGAGTTTGCCTGCGAGTTTGCTTGCGAGTTTGTCTGCGAGTTTGCTTGCGAGTTTGTCTGCGAGTTTTCTTGAGAGTTTATCAAACGCGCAAGTCTCGATATGCGTGTTTCTCAGTCTGCGAGTTTTAAGCCTGAATAGGGACTTGCGAGTTTCTATACTTAGAATTTTTTTTTTTCTGAGAAAATTTTCAAAACTGTAATATGGCCTTTAATAGTGAAATTTTTTTCTCTAGGGGCGCTGCCCCTCGACCCCAGTTCTATTCAAACCTCCAGTTCTATTCAAAGGAGAGTATGAGCAATGGAAGGATCGATTTTTGGATTTTATAGACCGACATGCAAATGGAGAAAATATTCTGGAATCAATCAAAGACGGTCCTATGAAACCAATCATGGTTAATGTACCTGATGATGATGATGATGATTTTTCTGATAGTGGACATGGTGATGTGGAAAAGGAAGAAAAGACAAAACAAGTTAAGGTTGATTTCTCTCAGTATTCTGAAGAACAGAAGAGTCGATATAAAGCTGACAAGCAAGCGAGATCTCTTCTACTCCAAAGCATTCCCAATGACATCTACATCAAGATTGATAGCTACAAGCATGATGCTAAACAGATGTGGAATCAATTGGAAAAGATGATGATGGGATCAAAGATTGGGAATCAGATAAAGGTGGCTAACTGCATCAATAATTATGAGGAATTCAAGGCTAAAGAGAATGAGAGTCTAGAAGACACATATGAAAGATTCACTTTGCTTCTGAATGAGCTGACAAAGAACAAAGTCAAAAAGAAGCAGTTGGAAAATAATGTCAAATTCCTGAGCATCCTACGACCAGAGTGGAAGAAACATACTCGTAGGATGAAGCAGATGAAAGACTTAAGTGAAATACCTCTTCACGAAGTTTATGAGACCTTACGTCAGAATGAGGAAGAGGTAGAGGAGAAAAGAGCTGAGAAGAAGAAGGCAGCACAAGTTCCTGATCCTATTGCCTTAGTAGCTGGAGAGAAGGTGAAAGAAAATAAAGATAAGAAAAAGAAGAAAGTTCTTATCAGCTCTGAGTCAGATTCTGTTTCAGATAGTGATAATGGAGAGAATTTGAAACAAGCCATGTTGTTGCTGACCCGTGCATTTCAAAAGAAGTTTTATAAGAAGCCGGGGTCAAATTCTCAAAGGTATTCTTCTTCGAGTTCCAAGAACCATGAGCATCGGGAAAAAGTGGAAGGAAAGAGATATGAAGAGAAACGATATGTGGAAAAGAAACCCGATGAGAAAAAGAAGTTTATGAATGACTACACTACTGTTGAAAAGCCAGCAACTGAATCAATCAAATGCTACAATTGTGGAAAGATGGGTCATTTTGTAAAAGATTGTCGAAAGCCGAAAGTTCGCAACTCTCAGTTGTTGGGAACTAAAGAATTCATCAAGTATGGTTAATGCTGCTGGTTCAAAATTACTACTGCTAGAAGACTTAAAGGTTAATACTGCTGAGTGTTACTACTGCTAGTATTATTAATACTGCTAGTCAAAGTTAGTGCTGCTTGAACAAAGTTAGTACTGCTTAGCTAGTTAGTACTGCTAGTAGTTAGTACTGCTTAGTAGTTAATGCTGCTAGAAGGAAGTTAATGCTGCTGAAGATTAATACTGCTTATATGATGAAGATTCGTATGAAAGGATATACATGGAAGCTTAGAGATATACATAGAAGATATACTGAAGATATTTTATTTATTGTAATTATCTTTGTATTCAGTATATATATTGTATAGTTTAGAATAATAATTAATTTTTTTCAGTTATCATTCTTTTAGAGAGAAAATCAACCTCAAGGCATAGATCCTAATTCTAGAGAAGTAGAATTCGTATTGGTGAGCCTGTTCATCAATATTGAGGTTGAGTGTGTAATCTTGTAACTTCAAAGCATTCAGTACAAGTTTACAGTTTGTTATTCATATCTACTGTGTTGATTTACTATTTTGACTAAACATCAAAGTGTTATTCCGCAAACTTCTTTGATATTGTTTCTGAGAATTAATTCTTGTTGAGAATTCGATCCTGACAAGTGGTATCAGAGCCTAACTCTCTCAGAATCAGTTATTCATCATGGAAAATCTTACAGAATCAAGCAGTACTTTGGTTTCTAAGGTTCCAATGCTCAAACCAAGTGAGTTTGACATGTGGAAGATCAGAATCAGACAATATATTCTTCTCACTGACTACTCAATGTGGGATATCATTGAGAATGGTCCTTCTGAAGCTGGAAGGATAGGACCAGATGGGAAAAGACCTCCACCAAAGACAGATGGTGAGAGGAAGATCAGACAGACAGAGATGAAGGCTTTGAGCACTCTGCTCTTGGCCATTCCCAATGAATATCAGCATCAATTTTGCAACTGCACTGATGCTCAGATTCTCTGGAATGCTCTAGAGAAAAGATTTGCTGGAACTAAGAGCATCAAAAGAAATCAGAGAGATGTTCTAAAGCAACAGTATGAGAACTTCACTTCCACAAAGAATGAGTCTATGACTCAAACTTTTGACAGGTTCAATAAACTCATAGGTGAACTGGCTACTGTAGGAGTGAAGATGGAACAAGATGATATCAACAGAAAGTTCCTCAGATCTCTTGGGGATGAATGGACTATGTACAATGTCTCATATAGACAGAGTGACAATCTGGAAGAGAAAGAACTTGATGATCTATACAATGATTTAAGAGTTTTTGAAACTGAGGTAGAAACCAAGAAGAAGCCCTCTGGTTATATTCACAATGCTGCACTTCTTTCAGCATCCACTAATACTACTGCCAACCCTGAAGCAACTAGTACTGCCAGTGGAGTAAGTTCAGAAAAAGGAACTGAAACTATCTTTGAAGCCTTTTTGTCCAGTCATAGCAGCAATTCACTGATAAATGATGATCTTGATCAAATTCACCCTGATGATCTGGAGGAGATGGATATTAAATGGCAGATGGCCATGTTATCCATGAGGGTGAAAAAGTTCATTAAAAGAACTGGAAGAAATAACTTCTCTCAAAGAAGAGAAGATGGAGCTGGTTTTGACAAAACCAAGGTGGAATGTTATAAGTGTCACAAGAAAGGACACTTTGCTAGAGAATGCAGAAGTGCTGTTCCAAACAATAACCACCAACAAGCTCAGAATGGAGGATACAATCAGAACAAGAATCCTGCTCAAGCCCTTGTTTCTCAACAAGGAATGGGATTTGACTGGAGTGATCAAGCTGAGGAAGCCATTCAGAACCAAGCTCTTATGGCAGAAGTGTCTGATCTCCCTACTGAGGTAAGTTCTAATCTTTGTACTAAATCTTGCATTGACACTGTTACAAGATACAGGGATCACAATCAAAGTATGTGTGATGATCTCAAAAGATTAGAAAAAGACAGAAGAGATTATGTGTTAATAGTAGAGAGATTTGAAGAGCAAATCAAAGGCTTTCAAGCTAATGAACTTCAACACTCTTATGACACAAACTATTGGAAGTGGGAAAAGAATGAGTTAGAAACCAAACTGTCTAAGTCCTTAGAAGAGAATGATAGACTGAAAGAGGAACTGTCAAAAGTTAAGCTTGACATAGACAAGTTTTCCTATGCTTCAAAAGCAATGGACTCTCTTCTAAAGGCTCAGATACATGATAAGATGAAGCCTGGCATTGGATACAACAATACACCCCCTCCTTACAATAATAACTATATTTCTCCTACATCAGACTTGTTAGAAACTAAGGAGAAAAAGGACTTGTCTGAAGAAGCATTTAAGATAGATCCTTTGGATGAGGTAGTAGTTAAGGATTTGACTGAGAAAGGAGCAAGTGAGAACAGTGATAATAATGTGAGTAAAAAGATGCCATTAGAAAACAATATTATCACCAATGAGGGATGTGGAAAAATCTGGGTCAAGTCCAAGGAGATAGAGAAGACTAAAGGAAATGATAACAAGGTCCATTACAAACAAACCACAGTTGTGAATCCTGGATCTTGTAAACAGTGTGATTGCAATAAAGCCAAGAGCCTAAATTCTGGTTTAAAAAGAGGAAATCAAAGAAACTGGAATAATCAATGGGCTCAGAAACAAGGAGTTGATCTGAATAAAATCAATAGACCAAAACCTTGTTTTATATGTGGCAAGTTGAATCATTTGGCTAAGTATTGTTACTTTAACCCTATTAACCAACAGATGAACTTTCAAAGATTTGTGCAAAAATCTGTTGGTTATAGGAAGGCTGGAAAGAAAAATGTGATAAAGAAATCTATTGAAAGTAAAGGCACTTTAAAGAAAAAGATTTTAAAAGAAAGTGTCAAAATGTGGGTACCTAGAAGTACTAACAGTGTTAGTACTGCTAACAATATTAGTACTGCTGAAAATATTAATGCTGCTAATACTGTTAATACCTCTTCAAAGGTTAATACTACCAACACAGTTACTGCTGCTAACACAGTTACTACTTCTAACAAGGTTAGTGCTGCCAATCATGCAAGTGCTGCCAAGGCAGTTAGTACTTCTAAAACTAGTACTGATTCTAGCAAACATGGTTCCAAGTCTATTATTGTAACAAAGTACTCCAAGAATGAGGAGTTAAAGTTCAAAAATCTTGTCAAGAAAGAATGCAAATATTTTGATGAGAAAGGGGTACCCAAGACCACTTTGGCTTGGGTTCCTAAATCATACTAATTGATTTATCTAATGTGCAGGGCAACCAACAGCTCAAGGGAAAGAGCATTTGGCATGTTGATAGTGGTTGCTCTAGGCACATGACAGGCAACATGTCATGCCTTCAGGATTTCAAGCATATCAATGGAGGACATGTTGCATTTGGAGACAATCTTACTGGTGGTAAGATAAGTGGAAAAGGTAATGTCACCAAAGGTAAGATGACATTTGAGGATGTCTACTATGTTGATCAATTAAAGTACAACCTGTTAAGTGTATCACAGGTTTGTGACAAACAACATAGTATATTATTTACTAATACTGAGTGTATGATTCTTGCTCCAGGGTTCAAGGTAGTTGATGAAAGCATGATACTACTTAGAACTCCAAGACAGGACAATGTTTACTGTCTTGATATGGACAATGTTGATTGTGATTCATCTCTAAATTGTCTTGTTTCAAAAGCTTCTGTAGATGAATCCTCTCTCTGGCACAGAAGGATGTGTCACATGAATTTCAAGACTATGAACAATCTTGTTAAAAATAACCTTGTAAGAGGGTTACCTTCAAAAGTCTTTTCATGTGATGATCATTGTGTTGCTTGTCTTAAAGGCAAACAACACAAAACTTCTCATAAGACCAAAGAGTTAAATTCTGTTTCTTCTTGTCTCCAGTTACTGCATATGGATCTGTTTGGTCCTACAAATGTTATGAGTATAGGCAAGAAATCTTACTGCTTGGTTATTGTTGATGATTACTCCAGATTTACTTGGATATATTTTCTAAGGACTAAGGATGAAACAAGTGGTCTTATCAAATCCTTTATTCTAAGAATTGAAAACCAAACTAATCAAAGAGTAAAAGTCATGAGATCAGATAATGGAACTGAGTTTAAAAATCATGATCTAAACACCTTTTGTGAAGAAAAAGGTATTGAGAGGCAATATAGTGCTCCTAGGACTCCTCAACAGAATGGTGTTGCTGAAAGGAGGAATAGAACACTAATAGAGGCTACTAGATCTCTGTTGGCTGATTCAAAATTGCCAATTACCTTCTGGGCTGAAGCAGTTAATACTGCTTGTTATGTCCAAAACAGAGTTCTAGTGGTCAAGCAAAAGAACAAGACCCCATATGAGCTTTTAAATAAAAGAAAACCTTTTATTGGTTTCTTCAAACCTTTTGGGTGTCCTTGTACAATTCTAAATACCAAATCTCACTTAGGTAAGTTTGATAGCAAAGCAGATGATGGATTTCTTGTTGGATATTCATCTCAGAGTAAGGCTTACAGAGTATTTAACTCTTCTTCTAGAATAATTGAAGAAAGTGACAATGTCAAATGCAATGAGAACATACCAAATCCTGTTGGGTCTGGACCTCAGTGGCTATTTGACATTGATTCACTAACTAACTCTTTGGGTTTTAGTAATGAGTATACAGGAACAGGAAGTGGAGGATCAGGGATCACACAAGTTCAAGAAAGTATATCTAAATCTGTGATTTTTCCCATACCCACAGTAAATTCTGGTGAAGACTGTGAAAAGGAATCAATTACTGGACCAAGTCAGAGTGAAGAAGACACTAGAGATGAGGAGACTCAAGAAAATAATGAAGTGGCATCTGAAAACACTTCATTTGAGTTGCATGAATCTAATCTTGAGGCTGGACTGAATGAAGAACCTAGTCATAACACCAGAGTTCAAAAGAATCATCCTCCACAGTTGATAATAGGAGATATCTCTTCTCCTATGATGACTAGACATCAAAGCAGGCTTCAGGAAATGCAAGATCAACAGCATACAGTGCTTTCTTGTTTTCTATCACAGCTTGAGCCTAAAAAGGCACATGATGCTATGAAAGAATCCAGCTGGATAGAAGCAATGCAAGAGGAACTGTTACAGTTCAAGCTACAAGATGTATGGGATCTAGTAGACCTTCCTAAAGGTCACAGAGCGATTGGCACAAAGTGGATTTTCAGAAACAAGAGAGATGAAAGAGGTATTGTCATAAGGAACAAAGCAAGGCTGGTGGCTCAAGGCTATACTCAAGAAGAGGGTATAGATTATGAAGAAGTTTTTGCACCTGTAGCTAGGATAGAAGCAATCAGACTATTCCTAGCCTATGCTTCTTACATGAACTTCAAAGTCTATCAAATGGATGTAAAAAGTGCTTTTCTCTATGGATCAATTGAAGAAGAAGTATATGTCTGTCAACCACCAGGGTTTGAAAACCCAAGCTATCCAGACAGGGTATACAAATTAAAGAAAGCACTTTATGGACTACATCAAGCCCCAAGAGCATGGTATGACACATTGTCATCCTATCTCTTGGAAAATGACTTTGAAAGAGGAGTCATTGATAAGACTCTATTTATCAAAAGAAAGAAGAAGGATATTTTGCTGGTCCAAATCTATGTTGATGACATTATCTTTGGATCTACAAGAAACAACATGTGCAAGGAGTTTGAGGATTTAATGCATCAAAGGTTCAAAATGAGTTCCATGGGGGAACTTACTTTCTTCCTTGGACTCCAAGTTCAACAGAAGTCAGATGGCATTTTCATCTGTCAATCCAAGTATGTGCAGGATATTCTAACCAAGTTTGGTTTCTCAGAATCAAAACCTGCCAGCACACCTATGGAAACACACAAGCAGATCACAGCAGATCTTGAGGGGGAGGATATGGATGTGCATCATTATAGATCCATGATTGGCTCTCTCATGTATCTCACAGCATCAAGGCCAGATATAATGTTTCCAGTCTGTGTATGTGCAAGATTTCAAGTTAGGCCAAAGCAATCTCACTTTCAAGCTGTTAAGAGGATATTCAGATATCTCAAAGGGCAACCCAGATTGGGACTTTGGTATCCTCATAACTCACCTTTTGACCTAATAGCATACTCAGACAGTGATCTAGGTGGGGCAAACTTGGACAGAAAATCTACTTCTGGAGGATGTCAGTTTTTGGGTGCTAGACTAGTCTCATGGCAGTGCAAGAAACAAACCACAGTATCCACATCTACAACAGAGGCAGAGTACATAGCAGCTGCAAATTGCTGTTCTCAAGTCTTATGGATTCAGAATCAAATGTTGGATTATGGGGTAACCTTTCTACACACTCCAATCTTTATTGACAACAGCAGTGCTATTAGCATTGTGAATAATCCAGTCAAGCACTCAAAAACAAAGCACATTGAAATCAGGTATCACTTTATAAGAGATTGTAATGAAAAGAAACTTATTCAAGTTGTCAAAGTTCACACTGATAATCAGTTTGCTGATCTATTCACTAAAGCTTTTGATGTGGGTAGATTCACTTTCTTGGTAACAAGTGTGGGAATGATAAACTCTGAATAATCCCCTTCTCAAAAAGTGGTTTTATATCTGTATAGTATTCCTGGAGTTACTAATCTTCTGTTTCAGGATTTGCATAGCAGTACTCAGTGTTTAGCAAGTTTAAAAGGAGTAAAGTAGTTAATACTGCTAGTGGTTAATACTGCTTTCAGTTAATACTGCTAGTGGTTAATACTGCTTTCAGTTAATACTGCTAGTGGTTAATACTGCTTTCAGTTAATACTGCTAGTGGTTAATACTGCTTTCAGTTAATACTGCTAGTGGTTAATACTGCTTTCAGTTAATACTGCTAGTAGTTAATACTGCTTTCAGTTAATACTGCTAGTGGTTAATACTGCTTTCAGTTAATACTGCTAGTAGTTAATACTGCTAGTAGTTAATACTGCTTTCAGTTAATACTGCTAGTAGTTAATACTGCTTTCAGTTAATACTGCTAGTGGTTAATACTGCTTTCAGTTAATACTGCTAGTAGTTAATACTGCTAGTAGTTAATACTGCTTGTAGTTAATACTGCTCTAGGTTAATACTGCTTATGTTCCGAATACTATAAATACTCTTTGCCCGCCTAAAAGCTTATAACGACTCTTTGCATACTGTTCACTTGCGCTCTAAACCCTTTCTCTCTCAAGTTCAAAGTTTTCAGACAATAATCCTCAAGGTCAATGGCATCCATGGCGTTCATAGACGAGCACAATGAAATAGCGATGCTCCAAAAGCCAAAACAAGCTGAAGGTTTTCACCAGATAGTCGACTTTCTGAAGTCAAGCCATATTGCCCATGCTCTCACTCTATCTCCTACCATCTTTATAGAGCATCAGAGGCAATTCTGGGCACACGCCACCATTGTTGTTGAGAATGGTGTGCAAATGATCAAGACAAGAATCTGTGATCAATCACTAACAGTTACTGAGGAGGTTATTCGCATCAGTCTACGTCTAGACGATGCCTCTGGTATAACTTCCATCCCAAACGATGAACTGTTTTCCAATCTTACAAGAATGGGGTATGGAGGCCCATTGGGAGTGTTCAAATTCTCTAAAGCCAAATTTTCACCCCAATGGCGTTTCTTTGTCCATACTCTTATGCATTGTATCTCCAAAAAGACTACTGGATGGAGTGAGTTCAGCAGCACTATTGCTTATGCTTTGGTGTGCTTGGCCACTGCCAGAAAGTATAATTTTTCTAAAATGATTTTCAGTGATCTTGTCTCAAACATGGGAAACAAAAAGAGCTTCTTTATGTATCCCAGGTTTGTTCAAGAAGTTATTACTCATGAATTGACGGATATACCTCAACCTGTTGGGGTATATGTACCTAAACCCCCCAAAGGCAAGGTTTTCTCAAATATGAGAAGATCTGTTGGGGACTCTGAAGGAGTTGACACCCCATTGTTCTCTACAATGATGGTGGTGTCCCAAACCAATGAAGGTATGGCAGCAGGGTCAAGGCCCCCATTAGACCAACCCACTGCTAGCCAAGCCCAACCTTCCCTCTCAAAATCTATTCCCCAGTCCCTTCTTGAAAAACCAACCTCTCCTATCACCCAAACTTACAAGAGGAAACAGGTAAAGAAGGCTCCTTCCCTTCTTGTACCATCATCCCCCAAGCCTTTAAGCCCTCTATTGGAGCATTCTCCAGTAGAGAATATTCAAAGGGAATCCACAAGGGTGTCTCCCAACCCAAAGGAGGTGCTCTCTGAGGAGGAGGTAGAGCATATGGGTGATGAGGCTGCCACTACTCCTGCTAGCACAGAGGAGGAAAGTGGTAACATCAATAAGACCTCCCCCATGGCAACTTTGAATGAGCAATCATTTGAAGGTCCCGGGTGCCAAGAAACCACAGGGGTGGATAGTGCTTCTGCTAGGCAGAAGACTTCCACTACTAAAAGATCCAATGATCCTTCAATAGGGGGTAACACTCCTGGAGAAGGTGAGGACAGATATAACTATGATGAATTGATGGAGGCAATGGGTAACATCAACCTAGATGTTCTGAAACAAGGAAAAGAAATAGAGGAGATGAAGCTGGTGATCCTGTCACAACAAGTCCAGATTGAAAAATTGAAGAAGATGGTGACCAGGCTGGTTCAAAAGAAAAGAAGGAAACAGTTTGTACTCAAAAAGAGGGACAAAGTTCAAGATTCTTTCAACAAGGGGGAGAAGCATGAAGGGGAAACTGTTGAAAAGAAAGCTGAAGTTGAGGGGGAGACAGAGGAAGAGATGGAAACAGAAACAGTTACTGCTGCTGAAGTAAAAGTAGCAGCAGAAACTGAAGCAGCAGAAATAGGGCTCTCTGTGGAAGAAATGAAGATAGCAGAAACTTTAGTAAAAGCAAAGAATGACACTCCTAAGGCTACTCAAAAGGCCAAAGGAGTGGTCATCAATGAAGGAGAACCTCAAAAGAAGAAAATGAAGGAGGATATAAAAGGAAAAGGAAAGATGATTGAACCTGAACAACCTTCAAAGAAGAGGAGTCAGATTGAAATGGATGAGGAGATGGCAAAGCAGCTTCAAGAGCAAATGGAAAAAGAGGAGCAATTTCAAACAGAAACTGATAGAGAGCTTGCAAGGATAATGGCCAAGAAGTTAAATGCAGAATACCAAAAGAGTTTGAAAGAAGCAGCTCAGACAGCAACTCAGGTCAAGAAACTCCAAGTTAAAAAGATGCCAATTCATAAACAAAAGCAGAAAAGACAACCCTCCAAGACATTTTTGGCCAATCAGGAAAGAAGAAAAATGATAAACTTCCTGAAAGGTGCAATTGGTATTAAGGGGGAGATGTTTACCCACATGGCATTCTCTCAGATTGAAGAGTTGTATAACAAGGAAATGGCCAAGCTTCAAGGTGATTCAGCACAAAGGGAGGAGGCTGAGAGAAGGATGAAAGAGAGACATGATCTCAACATCCAACAACCATTTCCTGAGGAAACCACACCTTCCAAAGAAGAAGCAGAAGAGAAGAAGGAAGAAACTGGAAATGTTGGTATAGAAGCCAAGTCTGGAAAAGAGTGAAATCAATTGCTCCAAAAAGGCAGTTGAAAAGGCCTAGGGTGGAAGAAACTGAAAAGGAAGCAGAACCTTCAGTCACATCCCCAACAGAGCCAGTACAGAGTCCAGAGCAGGTCACTAAGCAAACAGATGAAAGTATGGATCCGTACATGACAATAGTGGAACCTTTGAAAGCTGTTCCAATCTCTATGCAAGCTCCAGAGATCATCTTCTGGGATATTCTGAGAGACAATGGAAAGAATTTCTTCAGAATCAAGAGAGCTGATGGTTCATTTGAAGCTTATTCAACATGGGGGAAAGTTATCAGAAGTTGTTCAAGAGCTGATATGGAAGAACTATATAAAGTTGGGATGAAACTTTATGAACCTGTGTTGAAAGGTACTGAAGAGAATCTTCTCAAAGTGACATTGGAATACTTGTGCATGATGTTTGAGCCTGAAAAAGTGCACCATAGGATTAAAGATCATATGCATGAGTTCATATTCAAGAAGATTGACAAATGGATACTGTTTGAAAACTGTGGAGTATACATGATTACTATTGACAATTGTTATCATGAATACTACCTGGTGGACAAAATCTATGAGCATAGCAAGGAGAAGTTAGAAGGGATGCTTAAAGCTACACTGGTTTGTACAAAGGATTCAGAGATGGCCAAGATTGTGGTGAGAAGAACTGTAAATCAAAGCTTGGGACTAGATCCAAATTTGGGAAATTGAATCAGAGGTGTTGAAAGCATCTTGAAGATTAATTCTGAAGAACTTGACTTCTTTTCCTAAAAGTCAAGTTAGGGGGAGATTGTTGGGAACTAAAGAATTCATCAAGTATGGTTAATGCTGCTGGTTCAAAATTACTACTGCTAGAAGACTTAAAGGTTAATACTGCTGAGTGTTACTACTGCTAGTATTATTAATACTGCTAGTCAAAGTTAGTGCTGCTTGAACAAAGTTAGTACTGCTTAGCTAGTTAGTACTGCTAGTAGTTAGTACTGCTTAGTAGTTAATGCTGCTAGAAGGAAGTTAATGCTGCTGAAGATTAATACTGCTTATATGATGAAGATTCGTATGAAAGGATATACATGGAAGCTTAGAGATATACATAGAAGATATACTGAAGATATTTTATTTATTGTAATTATCTTTGTATTCAGTATATATATTGTATAGTTTAGAATAATAATTAATTTTTTTCAGTTATCATTCTTTTAGAGAGAAAATCAACCTCAAGGCATAGATCCTAATTCTAGAGAAGTAGAATTCGTATTGGTGAGCCTGTTCATCAATATTGAGGTTGAGTGTGTAATCTTGTAACTTCAAAGCATTCAGTACAAGTTTACAGTTTGTTATTCATATCTACTGTGTTGATTTACTATTTTGACTAAACATCAAAGTGTTATTCCGCAAACTTCTTTGATATTGTTTCTGAGAATTAATTCTTGTTGAGAATTCGATCCTGACATCAGTACTATCAGAACAAGTTGCTTTTGGCAAGACAACAAGAAGCGGGTGTAGCTCTAATGGCTGAAGATGAGTTTTGGTTGGATTACTCAGAAGGAGAAGAGGATGACAAGAAAGAAGAAACATCTCATATCTGTCTCATGGGCAAAGAAGTTAAGGATGAGGAGTCAGATGATGAGGCAGTTGATGAGGTATTAAATTTAACTGAAAAAGATTTTATTACCAAAATGGAAACCATAATGGTTGAGCTTCAAAATTTACAAAATAATCTGAAAAAGGAAAAAGAAAGAGTTGCTAAAAAGAACAAGAAGATCTTTGAGCTTAATACGTCTGTTATTTCAAACAAAGATCTGATTGATTCTTTACGCAAGTCTGATTTTGATTCTAAATCTAAAGTAGATTGTTTTGAAAAGAAGATTTCTGAGTTTGAAGGTAAAGTGTCTAAATATGAGTTTGAGAAGAATGAATCTGCACTAACTGTTTATAAATTGCAGGTTGAAAACAAGAATTTGAATAAGAAGGTAAATGGTCTGGAAGCAAAACTTTATGCGAGAGGTCAAACAGATCAAACCATTTTTCTAAATGCACCTAATAAAGAGGCTGATGTTAAAGAGAAATGGGGACTTGGTTTTGAAAACCCCCATTATCTTAAGAAAGCCATCAGAAAACAGCCGGCACTTTATAACTATGATTTTCTTGCTTGTGCTGGTAAACATACTCATTTAAAACCCAAATTTGTTACCAAATTGTCAGACGAAGTTGAGGCCAAAGAAACTGAAAATAGAAAGAATAAAAAGAAAATGCAACTATCGTTTAACTATGAAAAGTTAAATGATAGTTATCTTTCCAAAACACCAAAAGTTCTTTCACACGATTATTTTGTTAGTTATTCCGCTTCTAAGATGAAGGAAAAACCTGCAATTGCAAAGGTTTATGTTCCTACATCTATTTTTGAAAGCAAAATAGTCAAGCTTGAAAATGTTTTATCTGATGAAAAACTTTTGGTTGATATAGAACAAAATGTATTTTCTACAGTTTTAAAGAACACTGTTTTTCAAGTTAAATCAACAAAGTGTTCTACAGTTTCAAAGGCACCTCAAACTTTCTCTGATAATTCTGATGACTTATTTGAGTCTGCAAATGATTTTTTTAATTCTGATGATGGGTGCATGAAAGAATCTGATATGTTTGATGTCCATTCTAAACTTCCTGATCATTCTACTTGTCTTAAAAATGACAAAGTGTTACCAAGTGGTGTAAATATTGTTGAATCATCAACTAAGGTTGGTGAATCAGTTTCTGTAACTGCTGATTACTATGCCCATGGTAAGAAACATAAGAAACAGCGATTACAGAAACAGAAATACACTGGTACACAAAAGAAAACTCAGTCTCAGAAATCTGCTTTTCCTAATAAATCCATATCCTATGTTTCAGATTTAAGGAAGAAAAAGTCGAAAGCTCAATCTGAATGGAGACCAAAACGGAGGGATGATGAGATAGCAGAATCACTTTCTGATAATTCTTGTATTAGATTAGTTAGTAGTGATACTGATGTAGTTGGTCAAATTGCTTCAAATAATCAAAACCTTGTAACTTCTTACAAGCGGTATTCAATAAAGCAATTGATTCAATTATCTCCTATTACTACTACATCTTATCATTATCAGAGAAATGATTTTGCTTATTCTCATAATTCTTCTGATTGGTATGAATCTTATCATGTATTTTCCTTAAGATCAAATGTTTGTAAAAGTTTTCAAAAGAACAGAGGGTCCATTTTTAAGTGGATACCAAAATCTTGTACTAAACTGATAGGACCCGTTTTTAAATGGGTACCTAAATCTATTGTCTCCTGATTTCTCTTGCAGACCCGGCATATGTGGTACTTGGATAGTGGATGTTCCAAGTATATGACTGGGCAAAAAGCTTTATTGTCTAACTATACAGAGAAATTCAGTGGAAATGTCAGATTTGAGAAGATTTTAGATGGTCTACATTCATTTGAGAAGATTTTAGATGATCTACATTCATTTGAGGGGGAGCAAAACTAATTTCTGCATTATACATTTTAACTAACAAAATTTTTGTGATGCATGATTTTAGGGGGAGCCTATAAGTCAAAAGGAGTAAGACTATGATTTTTGATTACTTCAAATCAGAACTCGTACATTAATCGTTTTATTGTTTTATGTCATTTTCTTTTAGAATAAATTTTGTGAATAAATTTTTGACTAGACTTTGAGACTTGCAGGATGAGAGAAGCTGACAAGATCATATCTAAATGACTACAACTTAACTTTCTGAGAATTAAGATTGCGCGAAAAGGTAAATTTCTTATCTTAATCTCAAATATATCTGAAAGAAGGACAACTTTTAGGTATAGAAAACATGTTCTTAAATGTTCAAACCACTTCTGATTTTTAAACAGATTTTATAATTTGGAAGTGTGATTTTAAATGTTTTCATTTTTTTATTATTTGATAAATAAACCGTGTTTTTCCAAAGATAAATACTTGCGTATTGTCTTTTCTATATACTTTCAAGTATTCACACACACAGGTTTGAATTTTTTTTAAATCGTTCTTACCATGTCTCTAAATTGAAACAATTTTTATTCGATGGTAAGACACTCCGTTTGTATTCAAAGAATTTTGAGCAATATTTCATTTCGAAACGGTCATTTCAAGAATGTCTATATTTTGTTTCGTATAGACAAATATCAATTATTCTTGACCATAAGCTTTAATTGCTATATCATTCATTTCTGATCATTTTCATACAATGTCAGATTTTCAAACAAGTCTTTTGCATTCATATTCATTCATTCAATATACTTGTTTGAAAATATTTCAATGTTTAAAAATGCTCAAATCTTCTTGATTATATTTTATGAGCATATATTCATCTGATATTTGTATATGAACTTTAACTGCTATAGTTAAATCATTTGAGCAACACATGCTTTATAGGAACTATGGGTTCTTTGTGCTAGGAATTAACTAAACTTCTATGGATTCACGTTAACCAGTGTTTCCTACCCATGAAGTTAATCCTTTAGAGATTGAGTGTGAGGAGTCTAAAAGAAATGAGTGTGGGTGTGATGAGGTAAAATGGAAAAGAGAGTTTGGTTAGTCGTGAGTTTAATGATAAAAAGAAAGAGGGTGTGAGATCAGAGTAAAAGAATATCAAACTCTGCACCAAATACTTTCTGAGTCGGGCAACCACATTACTAATGTTTCACAATTCTTTCGTGAACATTATTGAAACAGGCAAATATCCCATGCCAACTCTTGTTTAAACCCCACCAACCACTCATTTTCTTCTCAAAAAGAAGATGTTTCACATTTTCAAGGGGACGCAGCATATCATCTATCTGGTTTTCATTTGGAAAATCTGGATATTGAAACAGAAGGAAGTCTGCCCCACCTTCGCACTTCAATCATGTACAATTGAGTCTGTGTTTATCTACTGTTGTCTCAGTGGTTTACACAACTTTGAGCCTTATTAAAAAGCAATCATCGTGCTTAATTCCTTCTACACTTGCACGAACACACAAGGAATTCGTTTCTTTGTCATAACATTCATAGAAATTGCCTTTGTGGTATTTCGATGATTGGATGGAAGCCCTGGGGGAGTGAACATCAAAAAGCTCCTTTATATTGTGTATTCGTTACACACAGTGACTTTGTGTTACTGACAGGCATTTTAACTGATTCATCTGTTGATTCAGGAGTTACCTATTCTTATTTTATCTGGATTTGCAAAGATCTAAATGAATACTTGGTTATGGTTACCGAATCAGAGGCTCAGTATGACAGATCAGAATGGTCAAAGACATTTCTTGGACGAAAAGTTTTGATGATATAGATGCTCAAATCATCAAAAAGGGGGAGATGATATCAAGAAATGTTAAAGTTTTGAAGTTTGTAGGAGATGATATCCAGAAATGATAAACTTTTGAGAGATGATTTTCAGAAATGTTCAAGTCAGAAAAGTTCAAAGTAAAGATTTGAAGACTTGAAGATGATTAAAGAATTTCTGAAGATGTGCTGATTTTTGAGAAATTTTCTTTGAAGATTATTTGCTGAAAGCAATTCGAGCTGACTCCGAAGATAATTTCTTTCCAAAGACTGAAAGTTTTCTGTGAAAGTTTTGAAGAGATTGTTCATTGATTGAAGACAATTTTGGAAAGAATACAGTTAAAGAAAAAGGGAAGATTGTATTGACAGAGCTTAAAGTGAAGACTGAATTGCTAGATTTTTCAGCAGTGATCTTGAATCCAAAGGGGGAGATTGTTAGAGCATAAATCTGTTGGATACAAGATCAATGATACTGAAGGTCAAAGTTCAGAAAGTCAAAGCTGCTAAAGTCAAATCTCATTAAAAGTCAAAGTCTATTTTGTAATAAGTCAAACTTAGTTGTATTTGTTTTTGTTTTTAGTTTTCTTGTATTAGGTGGTAGTATAAATACTTTTTCTCTTTGTATTTCAAGATGAGGTGACATTAGTTGATATATCAGATTTGAGAGAATACGTTTTAGAGAGAGAATTAGTTCTAGAGAGAGAAAGTGTAAATTGTGAAATTCAAAGTAATCAAACAGGTAATCTTTGATTTGAATCTTGTTTGTTTGATTGTTATTGATTAGAAACTAGATTCTGGAACATACAAACAACTAAAACATGTTCAAGGAAAATTTTCAATACGAGACAACATAAATCTTTCGTATGCTTACTCACCCCACAATATAAATTAATTCAAACACTAAATAGCATACAACGAATGACACTTGTGTAAGATCCCACATTGGTTGGGGAGGGGAACGAAAGTTGCCTTATAAGGGACTGGATACCTCCTCTACCAGACGCGTTTTAAAATCGTGAGTCCGGGTGTGTGGACAAAGCGGACAATATCTGGTACGGTTGGTCTGGGATGTTACAGATGATATCAGAGCCGGGAACCGGACTAATGTGCCAGCGAGGACGCTGGGCTCCCAAGGGGGGTGGATTGTAAGATCCCACATTGGTTAGGGAGGGGAACAAAAGTTGCCTTATAAGGGACTGGATACCTCCTCTACCAGACGCGTTTTAAAACCGTGAGTCCGGGTGTGTGGACAAAACGGACAATATCTGGTACGGTTGGCCTGGGATGTTACAACTTGTATGAAACCCAAAAGAGAAATCACATGATATTGAAACTTCCCAAAATAAAATTAGGGATAACACCTACTAACAAAACTCTCAAGACGTCCCTTACGATTGCGAAAATACCGGTGCAAAACTCACATGAGACAAAATACTAAACAAAAATTCATAAGTCAACACACCCAATAATGCAAGTATACAACTCACAAAGTTCAACTGTACGACGCAAAATGTCGTAAAATAGAATCCCATAAGACCCACTAAAATTTTCCATAAAACTCAATGAAACCCAACGACACTCAAAAATCAGATGTTGCCAAAACCGTCTTTCCCAAAATCAAATAGCATGAAACAAAGTTATGACTAAAATGTCATAATTCCAAAAAAATTCTTCTATCGCATTTGTGATATAAAACGACATTTTTCAACAAAACTCGCATGAGATTTAACGCTTCAATAAAACTTGTAAATTCGCATGCATCAAAATTAAAGCCTACGCATTTCAAGGTACTCTCATGCGTAGCAAAACGTTGCAAAATAATACCTCATAAATCTCAATAAAATTCTCACGGAATAAAGTTTCCAATAAAATTCAAATACCAAAACATGGGAATAACTTTTCCTCTAAAACATTAACATATGTGGAGGAGATCCAATGTCAATGTCATAAATGGCAGCTACTTGCCTGAGACTCTAAACAAGGTTGAATCGCGAATACTACAATGTCCGAAAATATCATTCGACAAAAACAAGGATAAATAAAATCTCCACAAAGTCTGCACTTGAATGCAATAAAACAATTTCATGTACGTTTTGAACTCATTGTTTAAAATCTTGTGTGTGCTAAACCTTTTTCCCAAAATTCCGTAATGTAATTCCACATAATGATTTGGAAACATGAGAAATAATTGATGCAATTTATTTTAGAAATAAATTTTGTGTATGAATTTGATCGGCACTCAACGCCTCGAAACCACGCTCCTCAATTTCCTAGTCACACTATCGTCATCCAGATGATCAAACATCTTAAGGCAATCATCGAAGATTTCATCGGCTCGCCTTACAATTTTGCCTCGATTAATGTCGATTCCAAAAGTCTACGGTTCTAACCCAACCAATCATTCTGACCCGAAATAGTCTTCTTAATGTAATCACCATGCTTACTGTTACTCCAAGTGACGAATGTTAAATCATCAACTCCTTCTAACGGTTACTCATTTAGAAACTTCTTCACTACCCTAACAGTCATCATACCAAGGCAGTTCAAGTATACACATGTAACACGTAAGTTCACCATAACACTGGCCAGGTGCAATTATGAACGTACTGTACATGATAGTCCTTGCTACTTCAACGTGATTCCCGCTCCTAGAAGCTCCAACGACCTCAAAACATCTAATCTTAAAGTGCCTATTGGTGCAATTTCTCTCTCAATCACTTAAAATAACGTTAGTTTGAGTCTAGGCATCCAAAATCAATACCTAATTCTCTCAAACTTAAACTCTGATACCAACTTGTAACACCCTCAAATCTGGAAATAGCACCTAATTTAAAATTTTCTAAATACATCGATAACTGAATCATCTACAGCGACAAATTAAGGATTAACTTCAATACGCATAATTCAATCCTTATACACGATCTATAATAGTTACGGATGTCACTAAAACCCAATAACATATGCTATCTCCAACTGCAGAAGACTTCATCAAACTACTTACCCTCGTGTAAATCTAGAGCTCATCTCCTCAAAGCACTGCTAGCACCAAACACCAACTGGAACCTTATGCACATGCCGACAAATAAAAGATTAGGCTTAACGCCTAGTGTGCTCAAGAGCCTTCCTTAGATTTATATAAAACAATAACTTTAAGAACGTTATTTAAATCATGATTTCCAAAATGAAATGCATTCAATCTGAAAGCAACCAAAATGAAATACATTAAATTTGGGAATGATCTCTTTTTCAACATTCACTCTATTCGTGATTAAAATCACAAAAAGAAACGTTTCTTCGAATATAAATCCAAAACCCAAAACTCGCGTAATACATAACTGACACTTTAATAATCAAATACTGTAAACGTAGATGAACTCTCTCATCCAAAATATTCCAAAAGCATGGATAAAGTTCAATATGCAAAACTCAAGAACATGGATAACAATACATGCCCAAAACATCATCGAAAACATGGATTATAAAACTCCATAACCAAAACAACACCTTTCGGTGACGGGGGAGACCCGATTACATAGTATGTGACGGAACACAAAAGTAGGTCACATAACTATGTAGGAAACCAAAACATATGCGTTATACCCATAAAACATACCGAGCTCAACTCCTCTAAGTCTATTGCTCGAAAACATCCAGTCAACCCCTCTAGGTCTATTCTTGAGAGTTCCAAAACAGGGGAACCCAGTTCCAAAATGGGAACTTATGCACAAGGGAATTACACCTTACTGCCCATGGGACGTTGCCCCACCGTATAGGTCCACACCTTACTTACCATGGTGACACGATGCCTATTTCTTGCCAAAGTGGTGAACTTGTCCAAAACGGGACAAAAGAACACCGTGCCTATGGATCCATTGCACTAACTAAAACATTACATGACTCAAAACGAATGAACTAACACATTCAAAACATGGAATTCTCAAATAAGATGTGATAAATTCAAATCATGACCAAACGCTCTACATGGAGCTATTAAAAGCGGACAAGTGTCCTCAAAACCCATCACAATCCAAACCGAGCCATAAGCTCAACTAATCCAAAGACCTAACGTTGAAAATCATAAAGTGAAACCAAACGTAAACAACCTGCATGTATGTAAACCCATACTCCAATTTATATAAATAACTTCAACTTAGTTTAGATTGAGACAAATCATTTTCCAAGTGGGTTTATATCATTTATTCTTTCAAAAACGTCCCATAATACAAACTCAAACACTTATTTAAAATACACAATAAAATATATTTAAATCTAAATTCTACTTCTTGGGTGGTTTATGCCATTTATTCTTTCAAAAACATCCCATAACACAAACTCAAACACTTATTTAAAATACACAATAAAATGTATTTAAACCCAAATTCTACTTCATGAAATAACTCCTTAAAATACCAACGTGTATGATTTATTTGTCAAAATGCTCAAAATCCCAAAGTGGGTATTTTACGAAGTTTATAAAACCAAACACTTCAAATAATCAAGATCCGCTAAGTAACTCAACAGTTAATATTTTTCATGTAAAACATACAAACACTTTGAAATAGACATTTTGGCATGTATACCATTTTCACAAATCAACTTGAACTCACCTCTCTAGGTTAGGTTAAACCTAGATTGCAAACCCAAATCCTTAGCCTCAAGAATGAATCTTCCATCATCAACACATCATCTTCAACAATGGGTTAGGGTTTCCAAATAACCCTTTTTCTCCAAATCTAAGAGAAATGAACCACCAACAAGTATAACCCTTTAGATCTACAATGATCCTCATACAAGAGCTTGAAATATACAAGAACTTACCTCAAAAAAAACTTAAAATCTTCCCACCAACATTTCATCCATGACATCTTTCACCCTCTTCACAACCAAGCTTCATTCGCCATCTCTTTGATCTCCCTATGGTAGATTCACACCAAGGTGATCCAAAATCGGATCTTGAGCTCCCAAAATCGTCTTAAGGGAAAAATGGAGAGTGTGGGAGTAGAAATGGGAGAAAACCCTAGAAATCTCGGCATAAATCGACCAGACTGTCTCCCGCGGCCTTGGCTGCGACCTCAAGCTGCGGGCCAAGTCGCGCGTGTCCTTAGACTGCAAACCATAGCGACATACGCAGCCTTGGTCATGGCTTGAGGTCGCGGGCCAAGCTGCGTGCGCTTCAGCTCACACCCTCCCACGCCTCGTTCCGAACCGTCTCCCTGACCGTTCTCTCTCGACCGACCGGTGACTGCTTCTTTGATCGCTCATCGTTCGTCATAAGAAAATCGCAGGTGTTACACAGTAACTTTTTGGTGAGCTCATCTAGAGGTCGAGTAAACACTAAGGTCATTATTGGAATCTTGTGGTGGTGCTCAATGGAGTCGTATACGGGGATCCATGGCTCGAGGTGAAACTAGAGAACGTTGATAAGTGGCTTAACTTTGTGTTTCCGCCACATCCGATGGAATCGGGTCTCCTCATCACTGAAATCTGTTGTTTTGGGCATTGAGTATTATCCATGTTTTAGGTGACGTTTTGAGTATGGATTGTTATCCAAGATTTGTGGTTTTAAGTATTAAACCTTATCCATGTTTTTGAATGTTTTGGATAATAGATTTTATCCATGTTTCCAATATTTAAATGTTATTCACGTTTTGAGTGTGTATTGGGTTTTGAATTCATATTTGAATGAATGTTTTGTATTGGGGTTTTCATCACGAAAATGGTGGATTTTGGGAAAGATGTTGTTTCATGATTAATATATTTTCATTTTGGAAATTGTGATTTAAATAACATTCTTCCAGTTTTACTGTCTTATATAAATGATGAAAACTCTTTAACTCACTAGGCGTTAAGCCAATCCCTTTTCATTTGTCAGCATGTGCATCAGGTCTTTATTGGGAATGATACTAGCGGTACTGTGAAGAGTTGAGTGCTAGTTAGATGCACGAGGGTGATTTAGCTATTCGGTGATGTCTTCCACACATTAGAGATAGTGACAGTTCTTGAGTTTTAGTAACCCCTAACCTTATCATAGACTTCATGTAAAGTTTAGTTTATCTTCTGTTGGCATAAAATCTAGATTTGTTATTCGAGTTAATTCAAGTATTGATTCATATAAAAGATTTATCATTTATTTGATGTATTATAGAAAAATTTAAATTAGTCGCTCTTTCCATATTTGAGGGTGTTACAGGTTACTCAAAGATGTTGTTTGTTTTTTAAGAGGTGTTGAAGTTTGAAGTCTTCGATCGATTTCGAAAACAATTTAACCCGATTGGATAAAAGCTTGGATCCATTTAGGAGCCGAAGGTCGAGAAAGTTTCGAACAATTTGGGAATGGAGGTCGCTTGGAATAGGAGGAGATCTGGGATGGGAGCGAATACGGGGTTAGTAATGGGGCGGGTTAGGTCTGATTTTTTCAGATAGCGGTAAGACATAAGTACCTCTGAAAAAATTGAAAAAACAAACGGTCTGAACAGGCTTACCTCTTACTAAATCAGACATAAGAGGCTTATAAGAGCTTTATTTGTTTAAACAAACAAGGCCTAAATGAACGTTTTTACAAAGTTTGAGTCTCTGTATGGTTATTTTCAAAGTAAAAGGGTCAAACTAAAAGTTCATTGAAAGTTGGTCATCATTTCATGCAATCAATCCATCATCAAAGAAATTTGACTCAAAAGGAATTGGAATGAAATTTGACCATGCATTTGATTGGCAGGAATTTGAATAGAATCTCGCCAAAAGAATAGGAATTTGCATGTACTAGAGGGATGGCGTCTATGACGACGACAATATTGGCATGGTGGTGTCGAGGGTTGGGGTGGTGGGTGGGTGGTGGTTGTGACGAATATAGTAGTGGGGTGGTGGTAGGTGAGTGGTGGTGGGTAGGGACATAGGTAGAGGTAGGGGTGGTGGTGGGTGGCGGTGTGATGGTGATAGTAGTATCGTGGTGGTTGTGGCGGAGCAAGGTGGGGTGGTTGGAAGTTGTGACTATGAACAATAGTGGTGTGTGGTGATGATGGGGGGATGGTGGCAGTTATGGCAACAATAGTGGTGGCACAAAGGTTGGTTGGGGTGGTGGGGGTGAGGTGGGTATGATAGCATGAGTAGTGAGGTTGAGAGTGTTAGAGAAAATAATGTTGTATTCGAGATCATCAAGTTTGAAGTTGAAAGCCTCAAGTCAAAGCTTCAAAGAGTGAAGTCAATGTCAACTTGCCTTAAAGAAGGAAGTCAAAGTCAAAGCTTACTTTGTAAAGTCAATGTCTTAGTTAGTTTTGTTAGTTTCCTTGTGTAACTAGTAGGTATAAATAGGAGTTGTCTTTGTAATTTGTGTGTGTGGCACATAATTCATATTCATATTGAGAGAGATTGTAGAGAGAAAAAGAGAGCTTTAGAGAGAGAAAGCTTGTAATCGTTTTCTACATCAATACATATGATATTTGGAGCATAATCTGATTGTTATTATTGATTACACTTGCATATTTGGGACTAATAATTGGTATCAGAGCAAACATAAATCAGAGATTTTGGATCAAATTGGCTAATTTTGGAAAGTTTACAAAAGTCGCAAGTTCATATTCTGTCCATATTTGAATTTTGAGCATTTTTGTGTTTTTGAGTGTATAATTGATTGTATTGTGCTCGAAATATGTTGTATAATAGATCTTGTTTTGGTTATTTTGTCCAATTCACAACAATCAGAGTGAATTTTGGATTTTTTTGTGATTGTTTTGTTCGAAAACTTGTACACATTGTGTCTCGATCGAATCTTGATTTAGAGTGTTTGTTAGTTGAATTGATTAACTACAAAGTTGTTCCAGGGGTGTTCGTGAAGAAATCTGCAAAGTTTGGTATCAAAATTCGAAGATTTGACAAAGTTATGGCCAAATTAGTGTTCTGAGATCGACTTCTCGCTAGATCCAAAGAACTCGTAAGTTTATATGGTTGTCGCAATCTTCAAAGCATTTATGGACTTTTTGGTGAAAATCGGTTAACTATATGACTCGCATAACATTGCATACGACAAGTGAGAATTCGCATTATGGCCCATACGATAAGACCACTTGACGCAAGCCTCTATTTGCATCAAGTTACTGTTCAAGTTGTTTGACTTATGACAAGTTTGATTCTCGGGTTCTTCGACTTACATTAAAGTCAAGAACTCGTGTCCTTTGTCTTGCGATAAGCTCAGAACTCAGATTCATTTGTTTGCAAGTAGTTAATTCTCGTGTCCTGCGGCTTGCGATAAATTCAGAACTCGTATCTTTTGGCTTACGAATAGTGGCTTCTCGGGTCACGTGGTCTACGAGTAGTTTGCTTCTTGGGTTATTGGGTTGCGACAAGTTGATTCTCTGTTCCTTTGGTTTACGAAAAGCTACTACTCGTATATAGTGGATTGCGACAAGTTCATCCACAGTTTTTTGCAACAAGTGGTTACTGTGTTTACGACAAGTTTGGTCCTTTGGTCTGAGACTTCTGGACTTAGTCAATTTCCAGACAAGTTTCAGTTTTGTGAAAACTTTCTGATTTTTGTAAACGTTCAAAGCAAGTGTTATTCAAGATGACTTCCAAAGATTCTCTCGCGATTGGTACTGATGTGAAACCACCAGTTCTCTTCAAGGGTGAATATGAGCAATGGAAAGATAGATTTCTAGATTTTATTGATCGTCGTGAAAATGGTGAGTATATTAAGCAATCATTAGATGAAGGTTTGATGAAGCCCATAACAGTAGAAGTATCGGATGTTGACTCCTCTAATAGTGAAGATGGTGATGAACCAAAAGAGCCTAAGACAAAGCAAATTGTTGTAGATATCTTAAACTACTCTGCTAAACAAAAGAAAATATACAAGGCTGATAAGCAAGCTACATCTCTCCTACTCCAAAGCATCCCGAATGACATCTACATTACAATTGACAGTTATAAAGCAGCTGGGAAAAAGATGTGGGATCATCTGGAAAAGATGATGATGGGTTCAAAGATTGGAAATCAGATGAAGGTTGCTAACTGTATTAACAACTATAAGGAGTTCAAGGCTAAGGAGGGAAAGAGTTTGGAAGCAACTTATGATAGATTTGTTTCTTTGTTGAATGAGCTGGCTAAGAACAAGGTAAAGAAGAAGAAGATAGAGAACCATGTGAAATTCCTCAACATTCTACAGCCTGAGTGGAAGAAGTTCACCAGGCAGATGAAACAGCTTAAAGATCTGAATGAGATTCCTCTTCATAAGGTATATGAAACTTTGAGACAGAATGAGGAAGAGGTAGAAGAGATGAGAGCAGAAAAGAAAAAGGCTGAGAAACCAGTTCCATATCTGGTAGCTTTGGTTGTTGAAAGGAAAGAGAAGAAGAAGAAAGTGGTGATTTCGGAATCTGATGAGAGTGATAGTGTAGTTTCTGATTCAGATGATGGTGAGAGTTTGAAGCAGGCAATGATTCTATTGACCCGGGCATTCCAGAAAAAGTTCTACAAGAAGTCGGGGTCTAACAGTCAAAGGTACTCATCTGGGTCAAGAAATTATTAGCACAAAGAGATAGTGGAAGGAAAGAAGAGGTTTGAGGATAGGAGATTTGATGACAAGAAGTCAGAAGAGAAAAAGAATGTGAATAAGTATGAAGAGAAGAAGTCTGAGGAGCCGGTAAAGTGCTATAATTATGGTAAGATTGGTCACTATGCCAAAGATTTCCGAAAGTCGAAAGTACACAACTTTGACTACTACAAGAACAAAATGCTTCTTGCAAAGCAGAAAGAGGCAGACAAGGCATTGATGGCTGAAGATGATCACTGGCTGGATCAGACTGATTCAAAAAGTAACAAAGACGAGGTTGCCCATATGTGTCTCATGGGAAAGCAAACAAAGTATGATGAATCTAATGACGACACATCTGATGAGGTAACACATTTATCTGAAGCTGATTTTCTTAAACAGATGGAATCTATGATGGTTGAACATCAAGATCTTCAGTCTAAGCTTAAAAAGGAAAAATGCGTTGTTGAGAAAAAGCGTCAAACAATATCTAAAGTCAACAAAGATAATGTTGAGAAGAAAATATTGGTTGATTCTTTGAACAACGACATCAGCACTTTTGAAAAAACAAAAGACTGATTTGTATAATCACATATCTGAAGCAAATTCCAAACTTAACTTGTGTGAACTTGAGAAGAAAGAGGTTGTTCGAAAATTTAAAGATTTGAAATCTGTAAACAAGTCTTTGATTGCAAAGATTAGTGGTTTGGAAGAAAAGCTTTACGCTAGAGGCCAAACTGACCAAACCATTCATCTAAACAAACCAAAGGAGTTTAAATATTTCAACGCTTACTGAGGTATTGGGTATGAAAACCCGCATTACTTGAAAAAGATAATTTCAAAACAGCCTGCTCTTTATGACTTTGATTTTTTACAGTTGGTCGACAAACACCCCAAGTTGAAAGTCAGATGGACTAAGTCATCTGAAGAGGTTGAAGCACAAGAAGATTTGGAAAGGAAAAACACAGTTAAAATGTGACTACCATTATGTTATAACAAACTAAATGTGTCGGTCCACAATATATATCAAGTTCTTATCGACTCATACACATAAACGATTACCAACCTGTTTGATTAATAACAATGGTTACAAGGTTGATCGATTGAAGCTTTTTTGTGTGTTCTCTCTAGTTTACACCTTGAGTGTGTGTGTGAAAGTGATCTGATATTTTGAACAACTCTAGCTTCTCTAACACACTATCACCTAATATCTAAACTTAGATATTATTACAAATATCTAATTTAGATATTAATAAACTAACTAATATCTAATATAATATCTAACTAACTAAATAAACTAATATCTAACATAACTATATATTTAAACTAATTACTAGAATTACAATAGACAATAATTTACTTCGACATTTATTACAAACGACATTAGACTTTATATCGAGAGCGACTTTCTAGCGGTAGCTTCAGATTGGATCTTCAGATTGGATGATCTTGAATCCAATGAGACTGTGGTCTAACAATTTCCCCCTTTGGATCAAGATCATTACTAAAAAGATTTTAGCAATTCAGTCTTTTTGTTCAGCTCAGAAGATGCAATCTCTTTCTCTAGCTCAGAATGCTTTAGCAAAGTATCTTCAAAGAAAATTTATCTGAAATCAGCATGTCTTCAGAATACTTTGATCTCGCAGTTCTTGGTTAGCTTTTCTCTTCTCCAATGTCTTGTAATGTAATGGACTGTACATTTCTTTAAGCTTTAGATTCTCCCCTTTTTTGATGAAAAGTGCAACGACTTCATCAAAACTTTGAGTAAGAAATGTCAACCAATTAGAGCCTCTGATCCGTAAATTCAAAAGATATTCATCCAGATCTTTTCAAATCCAGACAAAATAGTCGTGTAACACCTGAATCAACTAATGAATCAGTTAACATGTCTGTCAGTAACACTGAGTCACTGTGTGTAAAGAATACACATTGTAAAGGAGCTGTTTAATGTTGACTCCCCCAGGGCTTCCATTTAATCATCGAAACACCACAAAGGTAATTTCTATAAAAGTTATGACAAAGAAACAAATTCCTTGTGTGTTCGTGCTTGTGATACAAAGAATTAAGCACGGATGATTTCTTATAGGCTCAAAATTGTGTAAACCACTGAGACAACAGTAAGTTAAATACAGACTCAATGTGCATGATTGAAGTGCGAAGGTGGGGCAGACTTCCTTCTTTTCAATATCCAGATTTTCCAAATGAAAATCAGATAGCAAATGTGTTGCTTCCCCTTAGAAAATGTGAAACACTTTCTTGTTAAGAAGAAAATGAGTAGTTGGTGAGGTTTGATCAAGAGTTGGCATGGGCTAGTTGCCTGTTTCAATAATGTTCACCAAAGAAATGTGAAACGCTAGAAATGTGGCTACCCGGCTCAGAAAAAGTTGGTGCAGAGTTGTGATATTCTTTTAATTCTGATCTCACACGCTCTTTCTTTTAAACATTTTGCTCACTCTAATCAAACCTTCTTTGCTTGTTTGACACACTCATTTCTTTTGACTTCTCACACTCAATCACTATGGATTAACTTCTTGGGTAGAAATCACTGGTTAAGGTGATTTCATAGAAGTTTTGTTAATTCCTAGCACAATGATTCCTTGTTTTCCTATGATGCATATGATGCTCAGATTAGTTTAACTATTTCAATTAAAGCACAATGTAGAACTTGAAAACATTTAAAGTCACACTTCCAATTCATGAATTCGTTTTGAGAATTGGGAAGTGATTTGAACATTTAGAACAATGTTTTCAAATGATTGAAAGTTATCCTCCTTTCAACCATTTATGAGATTAAGATAAAGGATTGTACCTTTACGTGCGATCTTACATCTCATGAAGCTAAGCTTAAAGTCATAAACATATGAACTAGTAAGCATCTCTCAAAAATTCTACAAAAGTCTTATGTCAAGTCAAAGTAAAATTTATTCACTTAAATTGAAAAGACAAAAAGCAGTAAAACTATTAAAGTACGAGTTCTGGTCAGAAATAATCAGAAGTCATCACCTTTTTACTCCCCCCTGAAATTATGCATCAGTACATTATAAGTTGTAAAAGATATGCATAAAATTTCAGACAAATATGTACTCCCCCTTGATGGTTGATTTCCTCATTCGAGTATTGGAGTACAATCTCTTTTTCAGCTCGGAAGTAAGGTCTTTTGATCATTGAAGTGCGGGTCTTGAACTTTTGTATTCAAGAACCTCTTTCTCTCCTACTCCCCCTTGACAGTAGGTGCCTGCAACACAGAATCATTATTCTTCTTTGGTACCCACTGGTATTTGGGTCCATGAGTGTTAGTTGCAGTTCTTGTGGGGGTAATTGAGTAAGAACCGTACCAGTAATGATCACTTGTTTTATGAATAGGATCATGTGTACGACAATAAGAACAATAGAATTTCTTACCTGAAAACCTGATTAATTGATCTCTCGTGTAGACGAAATCAGGTTTACCTTTACGCGCAATGTTCTTCTTGGTATTATGCGAATATACACATGAGCTTTTACATTTCAACTCATCTTTAACTGGTTGCCTTTTCCAGACCAGTTCTTCTTCTTTGTAGATTCTTCTCCTTCGATGTGTACCTGAACTATCTCTATTCCTGTCATAGAAAAGATTAGTATAATGAAATCGATTAGAAGATTTAACTGACCTTCTGAATAGAGCAGTTTTCTGATGTGAGCTTGCGGCTGGTTTATTAGAACCAACTGAATTATTTCTAGGTGAGTGGATTTTTGACTCTGGAGTCATTCGCTCAGTCACCACCACCATCTTTGAAATAATATCTTGAATCCCTTTTACCTTTGAAGAATAATTGTCTCTTTCTTTGATAAGGAGGTCAATCTTTGTCTCAAACTCACACTTCTTTTTCTTCTCTTTCTGTGCAAATTTAGACAATTCAGATAGCTTTGAATTAAGCATCCTAATTGCAGCTTCAAAGGTGCTTCTCTCTTCTTCAAATCCTTTCTTAGCACCCTTCCTTCCGTCTGATATATCTTTTAAGAATCCAGCTGACTTCAGTTCATTTGCCTTCTTCTCATTGGCACTCTTCTTTGAAAGATCTGAGAACATCTTCTGAAAATATGATATTTTCTTTTGAAGCTCAGTGTTCTCAGCTTCCAAAACCTTAACTCTTGATGACATATATGATTCTATCATAATCTTAACAATATGTTCCCATAACAGCTTTCCTGTAGCCTCTTCACGTTCTAGTGTAAAGAAGATCTCATTTGAAATCTCCTCTGATATTCCTTGCAGAATAAAAGATTTGGCTAATATGTCAGCTTTATATCTTTTTCTTTGCTCGTCTGAGTACATATCAAGTGGTACTGGAAGCTCTTTTTCTTCTCTTTCTCCATTATTCTTCACTAGAGTATAAACTCTCCTTGGAACTGTCATAATTCCGTACTCTAGAGATCTTCTTATAAGTTTCTTCAATTCATGTCTATCTATGAAATCCATGAACTGATCTTTCCACTGCTCATACTCTCCTCTGAAGAGTACAGGTGGTTTCTCATCCATACATATTGAAGAAGCTTCGCTTAATGTCATCCTGTTTAATTTGATGTGCAAAAAGAACTTGGATTTGACCGTTAGTCCAGATAAAATTTGATCACACAAGAAATTTTGTCCCCCTAGGCAGACTTAGCACGGGGGTCCCTATTACAGTTTTGAAAAATTTATGACAATTAAAGACCCTATTACAGTTTTGAAAAATTCTCAGAAAAAATATTCTAAGTATGGAATAGTGATTGGCGCAAAATGGAGGTTTGTGCGAGTTGTGTCTGGCGCGAAACACGGTTTGCGCGAGAAGTGGTTGGCGTGAATTGTGTTTGCGCGAATCGAAGGTAGCGCAAGATGAGGTTCACGCGAGTAGAGGGTGGCGCGAACTTGAGGTTTGCGCAAGTAGTGGTTGGCGCAAAGGAGACTTTGCTTGATCAGAAGGTCGTGCGAGTTGAAGATTGCATGAGCAGTTGATGGCGCGAACTGAGGTTTGCGTGAGTAGTGTATAGCGTAAAGGTAGGTTTGCGCGAACAGCGTGTGGCGCAAAGCTTGTCTTGCGCGAATAACGTGAAGCGCAAACGATGCTATGAACTGACGCAAATGTGAACTTTGTGTGAGTTCGTCCCTGTACTTCGAAAGTTCGATCTGATTTGCTCAAAAACCTGTTTTTCAAAGATTAGCAGTCCTAAACTCTAGCAAATGACTATAAACACTTCTAGAACTGATTGTTACCACTAGATCTCGATAAAAATCACTTTTTGAGGTAAAAAATCGATGGCACGGTGACTTTTTAGTCGTGAAAAGTTTTGCACTAAAATCCCAAAATGGTACTCGAATTCAGTTATATATTGAAATTAAACACTCACAACTCGATCTAGCACCCTAATCGATCACAACCTGATCGATTTTCACACCTAAAACACACTTAAACTCGAAAATGATTTTGAAAAAATAAGAACACAGAGTCGAGTTTGAAAAACTTGATTTGAATCTAAAATCAGGCTTTGATACCAATTGTCGATCCACAATATATATCAAGTTCTTATCGACTCATACACATAAACGATTACCAACCTGTTTGATTAATAACAATGGTTACAAGGTTGATCGATTGAATCTTTTCTATGTGTTCTCTCTAGTTTACACCTTGAGTGTGTGTGTGAAAGTGATCTGATATTTTGAACAACTCTAGCTTCTCTAACACACTATCACCTAATATCTAAACTTAGATATTATTACAAATATCTAATTTAGATATTAATAAACTAACTAATATCTAATATAATATCTAACTAACTAAATAAACTAATATCTAACATAACTAGATATTTAAACTAATTACTAGAATTACAATAGACAATAATTTACTTCGACATTTATTACAAACGACATTAGACTTTATATCGAAAGCGACTTTTCAGCGGTAGCTTCAGATTGGATCTTCAGATTGGATGATCTTTAATCCAATGAGACTGTGGTCTAACAGAATGATAGTTACATTTTTGATCAACCAACGTTTCTTTCTAATGATTATTTTCAAAGCTATTCTAATGAAGAGATGGAGGCAAAGCTTGTTAAAGGAAAGATTTATGTTCCTCCACTCATCTTAGAAAGAAAAATTTCTCAGCTTGAGAAAACTTTAGAAGAAGATAGGATTTTGGTTGACTTAGAACAAATTGTGTTTTCAACTGTTTTACTGAACATTGATTCAAAATCTGAGTTTAAAGCTGAAGATAAATCAGAATCAGACAGAGCATGTGAAAACAACTCTACTGATTCAGATGCATCTTCATGCAAATATTTATGGGAAACGTCTTTTGTACTGTTAAACCATCAGATTTTGAACAAACGCCTTACCAAAAATAGTGTTCAAAAGAATTCAATGATTTTATGTTTCCAAAATCTTCAAGTAAATCTCAATCTTTAGATGATAATGATCTATTTGATGATGAAGTTGATTTATTAAATTCTGAGGAATGTTCTTATGAGTATTTGGAAAAGTTCGATTTTAATGCAAAACTTCCAGATCATTCTATATTTGTTGTTAATTTTGATGAATTACCAAGGGTGTTTGAAGTTGGTGAATTATCAACTAACGTTAGTGCTTACTATGATGAAGGTAAGAAAAAGAGGCGCTCTCAGAAATGGAAAAACACTGGTAAGTCTAAGAAGAAACAATCTCAGAAATCTCATAGTTCTAATAAGTATAAATCTTATGTTTCAGATTTGAGATTTAAAAGATCTGAAGTGAAGCTTGAGTAGAGACCAAAGAAAGATGAAGCATCTGCAAAATCATTTTCAGCTTCCGAATGTAATAGGACAACTAATAGATGTAGTGATGTGCTTGATCAATTTGCTTCAAATGAACAAAAACTTGTACTTCCATGCAAGATTTATACAATAAAGCAATTGATTTAATTATCCCATCCTACAATTCAATGTTCTACTTGTGGCCGAAATGATTTTGTTGATCATCTTTATTCTGATAATTGGTTTGGTTCTTATTATATATATCATTCTGATAGTTCAAATAGTTTTAAAAGGAAAAGAGGACCCAAATTTCATTGGGTACCAAAATCTGAGACTAACCAGAAAGGACCCATTTACAAGTGGGTACCTAAACCAGTTGTTGAATGATTTCTCTTGTGCAGACCCGTCATATGTGGTACTTGGATTCAGGCTGTTCCAAGTATATGACCAGGAGAAAATATATTTTATATAACTATACAAAGAAGTTTTACGGCAATGTGTGATTCGTGAATGATCATTTTTTGCCAATACTGGGATTTGGTGATGTCATACAAGAGAACATAACGATCAAAAAAGTGAGTTACGTTGAAGGACTAGGACACAATTTATTCAGCATCAGACAGTTTTGTGACAAAGACTTAGAGGTTAATTTCAAAGCCAAGACATGTTGTGTACGAATAAACGATGGCAAATAACTCTTGGTTGGCACTTGAAAGTCAAACCTCTACACGATTAATCTGTCCAATGTGAAGCCTGAAAGCGTTGTGTGTCTACTCTCAAAAGCTTCTATGCAGCAAAGTTGGTTGTGGCATAGACGGCTTTCTCATCTCAACGTCAGATGCATTAACAAGTTGGTGAAAGGCAATTTGGTGAAAGGGTTACCTGAGCTAAGATATGAAAAAGAACATCTATGTGATGCATGTGAGAAGGGGAAGATGAAAGTCAAACCTCTACACGAATGATCCCTTGGAGTTACTGCACATGGACTTATGTGGTCCAATGCATACTCAGAGCATAAATGGCAAGTGTTATGTCTTAGTGATAGTGGATGATTTTTCACGATATACTCGGGTAAAATTTAAGGTCAAAGGACGAGACTCCTGATATTATCATCTCGTTCCTCAAAAGTATCCAAGTGAATCTATATAGAACAGTGAAGCTGATTAGAATAGACAATGGCACAGAGTTCAAGAACAAAACCGTTGAAGATTATCTCGAATCGGTCGGAACAAGACTCTGGTTGAGGATGCTCGCACGATGCTAAGCCAATCAGACTTACCTCTATTCCTATGGGCTAAGGTTGATTCTACTGCATGTTATACACAAAATCGCTCAATCATCATCATCGTTTCGGTAAAAATCCATATGCTCATATAAATAATAGAACACCAAGCATTAACCATTTTCATATTTTTTGATGCAGGTGTTATGTGCTTAACGACAAGGAGGGTTTGAACAAGTTCAGTTCGAAAGCAGAAGAAGAGATTTTCATCGGATACTCTCAAACATCTGCATCATATAGAGTCTACTTGAAGAATTCAAAGATAGTTGTGGAAAGCATAAATGTCACATTTGATGAAGCTATGGAATTGGCTTATGAACAAAGAAGTTCAGAACCCGTGATTACTGGAGTTTTAGCTTCTGGACAAATCAGTCTAGAACCTGGTTCTAGTGTTTCTAATTCGGATACATCACATTTAACTGAATTAGATTTATTATTTGAACATTTCTATGATGAGTTTCTAGGATCTAAAGTGTCTAAACCTGCTGAGATTGACAGTTCTGAAAAGTCAAGCGAACATCAACCAATCACTTCAGATGTATCAACTGAACTTGTTCCTCCAGTTCAGATAGGAACTCAATTAGTGACTCAATCAGTTGGAGTTGCACAGAATGTTGATCAGACAGAAGTTGCACAAACGGTTGCTAGTACGGAATTGCCCACTCAACAAACAACAAGTGTTCAACCAGTCGGAACTTCTGCATCTGTAACTTCAACTGAACCCCAAGATGATGGATAATAGATGATCAAAATGATTAATCTACCTATGTTCCACTCTCTCACATCAACAAGTGGACCAAAGAGCGCCTGATACACCAGATTATCGGAGATCCATCTAAACCGGTGCAAACTAGGTCTGCTACAGCAAATGAGTGCTTATACGATTCTTTCTTGAGCAATATAGAGCCAACTCGCGCATCAGAAGCTCTTGAAGATCCTGATTGGATAGCTGCAATGCAAGAAGAGCTCAGTCAGTTCGAAGCACTGAAAGTATGGCGACTCGTGCCCAAACCTGAAGGAAAAACTATCATTAGCACTAAATGGGTATTCAAGAATAAGAAAGATGAAGATGATGTAGTTGTCTGAAACAAAGCTCGACTTGTGGCTAAAAGATACCGGCAAGAGGAAGGCATTGCTTATGATGAGACATATGCTACAGTTGCACGCATAAAGGCGAACAAAATGTTTGTCATGTATGTTGCACACAAGAATTTCACTGTCTATCAGATGGACGTGAAAACGGCCTTTCTGAATGGCTTATTGAAAGAGTAAGTGTATGTATCTCAACCAGAAGGGTTCATCAACACTGAAAAACCAGACCATGTCTACATATTAGACAAATCCCTTTATGGATTAAAGCAAACACCTCGAGCCTGGTATGATGTTCTTTCAAAATTCCTAGTCAAGTCCGGGTTTTCTAAAGGTAAGATCGACACTACTCTCTTTATTAAGAAAGAAAAAGGTGATATTATTCTAATTCAAATCTATGTAGATGACATAATTTTTGGGTCTACAAACCCTAAGTATTGTAAGAATTTTTCTGCCTTAATGGTGTCACGTTTTCAGATGAGGTGATGGGAGAGATGAATTTCTTTCTCAGGTTACAAGTCCGACAATTCTCCACGGGGATTTTTATCAATCAAGCTAAGTACATTTCTGACATTTTAAAGAAATTTAAAATGGAAAATTGTACACCTATTAACACCCCGATGGCACCTAGTACTAAGATCGGCGCTGACCTTAATGGAAAAGTTGTTGATCAAAAGACCTATAGAGGCATGATAGGTTCTTTGATGTACTTAACGGCAAACCGACCTGATATTATGTTTTCGACATGTTTGTGTGCGAGATATCAGGCCAAGCCCAAAAAGTCCCATCTATCGGTTGTTAAAAGAATTTTTAGATATTTGAAGGCGCCGCAGATCTTGGTTTGTGGTATCCTAAAGATACATGATTTGAACTGATAGCATATTCAGATACAGATCATGTTGCATGATATGTTAGACAGGCAGAGTACGTCGGGTCATATTCAATTCTTGGGATACAAACTCGTTAGTTGGGCATCAAAGAAACAACTTTGTGTATCCACTTCAACAGCGGAGGCAGAATACGTAGTTGCTACTAGCTGTTGTTCTCAAGTGTTGTGGATGAGGACATAGTTACGAGACTATGGCTTCCAGTATAACAAGATGCCAATCTACTGTGATTCAAAGAGCGTAATTGCTATATCTGTGAATCCTGTTCAACACACCAAGACCAGACGTGAGATATCATTTCATAAAATATAATGTTTAAAAAGGTACGATCGAATTGTACTTTGTAAATACGGATTGTCAGTTTGCTGATCTTTTCACTAAGTCGTTAGATGAAAAGAGATTTAATTTTCTAATTTCAAAGTTAGGCATGTTGAATCTTAAAACATGATCTTTACATAATCCGTATTTGCGTCGTATAGTTTGGTTTATAATTTTCTTCATGTCTTTATTTTTCATTCTGAAAGATATCTGCACTGAAGGTTTGCTCATGATTTCAGGGGGAGTGAGTACTAAGAACAGATGATCAACTTTCAAGGGGGAGTTAACTTATTTCTTATGTTTTGTACTGACAAATTTTTCTGAATTCATATTTTCAGGGGGAGTTTATGATTTCTGAACACATCAGTTTAGAACTCAATTTTTAGTGAAATATTGACTTTTGATGAATTTAGATCAGAACTTGTTTTTCAAAGTGTTTTACTTTGTCTAAGACTTTGATGTTTTGACGATTTTTTTGACTTTGTGCAGAGTTTGAGGGGGAGCTTACAAGACTTTATTCAATTAGTCATGACTTTGAGGCTGAGTTATGAGATTTAAGCTGAATGTAAGATTTTTCTAACCTTAATCTCATATTGTTTGAAAGATGGATGACTTTCAAGCATGATAACATATTTCTAAACATTCAAACCACTTCTTGATTCTTAAAAACATTTTGTGAATTTTAGAAGTGTGATTTTAAATGTTTTCATTTATCAGCTTTAATGATTCACTGGCCGTATGTTTCCAAAGATTAATACTTGTGTATTATCTTTTCTATACAATGTTAAGTATTCATACACAACGGTTCAGTATTTCTTGTTGATTTTGTTATTATCATGTCTCAAATTGAAACAATTTTTCGATGGTAATACACCCCGTTTGAAATTCATTGATTGTTGAGCGTCACATTCATTCAAATATAAGCATTTCTTTCAAAGAATTGTCTATATTGTTCATATAGACACATTCCAATTTTTTCATGACCTAAGCTTTCAATGTTTATCATTCATATTTGATCTTTTCGATAGATTGTCAGATTCTCAAACAAGTCTTTTGTATTCATTTCATTCTTTCAATATACTTGTTGTGAGAAATCTTCAAAGCTCGAAATGCTCAAATATTCATGATAATTTTGTTGAGCATACATTCACTGACATTGTGATTCATATTTCTGAGCTTTAAATGTTCAAGCTAAATTGTTGAACATTATTCTTGTAGGACAAGTTTCATGGGATCAACGTGTGAGAGCTTAAAAGATTTCTATGGATTCACGTTAACCAGTGTTTCCTACCCAAGAAGTTATCCTGAGTGATTGAAGGGCGAGGGGTCATACATCAAAGAGTGAGGGAGGAAGTTCATACGGTTGAACAACCTCGTTGTGTTGAGCGGTAAAATGGAAAAGAGAGTTTGGTTAGAAATGAGCATAATGATAAAAAGAAAGAGGGTGTGAGAACAAAGTTTAAAGAATATGAGAACTCTGCACCAACCACTTTCTAAGCCGGACAGCAACATTATTGATTGTTTCCCAATTCATTCGTGAACATCATTGAAACGGACAGTGAGCATATGCCAATTTTTGCTTTAACCCCACCAGCCACTTGTTTCTTTCTTAACAAAGAAATGTTCAACTTTCATGGGGACGCAACACATATGCTATCTAATCTTTATTTGGAAGATTTGGATATTGAAAAAGAAGGAAGTCTGCCCCAACTTTGCACTTTGATCATGCACATTGAGTCTGTGGAAAAATTGTTGTGTCTCAACAACTTACACATTTTGAGCCTGATAAAGCATCAAATGCTTAAATTCTTTCATACACAAGCACATTCACATAGAAAATTTGTTTTTCTATCGGAACATTCATAGAATTACCTTGTGTTTTTCGATGATTGGATGGAAGTCCTGGGGAGTGAACATCAATAAAACTCCTTGTATAGTACATTCGTTGTACTAAGCGGCTTTGTGCTACTTACAGGCATGTTAACTGATTCATTTGTTGATTCAGGTTTACCATTCCATTCTGAATTTGAAAAAATTCGGAATCATTATGAATTAACGGATGTTACTTATATCAGTGGAAAGGTCAGATTGCATTTTGTCATGAAGAAAGAATGTTTTTTCATGGAAAGTTTTGATGGTGCTGATGCTCGCGTTCATAAAAAAGGGGGAGAAAATCAAGAATGAAAAAGCAGTTTTGGAGAAAGATCAATAAAGTTTATGGGAGATGATATCAAGAAATGGTTTATGTGGGAGAAGATATAGAATGGCAAAGCAATATCTGAGCGTAACAAGAGAAAGATAAAGCAGTTTCAAAGAACAAAAGACAGCTCAGAAAGTGTTTATTCAAAGAATTCTGAAAGTTTGTTGAAGATCACATAAATTTTCTTTGAAGATTGTTTGAAAGAGAAAAGTGAGCTAAAGCTGAAGATAATTTCTTTGTTGAAGATATTTGGTGATTACAAAGAGGAAGATTATTTTTGAAAGATGTTGTTTGATAAAGAAATGGGGAGATTGTTGTTGAAGATGTTCAAAGACATTTTGATTCCAAAGGAGGTGAATGAATTTTTGAATTTACTGAAGATTATCTGAAAAGAGGAGATTGTTACAGACTTTGGGGGAGATTGTTAAAATCTGAAATCATTCCATAGAAGGGTCGGGGAGATTGTTTTCAAAGATTGTTTGACTTCAAAAGAGAAAACTGTTAAAGCTGAATTTGTTTCAAGAATAATCTCGACTACCTTAGAAGAGCAAGTTATTATAAAGGGGGATATTATCAATTTATCTTTTGAATAATGATCTCGAATCCAAAGGGGGAGATTGTTAGAACAAATAATGTTGTATCCGAGATCATCAAGTTTGAAGTTGAAAGCCTCAAGTCAAAGATTCAAAGAGTGAAGTCAAAGTCAACTTGCCTTAAAGAAGAAAGTCAAAGTCAAAGCTTACTTTGTAAAGTCAATGTCTTAGTTAGTTTTGTTAGTTTCCTTGTGTAACTAGTAGGTATAAAGAGGAGTTGTCTTTGTATTTTGTGTGTGTGGCACATAATTCATATTCATATTGAGAGAGATTGTGAAGAGAGAAAGAGAGCTTTAGAGAGAGAAAGCTTGTAATCGTTTTCTACATCAATACATATGAGATTTGGAGCATAATCTGATTGTTATTATTAATTACACTTGCATATTTGGGACTAATAGAGAGTAGTGAGGCGGCGGGGGTGGTGAAGGTGGGGGTGATTGTGTTGCTTAAATTAGATTCAAAGGGTTAATTTTTTCTTTATAAAACCAACTTATAAAATTCGTTATATTTGCAATGAAATGGAATTCAAATCCTTCCTTATGCTAGGGAATGGTCAAATCCTTCAACCATAGAATTCGATAGAATCCAATGAATCAATAGTGAACCAAACAGCCCCTAAAGGCCTTGTTTAACCACGAGACAAGCTTTTAGGCATTAACTACTAGAGACAAGTTTTTAGGCACATTCATAAAACCACCTCTTTTAAACCTTGTAATAGAGAAAAGATTTGCATAAACAATCTTTCTGCCCCTTGAAATAGAAAAAAGATTTGTATACATCCTACTTTTACAAAAACAATTTCTCAGCCACTTTAAAATAGAGAAAAAGTTTGCTTTCATCCTGCCTTTGACCAAAATAGTGTCTATACCTTTGAAATAAAGAAAAAGTCTTTATACATCCTACCTTTCATGAAAACAATCTCTTTATCCCTTTGAAACAGAGAAAAAGTCTCAATACATCCCACCTTTCATGAAAACAGTCCCTCTATCCTCTTAAAATAGAGAAAAGATGTACACATATCCTAAAAACAATCTAACTCTTGATCATACATCCAATTATTCTATTTGACTACTTAAAAACTCTGAGATAGATTTATGTTCAATTAGTCCATTTTTCATGGCAAGATCAAATGGCAATTCTTCTCCCTACAAGATAGAATCCTTCTGAACCACCTTCCAATGGAGAGTATCAGGATCCCAATTATGCATCCAAATACTTACAAAACACTGATATGAACAAAACCACAGTAAACATCACCTACAATCCTAGATATACCATACTCTTCATCAAATCTTAACAGGTCAAGATTGAAAGAAGAAGAAAAAAAGTCAAAAGAGGATAACGAAATCTACGTCCAAGCCGAAACAAGGAACGACTCAACCATTTTCTCTTTGACAGGTCTTTGTAACGTCAAACGTCCAAAAAAAACGACTCAATAACCTTCCTGAAGAATTTGCCCAACTCTGCAACATTTACAAATGTCATTTTCTGTCCGAATTTTTTGTACTATTTCTCAATCTCACCATTGAATGGACCATTTTCATCATCTCCTTTCACAGCAGAAGAAGCATCACCTGTACTACACTCGCTGATAACCCCAATTTCGCCTCGTGAACGATGGGAATTTCTCGATCTTGAAGTCGAATCTCGAATCTTTTCTTTGTCCTTTTTCCTGGTATTGACCGTTAAGAACCCATTAGCGAGAGCTTCCAATGCTCTAGCAGTCGGTGGCCTATTTCGGGTGCTCTGCCTCCTGGAAACACCGTTTTGTTGCTCATCAGCACCAACCATACTTGCAGATTGTTTCTGTGAACCAGGCTTGGTTCTTTCATCTTTAACGTCTACTGTTTCTGTCCCAAATTCACAATTTCCGAATGTAGGGGTAATATGGGGATAATTCAAGTCAATCAAATTCATCAACTGAGGTTGCTGTTGTTCTTCAACAGTGTCGATCGAACTGCATCTTGATGAAAAACTTAAATTTGATGACAATTTAGGATTAGCCTGAGATGATGAACCCACATGAGAGTAAATGTTTTCAGTTAAATCATCGATATCCCTTTCCAAGCTAGAACACGCCTTCGAATCCATGCGACTGCAAGCAGATAATCTCCTTCGCCGTTTTGCATAATGGCCTGAATCTGAATTTTCTGGTTTCGATTTCCTGCTCAAATTGGCTTTCGTAAGTTTCTTTGCGGCCTCGGGTAATACAGAATCTGAACCATTAGTAGTTTTCAGATGTTTTTTTGCAAGTAATTTCTTTTCACCGGAGGTTTTCTGTTTCTTGGACTTGGGGCCATTAGCAATTGTTTCTTGATCCACGAGAAACGTGTTTGCGCTATCCGATTCATCGCTAGAAACCAACTCACTGTGAACTTCATCCGAATGACTTCTTGCAATCAACTTCATGGGTTCCAATTCTCTAACTTTGATGATATTCCCTCCACTTAAACTTGTATCGACCACAGTAAACTTCATTAGAATGGTGCTACGATTTGGAGCTCGAGGTTGGAGATAACAATGGCTTTTCCGTTTTTCAAGAACCCTGTCTTCTTCTTCATCTTCCAATTTCGTTCCAGTTTCGCCGTTTTCCTCACTATCATCAAGTTCGAGAAGTTGTGGCTCTGAAGCAACCTTATTCAAAACATCTGTTACAGAATCCAAATAAGCATCTCCTTTGACTAATCTCCTTGAGAATTTCTTCACTCCAGGCATCAAAAAGACCAAAGAATGCTTCCCATTTGCGGCATAATTATAACCATTTGGTTGTTCTGAATGCCACCCTCTTGCAAGCAATCGAGGCCACACGGCTTCCCAGAATAAATCATTGGATCGAGCTTTGCTTAGCCGATAATCACCTGTAAGAAACTTAATGATCTCTGTTGAAGTGAGAGAAGAGCAAGCTTTCCCAATTGGTATTTCTGGCCGAATATGGATCGCTTGGTTCTGCTTGGTGGGCTCTATGCCATTGCCGGTCAAATCTGGCTTACCGCTTCCAATAGCCACTGCATCAACCAAGTTTTTAATCCCAACTAAATTTAGTAGTGAGAACACATACTCTTCAAATGATATCCTCCCATCTACAAATGTTCTAGAAACCTGCCAAATCATTAGAAACACAAAAATTAAGATATTTGGTTTCAATGATAAAAGAGAGATCAACCCCTTCAAGATATCTTATACAAAAGTACTCTCCAATATCCTCTTCAGCAAAAATCCCAATGGGATCTTAATTGTTTTAGATACTTCAATCATTTTTCTTTGAAAAATGAGGAAATACAGACGATGTCTTCACAAGCGAACAAGACTGTTGTTAGAAACAAGCAACCTTAGTGATCTGAGTCTTGCACAACCAACATATCCACAATCTGAATAAAATACGAATTGTTTAACTGGAAAGTTCAAAAAGAATCAATATGATTTACCAGCCTTCATATGATTTCTAACTCGGTGATCAAGCTCTGGCATTCAGACTTTGTAATTTGAACATTTGGTATTCGTTTTAACATTTATATTTTATATGGCCTTCCACTAGGATCTAAAATGAGGATGACATGGACAAAATGATGGCCGTCCACATATATAACTCAAATGACTAAATTCTAACGGAAATTCCAATGATCTGACTGCCCATCTAGCAATCTTGTCATGAGTAATTGGGCTAAAAAGCACCTCAATATTTATTGCCAATTTGTATGACTTTTCAGGTCTTGCTTGCATGGAATGTATCAGGACAGGAGGTTAAACAAGTAGTCCCCACTTTAAAATCTGAGTGGGTATAAACTTCGGACAATTGACAAGAGTGTTGCAGTGCCATTAAATGTATCAACTCCTTGTTCCAAGGCGAGAACAGCATTATTGATATAAACTTCCATGATAAACCACAAAAATGATGTCATGAAGATGGCATTCATGACTCTTAGATATGCTCAACCAACATTCTTCAGGCCAAAGGGCATCACCACAAGGAAACCCACATCCATCCTTGGATGATATTGAATTCAAGTTCCTAAAGTCCATGCACACCCTAAGATAGCCATTTCTCTTCACCAATAAGGAAGATAACCATTCTCCACATCTCTTGATTTCTTCTTTGATCTTGGCGACATAACAAATCTTTTGCGCTACTTGTTTTTGTGTGGTTTGTAACTCGGCTTTATTGGAGGTCTCTATGTCCTGGCATTTCATGGTAGTCACAGGAAAAAGAATCTTTGCTTTGTTTAAGTATACTAACCAATCTATCCTTTAACATAAGGTGGAAGAACTAGCCAAATTTGGTTGGCATTCTCCTCTATCCCTAGATTTAACTCTTTGATCGGGTCTTGTACTTCGACAGATTTTTCTTCCTTGTGTATGGGAGGGAGAGTGTTGGATTGAATAGAACAATATAACCAAGAATTCTACTAACTTTATTGATAATTCACTTATTTTGGAAAGTACAAAACGCTACATATATATAGATACCGAAAAGGTATCTCTTGAACCATTGTGTTGGTTCGCTAAGTGTTATAACTATTCTAACAATTGTGACTTTTCATGAAGAGGTGTTTCTGAACCGACGCGACTGTTCGGTGGTGGTAGTTACCGGCGGTTGTGACTATTCACAATGGTTGCCATGGTTGCCAATCGACACCTCTCTTCCTAATCTCTTGACCCATACATAATTAAGACTAAACATAATCTAAATAATAATTATAAATACATTCCGATTATATCATTAATTTCAACACTCCCCCTTAATGATATAATCACACTTGTCTTCTTCAATCGTCCACAATGATGAAGTCCCCATCACTTGTGCTTCGATCCACATTCATCTTGATGCCATTTGCTTCTTCCCTGGTTGCCTTTTCTCTTGTTGGCTCTTCCTTGTTGCAACCTTCAGAGGTTAAAAAACAAGTTTCCTCCACCATCTTTATCTTGGGCATATTGCAGCAAGACTTGCTCTCTGAACTTGGGCTTGTTTCCATTTCCTTTGTCTTCAATCTTATCTCGATCATCTTTGTCAATTTTGTCAACATCTTCTTTTGGTAGTATCATTTCATAATCTTGAATCTCCAACAATCTGTTTGTAGTACTTGTATCATGATCTTCTGGTTCAACTTTCTTGTTGCTTGATTTTATGTCTTTCTTAACTTGGCTCCCTTTGGAGACCTTGATGGCGTTTCACGATGCTTCTCCCTTTTGTCATTGTTAGTGCTTGGTTCATTTTTTAGATGTTTCTTATCTAAAACAACTTCATGATTCTCTTTCATCTCTGTGCTTGTGCAATCTCTCAAGTTCTTCAGGTTCTCTAACTTTCTCTGCATTTGTTTCTCAAATGCTCTCTCTATCTCTCATTTTCTTCTCAAGCTCTTGTTTCTCCATTTCTATGTCTTGAAGTATTTCTAACTTCCACAACTCTAGTTTACTCTTCAAATCGGTTTCTATTTTTGACCTCATGCCTTCTAACTTTTCTTTTGAAATTTCATCATTCTCAATGACAATTCCATTCCATCTTGGTTCTTCTTCTAAGGATGCCATCTCGTTTTCATCCTTACTCATAGCCATCAATAACGTAGGTTCGTTATCTTCGAACACAAGGTTTGATGTTTCTTTTCTATGGTCTGGTTCTGGACAATCTGCAGCATAGTGTCCAAACTTATGACAATTATAGCATTCTATTTCTCTAATATCTCTTCTATGGTAATTTTGATCTCCAGGGTTTTTCCTTCTTCTATCATAACTATCTTCATTCTTACTATCTCTTGAGAATCTTCCTCGGTCTCTTCCTCGTGTCTGATTACCACCTCCTCGTCTACCATTTCCATAGTTGTGTTCATAATTTATGTCATTCCCTTGACGTGTGAACAACATCTTCTCACTATTATCTTCCTGACTTCCTTTTCTAAACTTAATCCTTTCTTCATAAGTCTTAAGTTTCCCGATAATCTCCTCTAACTTTACAGTCTTGAAATCAACAATCATTTCAATGGTTGCTACTACTGGTACAAATTTATCTGGTACTGCATTAAGTACCTTCCGTACTTTCGTTTGCTCATCAAACGTTAATCCATATGTGGCAGCCTTTGTAATAATACTCATCAACTTCCCGGCATATGAATCTATTGATTCATCTTCTTTCATTACAAGTCTCTCGAATTCTGATTTAAGTTGTTGCGAGTGTGCCTGTTGTACATCTTCTGTCCCAATAAATCTGGACTTTAGGGAATTCCAAATTTCTTTTGTTGTTTCACATCCCGCGACTTGCATTTGCAAATCTTCTGGTAACCCTTGAAATAGGTATGCTGACGCAGAACTATCCTTTTTTACATCAATCTCTTTTGATGTACTTGTTCCTTCTACTAAATCCCATACTCCATTTGCCACTAGTATCTTCTTCATTCTTAATGCCCATAATGTGTAGTTCGTATTGTTTAGAACAGGGCATTGATATGATGATAACGGTATCGCGACTTCTCTATAAATAACATTGTTGTTTTCTTTTTTATCTCCCGTCATATCCTTTTGATTTGGTTTTCTTCTAAAACAAATATAAATGGCTTTTTCTTTTCACCAACGATGGCAGCGGCGGTTTATCTTTTCCAGCAACAATGGCGGTAGCGGTTTCTCTCTTCTTCTCTGGCAGCGGTTTCTCCTTCGCAAACCCTTTCTGAAGAACGATCTACTCCCGATCGGTTCTTCTCTTAATCGATTTCTCTTAATCGATTTGTCCTTATTGATCTACTCCCGATCAATTTCTTCTTTCTCTCTTCTCTGAATCAAGCCGTTTGCTCTGATACCAAATGTTGAATTGAATAGAACAATATAACCAAGAATTCTACTAACTTTATTGATAATTCACTTATTTTGGAAAGTACAAAACACTACATATATATAGATACCGAAAAGGTATCTCTTGAACCATTGTGTTGGTTCGCTAAGTGTTATAACTATTCTAACAATTGTGACTTTTCATGAAGAGGTGTTTCTGAACCGACGCGACTGTACGGTGGTGGTAGTTACCGGCGGTTGTGACTATTCACAATGGTTGCCATGGTTGCCAATCGACACCTCTCTTCCTAATCTCTTGACCCATACATAATTAAGACTAAACATAATCTAAATAATAATTATAAATACATTCCGATTATATCATTAATTTCAACAGAGAGTACCATTTTGGGCCCTTTTCTTGTATGGAACTACAAATTTTACATGTGTCAAAACCTCTTTCAGCCATTTAGGCACTAACAATTCTTTCTGACTCGGGCGGTTTGTTTTGAGCAAAGACTACCTTGCTTAGTAAAAATTACATATATGCATGAATGCAGAGCTCTGGTTATGGTGTGATTGTAGAACTCAACATAAGGGCACATTCCACCAAGTACATGCTATAACATGGGTCACAATCATATTTGTTGGGATTTTCGTTCCTTTTTTTAAATCTTGCTGCATGCATATGACATCAAGTTCATAACTGGATCCACCACCTATTAGCAACTTGTATATAAAGCATTCCTCGATGCTCGCGTTTTGTAAATGTGCTTAGTGTTCATTCTCATTGCCTATGGTATTTGCACATAAACAAGGAGCTCTATACTAACCCTCATAATCCTCATCTCAAGCAGCCATCTGCCAATTCATTTGTAAAGATAAACGTGATTACATGCACCATTTTGACCTGCTTATTTCTAGAGATCTAAGGTAGGAAGTTCTCTACATCTAGATCAAATGAGTGTGTGTTCCAAATCTTTCTGAGAAGACGTAGTATTTGGCAAATTTGTTTGTCACCTTTAATTTGTCGACATATTTGTACGTCTTGATCTCCTTCTCATGATACACTCAGCAATTCTAGAATATTATTGGCCTTGCCGAAGGCATGTCAAATCTATCTCAACTTCAGGAATTGGCTAGCAGGAACTAATGTAAATAATTGGTTGAAAATTTGGTCCACTGACGAGATATCATCTCTTATCAGCAAACCCCATTTTCTCAAATAACCGAATATCGCCACTAAGGCTTTATGATCTGCTTACTCAACGTCTTTGACAAAGTGAACTGGATCTTCTTCATTGATTTCATTTTTACCTCACCAGCAGAGAGATATTTTGAACCTGATTGGGCAAGTAGCTCTTGTTGGCGAATTATTGGTTTATCATTTTTTTCGTTACAGAAAAGTGATGGCCTTGGGAAGCTATCTTAACTATCTTATGTTCGGGCATAGGTGTGTAACATCTACAGCTCATTTGCCTGAATCAGCTAAGATCTTTTATGCCCTCTTGGAGAGTTTTCAATATTGAACAATTGTGCTTGGTGACCTACATCACTCCTAATGAATTGCTTATGAAACTTTTGTTGCAAATGACTCCAAGTGTGAATAGAGTTGGATGATATTGTAGAATATAAGGAAAAGATCATTTTATGTTTAAGGGACTAGAGAAAAGTTCTACTTTCATGAACTCGTTGGTTCAACACTCAACAGTGAAACAGACTATATGTTCCATTGAAGACTTTGTCCCTCAACAAGGAGATCTTGTAAACATAGGAGTCTTATGTCCTCTTGGAATTTCCAATAATTCACCCTGTTACAAAATGTCAAAGAAAATGGGGATGCACTATAAGGTCTACGAACCTAAGCTAGAGCAAACCAGCTTGGTTGTTGTTTGACAACCTTGTTAACGTTTGTTGTCACCAATTGATTTGCCAACGAGGCATTCTTGATGGGTAATAATTCTTCCCATTGTCGTTTATTTCCATGTAGATGGGCACGGCCCCTAGTGGTATCAGCAATAAGGGTTTGGACTTTCGAGTATGATTATAGTTGTCCAATAATGGAGTAACAGATGGTAGCACTTCTAGTAAGTGGCCAATTTTCTGAATGATGAGACCAGTTGTTGGCAGAAACACTCCACTTTCATATAGTCCATTTTGAACTAAACGGAATTTCTGTCTACTATAGTTTTAATGTTGGAACCAGGATCAACGAAATTAACTTGACCAAAAAAGGTAATAAATAGGTTGAATAGAAACTTTAATAAAGCATCCCTACAAGTCTTGATTCCCCTATTCAGCTAACCAACAGAAAGCTGAAGCCATCCCAGAAGTAGTATAGTTTTATATCTTAACTAGTGGTCAGCATCCAACATGGAGGTGGATAACTACGAATCTTGACTTTGTTTCCGAATCACAATGGTTCAAATCCCTTCAACAAAGCTTCTAAGATCTCCATGGGTCTTTTCGTTCTCTCAAGGTGAAGAACTAATTTCAATACTTATTGGAATTAGATCATTAGGCAATTAATAACGCTGCAATTCCTAAGGTTCATATAATCACTTTAAAGTGATTTATGCCGGTAGATGTGCCAATTTTTCTTTTCCCCAAGTTTACATAGCCCTCAACTCATCATGTGTTTAGGGTAACGAATTTGACCTAATTCTCGTGATCAAAGAGAGGGATCAACTACTTTTAAGGAGTTTTTTAACACATGTATATAGCCCCAAACTTTCATATATGAATCACTTGTCCCCTACATAAGCATAACCATCTACTTACATGGTTAATGTTGAGACACAAATTGTAAATTGATAGTGGTTTGGGGCAAAGTTGTTAAAGGCACACTTAGGCGCAAAGGGGTCGTGGGGCCTAGGCGCGAGGCGCAGGCATGAGGCGCGAGCCTCACGAATGCGAGGCGCATCGTGTAAAAAAATAACATATATATATACACACATATACATATACATCCACACATGGTAGTACACATCTCAAATACCATTATATGGTATGTAAAAAGTAGTAATATCAACTCAAGTACCATTATATAACACATAGTTCAATTTCAATTTCAAAGAAGTAGTAATATCAAACATATCTCAATAAAGTATTGCCTAACAGCCATATGTGTGTGTCGATTAAAATAGAAAAAAACGGCAGCCGTGAAGAGTAAAGTCTAGGAGGAAGCATGAAGAATGTTTACGCCTATATACTCTTGATTGCACCGAGTGACATAAGATTATGAAACGACTAAGGTCTGTAACCAAACTCCATAAGTTGTTTAATTAATCATTTGTCTATATAGATGAATAACAAAAATCAGCCTTCAAAATCTTTTAAGTGATACCATCCCTCAAAGCTTCGATTCTAGTTCAAAATCCAAACATAATTAATACCCCAAACAATGTTATGACACTTCCAAACCTTTCTAATTCTTTAAGCAGTAGTGCACAAGCCACTATGCTTATAAAGTCTTGCCTAATAAATCTCTTTTGTAGAAGTCTAGGAGGTTAAAACACATAATTAATAATAGATTTTGACTTATTTAATAACTCTTTTTTTGTAGAAGTCTAAGAGACAAGAAAATTATTTGAAATTAGGGTTGATCTTCATAAGGCGCGCCTAATCCCATATTGCGCCTTGGTGCGCCTCAGTGAGTTGCCTCGCCTCGACATAGAAAAAGCCCACGCCTTTGCGCCTTATGCGCCTAGGCGCGCTTTTCACAACTATGGTTTGGGGTAATTATCCAATTCTAACCTCCTTGAGTGTTTATCCTTCAGCCATCAATTAATTGTCGGAATCACTAAGTACCAGACGGTATAATATCTACAAACTGCAGCAAAATTGACAAATATGCAAAACTGTCAAAGGTTTACGATATTCAGCACATCAATGGTTTACCAAAACAATTAATTCTTCGAATCCTTAGTCAATATTACTCAGGAAAGAGCCTTTATGCCTTTGCTACCAGACATTATTGCATTCATTAACTATGTCAATCTAACAAACCAACTTCCCAAAGTTAGAACATTAATAATTACATACATGAAAATGGATCCCAAATGCATCGATAATTGATATAGTTTAGTCTTTTTATTTATTCTATATTCAAATTTTAATTATATTTTATGGGTTTTACCCCATATACCAAGTTGTTTGCTTTTTGAACACTTAAAAGACCCAAGGTTTAATTTGGTCAATCCTATTTTATGAGATCATGGGGTGTCTTTAGAGTCTACAGATGAAAAACAATATACTTATATGTGTAACACCCAAATGGCCTTCTATATAACAGCATACGTATCAGGAGTTTCCAATGCTCAATACTGAAAAATATTTCTAAGTTTAAAAAGAAGCAGAAAAACAAGATTCTGAAAGAGATGCTTATAAAGTGTTCACGAAGCATAAAAGGGTCTTTGTCATAATCACTTTGTAGAAATACACCAATATGGTACCCTCACAAATGAAAAATAAATACAACTTACCAACATCAACAGGCCTTTTATCGGAATGGCCTTCTATATTCCACTTGCTCATCTCTCTCTTCCAAACCATCTAACACAAATTATTGACAAAGTTGTTTCATCAATGGTACCACCCCAAAATCTCTCATATGTAATTGTTGAATGTGTCCCCATCCCCACTTTATCATTTGCAGTTCTGCTATACACACCATGAGTACATGTTTCTTGGTGCCGAACATCACTCATGTAAATAATAGGACTTATCCCCATATTATAGAAATCCTCACGGGACTTGGGCAATTTCAGTCACTTTACTTTGTATATTAGCTATTAAGAGTGCTTTAATGTTCTATAGTTCTATTTGTTATGTTGTTTCCCGAGTCTACAAGGGTTTCCTTTGATTTATATAAAGAAATGTAATGCCCAATATTCAATGATCCGATGATTGAATAAAAGAATTGAGCATCTCTTTTGTAATTATTCAAAACACTCACCTAACGTGAGATGTCATTAGTACCTTGGGTGTGATGCTTGAGATCCAAGTGGCTTTATATAAATCCTAGAAACCTAGTTCCTTTTAGTGTTTCCCAAAACCCTCTCTCTTTCAAAAATCGGTCATGCATCATATTATCGGATTAAGAAACCCTAGCTACCATCACCATCATCAAGATAAAAACCCGCTGTCATCATGAGCCATCACCCATCATGATTTGTCACAAACCTGACTTGTGATGGTCGGAAACCTTAATAATACAGTGTTTGGCAGGAAGGAAATTGGAGAATGAATGGAATAATGACCTTAGACACCAGACCTGACAGTCGTGCAACATATGTCCAATTGTTGTATCTCCTAATAAAAGGGTCATCAACACTGCAAGAACCAACAACAAAACCCAGATCAGGTTATACTTTGTCAATATATGAAAAGACCGGTAATGAGTCACTCTAACTCTCTCCTCTGTCTAAGCTTGTTCCTGTCCTTCCCGACACTCTTGGAACAGCCGGAGTAAGAACCCCCCAAGTGAGCATATTATGGGGAGTGGGTTCCAAACCTTGGTGGCAATGTATAACTCGATCAATTATATTATAATGATAGCCAGCTCTTTCTTCCCCATGAACAGCTTAAATCTTCAGTACATATGGAACCAAAAGAAAAAAAAGTCTACCCTACAAGTGCAACCATTCAGTTTTGGACTTTTGGTTCTTCTCCACATTCTTATCGGGCTATCCAAGAAATTCTCTATGATTCCATAAACTGAAATTTTCACACGCACTTGGCTCCAAAAACCTAATTCAAGCACCAGCACCCTTGATATAAATGAGTCATCTTGTCAAAACTAGTTTTTTCGATTAAATTTCCTACATCTTTTCCCCTAACTCCTCTTTCAAGACCATAAGATTGGTTCAATGCCCATGGTTTGGATTCTCCAGCATTTTCAAATTTGAGGATGGATTTTCTCGAACGAAGGGGAGAATAATTAATGTGATTTAAGGTAAGAGTTGCATTGAGATGCAAAAGTCTCTGTAGGGTTACGTGCAAAAGGTAAGGCACATACCTCATCGAAGTACAGAATGCTCAGAAATATATTTACACACCCACAATGACACAAAACAATCAATTGAAGGGATTGAGAGGCTACTTAAAATAATATATTTACAAAAGCATCATGTACATGAGTTAACATTAACATAACATGTGTACATACTACATAGAATTATTGGCATATTAAAAAGTTATCCATTAATAGTTTAGGTGAAGGATCGTGTGAGAAGCGTGAGAAGTGGATCTGAAACGTTATCACTTTTAATCAAATGCCCTCCCATGAATTGCGGCTTAGAAGGGAATTAATCCAGTGCATCTCATCCTAATGTGCATTCATTTCTCATCCAACGGTTGATAACCACTTCTCACGTTAACCTCAACTTCTCACCGGAAGCCAACCCTAATAGTTTAATAGTAATATAAAAATGACTAACGACTAGCATCATTTAACAAATCATATTCAATTAGTTCAATTAACATTACAATAACGTCCATATCATAAACCATTAACATTCAACCAACATCAATTAGAAAAAAACCTTAAATATATATTGACAACCTATTAGCCTTTGACATTAGAGCAAGCTAGAGCCACATCAAGAAGAAGAGACAAGAGGTGAAGACCAGCGATGTAAAAAGACGAAATAGAGAGAATACGTAAAACAACAAATACAAAAGACTGGATAACACAATATTTCCCTCTTTGCTGAAAGATTAGCATAATTCAAAACATGCTTCAACAATCAAGTTCTTTATATTTCAAGATATCATAAAAATCAGGACAAATAACCCTATAAAAACAAAGTAAACAAATCCTCATGCCAGGGGAGTAGATAGTGCGCTACAAAGAATATATCAAGTTGCTTAATAGTTTATTGAAAATAATGCAATGAATTACTCAACGAAACAAACGACATAAATACTCTAATCATGCTCAAACCATATAAACTAAACTGAAATAAGTTTCTGCAACACATTACATCCTGCTTAAATGGAAAACTAAAAAATCACCAACAAGCAAAACCACAAGTACCACACAAGATCAAAGCATACTTGGGACCATGTTGATTCTATGAGCAGGTTTGTGTCAAAAAATATAGAACCATTTAAAAAGTTAAGATACATTGTATACAAAAACTTGAAGTGCTTCTACTAGGTAGCTAACTTTTCAATCTTCAACAAGATCATATGCTCCTACCGCACATACACACAAACCGCAGTCATGCGATAATATCCAAGCACGCCATACTAAATAACTCAACAAGTAATTTCAAAGGAATAAGGAACTTCTAATATAACATCAAGTACATGTGGCACTAATACAAGTTTTCTATGATGTACCTCCAACAGGGAATTCTGGTCTTCTTGAGATGCATGGGGAATCAAACGACAAAGCAACTCCTGTTGTCTTAAGCCACTAAATATCCTTTGTCCCAATATACACCTTCTGCTTCTACTTTTCCTAGATTCTGACCATCTTCTGTACTCATCAGACCTATAAAATTTACCATAGTAGTATGACAATATATCTCCCATGTTTTTACTCTCAATAAATCTCTTCACCCGAACAAAATTCTTCTCGAAGATATACAGCCCAAGGAGAAAGCTACCCCTCTCAATCTCGGTCCATGATTCAAGAAAGCGGCCAGGAACAAGACAAAGTTGACTGCTACCCGCCGTACCTGCCACATGATCATTTTTCATGTATGTAATTTCTGATGAAAAATCGGATGTTGGATCCTCATTCTTCATGTCGACTTGGGGTGCTATTTTACTGTCCCCCTCTGCCTCTTTCATGTTCGCAGCGTCTTGATTGATCCAAACAATAGGTATATCTAATCCAATCAAGAAATCACTTGGTACTCCAGCCTTCGTTTCTTCCTCAATGGGGTTCTTAATGTAATCAAGATACTCAGAATCCGTAATCAATGATGGGATTTTGGTCTGGTACTCATCACCAATACGAGAAAGGTTCCCTAGTGCTCCATATAAACCATATGCATAAGTTTCTGTAGGAATTAATTGCTTCCCCGACATGTCACTGCTACAATCATCATTGTGATCCATTTCAACTTGAATTTATCTGCAGAAGAGATCAAACACAAACATATAATCAATCCGACCATCAGCAATATCCCAATAATCATAGTACATAAACAGGAACAAATTGCTTATGCCACAGCAACAATCTCAAATAGATTATGATGACTAATAGAATTTTGCCCAGAATACAGTCCTAGTGACCCTAAACAATGAATCAAAGAGAAGATATTGCAAAAAGCAAACGGAATAAACATACATGTTTATAAGTTCTACCATATAAGGAAAATGGACACTTCAAAAGAACTGACTTTAGTTAAAAGGAGACCATCCAAAAAGTTCTTTACATATTTAGGAACTTATAAGTACATTTCGACCTTTTTCACTAGCACTACATCAACATCAATATGCCTACATTGGGTATATATTTCGCCTTTTCCACTTGCATTCCATCCACATCAGCATTGCTATAGTGTTCCCACCGTGGCCGCATTAGCAGTGGTCTAAGCGTTGCACTTGCACTAACCACTTTGATTAGTAAGAACTTAGAATAGCCATATCTACAAATTTGCAAACAGTACAAATAACAAAAATATACCCTCTATAACAACATATTTTGATATGGTGCTCCTAAAGTTTGTTTCCATTTCATCCACCCACTTTCATCTAAGGTGCTTCTCTACACTTCCAACCTAGTCTATCAATCAACACACGTCAGATTGCAAAACCATACACCACATCGCACAACCTTTTATTTTCTTCTTGAGCTTATCCATAAATAAAGAAAAAAAGCACAGACTCTAACCTTCGGTGTAACCTTAAACTAGCGAGTGTCACATCCTTTCAAGCTCATTATTGTGTGATCATTAATCACATTCACATAAATTACATTGACTTTCATCTTCTCAAGTGCTCAAGAGATCTCCTCCTATGCCTTCTCTAGATCAATCAATGACAAAACAAAATATTCTTTTTTTTTTATTTTATCTCTTTGAGTAACATTTCTCCTATGCTTAAAACCAGCTTCCGTAGTTCCATTGTGTAGCTATCTTTTTCCATTCATCTAGCATCCTCTAGGTCTTACAAAAACATTAAGCATCCCACTAGTCCATAAAAAGATTCACTGCCCAAATGCTTAACAAACCTAAACGAATACAATCAAACCTAGATTTTTACTTACTTCCACTTTTCTTGACCTCCAACACTTGGAGTATACATACAAAACTTCTAGTAGCAACATCGGTCAATGTTATCTACACTATCCTCACTATTTCCCTCAAACACTTTACCAAAATACAAAATCATCCCCTACATCTTTTTGAAACAAACACCTTTAAAAAAAGTATTTGGTTTTCAACCTCAACGTATTTGATGTAGCGTGGGTCAATAGTTTTCTTCCCTTTTTTATCTTATAGACAACTTGTATGCATATTTTCCCCTCTTTCATTGCTAATTTCCTATACAATTCCTTGTAGTCTTCACCTTTAATCTCTCTTACAACTTTCTTAGCTTCTTTTCTGATTAACTTCTACTTATCTATGTTCTCTACACTCATACAACCTTCTCACTTACACCATTATTCCACTTAAAACACGATTCAGTGAAATAAAACTTGATTCAATAAATACAGTATTATATATATATGCATATATATACATATATAGAATCGGATTCAAACAAGACACCGACTAAATAAGAGAACACGAGAACAGCCAAATCACATGTAATTTTACACTAAAATCACATGTCAAATCAGATGTGATTCTACACTAAAATCACATGTAAAATCATATGTGATTCAGGTCGCGGGTCAATTCGCCCGCTCACCCTTGTTCACCATGTTCCGTAATCGCATGTGATTTTAGTCCAAAATCACATGTAATTTGGCCGTTTTCTTATTTTGACCATGTTCTCGTTTGATCCTCCTTCTACATATATATATATATAGATAGATACACACACATACATACATACATACATACATACATACATACATACATACATACATACATACATACATACATACATAGAAACAACACATAAAGATTGTTTGTACAGAATATCCCCTCTTTCACATGGAAAAGAAGGCAGGCAAAATCTCCATAGAAGAGGCGTATTTACAAATAATGTACGTGGATTACCTTTTTTGTCTCTTATTCTGTGGAAAGCATTCTGATCAATTACTAAATTGTTCTAAGCAATATCTCATAGTTGAACTTGAGATGTCACACATAATATACACACATTACACGAGCATTCATATGTAGATGCATGTTTATAGACATTACCCAAACATGAGATTGACCTCTTAACAGAAAAACTAAATCAAGGCATGATATATACATACAATCACTCCAACAGTTTTAATTGAGACATCAAAAACCAGAGAAAAAAGAAAAGGAACTATCCAGAAGAAACAAATACAAGCTGAAAAATGAAGATACTCCATCTATTCCAAGGAAAAAGATGTGAACTTATACACAATTTCATTTCAAAAACCTACTACTTTCATAATACAAATATTCATTGTAATCTGTTACTATTCCACAAAAGTATCTTTCAAATTTGTTAAAAAAACTATGAAGACGAATAAAAAAAAATTAGAACCTATATCTCTTTTATATTTGGGAAGGCCAGGTTTGACACCAAAAAGTCTACATGTCTCTAAAACAGAATACCGAGCACATTCACATTTAATCCCACTGAACAACCATCAACGACCAATAGCCATTTTTGAACCTGAAACAGGCATCACCCAGCCCCACTCCCCTGATTAGAGGGGTAAACGAGACAGAAGATTTGAACACCCTAAAAACATACAAAATAGCTTACAATAACAACCACATTAATCCCAGTTTCTCAAAACAAATTGAAAAATATATACAACAACCAAAAAAAGCAAGAAATCAACTTTTTTTAAATGGGTAGCAAACAATTGCAATGTGATCCCATCAGACTAAACTACATTCGATTAGTAGCTCCATTTTTGTACTTCAACCTAGGGGATATCCCAACCCTGGTTAAAGAGGAAGTAAACGAAACAAAAACTTTGAACAAATAAAAAAACATGTACAAATTTGTTTACAGCAACAATAGCGTTAATCTCAATCGAACAAACCCCATCATATCACAAAGACAAACAAACAAACAAAATCAGATAACACCACCAATTTCCCAAAACAGATTAGAACAACATATACACACCAATAACACAACAAATCAACATTTTAACAAGTTGGGTAGTAGAAAATCGCAATGTGATCCCATCAAACTAAACAACACAGAGGTCAAATAACATTCAATCAGTAGTTCCATACAAGCAGAATCCATATACAATCCATACACTCAAACCCCACAAGAGGACAAAGCAAGAAGAGTAAATAGCTGAAGAAAAGAAGCATAAACAAACATGGGTATTTGAGATGTGTTTGTTGTTGTTGTTAAGAAAAAAGACTTAGATGGAAACATGCAAAACGTGTAACATGAGTAGGATAGATACCTGGTTTGTGAAGGGAGTTTTGTTGAGGGTGAATCGCGAAGAGAAGAGAAAAGAGAGAAACCCAAAATAGAGAAGAAAAAAAAAAGAATTGGAAGGAAAGAGTGTGACGCTAGTCTCCGGTTGAGAGAGAGGGTTTTGTGGAAGGAAAAAAGTAAAAATATTGAGTCGAGAGATCGGGTCTGGTCCGTTTACGAGACGAAAGTGAGATGTTTTAGACGCGATGGGAAGCGCGTGGGATACACACTTGCATGCAATATAACGTGGCACGCTTCACATAGTTTTAATAAAACGTGATCCATATAATTATTTTAATTGCAAAATTCTATATCATATGATTAAAATATATTTAAGTTTAAATATATATCTATACTATATTATAAAGCACGGATAAAAAACTTTTAATTATAAATTATTAGGCACAAGGTACCATCATTTTATGCAAGATTTTAAAAATCTCTTAATTTACAAGTATCAAAGCACAAGATACATATTACTACTGCAGGCTTCTAACACCCACCAATTTGGTATGTGCAGGGCCTTCCTTTTATGCAGACATTTCCATATATCAATATTAATTAATATATTATATTACTATAAATTTGTTTTAATTATATTATTAAATATGTAATTGGTTATTTTTTCTAGATGTCATTAAAATATATAGGATAATCATTGAATTCTAACAAAATACTTAATTTTTTTATATAAAAAACGTTATATTATTAAGCCTGAATTAAACAAATTTATAAAAAAATTATCACCTTCTTAAAACATCCAAATCGTAGTGTAAGTCGACAAAAAAACAAAAAATAAAATGAAACATTAAAATCGTGATGTATCTCGCTGCATTGCGCGAGTACGCTTCTAGTTAAAATATAAAAATTGATTTTTAGAAAAAGTTAAAATTATAAATATTAGATTGTGATCATTTTATTTTAGATTCTATTTTGATTGTTTGTCTTAAATTTATGTTAACGTTACGTTACGTCTCACATTTTAGAGCATTGATCTTGATTGTTGTTAACTAGGACCGTCTATTAACATGTTAAGTCTTGATTCTTGAACAGGGTTCTTGATATTTTGAGGCTCAATTTTACTTGCGCTTTGTGCTCGGATTTATATAACTCGATCTGTAGACTCACCTCAATAAAGATATATTTAATTTCTTTCAAAATCAAAAACTACTATTAGTTTTCAGAATTTGCCGATTAAAAACAAAAGCGATTATTTGATATTCTTCTCATTTTGTCATTTTAAACATTTTTGTTGTTTAAATTTGTAAGATTTTTAATATGATATGAAATTTTATATTGTTTTATTACTCATTTCATGCAATCTGTAGTTTTAGTAGGCATGTAACAGGGACTCCAAAAAGATTGGGACAGCCCTGTTGTTAACAATAAAAGAGATAGCAACGATCTAAATGAAAGAAGCAAAGATCGAGACCGACAACCGAAACCAAAAAATCAAAATCAATACGAAAAATGGAGGCCGAAATCAAAACCAAACAAGAAGACATACCTAATTGCTAAGATACTTTCTTAGTTGAGGATTTGGCTTTATCAAATGATATGACAACCAGTGGGCACGATACTACGATAATTATCGGCATTTGACGTCAGCATTATAGCCTAACGCCTACAAATACAAAAAAATGTTACATTAGAAAACTTCATTGACAAGTTAACATCTAATGATGGGTATGAAAATGTGTTGGACATACAAATCCAACAAAAAACAAGGTGACCAAAGTTATGTAGAAATGCTACAAAGACCTATATCACTTGACAATTGTTATATCCATAAAGTTAAGAGTGTATTGTAACACCCGAATTTTTGGGTAAAGTTAATTTCAAGTTAGTACGAAAACCGATCTTTAAAGAGAAATAGAAGAAATCATATGTTGGGCTTAAATTTTAGATTTTATAGTCTGTTGGATAAAGAATTCAAAAACGAGTCCAACGGTTCTTTCCGAAGCTAAATCGGAGCTAAAACGAATAAGTTATGACCAAAATAGTGACCGAGTGACTTTCACGTAAGTTTCTTGGCCCCAAACTAGCATCAAACTCGCGTTGGGATCTGCCTTGATGCAAACCCAAAACCCTCTCAGGTGAGTTCCACGCTAGTTGAACTAACGTGAAACTAGCGTGGGCAACTGGAACTACAAATACGCGATTTTCTTGGGTTTTCTTAATTTCTTCATATCTTCTTAATCTTTACTCTGATTAAGACGACTATTTTTGCTATGTTCTCGATGTTGAGAGCTTTTTAAGAGTAGATCAAGGGAGTTGAAGTCTATTGGAGTATTCAAGAGTATTTTCTAATGGTAAGCTCTTCATCTCTCCCAAACTTTTTACCCACCTTAAAGTTGGAATTAGATTTCGATGTCTGAATACAAAACAAGGTAGACAATCCTAGCTTTCAAATGCCTCTGACCACATATTTTTCTGATTTTCTATGATTTTATACGATCTTTCTAAAACAGTGTTGTTGTGTTGTAAAATTCGTAGAAAATTGTAGAAAAATCCTAAAAATATGTATAAATAGGCTCTAGAAAGGTAGGATAAAGGGGTACAATCCATCTTTAGAAGTAATTTGATGATTTTGAGTTTAAGATGGGCAAAACAGGTCTGCAAGTAGGTGATGTATAGTAAAAACAAAGTAGAATGCTTGAATTAAAAAGGGTTAAGTTTGTGTTATTATTGTGCATTGCTAATGGGACTCTATATATGAACTTCAGGTGTAATTTAAGCATAATTGAAGGTTTTGGAAGTGTTTTTCCAACCATTGAACAGAAGTTGGGATTTGACCTTTCGGTTTGGCTTTCGGTTTGGTTAACCGAATTCAATGAACAACACTGTGAGTTTATGTGGACATATGCGTTACTTTGTGGTTATACATGCTTATGTGCTTTATTGTTCATCTATGAATCATGCTAGATCCTGGATATCCTCTTGAATTGTCATATTGCTTGTATTGATCTTGTGATGCGTTTTGGGCGCCGATTGTCGATATTCCATGGAGTCCGGTGAGACAATCGGAGGGGCTGTCGTACTCACTGCCCAGTGGGAGTCTGGGGGTGAGTATAGGACTTTGTCACAATCCGAGAGATGAAAGACGGATTTGGTGTCAAGTCTTATGTTTGTGTAAAAGTTAATTGGCATGGAACTTACATGATCTCGAAAAAAATAATGTAGATTTCATTGATGTTTTCTTTGTGATTCCCTAGTTGAAAGTGTGTTTTATGTATATGATTTCATATGGTATAACTAAGTTGTTTCATTGTTGTTAGGTAATTTTGTTTTCGAGCCCTTCTTCGTTTCCTAGTATGTATGCTTGTGTACTACATTTTAACCACATATTTCCACATGAATTCACTAAGCTTTATAGCTTACCTTTTTGTGGTTATTAACTTTTCAGGGCAAGTCGACAAAGGTAAGAACAAGGTCGGTTGATCGGTAGGGATTGAAGCGTGAAGCTTACTTTTGGTTTAGGTATTTATATATTAAACTTTTGGGATTGTATATAGTTAGAACATTTCCGGGTAGATATGTCCCCGATGGTTATGTTATGGTTTGTTATGTAATTATTAAGCCTTAAATTATGTATTTTGGGTTGTATATTGTTATCCCGTAATCTGAGGTTTTTGAAACTAAATTAATTTATCGGTGGTTCGGTAAGTGTTTGTTATGTAACCGGGGTGTTACAAATATGGTATCTAAGCTAGGGTTTCATTGTTCTTCATTTCCCTCTATCTTCTTAGAGTTTGGTGTAACTTTTGGGATATTTGTGGTAAAGGAAACTTCGTAGAAATCTTGGAGCTAAGATCTAGAGAGCTCACTAGAAGGGTACAAGCTAATCATACTCATTCTCTCTCGGAGAAACTCACGACAAAGCTTCGTTTATCTCATGACGATAGATAATCTTATTATTTGCTTTATTTTTACTTAAACTGTAACTCGTTGTACTCTCGATCACTCCTCCTAAAGGACGACGTCCCTGTTTGACGTCCATAGTGAATTGACAATCTTTATTGTCGTCTACGGTTTTTACCCTCGACGGGGTTTTCCGCGTCACCAAATTTATATGTCTTTTCCTCTATTTATTTTTCATCGCACGATTTGTCGAATGTTCCTTTACTTTAGTTGTTAAAATCTCCACACTGACCTTAAGTTATTCTTTGAGTAATTTTTGGCATTAACAACCCGTATTTGGGATTTTGGGTATTTTGACAAATAAATCATGAGTGTGAGTCATTTCGATGATTTATCTTATAAATAAGATTGTTTAGCAATAATGCATTTTTTGAGTATTTGGCTTGGAAAATGCATAATGTTGGGTATAGGATATTTTAAAATACAGATAATATGATTTCACTTGTAAAAATGAATTGTATCAACCAATGATGGGTTTTGAGTTAATCATGTATTTGGGACATGTATTTGCATAAATATTTGTTAAATGCGTTTTATTGATTTTGATGACTTTATATGATAGTCAAATTGAGTTGTTGAGTTTTTGACTCGATTTTGACTCAAATGAGTAGTGGGGGACATTTGTTCGGTTTGCTCTATGCCGAACTTTTGGAATTATATGCAGATATGATATGCTTTTGTAAATTACATGTTTTGATTGCATTGGTCGTCATTTTGGAGTCATGTAATTTAGACTGTGATGCATTGGATCCATAAGCATAAGAGTTAGTCGTGTTCAGTAAGTAATTAGTCTTGATATTCTCACTTTGTGACCCATGCTCGAGAAGGTATTGTGGTCGTATCGGTAGTGCGGATGTGAACCCTTATAAGTTGGACTCCGGAACCGCAAGTATTTTGGGTTTAATACTTTAACCCTTATGCATGACGTTTAGATGCTTTGTGTTATCAAGTAAGAAGTTTTGGTTCTTATATTGAATGCTAATGAGTAGACACTAAAGGTTGAATGGGAACCTTGAGGTGGAACTTTACTAGAGAGCGAATGGATACTAAGATCGGGTATCGTTGAGGTGAAGCCTAGTGAAGTGTGTACACTAAAGGTATTGTGTCCTTGAGGTGACGCTCGATGGGTGGTGTGCACTAAAGGTATTGGGGACTTGAGGTGATGCTTAATAAAGTGTGCACTAAAGTCAATGATCTGAGGTGTAGTTCGATAACATAGATACATGACATACTTTTGTGTTTCCGCCACGTTCAATGGAAACGGGTCTCCCCGTCACCGAAATGTGTTCGTTTTGGGTATTGAGTATTGAGTATTATCCATTTTTACGGTGATGTCTTAAGTATGGATCGTTATCCATGATTTGTGGTTTTGTATTATTGAGCTTTATCCATATTTTTGGATGATTTGGACAATAGGGTTTTTATTTGTGTTTTCAGTATTTGGATATTTAACTTCATTCACGTTTTGGAGTGAGTGTTGGGTTTTCAATTCATATTGAGTGGGTGTTGTGATTTAGTATTTTCATCACGAAAATAGTGGGTTTGGAAAGATGTTGGTTTTACGATAAATGCATTTCATAATGAGAAGTTATATTTTAAATAAGCAGTCTTTCGATGTTATCATTTTATAATTATGATGAAAAATGTCTGAACTCACTAGCCGTTAAGCCTAACCTTTTTATTTGTCGGCATGTGCATCAGGTCTGTGTTGAGGGAATGGTACTAGCGACACTGTGAAGAGTTGAGTGTTAATTAGATGTACGAGAATGATGTAGCTATTGGGTGATGTCTTCCGTACATTATGAGATAGCAGTTGTTAATGGGTTTTAGTAACGCCCGACCTTTATGTAGTCTTTATATAAGACTTGGTTTATTATTTGTTGAGGTTAAATCTAGAATTCTATTTGAGGTCATTCAAGTATTGATTTGTAAAAAAAGATTTTATCCTTTATTTGATGTATCATTGAAAATTTTAAATTAGTTGCTCTTTTCAAATTTGAGGGTGTTCCAAGTATGACTTGTACCATACTTCGGTACATGTTTCTCTAACATAAATGAGAGCATATCCACAACGATTGATTATCTAAGCTTTTAGCCAAACTTTGAAAGTGCCCCTCTGGACTAGGGTTGGCAACAGGTGGGGTATAGGTAGGGGATGGGTTATTTCATTCCCCTGTTAATTTAGAATAATGGGTAATAAAACGGATAATTATCCATGTTATAAAATTCTTAACCATAGAGATAGCAGATAACGAAATAGATAATAGATAAACGATAAAAAAAGTAACGTTTTGAATTATAAATAATATTGTTGAACATCAAACATATAATATAAATATAATATAATTTTATAAACTTAGCAATTATTCTACATCTAATTTGTTCCAATAAACATTGCAATATTATTTTAAATGTAACTTTCTAAACAACAATATGAAAATTCAAAGGCAAAATTTATTTTTGTTGTATTTATTATTGTTTTCTCGTTTAATCATCACAAACTATTTCCTCGATAATATGAAACGAAAATTAAATGTACACATCAGTTAAGACATATATGATAGCATTATAGGGGAAAAATTAATATTTAACTTTATATAACTATTTGAGTGTATAAAATGTGGGTTTTTATATACCCACAACACGTGTCATACAGTAATATTGTTAAAGGATACGTAAGCCTATAGGGTCACACATAAAGAATGTGTATGTCTTGATTCGGTTATTGGATAATTGGAAACCCAAAAGATTTTATGTTATAATTAATTATTATTCTAGCAGAATAATTAAAATATGTGTTAAAAGTCTAATTAGGATAATTACATGGTTTTATATGTAAATGTATTTACAAATAATGATAAAACCTTATTTGAGTATAGTATGTTTATAACTCACAAAACCACCAATAAATAAGGTGATATGCCAAATCCTAAAATAATTAATCCCTTTTTGGATTTAGAAAACTTTTAAAGAAAAACAAAAAAAAAACATATTATTTCCTTTCGGTTAAACACATATTAGATCTAGGGTTTTGGCTAGCACCTTGTGGAGGCCAAACATGTTCGTATGTGGATCTACATAGAGGAAACTTACCTTGGTTTCTAAGTGTTTCCGTCAGAACCTGCTACAAATCTAAAAAGGTAATTTTCTAAACACACATGGTTTGTTTAGAATCGTTTTAAAAGTTATTGGATCCGGTTATGGTTTCTTTTAAAAAAAGTTTTATAACAAAAGTAACCTAAAATATTTTCCGTTGCATTTTGAAAGGTTACAAAATTATTTTGAAACCCTACAGAAATATATATACACACATACACATATTATATATATGGAGCTGGGATCATCTAACGAGAACATGGTCAAAATAAGAAAACAAAAAAATGGCCTAAACACATGTGATTTTACATGCGTACAAAATATGGTCAATGCAAGTGAAAATGGGCGACTTAGACAGGTCTCGGCCAAAGTCGTGTGAATCACATGTGATTTTACACGTGATTTTAGTGTAAAATCATATTTGATTCAACTATTCTCGTGTTCTCTTATTTGGTTATTGTTCTCGTATGAACCTGATTCTCTCTTTCTCTCTCTCTCTCTATATATATATATATATTTATATTTATATATATATTCTAATTGGTAATAGGTAATGGATGATGAAAAAAATTTATCCATATCCTATTCATTAAAATATCGGGTAAACAGGTGATGGATAAATTGATAATGTCTTTATCTATGGTGTGAGTACGAATTGGTTTAGACTTATGGCGTGAGTAAGTGTATGAGGAGTATGTCATAGTTCATACTAAATGTTTTGTTTTATGCACTTTTGGTTGTTGGTACTTTTGTTATCGTTTCATATGAGTGCATTATATTAATTTAGTGGTATGCATGACATTATAGTCACTATTTTTGAACTATTATGCGTATCGTTTGTACATCTTGAAACTTGAAGTCGATTTAAATTATTTTACGTATCAAACGAGTCACATGCACTTATCGTTTTCTTAAGTTCTAAGAAAATACATTAATGTATGCGAGTCTTGTCGGAAAATTTTATTCCATATCATTATATGGCTAAATGAGAAAATTTCGGAATTTGATTTAATGAATTTCCTCCTTTGAAATTTCATGTAAACCATCTATTGCATGTTGTTTTATTTCGGGAAAACTTTACATGCGTGTGGCATAAATAAATACATATGAGGACCATAACGGTTCATTTTAAAAGTTTGTTGAGCATACATTTGCGTTTTATTAGTAACTCGAGTAGTGATCAAGTAATTTTCAAAATGATTTTCATATGTGGGACGAGTGTGTCCATCTTGCTCAACTACCAAGTAAGTGATAGTGGATTTTTACACGTACGACTAATTGTTATAAAAAAACCTTCGTGTTGAAAAAAAATCTTATGAAATTTTCGAATGGCATATTTGTTGAGTCTTTCACTTGAAAACCTTGAACCCATTAGAACTTTGGAAGGTTAAGAAACCCTGGTTAAGGGTAAGGGCGTATAGAACCTTGACAGTGGAAGGTTAGGTTTTCCTACGCGTGATAGCACCGCAAGCCGAGTGGTGGTGTTTGCAAAGTCGATGCATTTTGTAACTAAAGGGTGAGGCTCATGGTATCGTTTGTTAGTGCTTGTGGTAAACCATTCGTTTCGGCAATCCTTGTTATGGGAGTTGGTCAGTTATGGCATAAGGGATGAGTAGCACCCTTTAAACACCGGGCTAATAATCTTGGATTTTGTGTATAGGCTCGATGAATGAAATTCGTGTATAAAGGTCTGTAGTAGTCCGAATCTTGGTGAATCGTTAGGAGTCCACTTTTGGGTTATGAGGCCAATAACCGTTAGTGTATTTGGAGTGTTGTAGTCCAATCTTAAGGGACTTTATATCGCATGTGGTGATTTTAAGAAGTTCAGATTATGATAAGTGAATATAGTTGTATGATTTTTCCTTGTCTGGTAAAGAACCTGTTAGTTGGATGTTGGTAATTGGACGCATTATGGGAGTTGGATAATCTTTGGGTCAAGGACGACCGACTATTTTGGAGTCTGATTGTACTTGTAAAAGTTAAGTGACATTCCAACAGCGGGAACGATTGAATTTGGGAATTTTGTCGATTTCGGTGGTAATCGTACCTTGGATTGGTTGGAGAAAGACTTTAAAAGCATGTAGATCTGGACTGCTAGGGAAGTATGGGTTCCCTAAGGTTGGGAGGCAACCGAAGCCATGCAGTTAGAAACTACTCTAGCAAGTTAAACGTTCACTCGAATAAGTGTAATGTACTTAAGTAGACATTGGTTGTGAGTATTAGCATGAAGTTTATCATGACAGTTCTCTCAAGTGGATTGGAGACAACTCCTCGTAAATAGAGACATTCCTTCGGAATGGCAACGCTAATTGGGATCTGGGTCGTGGATTGGTACTCTCTTTTGGGGAAAGACAAATGACAATACGATGAACGGGCCTATGCGCTACGTGGCGATTGGCTGTGAACCAATTCATATATCTTCCCTAGTTTGGATGTGTTGTAGAGAGTTAAAACCTCATGGCATCGACATTCAGGATTGATTCTGTAACATCCGGAAAATTCCTTGTAAGTAATCTCGGATACTAAGCTGTTAATATCGCGATATATCGGCGATATATCGTGTATCGCACCTAAGGAAAATATCGATGATAAAATATCAGCCATTATATCGACTTCCGATATATCGGCGATATTTGCCGATATATCGCGATATTTTAATCAAAATATCGGACGATATTATCGATATTTTGATAACATAAGTTTGGGCCTATTTTTTTTTAATACATTATACTGGTTGGGCTTTCATTCATACGGACCTGTTTTTTTTTTTAAATTGTTAGAAATCTACCGTAGGTCTTCATTTGTTAAACGACTTCTCTTCATCGACTTCTCTTCATCGACTTCTTCTTCAGTTCTTATACTATTGGTCTGCTACTGGTTCTCGACATCTTCAGTTCTCTCCATTCGACAGTCTCTTCATCGACTTCTTCTTCAGTTCTCTCCAGTCTCCATTCGACATCTTCATTTCTGCTGCAGTGCTGCTTCTTTTGCTCATCGACTTCTTTTGCTCATCTGCTGCAATGCTGCTTCTTTTCTTCCAAGTTCCAACACAGGGTAATTTATAAACTGATAATCTTTTATTAAATTTATAGTTAGAGTTAGAGTTATAATTTATAATTTATAAACTTATAAATTGTTTAAGTTGATGTTGATTGTTGAAAATATTTTAAGTTGATGTTTTAATGCATATGATATGTTTATGGATTGCATACTGAATTACTGATATATATATATATATATATAATTATATATATGTAATTCTGAGAAATATTATATGAACCGATATTATCGATATATCGTGTATCGGTCCTTGACCGATACACCACCGATATCCGATATTAACAGCATAGCTCGGATAAGACTGATCCCGATACCCTTACATTAATGTTAAGTATTCCTAGTGATTAGTTAGAATAACCTCCCGAGAACCCCTACTTGATTTCTAAGCCACTTAATGCAAAAACTCGAAAACTACAGCAGTCCTGAGTGTGTCGGCGACAATGACCCTCGACTGTGACATGGGCACTATCGCCTGTCACAGTCACATGGGGTGTACCGTAGGGTGCTAAGCCCCTGCGACAATGCCCCTAGGCAAAGTCATTGGGCAATGTAGCCCGTGTGGTCTGGTGATCTGTTTTAAAGCTGAACCCGATGCCTCTTTATGAAGAAATTGTTAAGGAAAACGGGAGAGGAGCTTTTGGGGGAGATTTTAGGGCATCCAAACACATTTCTCATTTACTCCAATCATCTTGGTTGGTAACCTTATTTATTGATCATCAAATCTCATCCAAGAGCATTTATTGAAGTATTTTGTCAAGATCCTCACTCTTCTCCATCAAGTCTTCCACTATCAACATCTAGGGTTTGCTATTTTCTAGGTTTTAATCAAAACCAAGATTGTGAGTTCCTAAACCTTCTCAAAACTATATACACATTATAGTATTTTATTTATTGTTGTCATTTCTTTATACATGGATTATATACATACTATACACCATGGGAACTACTAGTTACATGGGAGTCTTTGACCTAATCTTGATTTAATGATCTATTTGGGGTCCATGGGATGGTAATGATTTTATTATGTACTCTTGGATAAAGAATCTTAGAACTTGCATTGTAATACTTGGTAATTCATTGTGTGGAAAATATGAGCATGTGGAAGTGAAGAAATTGGTTATAAGGCATATATAGAGATTATGCCTGAAATGATTTTTGCAATAAATCTAAACGTGGTAGCCATGTTTGGTATCGAGATTATTGTATGAACATGTTAGTGCTTGAGGCCTACAAATGACATTGTTGGACGAACCAAGTCGGTAGACACTAGGGGGATATAGTCTTGGGTTCCACCGTAATGGTATGTACCTAGTCCTCCGCCATTCGAGGTAATGCCATGGTTGTAGTCCTCGGATGTGTCGTGCCTTTCAGATGTCACTCATGATAGTTGGCATCAAGGTGTATCGACTCTTTGGGTGGAACTTGATTGGTGCTATGGGTCTCCCCCATTGACTCCACATTTGGGAATTTCATATTAAATGCTATTCATGTATTTCAATTGTTGATCCATTATTACTTGTACAACTCACTAGGATTTTGGCCTAACACTTGCTTGGTGTCAATGTGTATCTCAGGTGCTAGTGGAGCCGCACCTAAGAAGGTCTAGGCAGACTTTGGTGAGAGCTTGGGGAAAGTTCTTATGGGCGCATTTTTTGTGAAGAATTTTATTTGGGTCTATAGACGACACCCTTTTTGTAATCTCATTTCTATTGTAGGAATTAGATTAGATGGTTGTCGTTTATTACCGTTAAATTACAAATTGTAATTAAACAGGTTATATATATTCCCCTTTTTGGGAGGCTCTTGCTATGGAAATTCTATATACCACATGTCCGATTTTCCGGAATTTTGTTATCTCTATTTTTGGGGTGTTACAAGTTGGTATCAGAGCTTTAGTTTAAGTGAACTAAGTATTGACTTAGCATATCTAGACTTAAGCTTTAAGCGTTAATAATAGGTTGTCCACTATGGGGTAAAAGTCATAGGTGGGGAGAGCGTTAGGACCTACGGAATTACATTGTAACACCCGCAAAATTCAAGGTAAGTATTTACTCGCGTATTTCAATATCGTATTATATTGGTGACTATGGAAATCTTGGGAGTATAAAATGCATGTCTAATCGTCGTTTATGTTATACCTTTTAGAATGCCTAAATGTACATGAGCGTCGTGTTGAAAATCAAGTTTTCAGGGTCTTGTGGGTGTGGCGTGATAGTGCTACGCGATAGTGCCCTGGGCATAGTCGCAGGTCACTATCGTCGGGTGTGTACCGAATGTGGTGTGTGTTGGGCGATTGTGACACCGCGATAGTGACATGGGCACTATCGCCGGTCACTATCGCTGGAGAGGTACCGAGAGGCCCCTAAGGCTCGTGATTGTGACACCGAACCGAGCACTATCGCCGTCGGGGCTGTTTGTTTAAATACAACCCTTTGACCGATTTTGACTGCACTTTCTCACCTCTCTCGTTTTGTTGGGCGATTTTGGAGACCTCAGGAGCGATTTCCTCCTCTCAAAACCCTAACCCTCATTATTTTCAACCTACTTCTTGTTGGGGTTTTGGGATTGCATTTATTTCTCATCAAAGGAGCATCCATTGGAGTTATCAAGTCAACCAACCACCTCATTCAAGTCCAACCTCTTCAATCTAGGGTTTCCTATTTTCTAGGTTTTAATCAAAAACCTAGATTGTGAGTTTACTAAACCTTTGTTAAAACTAGATAGACATCATAATCTGCTACTTTCTATTATCATGCATCTTTACTTGAGTTATTCATTCCTAATATTTGGTTTCTTGGGGCTTTCTTTATGAATATGTCCAAGTCCTCTTTACTATGTGGAAGAACTTCCTTAAAGGTATTAATGGGACTTCTTGGCCCCGAAGAGTTGGAAAATATGTTTGGTTGGGTTACTTTGGACACAATATTAAATTAGTGGTTTGACCTAACTTTTGGATGGGGGATTATTTGATGAATACATGTTTATATGTGACTTGCTATGACCTAATGGAATACATATCTTGATATTGAGATGATTTATTACTTGAGACACCATTTGGTGGAATTGCAACTACATGATTAAGATTGTGGTCATACTAGCCTTGTTATGGACATTGTATTAATTGGGATAGTATGGTTTAATATTGTACCCATTGTTGGTATTGAGAATATTCTTGGGCACAACGTGCCTTGAGGCCTACTATTAATAATGTTGGACGAACCAAGTCGGTAGACACTAGGAGGATGTAGTTTTGGGTGCCACCGTAATGGTATGTACCTAGACCTCCGTCATTCGGGGTAATGCCATGGTTGTAGTCCTCGGATGTGCCGGGCCTTTTGGATGTCACTCATGGTAGTTGGCATCAAGGTACATCGACTTTTTGGGTGGAACTTGATTGGTGCTATGGGTCTCCCCCATTGACTCCACATTTAATGAACTTTGGTTAACTACTGATAAGAATTGTGCTTAGATTAATATGTTATTTCTTATACAAACTCACTAGGCTCTTTTGGCCTAACACTTATTTGGTGTCGATGTGTATCTCAGGTTCTAGCGGTGCCGGTGATAAGAAGGCCTAGCCGGACTAGAGTGAGCTTGGGGAGGACTTTTGGGACACCATTTCTTTAGAAGATGTCATTTTGGGGAAATTCGGTTAACACCCGAAATGTAATCTTGTTTCAAATGAAATTAGATTAATAGGTTGTTATTTTCCCATTATTTAGAATTGTAACTTGTACTAAACAGGTGTAAATTCTTTCCCCATTTTTGGGAGGCTTAATTGCTTTGGAAAATTATATACCACATTTCCATTTCCCGGAAAGTTTTTGTTATCCCTATTTTTAGGGTGTTACATACATTGATTGAGAATTCTGATGACGGTAACGACGAATCCTTGTGTATAACGCAATCATAATATCACGTAGCTAATGCTATTATGAATGCGCTCTTACGTGAGCATGCTTGAATTTCTATTATTATGATAATTGATAAATGTAGTAGTACATACCATGAGTTTAACTCGCTTAGTCATTTCTTAACCTCTTTCTCGTGCGTGTGTGGCAGATAAACATGGTAAACACTCAGAGCAGATTACCAAACCTGCAAGAGGGTCACGTGGAAGATGAATCTACCGCCGACCAACCTCCCGTGGTCATTACCTCTATAGGGCCTCCCATACCCATTGTCTTGGGCGGAGGGCCCGAAATCATTCCACATGTAAAACTTGCTTCTACCTATCCGATCATCGAGGAAGTAACCCTCGAGATTCGAATCAAGGACAATATGATTCAAGCCATGAACTCGGCCATGACACAACAACAGGAATTCTTCATTAAACTAATGGAAGACGGCGACACCAGTCACCGCCGACCCGAAACGTAGGTGGAGTGAACGTTGTGGGCACATAAGAGAAAGCTATCAACCGAGAAAGGAGAAAGGAGTCGGGCTGCACCTACAAGACTTTTCTGGGTTGCAAGCCACTGAATTCGCATGTACTACCGACCCCGCCAGTTGCATGTATTGGATTCGGGAGATGGAGATGGCGTTCGAAGCTAGTGAATGTGATGACTCTCAAAGGGTCAAATTTGCCTCTCATTTGTTCAAGGGCGAGGCCCTAACTTGGTGGAATCTCACTCGATCCTCTCTCACTCCCGAAGTGTTGGCCAAACTCTCATGGCCAACGTTCAAAAAGAAGATTCTAGACAAGTATTGCAGTGAAAGAGATTTAGACAAGATCGAATTGGAGTTTCGGAACCTGAAGAAAGGAAGCATGTCTATTTCCGACTACTCGAAACAGTTCTTGGAAAAATTGAGCTTAGTGAAGCATCTGGCTCCCAACGAGAAGATGAAGATTAAGGCCTACCAGTTGGGACTACCAGCCGAGATGAAAACGACGGTGAGAAACGCCAAGGTGTCGACGTTAGAGGAGGCAATTGAAGAGTCGTTCTTTGTGGAGTACGACATTGCTCAAGGAAAGGAAGAGAAGGGAATTGTCGGTGAGAAGAGAAAGTGGGAAGGGTCATCTGGGTCGGTATGTCAGTCTAAGACCTTTGTGGGCGGGAGATTTGGAGAATCCCGTCGTGAAGCACGATGGTGTCACAAGTGTAAGATCAAACATTTTGGTCCATGTAACCCAAGACCTCAATTGGGGCCCGTTGAGTGCGCTAAGAAGGGGCATGCAATCCGAGGCTGCCCTATCCGGGGGCCAATGTGCTTTGAATACCGGGGCACATTAAGAGAGAGTGTCTGAAGCTTACAAGTGGGGGTCGTGGAAATTCTTTTGGGTCGACGATAAGAGTTGAGCAAACTCCTAGAGCACCGAGCCGAGCATTCCGGATGACCACCGAAGAGGTGAAGGAGACCGTCGATGTTGTTTTGGGTACGTTCCTAGTAAACCCATTGCCCGCTCGTGTGTTATTTGATTCGGGTGCGACATGTTCTTTTGTGTCAAGTATATTTTGTAAACAATTCGTCACCCCTATTAGTATCCTTCCCGATGCTTTGGTCGTAGAAGTAGCTAATGGTGACCAAGTGATGATCCGAGAGTGTTATAGCGGTTGTACTATAGAGATCGATGGAAACGCCTTTGAGGTGAACCTCTTGCCTATGTCTATAGGTGGTTTTGATGTAGTCGTAGGAATGGATTGGTTGGTTGCGTATAAAGTCGACATCCTTTGTTCCAAGAAAAGGATCCAAGTACCCTTACTAGAAGGTGGTGAGGTCACTATCTATGGGGAGAAAAGGAAGAGGTGTAACCCCATCATTTCATCTCTTAAAGCTCGCAAGTTCCTAGTGAAGGGATACTCCTCGTTTCTAGCATATATGGTGGACGGAAAGAAGGAGAAGAAATTAGTAGAAGACGTGAAGATCGTACGAGACTACCCGGATGTCTTTCCAGAGGATCTACCGGGGCTACCACCGAAACGTCAAGTGGAGTTTCAAATCGACCTAACTCCGGGAGAGGCCCCGATAGCCTGCGCTCCTTACCGCTTGGCGCCGACGGAAATGCAAGAGATGATGACGCAGCTTCAAGAGCTTTTAGAGAAGGGATTCATTCGACCGAGCTCATTGCCATAGGGAGCCCCAGTTTTGTTCGTGAAGAAGAAACACGGATCTATGCGGATGTGCATAGACTATCGGGAGTTGAATAAAGTCACGGTGAAGAACAAGTATCAACTACCTCGAATCGACGACCTTTTTGATCAACTCCAAGGCGCGGGATGCTTTTCGAAGATCGACCTTCGGTCCCGATACCATCAAGTGAGAGTGAAGAAGGGGGACATTCCGAAGACGACTTTCCGAATGAGATATGGTCACTACGAATTTTTGGTGATGCCCTTTGGTTTGACCAATGCCCCGACCGTATTCATGGATTTGATGAACCGCGTATGCCGTCCTTTCTTGGATAAATCTGTGATTGTTTTCATTGATGATATCCTGATCTACTCAAGAGACGAGGCCGAGCATGGAAAACACTTGCGGGAAGTGTTGGAGGTTCTCCGAAAGGAGAAGTTGTTTGCAAAGTTATCAAAATGCGAATTTTGGCTTCAAGAGGTTCAATTCTTGGGCCACGTGGTGTCTAAAGACGGATTGAAAGTAGACCCGGGAAAGATCGAGGCAATGATGAGTTGGGAACCGCCCACGAGTCCTACGGAGATCCAAAGTTTCTTGGGGTTGGCGGGCTACTATAAACGGGTCATACAAGATTTCTCCAAGATCACTTCGCCACTCACCTCCCTCACAAGGAAGAATGTCAAATTCCTTTGGACCGAGATGCAAGACTGAGCCTTCCAAAATCTTAAGAGGAAGTTGTGTGAAGCTCCAATTCTATACCTACCCGAGGGATCGGATGACTTTGTGGTGTATAGAGAGACTTCCAAGATGGGCCTCGGGTGTTTGCTAATGCAACGGGGCAAGGTGATAGTTTATGTGTCACAACAACTGAAAGATCACGAAAAAAATTACCCGACTCATTGTTGGATCAGTAATTGTATTCAAGATTAAACTATAAAAGGGGTTTATTTTGTAATAGTGTTTAATACCATAGGGGGTGTTTTAGCTAATATCCAATAATTCCTAGGCCATGTTGACCTACATATAAAAGGCATTGTTTTTCTAGATTTCGAAAAGTGAACAATACGTGAAGATTGAGAGGAGGCCGTATATTCCAAGTCTACACGCACAAGGTATCTGTACACCAAGAACATATACACACGAATTCATCTGATTAATAAAGAGATTTGTGGTATATTGATTTAATTTATTCATATCTTGTTCTTATTGTGTTGTGTGATTGTTTATCAACTATAATATGGGTTTAACAAGTGGTATCAGAGCCAAAGAATCAAGCTTTTGGATTAAAAACAGTGTTTTTCGAAAACTTCACTGTGTGAAAATTGATTTCAAAGGTTCGTGTGTTTTTTAGGCTGAAAATTATTGGAATAGGTGCATTTACTGTTATAGAACATCATTAGATTGCCCTATTGCATTTAAAAACATATATTGATTGGTATTTGATGATTTTTGAAGTTTTTGGTCATGAAACTATCGAGTATTGTTCCATTCAATTCTGTGAACAAAAGTTGTTTTTGGTCATTGTTTTTGATTTGGGTTTGATCGAAATAGATATGTGAGTGATTTGGGTGAATTTTACACTGTGTTTTAACCTTTTGAAGTGTTTTCGGGATTGAAAATCGAGTACAGGGACGTACTTTTGAAGAACTCGCAAGAGTCTTGGTTCTCGCAGGTTTCTAAATGTGTTCAAGTATAGGTTTCGCAGGTGTTAATATTGCGAAATCCTCAAAATTCGCAGATCTGTTGTTTACGAAAGTCTAGGATTCGCAGTGTGCTTAAAAGTTGAAATTTTTTACTAAGTGTAAGTTTCGCAGTCATCTTGGTTGCGAAAACCAAAGAACTCACAGATCATGGACTTGCGAGTTCCCTAAGATTCTAAAGTGATATATACGAATCCGTGTTTCCTTAGCATTTAAAATTTTTCACCAAGTGTAGGATCCGCAAGTTACTAAAATTGTTTATTCATTCAGATTATGAAAGTTTATAAAAATTCTAAGTCTAGAATTCGTGAATCAATCATTTGCGAATTCTTTCTTACGAATGTCCAAAACTCGCAACCCTGTTTTCTGCGAATCCTACTTGTGAAAGTGTGTTTTCTGAATTTAGTCTAAGGGAAGGATTCGCTAGGTACTACTTCACGAATTGTCAAGGTTTCGCAGACTGTGTTTGTTAGATCAGTTTTTATAGTAATCATTGTATTTATTTTATTGCTTTCTTAGTATTATCTGTTTTGTTAGTGCCTTGGGGTATTTAAGTCCCCTTGGCTTGTTTGTTTTGTAACGAACGTACACTGTTTGAATCTGAATATACTGTTACTTTACAGAACTCACTTTCTCTCTCTAGATTCTCTCTCTACGATCTTGTGATCTTGGCTCATCAATTGGTATCAGAGCCTCCAAGATCTTGAGAGGATTGAGATTTAGTGTAATTGCTACTGATTTGTATGATTAATTCGGAAAATTTGATCGAATTTTTTTTGTTTTTTCAAGAAAATTCTCGTTTTCTGGAAAATTCTCGTTTTCTGGATTTTCATCAATTTCATTCTGTTTTGTGATTGAATTGTTTTGAAATTGATGTTTTTTAGATGCGTTTTATATAGTCGATCTAGTTTGTTTCTTGTTAATTTGCATAAAACGTGATTTGGTGCTTCGATTTTGAGTTTGAATATAATCTGAAAAATACGTGTTCTGTTGTCTGTTATATGTGAGTTTTTTTTTTAGTTTTAGAGTGTTTTAATCGAAATTGTTAATTGAATTGAATTAAAATCTTGTTTTCGTTCAATGTTGTGGAATTTGTTTGTACTTAATTTCATTGTTTTGATCAAATTAGCAGATTTGTTGTTGTTTGCTGAAATGCGGGTTATTCATTTGAAATGCGGGTCATTCATATGAAATGCAGGTCATTCATCTTATTAGTATGTGTATTGTTCTTAAAATCGTATGAAACTAACTTTTGTGTGATAGTGTTTTTCTCAGGTTGTTGATTATTTGGAAACGCGTTTCTACAAGTTCGTGTCATCCTTAACACGCGTTTCTACAAGTTCGTGTCATCCTTAACACGCGTTTCTACAAGTTCGTGTCAGCCTTAACACGCGTTTCTACAAGTGCGGATCACTCTAGACGCGCATTACTCTTGGACGCGCATTTCTCTTGGACGCGCATTCTTGAACACGCATTTCTCTACAACTTCGAGTATCTTTCTGGACACGCATTTCTTGGTTGTGCGGGTCATCAAGGACCCGATTTTCACTCAACACGCATTTCTTAGTATTGCGGGTCATCAACACTTAATCTTTTTTTTTCTGAATTCCAGATTTCTCCAATATGTCTCTACAAGCTCAACTTTACAAGAACGATCTCATGATGTCGTTGGGATCTGAAACTCGTCCACCTGTTCTGATTAATGAGAACGAATTTGAACAATGGCAGGACCGGTTTGTTAATTTCATCGAAAGGCAATCAAATGGTGAAAATATGATGAAAGCTTTGACTGAAGGTCCCATGGTTAAGCCAAGGAAAGTGATACCAGCTGTTGGTAACACTCCAGCCACTGAAGTAGAAAAATCCCTGATAAAATATGATGCTGATGAACTTCTGAGATACCAAGCTGACAATCAGGCCAAGTCGAATTTGATACTTGCTCTACCAAATTCCATCTACAACAGAATCGATTGTTTCAAACACAATCCTATGCTGATGTGGACACAACTGGAGAAAATCATGCTTGGTACTGCTATGTCTACACAGCTTCGTCAGACAAGATACATGAACAATTTTGAAGAGTTCAAAGCAAAAGATAGGGAGAGTCTGAAAAGTGTCTTCGACAGGTTCTGGACTGTAATTAATGATCTGTATAAGATCAAGGTAATAAAGAATGAACTGGAGAACAATCTGAAGTTCCTTAATGCACTCAAACCAGAATGGGAAAAATCCTGTCATCGCATGAGGAATGATCCCAGAATTTCCAAAATGCCCATTCAGGAAATGTTTGAAATTCTGATGTCTGATGAAGCAATGGTTATGAAGAAGAAAGCTAAGCTAGATAAGCAGAAGCCAAAGACTGTGGATCCAATCGCTCTTTTAGCTAGCCAAATGGCTGAGCAAGCCTTAACTGAGTCTGCTTACGATGGATCAACAGATGACGATGGCGAAGCATTAGAAAAAGCCATGATTCTTCTAAGTCAGCACTATCAAAAGAAATATCAGAAATGGACAGGATCAAACAATCTTCGTTTTTCTTCTGGATCAAAGAAGATAGAACCCGGTTCTACATCAAAGCCTTTCTTTCCCAAGTATGAGTCTGGTACAGCAGCTGAACCAAAGAAAGAAGAGAAAAAGGCTGTGACTTGCTACAACTGTGGCAAACCCGGGCATATTTCAAAGGAATGCAGAACGAAGATTGTGAAAGATGTGGATTTCTATAAGAAGAAATTAGCATTGGATGAAAAGAAAGCAAGTGGAACAATTTTGTTGGCTGAGGAGGAATATTGGTTGGACCATTCAGATAATGAAGCTGACAATGTTGAGACTGCTGCGATGTGCTTTATTGGAGATGACAAAAGTGATGATGAGGATGAGGACACATCAACTGATGAATCTGAGGTACCATCTGATTTTGATTTTAATTTCATTTCTTCGCAAATGAATGTCATCACAAATGTTTTACATGATTTTCGTTCAAAGCTCCTATCCGAAAAACGCGAAAATCAAGAAAAGTCTATTCAAATTGAAAAGTTGAAGATTTCTCTGAGAGATGAAAAAGCAATTTCAAAATTTACAAAAGAGAAATTTCAAGAAAGAATTGAAGATTTAGAATTTGAAAAACATACTTCTCATGATTCTTTGACTGAATTGTCAATTTTAAATCAAGAATTTTCGGATAAAATATTTGAATTAGAAGGAAAGTTATATAAACAAAATCAAACTGAACAAACAATTCATATGCATAAACTAAGGAGCTATGAGTCAATAAAAGAAAATTGGGGTCTTGGATTTAAAAATCCTCAGTTTTTAAAGCAAGCTAAAATTGAGATTCCCAATTTTTATGATTACGACTGTCTTGGTCTTTCACACTATGGTTCTCAATACAAACCTTTTTGAACAAGTGCTAAAGAGACTACAATTGAGGAAGATAAAAAACGGATGAACAATAAGAGAATGGAAGTTTCTTTTGTTTACACTCAAGAAAATGCAAAATATTTTCCAGAAAAATTAAAGAAGAGAAGACAAAAGTTAAACATTGTTTCTTCAACTATATCTTCTAAATCAAATGATTTTTTTGATTTAAATGCAGCTAATCCTAATAAGGATAATATATCTCCAGTGTTTTATGATACTAAGAGATATATATCTCCATTAGTATTAGAATGCAAAATATTTGATCTAGAAGAACAATTGGAAGAACAAGAGATTTTGAGAAAAATTGAAAATGATGTCATTTTTTCTTTTATGACATCGAGTTTTAAAGAAAATAATTCTGATCTTATCAAATCTTTCATCAAATTGTGTTCATCTGATGTTTCTTGCTCTGAGGTTTATTCAAATAAAATAACTGATCAGTTTGATTTTATTGATAAAACTTCCTCTTCTAAATCAAATATTTTATCTAAAATTGTTGATGATACTTTTACGCTAAATGATCATTTCTATAAAACAAAGCGTAAAAGAAAAAGGTCAAAGAAGAAAAAGAAGAAAGAGTTTGATATTTCTGAAAATTCTAACTTTTCTGATTCGTCTATTTCAGATAGGCCTTTGAAGAAGTCTGTAAAGTCTGTTTGGCTAAAGAAACAGAGATCTGAAGAATTTGTTTCTCTATAGGATAAATGTGTAGATTTTCTTTGTAAACAAGACTCATTTGCCTTTTGTAATAAATCTACAAAATATTCTGTAGAGCAAATGTTTCAATTTTCGAAGAATAATTCTGATTCTGATGATTGTGTTTCTTCTTTAATATGTGATGATGTTCATGCTTTATTTGATCAATCTCAGATGTTTTGTAAAAATAAATTTTTTAAAAAGAAAAAGGAAAGGACTAACAAGAAGGGACCCATATTTATATGGGTACCTAAATCTCAATAATTGTTGATTGTGCAGCTAAATCAATTATGGTATCTGGATTCGGGGTGTTCCAAACACATGACTGGCAACAAATCTCTACTTACAAATTTTAAAGAAAAATGTTGCGGTCGTGTCAAATTTGGAAACTGCGAGACGACTCCCATTCTTGTTCATGGTGATCTTGTTCAAGGTAACATAACTGTCAAAAGAGTAAGCTATGTCGAAGGTTTGAGTCACAATCTATTCAGCATCGGAAAGTTCTGCGATAAAGACCTTGAAGTCTGTTTCAAGTCTAAAAGGGTTGCTGTAAAGAATAGTAGCGGCATGGATTTACTTGTTGGAAAGAGACGATAAAATCTTTATACCATTAATCTTTCCGAAGTAAAGGTTCCATCAGATGTTTGTCTTCTTTCAAAAGCCTCTATTCATGAAAGCTGGGTGTGGCACCATCGACTAGCTCATCTCAATTTCAAATATATGGATCGCTTGGTCAAGAATGATTCAGTGAGAGGTCTTCCAATCCTCCATTTTCAGAAAGACCATCTCTGTCAGGACTGCGAGAAAGGAAAGATGAAGAAAGCATCTCATAAGCCAAAGCCTGAACATTGCACTGCGGACATTCTAGATCTAATTCATGTTGATTTGTGCGGACCAATGAAGACAAAGAGTATTGGGAAGAAGAAATATGTTTTGGTTGTTGTTGATGACTACTCCAGATACACATGGGTGAAATTTCTCAAATCTAAAGACGAGACACCTGAAATTCTCATCAACCTCATCAAAACCATTCAGACAAATAAGCAAAAGCAAGTCAAAGTTGTGAGATCAGATAATGGCACAGAATTCAAGAATTCAACTCTTCAAGCATTCTATGATGATCAAGGTATACAACAACAGTTTTCTGCTGCAAGAACACCGCAACAGAATGGGGTTGTTGAAAGAAGAAACAGAACGCTTGTGGAAGCTGCTAGATCTATGCTTGCTTATTCAGGTCTCCCTTTGTCTAACTGGGCTGAAGCCATTTCAACTGCTTGTTATACTCAAAACAGATCAATTATACACCGCCGGTTCAACAAGACTCCATATGAATTGATGAATGGTATCAAACCTAACATCAAATATTTCAAGTCTTTCGGGTGTAAATGCTATGTTTTGAATGACAGAGATAATCTGAACAAATTTAGTCCAAAGGCAGATGAAGGCATATTTCTGGGCTATTCTTCTAACTCTGCTGCTTACAGAGTATTTCTTCTCTCGGCAAGAAAAGTGATAGAGTCAGTAAATGTCAAATTTGATGAAGCTGCCAATTTGGCTTCTGGACAACACAGTTCAGAACCCGCTATTACTGGAAATTCAGCTTCTGAACAAATTAGTTCAGAACCTGCACTTCATTCAACAAATCAGGATCCTTCTACTTCTCTATCTAATTTTTCTGATCTTGATTTTCTGTTTGAAAATTTTTATGATGATGTTCCTAAACCAAATACTGATAATGCGTCAAATGTTTTGAATCAGGAATCTGTGAGTGCATCAAATCCTAATTCCGCTGCATCAACCTCTGAACCTGATGCCTCTTCAGAATCTCCTGAGATTCAAGACATACCTTCTGAACATCATCCTGATCAAGTCTTTCATGAACCAGAAATTACTGAAACTATTCATGAGGAGTCTGTAGGAGATGAAGTTGTTCCAGAAGAAAATGTTCAACAAGAAGTACAAACTACATCTGGTCAACAAGAGCATGATTCTGATGTCATGGAAATACCCCCTCCTCCAGTTGAAACCATATATGTGTCATCTTCTGACATTATTCCTTCTGAAGATCCTCCTCAACAAATAGAAGTGGTTCAAGAAGTTATTGATCCTCTCCCTCATACAACAAAATGGACAAGATCTCATCCAATCCATCAAATCATTGGGGATCCTCAAGCTAGTGTTTCTACATGCTCCAAGTCGGCTTCTTCCAACGAATGTTTGTACACTTGTTTTTTAAGCAAGATTGAACCTAACAAAGTATCTGAAGCATTGTAAGACCCGGACTGGATTTTAGCAATGCAAGAGGAGCTCAATCAGTTTGACGCACTCAAAGTGTGGAGACTTGTACCACGACCAAAGGGTAAAAGCATCATTGGTACAAAGTGGATATTCATGAATAAAAAGGACAAAGATGGTATTGTCGTTCGGAACAAAGCAAGGTTAGTAGCCAAAGGATATCGACAAGAAGAAGGTATTGACTATGATGAAACATTTGCACCCGTCGCCAGATTGGAAGCTATCAGAATGTTTTTAGCCTTCGCTGCTTATCGCAACTTCACAGTATATCAAATGGACGTCAAGACATCATTTCTCAATGGCAAATTGAAAGAAGAAGTATATGTATCTCAGCCAGAGGGATTTGTTGACAAAGATCGCCCTGATTACGTTTATTTTCTCGATAAAGCTTTATATGGTCTGAAACAAGCTCCAAGGGCATGGTATGACGAGTTGTCAGCTTTCTTGATCAAATCCGGCTTCACCAAAGGCTCGATAGATACTACTCTTTTCATTTATAGAACTAATCTTGATATTTGCTTAGTACAGATATACGTAGATGATATTATTTTCGGTGCGACTAACAAATCTCTGTGTAATTGGTTTTCTAATTTAATGACCTCTAGATTTCAGATGAGCATGATGGGAGAAATCAACTTCTTCCTCGGCTTACAAGTAAAGCAGCTTCCAGATGGAATCTTCATCAATCAGTCAAAGTACGTATTTGACATTTTGAAGAAATTCAAGATGGACAAATCTACTTCGATCGGCACGCCTATGGCTCACGGTGCCAAACTCGGATTGGATCCAGATGGAAAAGCTGTGGACCAAAAGACATACAGAGGGATGATCGGATCACTGATGTATCTTACTGCAAGCCGCCCGGACATAATGTTTTCAACGTGCCTGTGTGCCCGTTTTCAAGCTAAACCAAAAGAATCTCATCATTTAGCAGTCAAACGCATTTTTAGATATATTAAAGGAACTCCTTATTTAGGATTATGGTATCCTAAAAGTTCTGACTATAGTTTGATTGCTTATTCTGATGCAGATTATGGTGGTAATCAATTGGACAGGAAAAGTACTACTGGTCATCTTCAGTTTTTGGGTGACAGACTGATAAGCTGGGCATCGAAAAAGCAAAATTGCGTTTCAATATCAACAGCCGAAGCTGAATACGTCGCTGCAGCTAGTTGCTGTGCTCAAGTGCTTTGGATGAAAACGCAACTTCGCGATTACGGGATGCTATACAAGACTGTGCCAATATATTGTGACAGCAAGTTTGCGATTGCGATATCAGTCAATCCAGTCCAACACACCAAGACCAAACACATAGACATGCGATATCATTTTATAAAGCATCATGTGGAAGAAGGTACTATTGAATTATATTTTGTACCAACTGAATATCAACTTGCTGATATATTTACAAAAACTTTAGATGAAAAACGATTTAATTTTCTTCTTTCAAAACTTGGCATGTTGAATTTAAAAGTTTAAATCTTTACAAATTTTATTCTATAAAGTTTAATATTTCAGATTTTCTTTCAGTTGAATAAAATGTGTGTCTAGGATCTTTGACAAGTTGCCTTGTTTATATTTAAAGTTTCATATGTTCAATGTTCAAATCTTTCAAACATCGAAAAGTCAGCAACATGTTTGACGCTTTAGATACTGCTTTAAAGATATGTGAGTCGGCATATTTATGGTTTACTTTGCTTGAACAACCTAAGTGATCGAAATTGTAGATTGTAATAAAAATATGGGCTAAGCTATTCGATATAGATCTCAGTTATTGAGATGATTTTATTTTTAAGAATTTAAAATACAGAAATCCTTGAGTTTAAAAGTTTGTACCTGTGACCTTTCTGGTTTGGGAAAGTAAGTTCCGAGGGATGCTCGACATCTGGTCCCCTAAGGTCAATTGATTTGGGAGTGATCGAACAGAAATCCTGCAATAGAACCAGATCGAAAGTCATGTTCTACTGGTATGAATGGGTTTAGGATATGTCGATGTAGCCTTTCTGATCCGGGAAAGTAAGTTCCAAGGGGTGCTTGACACCTAGCCCCCTAAGGCCAACTGGTCTGGGAGCGGCTGACCCAAATCCTGCAATAGGGTCAGATAGAAAGTTATGTTTACGGCATGTTCTTTACTTAATGAACTCTTTGATTAAAAGATGCCAAAGAGCACAAAGCTTAAAAGATGCCAAAGAGCACACTCATGTGAAGATGCCAATGTGCACACAGCTAAAAGATGCCAATGAGCACACATCTCTTGATACTTGGTGATATATTTTGAGCTGCGATAAACCTGTAAATTTGTGAAAATCTTAATTCTTGATGATTTAGTGTCTGTACATGCAAAGTTCTTCATTTTATGTTTAGAATTACATTTTTCTTGAAGCTAATCAGAGATCGCATGCGAGCACACTGAATAGATACCTGCAAGTGTTTAACTCTGAACATGTCTTAACTTGATATACAATGAAACATGTTTCTGTATCCAACAACTCACGTTTGATTTCAACTGATTGATAAATCTGGAATATTCTACTGAGTAGACTTTAATTTGTTTAGTGTTTAAAAATTTATATATTCAGTTGTTACAAAATTTATATTCAATATGATCATCTTTTAATATTGATGTCTCTATGTTTGCTGTCTGTGTTTTTGTCATATGGTTTGTGCATTTTTTGAGGGGGAGTGAATTTTTGCTGATTAATTACTTCATGTGCTGATCAGAAATTCATAAGGTAAGTATTTCTGAATTTTCTATGCAAATGCTAAACTAATTTGATATATTTTGTGCATTTGTGTAGGGGGAGTAATGGGGGCTTATCAAGTTTTTTTTTTAGTAGTTATTTTTTTTAATAGTTATTATTTTTTTTTTAGAATATATAGATGTAATAGTGTTTTTTCTTTTCTTTATTCTTTTTGAACGTATCTGTTGGGAACTGAAGAATTCATCAAGTATGGTTAATGCTGCTGGTTCAAAGTTACTACTGCTAGAAGACTTAAAGGTTAATACTGCTGAGTGTTACTACTGCTAGTACTATTAATACTGCTAGTCAAAGTTAGTGCTGCTTGAACAAAGTTAGTACTGCTTAGCTAGTTAGTACTGCTAGTAGAGACTATTTCTCTTCCCTCCACTCTCTTTCTCTGCGTGTTCATCTTCTTCAATCTAATCTGATTCTTTTTTAGATTGTGCTTTTGGAAAGTTCAGGTATGTTTTTTGTTTTTCATTATATGTTTGTAGTTTGTTTAGTGATATTCATTCTATGTTTGTAGTTTGTTTTGATTTCTTTTTGGCTATGTATTGTGAGTTTTAACTGATATGCGTTATTTTCACTGTTCATCGATTTCTAAAACTCAGATTCGAGTTGAAATAGATCGATTTTCTATTTGGGATTTGTTTAGAACTTATAATCGACATTCAGGTATGTTTTCTTTTACTTTAATTTCGTATTCAGTGCTTCGTTTTTTAGTTTTTGTGCATTTCGGGTTCGATCAGGCGTTTTCCTAGGGTTTTGTTTTTAAACAAGTCTAGAATGCGTTTCACCTGTGACACGCATTAGTCAAAAATGCGTTTCACCTGTGACACGCATTGTAAGAAATGCGTTTCACTTGTGACTCGCATTGTAAGAAATGCGTTTCACTTGTGACCCGCATTGTAAGAAATGCGTTTCACTTGTGACCCACATTTCTTAACAATGCGTTTCATGTGTGACCCGCATATGTGAACCCTCTTAGTATATTTTGTTCTAGTATCTGTTGTGTATTTGTTTTTGTTTGTTTTGTTATTTCAAGTATGCAATGCGTTCCATTAAGGACACGTATTTCCTTCTATGAGTTTCCTTCAGGATACGCATACCTCATAAATGCGTTTCCTTCTTCACCCGCAATCCTTTTAATGCGTTTCATGAAGGACCCGTATTCCTCGTAATGCGTTCCTTTCTTCACACGCATTCCTCAAATGCGTTTCCTGAAGGACCCGCATTTCTTCCTTCGTGTCTCCTTAACGACCCGCATTCCATACTTAGTATTTTTTTTTCTTTTCTCTCTTCTGTTAAACTTTGAAATGTGTTTTGTTTCAGGATATCATGACTTCTCAAACAAATACTGATCCAATGATTCAAGATGAGAATGTCATTCTTCAGGATCCGACTGATCAGGCATCTCATGATACTCCAATGTCGTCTGTTCCATCTGTTGGGGCTGACCTTTCTATATCAAGGCGAAATCCAAATGATGTGTTCCCGAACGTCATGTACATGCCTTATAAGCATAACAATTACTTTGTTGATTTTGATCGCATCAAGATTCATCCTGTCATACGCACTATTCTTCGTGGACATCCGCTTTCTCAAGCTCTCTGTTCAGTTGCTGATGTTCCGGAAGTCTACGTCCAGCAAGTATGGTACACTATCACTAAGAATGAACTGGCACGTCCTCATCGATTTGATCTCCAAATTGATCAATTTGATTCATATCTGTCTTACAAACGATTAAGGTTGATTCTTGAGCTTTTGGAGCCTGATTCTAGACCTGGAAGGACAACTTATGATCAGTTTTCATCTGAAGAAGAAGTGTATGAAGGCATCAAACGACTAGGCTATGTTGGTCAACTGAACAGGGTTGTAGACTTTGACAAGTCTAATCTTCCTCCTGTCTGGTATTCTTTATTTTCGGTCATCAACAGGTGCTTAACGTCCAAACATACCGGCACGGATAGTTCTAGTCTTCACTATCTTCGACTGTTCCATGCAGTAGTCTATGACCTGCATGTCGACTATACGATTATTTTCTGGAACGAGCTGTCTGAAATAGTGCAAGACAAGTTAACCAACAAGCGACGGAAGTTCATTCCTTTTATCAGGTTTTTAAAGCTGATCATTAGAAGCATGTTTAGAAGCAATCCGGCAATTCCTCGAAGATTATCTTGGCCGCAAGTTCAGGATACTGAGATGCTTTTTCTTAAGAAATAGAAGAAGTCATTCACATTTTCTATGACCATTCCTTATGGTCTTATTGCCAATTATGCTGACATGACCGATCCCAGTGTCATTGAATATTGTTTAGAAAATGACTTTGAAGAGGCTGAACAGGAAGTACCTTCTCATGGCACTCCAGTTGGTACTACTCATGAAGAGCAAGTTGAAGCTTCTACTCAGGAAATAGTTACTACCGTTGTAACTACCATAGTAACAAATGTTGATCCCTCTGCAGTTCTACAAGATGTTTCTACTCTTCACATAGAATCTGTCATTGCTACTATTGAATCTGAAGATAATGCTGATGTTAGAGAGGATGCTAATCTTGATGAAACGGTTGTTGCAGATGATGATGTGACAAATCCTGTGGTTGCTGATGATGATATGATTGATGTTGATCTTGCTGATGATGATGCAACAAATGATGTTTTTTCTAAAAATGGTGACAATACAACAAGTGATTCAGATGCTGGTGATGATGATGCTGATGATGATGCTGATCAATCACATATGAAAGTGTATGAAAGGAAGTCCAAGACATCAGAAGTACTTGTCTCAACAGAAGTTATATCTGATGATGATTCTGTTCCAGTTAATCCTTCAATTGCACATCTTCAAGTTGATGAATTGGATACAGCTTTTGATCAAGCCACTGCATTGGTTCAAAGTCAAGCTCCAACAATTACACTTGCAGATATTCAATCTACCTCAGCAGCTGTAGAGCTTACATCTGATCAAGCTCGGGTTTCCACTGATAAATTCTCAACTTTGAATGATGTAATTCGGCAATTATCAGAGAGAATGGATGCTGAAAAGGAATCACAGATTATGAAGTTAAAAGCTTTATTCAAAGGGAAGATGCCTGAGATTGATACTTCAGTGATTCCTACAGAGATTCCGTTCAGACGCCCATCTGGGGTTGTTCTAAGAGAGCCGTCTTCTGCTGTTCAATCTTCTGCTCCAGCAATCATGTCTATCCCTCTACCTCCGTTGTTTACAAAGTCAGTTGGTATCTCTTCATCTACTAGTATACCTGTGTCTTCTTCTAGCACTCCAGATCTTCCTATTTCAGAGTTGAAAGATTTGCTCTATGCTCGTCTTATTTCTATATCGCCACCAAAACATCAGGATCAAGATCTCATTTCTCTGCTTCGAAACTTCCAACCTACGCCGCCTCTAGTTTATTCGTCTGAATCTGACAGGATCTATGTTTCATCTACTGAATTTCAGGAATTCAAATCAGAAGTTAGATCCAGTTTATCTGATCTTCGTTCTTTCATGACACAGGCTTTTTCAGATCTATCTAACAAGATTGATCATCTAGATCATTCATGCAGGACTGAGGCTGGCCCGTCTCTTAAACGCCGACATTACCAAGATGATCCCGATCATCAAGGCCATGAGGGGGAGATGGCAAAGAGACAAAGAACAGAAGGTTCTTCTGAAGCAAGAGAAGTTGGTCAAGAAGGAGTGGTTGGAGATAGAGAAAAGAATGCTGATACTGTTCAAGATTGCAATATTCAAGACTTAATGGATGTCATGATTGACAATGCTGATGTAACTACTTTGCATAATGAATTTAATTTGTCTGAAGCAAATTTTAATAATATGCAAGTTGTAGTTTATGTGGATCCAGATGTCTCAGGTAGAGCTAATGAAGTTGAAGAATCAGAAGCAGCAAATGATATGAGATCTTTCTTCGCAAACTTCATTGAGATAAATTCAGATGATGATGAAGAAGTTAGATTTGAGAAAGTTGCTCAAGTTGAAGAAGAAGATTGCAACAATATCATTATCTTATCTGATACAGAGGATGATTCGGTTTTCATGGATGCAACAGATACAAAAGAGGCTGAATTGTTATATGCTGATCTTCCAAGTCAAGGTGAGATTCCAGAAGTTGATCAACCTTCGTCTACTCCAGTAACTACTTCCTCTCCGACAACCAATATTCCATCAAGTGCATTTGAAGTTGGTGAGTCATCTAGAACTCAAGTAGTTATTCCTTCTTCTAAACCAGTAATTCCTCCATCTCTTCTAGAAGAAGGTGAAGCTTTAACTAGGCAGCAAAGGTAGAGAAATCTACAGCAAAGATATATGGCTTCTAGACTCAGAACTGCTTTTCTTGAAGATATCCAAAGCAATATCTTTGTTTCTAGAAGAAGGACACTCAATATATTTGCCATTCTTGGAGTAGAGAAAGAATCAGAAGCATATCAGCATGAGTACTTAGCATTTATCAAGTGTCAGTGCAGAAGAAATAACACTGTTAATTCTCCTCATCTGATAGTTCGAGTTCTCAGTGTTACAATTTGTAAGTTCATGAACATTTGGTATCCAAATCTTGAAGTGGAAAGAAGAGACTGCAAGCGGTACATTTTTTCAGAGGCTTATTTTGTTGATCTTTCAATTGATGATATTTATTTCCTATATGATCACTTCAGGAATCTTTATCACCGGACTCAGGATGTTTCTCAAACTTTTTTTGTTCTTAAACGATTTATTCGACGGCAGATTCGATTTTTCCGTGTTTTTGACTTCCAAATGGTTGTCGAAAGTTTTCAGCCTGTGGTTAATCTTGAAAGGCCCAACCAGAGTTTGCATAATCTAGAATCATATCCATTATTCACCATTATCGAAGATCCATTCGGAGTAGTTTACAAGAACAACTCAAGTGAAAAATGCTTTCTACGATTTGATGAAGTTGAATATTACTCTGATGGAACTCTAAAGGTGATCAAACTTCAGTTGGAGCATCATTTGCAAGAGGCTAGAAGAAAGTTTTTGGAATCAAGAAGAGAATTATATATTCTTGAAAACGATGAAATCCGTCTGATCCGTAGATCTCTGAACACTATTCAAGACAGACTGAATCTCCATTCAACTCTGAGACGGTTGGAAGTGTTAGTTGGGCTGAACAGACTACGTCAAAGAGAAGAACGTCAATGATCCTTCAAAGTCGTCTAGATGGTCAATGCTGTTTTTTGAAGATTGTTTTTGAAGACCTCGGCGCCAATGATTACTAAGGGGGAGATTGTTAGATCAGTTTTTATAGTAATCATTGTATTTATTTTACTGCTTTCTTAGTATTATCTGTTTTGTTAGTGCCTTGGGGTATTTAAGTCCCCTTGGCTTGTTTGTTTTGTAACGAACGTACACTGTTTGAATCTGAATATACTGTTACTTTACAGAACTCACTTTCTCTCTCTAGATTCTCTCTCTACGATCTTGTGATCTTGGCTCATCAGTGTTTTTACGAATTCTAAGTTTCTTGAGGCTCTAGTCTGCGAATTCTATCTATTTCTGCTTGCGAATTCTGAAAGCTTTCTTTGTGTTTGCGAATTTCTTTCTTTTGCGAATTCCTTTGTGATTCCTACTGTTTGCGAATTCTACATTTATTTTTCTGGAAATTTTTTAGTGTAGTTTTTATCCGATTCTTGATTCTAAGATCTTATTAGTTGATTTAAGTTGTACATATATCATCATGCCTTACATAGATGAGAAGGGAAATACAGTGCTGACCATGAGAGATTGTGCTTTAGCATATATGCCAGAAATTCCAGCATTAGAAGCTGAGAATGAAAATCTGAAGATTCAGAACTCATCTCTTCTAGAACAAATTGACAGCTTGAAAAATGATAAGGACTCGGAGAAAGATTTTGTTTGCTCAGAATGCATTAATGATTCTAAAATTGATTTTGCAGGAATAATTGAGTCTAAAGAAAAGGAGATCTTAAATCTTCAAGAAAAGTTGAAAAGATCTGAAAGTCTTAATTCTAGATCAAGTTGGTCAAAGAAGGAATCAATGCAAAAAAAGTTAGATGAATTGAGAAGAAGAGCAAACATTGCTTGTGAGACATCTGATGGGCTGAGAAAAATAAATTCTCAATTTTTTGCTGAAAGAAACTCTTTGAAAGATAAAGTTTTCGGTCTTGAGGTTGAGATTAATATGGTGAAAGAAAAGGCAACCCAAGACAGAGACAACAAAAAAGCCCAAGATGAGATGTTGAAGATTGAGAAAGAAAGAAAAGAATTTGCTAAGAAATTCTATGATTTCTCAAGAAAAGCCTTTGAAGAGAAGAAATCATTAGAGCTTAAATGTGTTAAGCTTTCTCAACAAGTTTCAGACTTTGAGAAAGTTGTCATTCTAGAGAGAGACAAGGCTGAGAAATAGAAGAAGATAACTGAGCAGAAGAATGTAAATAAATACTTTTCTCAAGAAAAGAAAGTTCTAGAGACTGAGATAGCTAAGCTGACAAGAAAGCTATCTGAACTGTCAACAAACATTCTGCTGGAAAAGAAGACGAAATTCGAATTGCAAAAGAAGTTTGATCTGATTGCAAAGGAAAGAAACAATTTGTCGTCAAAGATAAAGGAACTTGAAAAAATCATATTCAAGGTGAAGCTGACTGAGCACCAAACGCCAGAGTCAATAGCTCAATCACCGAGAGATGATCTAACTTCATCCGAATGCTTGTTCACTTCAGTTGCAAGTTCAATTTTTACAAATGTTTCTAATAATCCTTTATTTGATTTAGATGATGGTCTTACTTCTAAATCTAAAGATCAGATTTGTCCTTCTAACCTATTCTTTGACAAAAATGTTGATGGTTCAGGTAACTTCAAGAAGAACAAGTCTCAGAAGAAGAGATTCTGGAGAAGGAAATATGAGAAAGTTAAAAAAAATTGGGTTTGGATAGTGAAAGAATCTTCGGAGGAGAAGAAGACTGAAAAATCATTTATGCATACATCAAATGCTCAAAGGAACAATACTTCTAAAGGTAAAACTTTTGGCAAACCTGATCTGGTTTACACTATCAATCAATTGATCAGGTTAGCACATAAGAAAATTAGTTGTTCCTACTGTGGTACAAATGATTTTGTAAGAAAAGATTGTGTGAATAACTGATATGGTTCTTATTTTATCTCTCCTACTAGAACTGCAACTAACCCATTAGGACCCAATTGCCAGTGGGTACCAAAAGCTAAATATGTGTTGCAGGAACCCAATGTTTAAGGGGGAGAAAGAACATTGACTTCTAAGTACAACATCTTAGGACTCGATCTTCAATGACAAAGCATTTGACTTCTGAATTTACTTTAATCCTAGAAATTTAGAACTCGGTTTCATGATTAAGGATTATGCACATATTAAGGGGGAGCTTATATGCTTTATATTCTTACTGATGTATTTTCTGATTTCTCAGGAGAAGATTAAATACTATTCTCACCGGAGAATATGTACAATGGCTCTTGAATAATCCAATTCAAGACCCGTTCTTCAAGGATAGTTCAAGTGACAATGGCGTCTAATCACCTCTGATTAGAACCCGTACTTCATTGATTTAAAAAAAATTTAATTTTTTTTATAAAAAATAAATAAATTTATTTAAAAAATAAATAAATTTAAAAAAAAATTATTTAAGTTGAGGGGAGATTAATTGTCAACCACTTTTAGTTTGAGGGGGAGAATTGTATTGTCAAAAACGAAATGTCTTTGACTTCTCCAAATTTTTATTCTTCATGTGTAACTGTACTTCTTTGTGCTTTCATGTACAAATGACTGTTGAACATCATGTTCTTTTAGGAAAATACATGGGATTTGATATGTGAGCTTAACTGAACTTCCATGGATTCACGATAACCAGAGTTTCCTACCCAGGAAGTATTCCCTGAGTGATTGAAGGGAGAGGGGTAAAAAGATTGAGTGTTGGTGTGTGAAGAGGTAAAATGGAAAAGAGAGATTGGTTAGAAGTGAGATTTAATGTTTAAAAGAAAGAGGGTGAGAGATCAGAGTAAAAGAATATCAGACTCTGCACCAAACTTCTTTCTGAGTCGAGCAGCCACATTATCTGATTGGTTCACATTCTTTGGTGACCATCATTGAAAAAGGCACCTAACCCATGCCATCTCTTGCAAATACCCCACCAGCTACTCATTCTTTTCTCAAAAAGAGAATGTTTCACATTTTCTGGGGACGCAGCACATACGCTATTGGTTCTTCATTTAGAAGATACTAATATTGAAAAAGAAGGAAAGTTGCCCCACCTTCGACCCTTTCTCATGCACATTGAGTCTTTGTATAATTTGTTGTTGTCTCAACAAGTTTACATACTTTGAGCCAAAATTAAAAGCAATCATCAGTGCTTAATTTCTTTCATACACATGCAAGATCACACAGAAATTTGTTTTCTGTCAGAACATTCATAGATAACTATGTGTTATTCGATGATTGAATGGAAGTCCTGGGGAGTCTACATCAAAACCAACTCTTTATATAGTAACTTTGTGTTACTTAGTAACTGTGTGTTACTGAAAGGCACTTCGAACTGAGTCATTTGTTGATTCAGGGTTACCACTTTTTACTTATTTGAATCTGCAAAGATTGAAATAATCACTCTCTCTATCTGAGGGAGACTGCTCTTATTTCCACAAAGGGATCTATACATAAAGACTGCACTTAATTGTTAATTTGGGGGAAAAAATTCCTTGATTATTTTGTAATGTTTTGATGATGCTGCTTCTCACCACTCATCAAAAAGGGGGAGAATACAAAAAGAAGGAGAATACAAGAACTGCTGAAGAATTTAAAGATAACAGAGTGTCTGAATCCTTCAACATGAGCACAGTGGTCTACGAATCCTTCAACTTTCGCAGAAAGACCACTTGCGAATTCTATACTTATTAAAATTTGTTGTGTCCAATGTTCTACGAATTCTTCTCCTTACGAATTCTCTTTATCTGCGAAACCTTCATTCTTTGCGAGTTCTTCATCGAATCTTGCGAATTCTATTGGATCTGGACGAATTTTTGACTTTCTTTAACAAAACCTTCAATACTTCGATTCTAGAGTTGAGCTTTTATTCACAGGTTCGAAAACACCATATGAGCACATTTGTAGTTGATCACCAAGACTAATTTCTACTCTAAATCACCATTCGATCCAACCACAGAGATACAAAGTTTTCGAACAAAAACACTCATAAATCGACATATTCGAATTTCTGTGATGAAATTGATACAAGCCAATGATTCGATAATGATATACAATAACTACGGAATCAATTAAACAACAAAAATCAATCAATTTCAATACAAATCACAGAAATCGATTTTTTTATGACTGTTCTTATCAAACGCAACCAGATCTCATGATCGTTCAGAAAGATGTTTCTGTTTAGCTCTGATACCAATTGTGAGGTCCAATTGAGATCGTGATTGGTTTGATTAGATGAAGAACAAGAGTTTATAAGGTAGACATCAGTAATTATTCAATGCAGAAAATAAATCTACACTAGAGAGCAAAACACACAAACGGCTACATTGTGGAAGATGGAATTTTTACTAAGATTGAAAGGTTTTCTTTCCTAAAGCTATTACATGATTTCTTTATATACTCCCCCATAACCCTTGTAAACTATAAAGCCCAAAACCCAAATACAAGGCCCATTACATTTAAATAGATTACTTTGCAAAACTTCTAAATAGAACATAAAATATGTTCTAACATTCTCCCCCTAAGTTTTGTAAGGTAATCATTATCTGATCAGCTCCAGCTTCAGATCCTCTCCCCCTTGATTTCTTTATAAAACTTAGTGTTGCATAAACTTCAAAGCTCCTCTTGCTCACCCTAGAATGTAGCTCTTATCCTTGAAGTATCAACTGAAATATCAAATCTAATGTAGACAATAACCTCGATTGAGTGCACATAAAGACAACTTTTTCCTCTAGTAAACCCAACACATTCCTTAACGCCCACAAGAATGATATGTGTGGATTATGGAGTGACACCCAAGTGCATCTTTCAGTATATAACATCTGATCTGTCTGTGAACCATGAGTTGAATTAAGAGTTCAACTTAAGAACTTCATCTGATAAGCATACGGGCGGCAGCATCCGGTAGCAACACTATAAGGCAAGCAATGTTCAACAACTGATAAAATATACTCATTTTCTGACTTCTTTCCAGAAAACTGAACTATCAAATCTAGAACTCCTCTATTCAAGAATCAGCTGAATGATTATCGGCTCTCAGGATTCTGAATCACAACCAAAGTGCAGAACAATGATTGCAGTCGCTCACACTACTGAGTGATCAAGTCAGAAGAATGATAAAGTGCTCTTAACAGTCTAACAACTGAAGAAGCTTTCCAGACTGATGATTGCAGATGCTCAGGAAGCTAACTCAATCCAAGCAGAGACCAAATCATCAAATCCAGAATCTGGAAAACTTTGCAGATCATGAGCACTCGTGAAATATAGATCAGTTGCTAAAGATATGTGACCAACATTGATGTCACACATGCATTCCGCGTAAAAAGCACAGGAACAGGGCAAACTTGTATGAAAAAGGGTTCAGAACAGTCAGAATTCTCAAAATATTCACCAACTTTCGCAAACAACCAAAATTCGCAGATTTCTATAGACATGTAAGCACAATTCGCAAGATAGCATAAGCTGAAAACACAATTCGCAGAGGCTTGCATTGCGAAACCTCCAACTTTCGCAAGCCTCTTGTATGTGAATCCTCGCCTTTCGCAAGATATATGTCTGCGAATCCTTCAGAATTCGCAAGACATACATCTGCGAATCCTTCACTTCTCGCAGTTCTCACACCTGCGAATCCAACACTTAGAACAATTTTCAAATGTTTGGAAGCCACAATTCGCAAACTTGACCTGCGAAACCTTGACATGTAGTATCAAGTGGCCTGCAAATCCTTAGGGATTCGCACACAACATGAGCACAGTGGTCTAAAAATCCTTCAACTTTCGCAGAAAGACCACTTGCGAATTCTATACTTATTAAAATTTGTTGTGTCCAATGTTCTGCGAATTCTTCTCCTTACGAATTCTCTTTAACTGTGAAACCTTCATTCTTTGCGAGTTCTTCATCGAATCTTGCGAATTCTATTGGATCTGGACGAATTTCTGACTTTCTTCAACAGAACCTTCAATACTTTGATTCTAGAGTTGAGCTTTTATTCACAGGTTCGAAAACACCATATGAGCACATTTGTAGTCGATCACCAAGACTAATTTCTACTCTAAATCACCATTCGATCCAACCACAGAGATACAAAGTTTTTGAACAAAAACACTCATAAATCGACAGATTCGAATTTCTGTGATGAAATTGATACAAGCCAAAGATTCGATAATGATATACAATAACTACGGAATCAATTAAACAACAAAAATCAATCAATTTCAATACAAATCACAGAAATCGATTTTTTTATGACTGTTCTTATCAAACGCAACCAGATCTCATGATCGTTCAGAAAGATGTTTCTGTTTAGCTCTGATACCAATTGTGAGGTCCAATTGAGATTGTGATTGGTTTGATTAGATGAAGAACAAGAGTTTATAAGGTAGACATCAATAATTATTCAATGCAGAAAATAAATCTACACTAGAGAGCAAAACACACAGACGGCTACATTGTGGAAGATGGAATTTTTACTAAGATTGAAAGGTTTTTTCCTAAAGCTATTACATGATTTCTTTATATACTCCCCCATAACCCTTGTAAACTATAAAGCCCAAAACCCAAATACAAGGCCCATTACATTTAAATAGATTACTTTGCAAAACTTCTAAATAGAACATAAAATATATTAACCACAAGGGTTGTGGTGTGGTGGTAAAGGCTTGGGGAGTTCATAGCGCTCAACCCGGGTTCGAGCCCCACTAGCAGCAATTGTGGCCACTGAGGATAAACTCAGGGTTGCACGCTTTAGCAGCTGGACCAAAGGCCCTAATTGCCAGGGATTAGTCTGGGCCATAGGCCCAGGATACCCTTTCCAAAAAAAACATAAAATATATTCTAACAATCATGACTTAGAATTGGCGGCGGTGGTCTTTGCATTGAAGATATGGCGACATTATTTGTACGGGATGAAATGCACTCTATTTACCGATCACAAAAGTCTAAAGTACATCTTCGACCAAAAAGAAGTCAATATGAGGTAAAGAAGATGGCTCGATCTATTAAAAGACTAAGATTGTGAGTTGTTCTATCATCTCGGTAAGGCCAACGTGGTGGCGGATGCCCTGAGCCGGATGAGCTATGAAGGCGGTGTCAAATTATCCCTCTTTAGAATTGACGTGGTATCAAGCTTGTTGGAGAACATTAGGACATGTCAAGAGGAAGAACTTACAGAAGAAAACCTCAAATCTGAAGTGATGGTGAAGCAAAGTGGGCTATTATCGAAAGATGGTCGTGGACTTAAACTATTTAAAGGCCGAATCTGGGTACCAAAGTTTGGTGGGAATCATGAACTACTTATAGAGGAAGCGCATAAATCAAAATATTCTATACACCCTAGTAGCACCAAGATGTATAGGGATTTAAAATTGAATTATTGGTGGCCGGTGATGAAACTTGACGTGGCCAACTATGTGGAGAGGTGTGTCACATGTCTTCAAGTCAAGGCGGAACATCGAAGACCGTATGGGAGTTTGCAACCATTTTCCATTCCCGAGTGGAAGTGGGACAACATCACCATGGACTTCGTGACAAAGTTACCGAAGAATTTGCGAGGCCATGATGCAATTTGGGTGATTGTAGATCGTCTGACCAAGAGCGCGCATTTCCTAGAAATGCAGGAGACTTTGCTAGTGGAGAAATTGGCCAAACTTGTCAGGATCGAATTCTCAACAAGAATTAATTCTCAGAAACAATATCAAAGAAGTTTGCGGAATAACACTTTGATATTCAATGAAACAGTAAATCAATACAGAAAATATGAATAACAAACTGTAAACTTGTATTGAATGCTTTGAAGTAACAAGATTGCACACTCAACCTCAATATTGATGAACAGCCTCACCAATACGAATTCTACTTCTCTAGAATTAGGATCTATGCCTTGAGGTTGATTTTCTCTCTAAAAGAATGAATTAAGTTCTGTATATCTAATTATTCTAAACTATACAATATATATATACTGAATACAAAAGATAAATACAATAAAATATCTTCAGTATATCTTCCATGTATATCTCTAAGCTTCCATGTATATCCTTTCATACGAATCTTCATCATATAAGCAGTATTAATCTTCAGCAGCATTAACTTCCTTCTAGCAGCATTAACTACTAAGCAGTACTAACTACTAGCAGTACTAACTAGCTAAGCAGTACTAACTTTGTTCAAGCAGCACTAACTTTGACTAGCAGTATTAATTAACACTAGCAGTAGTAACACTCAGCAGTATTAACCTTTATGTCTTCTAGCAGTATTAACTCTGAACCAGCAGCATTAACCACACTTGAGTTTTTCTTCAGTTCCCAACAATCTCCCCCTAACTTGACTTTTAGGAAGAGAAGTCAAGTTCTTCAAATTTCCTTCAAGATGCTCCCAAAACTCTATTATGGTCTAAATTACTGTGTTTGCATCCAATCCCAAACTCTGATTGATGGTTCTTTGAATCAAGTATTTAGCCATTTCTGAATCTGGAACACACCTTAACTTTTTCTTCAACATGGCATGTAGCTTCAATCTGCTATGATTATACACTTTATCCACTAGGAAGTATTCAGTGTGATTTAAATCCAAAGTCACAGAATATACGCCACTAGTTTCATACAAAGTCCAATTGGTAACTGCTTGAAAAACGCTCCTTATGATCTCCTTCACTTCATCAGGTTTGAACATCATACACAGATACTCCATCACCAGTTTTGTAATTGAAATCCCTGAAGCTTTCAACTGATCTGTATACAACTTCATCCCTATATCAAACATTTCTTCAATATCAGACCTTGAGCATGTTCTGACAATTTTAGCCCAAGTACTGTAGACTTCATACTTTTCATCTTTTCTCTTCAGTCTGATATACTCCTTGCCATCTACTTCCAAAACATCCCAGTGAATGACTTCAGGAGGTTTAACTCCTACAGGTTCTGCTGCAATTGGTTCAGGCACTTTGTCCATCACAACCATGTACATCTTGACATCCTCAGTACTTGCAGGTTCTTTCATTGTAGATGACTCAGGTGCCTCTTCTTCTTCAGCAACCTTTTCAGCCTCTTCTTCCACTAATCTAGGCTTCTTTGTAGGCTTTCTCCTGGCAATCATCTTTGTTCTTTTTAGAGTCCTTAGACTTTCACCACTTGTTGTTTCCTTCTCTGGAGTTTCTTGCTCATCAGGGAATGGTTTTTGTAAGAAATCATTGCTTTCTTTCATTCTTTTCTCCATTTCAACCCTTGCAAGATCATCCCCTTGAAGCTTTATCATCTCAGCATCATACATCTTCTTGAGCTTCTCAAAAGACATCTTTGAAAACATCTCTACCTTGACACCTACTGCACCCTTGAGGAAAGTAATCATTTTCTTTCTCTCTTGAGCACCCAGGTATGTCTTTGAAGGTTGTCTTTTCCTTGCAGCCATTTTGATCTTAGCAGGCTTCCTCAAAGATGTGGCTTTCTTCTTGGCTTGTTCTGTTGCTAAGCTTTGTTGATAGGCTTTGTTTAACTCTGCAGCCATTGCTTTAGCTATCTCTCTATCCTTTTGCACTTGCATGGTTTCTGCTTCTTCAAGTTCAGCCTGTATCTTCCTAGCTAGAGCTTCATCTGATTCAATCAGCTTCTGCTTTTTCATTGGTTTATCAGATTCAACTAGCTTTGCCTTTCCTTTCTCTTTACCCATCACCTTCTCAATGCTAGAGTTCTTTGCTGCATCACCTCTTTCTTTTATGACAACTCCTTTGGCCTTTGAGGTGACCTTGGGAGTATCATGTTTGGCTTTGATGAGTGTTTCTGCAATCTCAAGCTCTGTAAGGACCTCTTTTACTGTTTCTGCTGCTTCTCTCAGCTCAGCAGTATTAACCATTTCTGCTGCTTTACTTGAACTGGCAGTACTAATGGTTTCTGCTGCTGGCTCTGTTTCTGCTGCTTGCTCATTCTCCCCCTTAACATCATGTTTTTCCTCTTGCTCCCCCTTAGCTTTGGCATCAGCTTCTGACTCCCCCTTTTTGGGAGCATCAGTCACTGGTTTCCTCCTTCTGAGCACAAATTGTTTCTTCTTCCTTTGCAGAATCAGTTTCCTTACCATTTGCTTCAATTTGATGATTTGTTCTTGTTGTGACAGAACTATGAGTTTAAGCTCTTCTATATCTTTGCCCTGTTTGAGTACATCCATGTTGATGTTGCCCATGGTTTCCATCAATTCATAATAGTTATATCTGTCCTCACCTTCTCCAGAAGTGTTACCCTCTTTTGAAGGATCATTGGATCTTTTTGTAGTGGAAGTCTTCTGCCTAGCAGAAGCACTATCCACCCCCTTGGGTTCTTGGCACCTGGGACCTTTAAATGATTGCTCATTTAAAGTTGCCATGGGGGAGGTCTTATTGATGTTACCACTTTCCTCCTCTGTGGTAGCAGGAGTAGTGGCAGCCTCATCACCCATATGCTCTACCTCCTCCTCAGAGAGCACCTCCTTTGGGTTGGGAGACACCCTTGTGGTTTCCCTTTGGATATTCTCTAGGGGAGAATTCTCCCTTAGAGGGCTTAAAGGCTTAGTGGGTGATGGTACAAGAAGGGAAGGAGCCTTCTTTACCTGTTTCCTTGTATAAGTTTGGGTAATTGGAGAAGTGGGCTTATGAAGTAGGGACTGTGGGATAGATATAGAGTGGGAAGGTTGGGCTAGGCTAGCAGTGGATTGATCTAATGGGGGCCTTGACCCTGCTGCCATACCTTCATTGGGTTGGGACACCACCATCATTGTAGAGAACAATGGGGTGTCAACTCCTTCAGAGTCCCCAGCAGATCTTCTCATATTTGAGAAAACCTTGCCTTTTGGGGGTTTTGGTACATAAATTCCATCAGGATGAGGAATATCCGTCAATTCATGGTTGATAACTGCTTGAACAAACCTGGGATACATATAAAAGCTCTTTTTGTTTCCCATGTTTGAGACAAGATCATTGAAAATCATTTGTGAAAAATTGTACCTTCTGGCAGTGGCCAAACAGACCAAAGCATAAGCAATGGGACTGCTGAACTCACTCCAGCCAGTGGTCTTTTTAGAAATGCAGTGCATCAAGGTATGAACAAGAAAACGCCATTGAGGTGAGAATTTAGCTTTTGAAAACTTAAAAACACCCAATGGGCCTCCATACCCCATTCTTGTCAGAGTAGAAAACAGTTCATCATTAGGGATAGAAGTTATACCAGAGGCATCGTCTAGACGTAGACTGATGCGAACTATCTCTTCAGTAACTGTCAATGGATTGCCACATACTGTCGTCTTGATCATTCGCACACCATTCTCAGTAACAATGGTGGCATGTGCCCAGAATTGCCTCTGATGCTCTATAAAGATAGTTGGAGACATAGTGATCGCATGGGCAATGTGGCTAGTCTTCAGAAAGTCGACTATCTGATGAAAGCCTTCTGCTTGTTTTGGCTTTTGGAGCATTGCGATTTCATTGTGCTCGTCAATGAACGCCATTGATGCCATTGACCTTGAAGATTCTTGCCTGGAAACTTTGAACTTTGAGAGAGAAAGGGTTTAGAGCGCAGGTGAATAGTATGCAAAGAGTCGTTATAAGCTTTTAGGCGGGCAAAGAGTATTTATAGTATTCGGAATATAAGCAGTATTAACCTATAGCAGTATTAACTACTAGCAGTATTAACTGCGAGCAGTATTAACTAACTAGTAGTATTAACTACTAGCAGTATTAACTACTAGCAGTATTAACTACTAGCAGTATTAACTACGAGCAGTATTAACTAACTAGCAGTATTAACTACTAGTAGTATTAACTGCGAGCAGTATTAATTAACTAGCAGTATTAACTACTAGCAGTATTAACTACTAGCAGTATTAACTGAAAGCAGTATTAACTACTAGCAGTATTAACCACTAGCAGTATTAACTAAACTTACTCCTTTTAACCTTGCTAAACACTGAGTACTGCGATGCATATCCTGAAAAAGAAGATTAGTAACACCAAGAAAAAATATACAGGTATAAAACCACTTTTTGAGAAGAAGATTATTCAGAGTTTATCATTCCCATACTTGTTACCAAGAAAGTGAATCTACCCACATCAAAAGCTTTAGTGAATAGATCAGCAAACTGATTATCAGTGTGAACTTTGACAACTTGAATAAGTTTCTTTTCATTACAATCTCTTATAAAGTGATACCTGATTTCAATGTGCTTTGTTTTTTAGTGCTTGACTGGATTATTCACAATGCTAATAGCACTGCTGTTGTCAATAAAAATTGGAGTGTGTAGAAAGGTTACCCCATAATCCAACATTTGATTCTGAATCCATAAGACTTGAGAACAGCAACTTGCAGCTGCTATGTACTCTGCCTCTGTTGTAGATGTGGATACTGTGGTTTGTTTCTTGCACTGCCATGAGACTAGTCTTGCACCCAAAAACTGACATCCTCCAGAAGTAGATTTTCTGTCCAAGTTTGCCCCACCTAGATCACTGTCTGAGTATGATATTAGGTCAAAAGGTGAGTCATGAGGATACCAAAGTCCCAATCTGGGTTGCCCTTTGAGATATCTGAATATCCTCTTAACAGCTTGAAAGTGAGATTGCTTTGGCCTAACTTGGAATCTTGCACATACACAGACTGGAAACATTATATCTGGCCTTGAAGCTGTGAGATACATGAGAGAGCCAATCATGGATCTATAATGATGCACATCCATATCCTCCCCCTCAAGATCTGCTGTGATCTGCTTGTGTGTTTCCATAGGTGTGCTGGCAGGTTTTGATTCTGAGAAACCAAACTTGGTTAGAATATCCTGCACATACTTGGATTGACAGATGAAAATACCATCTGACTTCTGTTGAACTTGGAGGCCAAGGAAGAAAGTAAGTTCCCCCATGGAACTCATTTTGAACCTTTGATGCATTAAATCCTCAAACTCCTTGCACATGTTGTTTCTTGTAGAACCAAAAATAATGTCATCAACATAGATTTGGACCAGCAAGATATCCTTCTTCTTTCTTTTGATAAAAAGAGTCTTATCAATGACTCCTCTTTCAAAGTCATTTTCCAAGAGATAGGATGACAGAGTGTCATACCATGCTCTTGGAGCTTGATGTAGTCCATAAAGTGCTTTCTTTAATTTGTATACCCTGTCTGGATAGCTTGGGTTTTCAAACCCTGGTGGTTGACAGACATATACCTCTTCTTCAATTGATCCATAGAGAAAAGCACTTTTTACATCCATTTGGTAGACTTTGAAGTTCATGTAAGAAGCATAGGCTAGGAATAGTCTGATTGCTTATATCCTAGCTACAGGTGCAAACACTTCTTCATAATCTATACCCTCTTCTTGAGTGTAGCCTTGAGCCACCAGCCTTGCTTTGTTTCTTATAACAATACCTCTTTCATCTCTCTTGTTTCTGAAGATCCATTTTGTGCCAATTGCTCTGTGACCTTTAGGAAGGTCTACTAGATCCCACACATCTTGTAGCTTGAACTGTAACAGTTCCTCTTGCATTGCTTCTATCCAGCTGGATTCTTTCATAGCATCATGAGCCTTTTTAGGCTCAAGCTGTGATAGAAAACAAGAGAGCACTGTATGCTGTTGATCTTGCATTTCCTGAAGCCTGCTTTGATGTCTAGTCATCATAGGAGAAGAGACATCTCCTATTATCAACTGTGGAGGATGATTCTTTTGAACTCTGGTGTTGTAACTAGGTTCTTCATTCAATCCAGCCTCAAGATTAGATTCATGCAACTCAACTGAAGTGTTTTCAGATGCCACTTCATTATTTGCTTGAGTCTCCTCATCTCTAGTGTCTTCTTCACTCTGACTTGATTCAGAAAATGATTCCTTTTCACAGTCTTCAACTGAATTTACTGTGGGTATGGGAAAAATCACAGATTTAGATATACTTTCTTGAACTTGTGTGATCTCTGGTTCTCCACTACCTGTTCCTGTATACTCATTACTGAAACCAAAAGAGTTAGTTAGTGAATCAATGTCAAATAGCCACTGAGGTCCAGACCCAACAGGATTTGGTGTGTTCTCATTGCATTTGACATTGTCACTTTCTTCAATTATTCTAGAAGCAGAGTTAAATACTCTGTAGGCCTTACTCTGAGATGAATATCCAACAAGAAATCCATCATCTGCTTTGCTATCAAACTTACCTAAGTGAGATTTGGTATTTAGAATTGTACAAGGACACCCAAAAGGTTTAAAGAAACCAATAAAAGGTTTTCTTTTATTTAAAAGCTCATATGGGGTCTTGTTCTTTTGCTTGACTATTAGAACTCTGTTTTGGACATAACAAGCAGTATTAACTGCTTCAGCCCAGAAGGTAATTGGCAATTTTGAATCAGCCAACAGAGATCTAGCAACCTCTATTAGTGTCCTATTTCTCCTTTCAGCAACACCATTTTGTTGAGGAGTCCTAGGAGCACTATATTGTCTCTCAATACCTTTTTCTTCACAAAAGGTGTTTAGATCATGATTTTTAAACTCAGTTCCATTATCTGATCTAATGACTTTTACTCTTTGATTAGTTTGGTTTTCAATTCTTAGAATAAAGGATTTGATAAGACCACTTGTTTCATCCTTAGTCCTTAGAAAATATACTCAAGTAAATCTGGAGTAATCATCAACAATAACCAAGCAGTAAGATTTCTTGCCTATACTCATAACATTTGTAGGACCAAACAGATCCATATGCAATAACTGGAGACAAGTAGAAACAGAATTTAACTCTTTGGTCTTATGAGAAGTTTTGTGTTGTTTGCCTTTAAGACAAGCAACACAATGATCATCACATGAAAATACTTTTGAAGGTAAACCTCTTACAAGGTTATTTTTAACAAGATTGTTCATAGTCTTGAAATTCATGTGACACATCCTTCTGTGCCAAAGGGAGGATTCATCTACAGAAGCTTTTGAAACAAGACAATTTAGAGATGAATCACTATCAACATTGTTCAAATCAAGACAGTAAACATTGTCCTTTCTTGGAGTTCTAAGTAGTATCATGCTTTCATCAACTACCTTGAACCCTGGAGCAAGAATCATACACTCAGTATTAGTAAATAATATACTATGTTGTTTGTCACAAACCTGTGATACACTTAACAGGTTGTACTTTAATTGATCAACATAGTAGACATCCTCAAATGTCATCTTACCTTTGGTGACATTACCTTTTCCACTTATCTTACCACCAGTAAGATTGTCTCCAAATGCAACATGTCCTCCATTAATATGCTTGAAATCCTGAAGGCATGACATGTTGCCAGTCATGTGCCTAGAGCAACCACTATCAACATGCCATATGCTCTTTCCCTTGAGCTGTTGGTTGCCCTGCACATTAAATAAATCAATTAGTATGATTGGGGACCCAAGCAAAAGTGGTCTTGGGTCTCCCTTTCTCATCAAAGTATTTACATTCCTTTTTAATGAGGTTTTTAAACTCAGAGCACTCTTTATTAGAGTACTTTGTCAATATGATTGGCTTAGCAGAACCAACACTAGAAGCAGTACTAACCTTAGAAGTACTAACAGAGTTAGCAGTACTAACAGGTTTAGCAGTACTAACCTTGTTAGCAGCATTAACATTGTTAGCAGTAGTATTACTTCTAGCAGCACTATCATTGTTAGCAACACTATTTGTGGTAGCAGTACTAACAGTTTTAGTGCTTTTAGGAATCCACATATTGATACTTTCTTTAACAGACTTTTTCTTCATGTGGCTTTTAGTTTTAACATTTTTCTTAGCCACATGGTTCTTTTCAATTTTCTTATAACCAAAGGGTTTTTGCATGGATCTTTGGAAATTCATCCTTTGTTTCATAGGATTGAAATAACAGAATTTTGCAAGATGATTCAATTTGCCACAGATAAAACAAGGTTTTGGTCTATTGATTTTACTCAGATCAACCCCTTGTTTTTGTGCCCACTGATTATTCCAGTTTCTTTGATTTCCCCTCTTTTTGTCCTGTTTTTGGGGCTCATTCTTCTTACATGCACACTGTTTGCAAGGACCTGGATTCACAACTGTGGTCTGTTTGTAATGGACCTTACCAGACTTTCCCTCTGTCTTTTCTATGTCCTTGGATTTGATCCAAGCCCTTCCACAATCCTCATTGGTGATAATGTTATTCTCTATAGAAATCTCACCACTCACCTTGTTCTCCTTACTCTTGCCAATCTCTTTCTCAGTCTTATCCTCAACAACTACCTCATCTAATGGATCTATTTCAGTGGCTCCCTCAGGCAAGTCCTTCCTATCTTTGGTGTCTAACAGGTCTGAAGTAGGAGGAATGTAATTGTTGTTATATGGTGGAGGTGTGGCATTATACCCAATTCCTCTTCTCAGCTTATCATGAATCTGATTTTGCAGTAAAGAGTCCATTGCTTTAGAAGCATTGGAAAACTTTTCTACATCAAGCTTAACCTTGGTTAGCTCCTCTTTCAGTTTTTCACTCTCCTCTTTAGATTTGGTCAGTTTAAGTTCTAAATCCTTTTTCTCCCACTGCCAGTAATTGGTGTCATATGAGTGTTGGAGTTCATTGGCTTGAAAACCTTTGATCTGATCTTCAAATCTCTCTACAATCCTTACGTAGTCTTTGATATCTTTTTCTAATCTCTTAAGGTCATCACTCATCTTCTGATTGTGATCCCTGTACCTTTTAACAGTGTCTATGCAAGTTTTAGAACAGAGATTAGAACTTACCTCAGATGGGAGATCAGATACTTTAGCCATAAGAGCTTGATTCTGAATAGTTTCTTCTGCTTGATCACTCCAATCAAACCCCATTCCTTGTTGAGAAACAAGGGCTTGAGCAGAGTTTCTGTTGTTATTGAAGCTTCCAGATTGAGCTTGTTGGTGGTTGTTGTTGTGAGACACTCCACTTCTGCATTCTCTAGCAAAATGTCCCTTAAGATGGCATTTGTAGCATTCCACCTTTGATTTATCAAACCCTGCTCCATCTTCTCTTCTTTGGGAGAAGTTGTTTCTCCCAGTCCTCTTTATAAACTTCTTAACCCTCATGGAGAGCATGGCCATCTGCCATTTAATATCCATCTCTTCCAGATCATCTGGATGAAGTTGTTCTAAGTCATCATTAATCAAAGAGGAATTTCCATGATTGGAAAGAAAAGCTTCAAACACAGAATCAATGCCTTTATCTTGATTTGTTCCATTAGCAGCATTAACTGATTCAGAGTTAGCAGTAGAATCAATTGATGCTGATAAGAGTGCAGCATTATGAATATATCCAGAAGGCTTCTTCTTTGCCTCCACCTCAGCTTCAAATACTCTAAGATCATTGTACAGATCATCAAGTTCTTTTTCTTCCAACTGATCATTCTGTCTGAATGACACAGTGTACATGGTCCATTCATCTCCAAGGGACCTTAGGAACTTTCTGTTCACATCATCTTGATCAATTTGTACTCCCATAGTAGCTAGTTCACCAATTAGTTTATTAAACCTGTCAAAAGTTTGAGTCATGGACTCATTCTTAGTTGAGATGAAGTTTTCATACTGTTGCTTTAAGATTGCCTTTTGATTTCTCTTGGTACTTTTGGTACCTGAGAATCTCTTCTCTAGAGAATTCCAGAGCATCTGTGCATCAGTACAATTGCAGAATTGGTGTTGATACTCATTTGGAATGGCCAAGAGCAGTGTGCTCAAGGCTTTCATCTCTATCTGCCTTGTCTTCCTGTCTGCATCTGTCTTTGGAGGGGTTCTTTTGCCATCTTCACCAATCTTTCCTGCATCAGATGGGCCATTCTCAATGATGTCCCACATAGAGTAATCTGTGAGGAGAATATATTGCTTGATTCTGATCTTCCACATGTCAAATTCATTGGATCTGAGCATTGGAACTTTTGAGACCAAAGTACTGCTTGATTCTGTAAGATTTTCCATGATGAATAACTGTTTCTGAGAGAGTTTGGCTCTGATACCACTTGTCAGGATCGAATTCTCAACAAGAATTAATTCTCAGAAACAATATCAAAGAAGTTTGCGGAATAACACTTTGATATTCAATGAAACAGTAAATCAATACAGAAAATATGAATAACAAACTGTAAACTTGTATTGAATGCTTTGAAGTAACAAGATTACACACTCAACCTCAATATTGATGAACAGCCTCACCAATACGAATTCTACTTCTCTAGAATTAGGATCTATGCCTTGAGGTTGATTTTCTCTCTAAAAGAATGAATTAAGTTCTGTATATCTAATTATTCTAAACTATACAATATATATATACTGAATACAAAAGATAAATACAATAAAATATCTTCAGTATATCTTCCATGTATATCTCTAAGATTCCATGTATATCCTTTCATACGAATCTTCATCATATAAGCAGTATTAATCTTCAGCAGCATTAACTTCCTTCTAGCAGCATTAACTACTAAGCAGTACTAACTACTAGCAGTACTAACTAGCTAAGCAGTACTAACTTTGTTCAAGCAGCACTAACTTTGACTAGCAGTATTAATTAACACTAGCAGTAGTAACACTCAGCAGTATTAACCTTTATGTCTTCTAGCAGTATTAACTCTGAACCAGCAGCATTAACCACACTTGAGTTTTTCTTCAGTTCCCAACAAAACTGTATATTGATGAGGTGGTGTTGAGACATGGGGTGCCACAATCGATTGTGTCCGATAGGGACAGTCGGTTCACATCAAACTTTTGGGCGAGTTTTCAGAAAGAGATGGGCACGAGGGTCAACCTAAGCACGGCTTACCATCTTCAAATGGATGGTCAAAGCGAGAGAACGATTTAGACGCTCGAGGACATGTTAAGTTCGTGTGTTATCAACTTTGGAGGGAGTTGGGACTCACACCTACCCTTGATGGAGTTCGCATACAATAACAATTACCATTCTAGTATTGGAATGACATCATTCGAGGCCTTGTATGGCCGGAAGTGTAGAAACCCAGTTTGTTGGCTTGAAGCGGGTGAGAAACAATTTGTCGAACCAGAAATCGTTCAAGAAACGGCGGACAAAGTGAAGGAAATCCGAGAAAGATTAAGAGCGGCTCAAGACCGACAAAAGAGTTACGCGGATAAGAAAAGGATACCTGTCGAGTTTCTAATAGGCGATCGCTATATGTTGAAAGTGTCTCCATGGAAAGGGATTATCCGATTTGGGAAACGTGGAAAGCTTAGTCCCCGTTTCCTTGGGTCGTTTGTCATCTTAGAGAAGGTCGAACTACAGGCTTACCGGTTGGACCTACCACCGGAAATGGATGGGATAAATCCTACCTTTCACGTGTGCTATCTTCGGAAATGCCTAGCTGAAGAAGAGAGTGTAATTCCCTTAACGAAAATTTAGGTCGATAACGGGAACCATTGCGTGGAGGAGCCGGAAGCAATAATGGAATCAAAAGTAAAGAAGTTGCGACATAAGGATGTGGTCATGGTTAAGGTTCAGTGGAGGCACCATCGCAGTGCCAATGTTACGTGGGAATCAGAAGAATACTTGAGAAAGCGTTATCCTTACTTGTTTCCTTAGAGTGGGATTTCGGGGACGAAATCCAAATCAAGGTAGGGAGGATTGTAACATCCGGAAAATTCCTTGTAAGTAATCTCGGATAAGACTGATCCCGATACCCTTACATTAATGCTAGGTATTCCTAATGATTAGTTAGAATAACCTCCCGAGAACCCCTACTTGATTTCTAAGCCACTTAATGCAAAAACTCGAAAACTACAGCAGTTCTGAGTGTGTCGGCGACAATGACCCGCGATTGTGACATGGGCATTGTCGCCTGTCACAGTCGCATGGGGTGTACCATAGGGTGCTAAGCCCCTGCGACAATGCCCCTAGGCAAAGTCGCTGACAATGTCGCCCGTGTGGTCTAGTGATCTGTTTTAAACCTGAACCTGATGCCTCTTTATGAAGAAATTGTTAAGGAAAACGGGAGAGGAGCTCCTGGGGGCCATTTTAGGGAATCCAAACACATTTCTCATTTACTCCAATCATCTTGGTTGGTAACCTTATTTATTGATCATCAAATCTCATCCAAGAGAATTTATTGAAGTATTTTGTCCAGATCCTCACTCTTCTCCATCAAGTCTTCCACTATACTATCAACATCTAGGGCTTGCTATTTTCTAGGTTTTAATCAAAACCTAGATTGTGATTTCCTAAACCTTCTCAAAACTAGATACACATTATAATATGCTATTTATTGTTGTCATTTCTTTATACATGGATTATATACATACTATACACCATGGGAACTATTAGTTACATGGGAGTCATTGACCTAATCTTGATTTAATGATCTATTTGGGTTCCATGGGATGGTAATGATTTTATTATGTACTCTTGGATAAAGAATCTTAGAACTTGCATTGTAATACTTGGTAACTCATTGTGTGGAAAATATGAGCATGTGGAAGTGAAGAAATTGGTTATAAGGCATATGTAGAGATTATGCCTGAAATGATTTTTGCAATAAATCTAAATGTTGTAGCCATGTTTGGTATCAAGATTATTGTATTTAAATGTTAGTGCTTGAGGCCTACAAATGACATTGTTGGACGAACCAAGTCGGTAGACACTAGGAGGATATAGTCTTGGGTGCCACCGTAATGGTATGTACCTAGTCCTCCGCCATTCGAGGTAATGCCATGGTTGTAGTCCTCGGATGTGTCGGGCCTTTCGGATGTCACTCATGATAGTTGGCATCATGGTGTATCGCATCTTTGGGTGGAACTTGATTGGTGCTATGGGTCTCCCCCATTGACTCCACATTTGGGAATTTCATATTAAATGCTATTCATGTATTTCAATTGTTGATCCATTATTACTTGTACAACTCACTAGGATTTTTGGCCTAACACTTGCTTGGTGTCAATGTGTATCTCAGGTGTTAGTGGAGCCGCACCTAAGAAGGTCTAGGCGGACTTTGGTGAGAGCTTGGGGAAGTGCTTATGGGCGCATTTTTTGTGAAGAATTTTATTTGGGTCTATAGACGACACCCTTTTTGTAATCTCATTTCTATTGTAGGAATTAGATTAGATGGTTGTCGTTTATTACCGTTAACTTACAAACAGTAATTAAACAGGTTATATATATTCCCCTTTTTGGGAGGCTCTTTCTATGGCAATTCTATATACCACATGTCCGATTTTCCGGAATTTTGTATCCCTATTTTTGGGGTGTTACAGATTCTACTGCCAAGGTTAGCCGACACAAGATAGAGAACTTGAATTTTAGTTGGAAACCGAGGGAACATGAAAAGTGTTGAATTCAGTAACCACTGGGTGTATGGGAATTAGATTTCGAGGACAAAATCGTTCTAAGGTTGGGAGGATTGTAACACCCATAATTTTGGTAAATAAATATCACCCGAACGTTTTTACAACTTGTATATGGTTGAATTTATGTTGGGAAACATTAATTTAAGTCCCTAAGAGTTTCAGGAGTGTTGGCATAGAAAAAGTCGAGTTTCGGGGCTTGGTATGGGTCTGGCTACAATGCACGGCGACTATGACAGTGTCATAGTCGCACTGGCAAAGTAGCAGCAAAGGGGGAGTGTTCTGGACCACTTGAGTCACTATTCCATGCGACAATGCCATGGCAAAGTCACATGGCAATGTAGTATAGCAGTACCATACAGCTTAAAGTCGGATTTTCAACCCCGTTCTTCATTTCTTCATAACTCTCTCATTTCTACTCAGTTTTTGGCGATTCAAAGTGCTATGGTTTCTTTTTTGAGAGCTTTACAAGGATATATTATTAGTTTTGGAAATATCTAAGAGTATTTGGTGGTGGAGTGGAAGCAAAGATCAAGAGCTCATCATCATCACCTCCATCTTCAAAAAATTGAGGGTATTTTAGGTTTTTACCAAAACCTAAGTGGTGAGTTCATCCTCCTAGTTTCTAAACTTTATTATGAGTTATAAATTCTCCATTGATGACTTCCTAGTGTTTATGTTTCTCAAATTTCGGTTTGGAGGATTTTGGGGAGTTAGGTCAAAACTAAGGTATTGGTCAAAATGGAGATTTTGATATAAGATGTTTGGGGAATGTAACACCCTGAATTCCGGAAATAGCAACTAATTTAAAATTTTCTAAATACACCAATAAAAGAATCATCTAAAACCACAATTTATTATCTAACCTCAACACACACATTTATTCTATACATACGGTTTATAATAAGGACGAGTGCTACTAAAACCCAATAAAAGTCGCTATCTCCAAATTGCGGAAGTCTTCACTAACTTACACTCGAGAGAACTAAGCACATCCCTTCTTGGGACAGCTAGGACCAAACCCCATCTGGAACCTGATGCTCATGCCGAAAAATAAAAAAGGTTAGGTTTAACGCCTAGTGAGCTCAAGAGTTTTAACATAGAAGAACATATATTTAAAAGAAAGGAATTTAGTCTAAAGCAAGATTTTTCGAAATAATATACTTTAAAATGGAAACGACACATTTCCCATAATATGCACTTTTAAAGTCGATGCCTCTACACGCTTATTCTTATAACACTATGCAACGCATAACTCACCCAAACGGGATCATAGTTTTGACACTCAGTTTGCGAAAATGTGAATAACACTTCATATCCCAAAACACCCAAAACACGGGCGGGACATAACACTCGACCCTTGAATAGAGGAAAGCAATTCAAAAAGAAGATCTAATTGATTCTTTACGCAAATTTGCTTCTGATTCTAAACTTCAAGTAGATTGTTTTGAAAAGAAGATATCTAATTTTGAAGTTAAAATTTCTAAGTATGAGTTTGAAAAAAGAGAATCTGGACTAACCATTCATAAACTACAGGTTGAAAACAAATTTTTGAATAAGAAGGTAAATGGTCTGGAAGTCAAACTTTATGCGAGAGGCCAAACAGATCAAACCATTTTTCTCAATGCACCTAATGAAGAGGCTGATGTTAAAGAAAAATGGGGTCTTGGTTTTCAAAATCCCCATTACTTAAAGAAAGCCATCAGAAAACAACCAGCATTATATAATTTTGATTTTCTTGCTTGTGCTGGTAAACAACCTCATTTAAAACCCAAATTTGTTACCAAATTACCAGAAGAAGTTGAGGCCAAAGAAACTGAAAATAGAAAGAATGTAAAGAAAATGCAACTACCATTTAACTATGCAAAGTTAAATGATAGTTATCTTTCAGAAACACCAAAAGTTCTTTCAAACAATTATTTTGCTAGTTATTCTGTTTCTGAGATGAAGGCAAAACCTGCGATTGCAAAGGTTTATGTTCCTCTACTCATTCTGGAAAGCAAAATAGTTGAGCTTGAAAATGTTTTATCTGATGAAAAACTTTTGGTTGACATTGAACAAAGTGTATTTTCTACTGTTTTAAAGAACACTGTTTTTCAAACTAAATCTACAAAGTGTTCTACAGTTTCAAACACATCTCAAACTTCCTCTGATAATTTTGATGACTTATTTGAGTCTGCAAATGACTTTCTTAATTCTGATGACGGGTGCATAGAAGAAATTGATATGTTTGACTTCAATGTTCCTCTTCTTGATCATTCTACTTGTCTTTTAAATGAAAAAAGTGTTACCAAGTGGTTTTAATATTGGTGAATCATCAGCTAAGGTTGGTGAATCAGTTTCTGTAACTGCTGATTACTATGCTCAAGGTAAGAAACATAAGAAACAGCGATTACAGAAACAGAAATACACTGGTACACAAAAGAAAACTCAATCTCATAATTCTGATTTTCCTAATAAATCTAAATCTTTTGTTTCAGATATGAGGAAGAAAAGGTCAAAAGCGAGAACCGAATGGCGACCAAAAAGGAAGGATGATGAGATAACTGAATCAGTTTCTGATAATTCTTGTACTAGATCTGATAGTAGTGATTCTGATGTAGTTGGTCAACATGCTTCTCATAAACAAAACCTTGTAACTTCTTACAAGCGTTATTCAATAAAGCAATTGATTCAATTATCTTCTATTACTACTAAATCTTATCATTATCGGAGAAATGATTTTGCTTATTCTCATAATTCTTCTGATTGGTTTGGATCTTATCATGTTTATTCTTCAAGATCAAATGTTTTGAAAAGTTTTCAAAGAAAAGGAGGATCCATATTTAAATGGATACCAAAATCATGTGCTAATTTGTTAGGACCCGTTTTTAAATGGGTACCTAAATCTATTGTTTCCTTATTTCTCTTGCAGACCCGACATATATGGTACTTGGACAGTGGATGTTCCAAGCATATGACTGGGCAAAAAGCTTTATTGTCTAATTATACAGAGAAATTCAGTGGAAATGTCAGATTTGGAAACGATCAGCTTTCACCAATCTTAGGATATGGTGACATCATTCAAGACAACATAACGATCAGTAAGGTGAGTTATGTCGAAGGCTTAGGGCACAATCTGTTTAGCATTGGTCAATTCTGCGATAAAGGGTTAGAGGTCAACTTCAAATCTAAGAGTTGCTCGGTTCGTACTGAAGACGGCACAGAACTCTTAGGTGGACATCGCAAGACAAACCTCTATACCATCAACCTATCCAAAGTTCAGATTGACAATCAAGTTTGCTTAATGACAAAAGCTTCAATGCAGCAAAGTTGGCTCTGGCACAGACGACTATCACATCTGAATTTTCGTTATATCAACAAGCTGGTTAGTGGAAAATTGGTAAAAGGACTTCCTGAGCTCAAATACGAGAAAGAACACTTATGTGCTGCATGTGAGAAGGGTAAGATGAAGAGAGTCGCACATAAACCGAAGCCTGAACCAAGCACCAGTTCTCCACTAGAGTTACTGCATATGGATTTGTGTGGTCCGATGAGAACACAAAGCTTGGGTGGAAAGAAATACGTGTTGGTTATTGTGGACGATTACTCAAGATACACGTGGGTTAAATTTCTTCGATCAAAAGATGAGACGCCCGAAGTTCTCATTACTTTCTTAAAGACGACCCACGTGAAAATGCAGCGACAAGTCAAGTTTCTTCGAACTGACAACAACATAGAGTTCAAAAACAAAACAGTTGAAGAATATCTCGAATCCGTTGGGATATCACATCAATACTCTGCTGCACGTACACCTGAACAGAATGGAGTAGTCGAAAGGATAAATCGGACGCTAGTCGAGGCCGCTCGTACTATGCTTAGCCAATTGGACTTACCTCTATTTCTGTGGGCAGAAGCTGTGTCGACTGCATGTCATACTCAGAATCGGTCCATGATACACCGCCGTTTTCAAAAGACTCCATATGATTTGATCAACAATAGAACACCAACAATCAAGTATTTTCACATATTTGGGTGTAAATGTTTTGTGCTTAACGACAGAGAGAGTCTGAATAAATTCAGTGCTAAGGCGGACGAAGGTATCTTCATTGGTTATTCTTCAACATCTGTAGCATACCGTGTTTATGTGAAGAAGTCAAAGACAATCATTGAGAGCGTAAATGTAACATTTGATGAAGATATGGCTTCTGAACAACTTAGTTCAGATGCCGTTATCACTGGAGTATTAGCTTCTGGGCAGATCAGTTCAGAACTTGCTTCTAGAGCAAATAATTCGAATAACGCTTCTACATCTATTTCACATTTATCTGATTTAGATTTGTTATTTGAATTCTTTTATGATGAGTTTCTAGGATCTAATATACCTAAATCTGCTGTGACTGACAGATCTGAAGACACAATTTGCAATCATCCAGTCACTTCAGATGTTGTAACTGAACTTGAATCCCCCGTTCAGTCAGAAACTCACATTCCAACATCTACTCCTACAGTTGAAGATACACAAGTAACTGATGAGTCAGAAGTAACTGTTTCAGTTGGGTGTGATATATTGTCTACTCAACAGCTAGAGTATGTTGTTCCAACTGATGCTTCTGCACCTGAAACTTCAACTGCAAACCCCCCTCCTATTATTCAAACTGAAGAGTCTGATAGTGGATTTATAGATGATGATCATGTTCAAACTTCATCTACTCCACTCCCTCATGAGCATCGCTGGACCAAAGAGTATCCTTTACATCAAGTAATTGGAGATCTTAACAAGCCTGTACAAACTAGGTCAGCGACTCTTAATCAATGTTTGTATGACTCATTCCTCAGCAAGATAGAGCCCACGCGAGTATCAGAGGCTTTAGCTGATTCGGATTGGGTATATGCTATGCAAGAAGAATTAAATCAGTTTGAAGACCTGAAGGTATGGAGATTAGTTCCAAAACCGGAAGGTAAATCCGTGATTGGCACTAAATGGGTATTCAAAAACAAGAAGGACGAAGATGGTATCGTCATAAGAAACAAAGCAAGACTTGTTGCCAAAGGTTACCGGCAAGAGGAAGGCATAGACTACGATGAGACGTATGCTCCAATAGCGCGTATAGAAGCAATCCGCATGTCTCTAGCCTACGCAGCTCATAAGAATTTCACAGTCTATCAGATGGATGTGAAAACAGCCTTTCTGAATGGCATTCTTAAGGAGGAAGTATACGTGTCTCAACCAGAAGGGTTCGTCAATCCAGATAAGCCAGATCATGTCTACATCTTGGACAAAGCCCTGTATGGTTTGAAACAAGCCCCTCGAGCATGGTATGATGTTCTATCTAAATTCTTGGTCAAGTCCGGTTTTTCCAAAGGTAAAATTGATACCACTTTGTTCATCAAAAAGGAAAAAGCCGATATCATCTTTATTCAAATATATGTTGATGATATAATATTTGGCTCTACTAATCCTAAATATTGTAAAAACTTTTCTAACCTCATGGTGTCACGTTTTCAAATGAGTATGATGGGAGAGATGAATTTCTTTCTTGGATTACAAGTTAAACAGTTTTCAACGGGGATTTTCATTAACCAATCTAAGTACATTTTGGATATTCTTCGGAAGTACAAAATGGAAAATTGTAAACCAATTGGAACCACGATGGCACCAGGTACTAAAATTAGCACTGATCCTTCAGGTAAAAATGTTGATGTTAGAACTTATAGAGGTATGATAGGATCATTAATGTATCTTACATCTAGTAGACCAGATATTATGTTCTCAACATGCTTATGTTCTAGATATCAGGCTGCTCCTGAAGAATCCCATTTGGCTGCTGTCAAACGGATTTTTAGGTATCTGAAGGGGACTGCAAATCTTGGTCTGTGGTATCCTAAGGATACTGGTTTTCAACTGACTGCTTATTCAGATGCAGATCATGCAGGTTGCATATTGGACAGAAAGAGTACTTCAGGTCACATTCAATTTCTTGGAGACAAGCTTGTTAGCTGGGCATCAAAGAAACAATTATGCGTTTCCACATTGACTGCTGAAGCAGAGTATGTAGCTGCTGGCAGTTGCTGCTCTCAAGTCTTGTGGATGCAAACACAGCTACGAGACTATGGGTTCAAGTTTGATAAAATTCCAATCTATTGTGACTCGAAGAGTGCGATCGCAATATCTGCTAATCCTGTCCAACATTCGAAAACCAAACACATTGATGTCAGGTATCATTTTATAAAAGATAATGTAGAAAAAGGAACAATTGAACTTTATTTTGTAAAAACAGATTATCAGCTTGCAGATTTATTTACCAAATCATTAGATGAAAAGAGATTTAATTTTCTTGTCTCTAAGCTTGGTATGTTAAATCTTAAGACATAATCAGTTGTTACCTAATAAAGTTATGTATTGTTATTTTTCATCATTTTCTTTATCATTATGTTTGAAGGATATCTGCACTTTAATTGTTTGCTTATGATCTCAGGGGGGGGTAAGAAAAGATTTTAGATGATCTACATTCATTTGAGGGGGATCATATCTAATTTCTGCATTTTGCTTAACTGATAAAATTTTGTAATGCATGATTTTAGGGGGAGCTTTTATGTCATACCAAAAGGAGTAAGACTATGATTTCTATGTTTTATTGCTTTATGTCTTTTACATTTAAATAAATTTGTGAATAAAGTTGCTTTGACTAGACTTTGAGATTTTTGCAGGATGAGAGAGGATGACACGATCATATCTTTATGACTTCAGCTGACTTCATGAGATCTAAGATTGCACGAAAAGGTAAATTTCTTATCTTAATCTCAAATATATATGAAAGAAGGACAATTTTCAGATATAGAAAACATGTTCTGAAATGTTCAAACCACTTCCCGATTCCTAAACAGATTTTATAATTTGGAAATGTGATTTTAAATGTTTTTCATTTTTATTTTTGTGCTTAATTGATAAATAAACCGTGTGTTTCCAAAGATAAATACTTGTGTATTGTCTTTTCTATATACTTTCAAGTATTCACACACATCGGTTTAATTTTTGATCAAATTGTTCTTACCATGTCTCTAAATTGAAACAATTTTTCGATGGTAAGACACCCCGTTTGTACTTTAATGAATTTTGAGCGATATTTCATTTCGAAACGTCATTTCAAGAATGTCTATATTTTTGTTTCGTATAGACAATATCCATTATTCTTGACCTTAAGATTTGATTGCTATATCAGTCATTTCTGATCATTTTCATACAATGTCAGGTTTTCAAACAAGCCTTTTGCATTCATGTTCAATCATTCAATATACTTGTTTGAAAATACTTCAATGTTTAAAAATGCTCATATTTCCATGATTATATTTCTGAGTATATTCATATCTGACATTTGTATTTTGAGCTTTAACTGATACAGTTAAACCATCTTGAGCAACACATGCTTATTAGGATATTATGGGTTCTTTGTGCTAGGAATTAACTGAATTTCTATGAAATCACGTTAACCAGTGATTTTTACCCTAGAAGTTAATCCATAGAGATTGAGTGTGAGGAGTCTAAAAGAAATGAGTGTGGGTGTGATGAGGTAAAATGGAAAGGAGAGTTTGGTTAGTAGTGAGCTTAATGATTAAAAGAAAGAGGGTGTGAGAACAGAGTAAAAGAATATTAAACTCTGCACCAACTACTTTCTGAGTTGGGCAGCCACATTACTAGCATTTCACAACTCTTTGGTGAACGTTATTGAAACAGACAACTAGCCCATGCCAACTCTTGATTAAACCCCACCAGCTACTCATTTTCTTCTCAAAAATAAAATGTTTCACATTTTCAAGGGGACGCAACATATAATCTATCTGGTTTTCATTTGGAAAATCTGGATATTGAAAAAGAAGAAAGTCTGCCCCACCTTCTAACTTCAATCATGCACATTGAGTCTGTGTTTATCTACTGTTGTCTCAGTGGTTTAGACTATGTTGAGCCTTAAAAAACAATTATTCGTGCTTAATTCTTTCTACACGTGCACGAAGACACAAAGAATTTGTTTCTTTGTCATAACATTCATAGAAATTGCCTTTGTGGTATTTCGATGATTGGATGAAATCCCTGGGGGAGTGAACATCAAAAAGCTCCTTTATATTGTGTATTCGTTACACACAGTGACTTCGTGTTACTGACAGGCATTTTAACTGATTCATTTGTTGATTAAGGAGTTACATGTTCTTATTTTGTCTGGATTTGCAAAGATCTAGATGAATACTTGGTTATGGATCACAGAATCAAAGGCTCAGTTTGACAGATCAGAATGGTCAAAGACATTTCTTGGAAGAAAAGTTTTGATGATATAGATGCTCAAATCATCAAAAAGGGGGAGATGGTATCAAGAAATGATAAAGTTTTTTTTTAGAGATGATTTTCAGAAATGTCCAAGTCAGAAAAGTTCAAAGTAAAGATTTGAAGATTTGAAGAAGATCAAAGAATTTCTGAAGATTTGAGGAAATTTTCTTTGAAGATTATTTGCTAAAGCAATCCGAGCTGATTCTGAAGATAATTTCTTTCCAAAGTCTGAAAGTATTTTGTGAAAGTTTTGGGGAGATTGTTAATCGTTTGAAGACAGTTTTGGAAAGAATGCTGTTAAAGAAAAAGGGGAGATTGTACTGACAGAGCTTAAAGTGAAGACTGAATTGCTAGATCTTTCAATAGTGATCTTGAATCCAAAGGGGGAGATTGTTAGGGCATGAAATAGTTGGATACAAGATCAAGAAGTCAAAAGTCAAAGTTCAAGAAGTCAAAGCTGAGAAAGTCAACTCTCATCAAAGTCAAAGTCTTTTGTTAATAAAGTCAAAGTAAATGTAATTGTTTTTGTTTGTTTTCTTTGTAATTGTCAAGGGTATAAATAGTCTTTGGTGGTCTTTGTAATAAGTATGTACACAAAACATAATTAGAGCATATTATTAGAATACTTTTTAAGAAAGAATTTTTGTAGAGAGAGAGTTCTAGAGAGAGAAAGTGTAAACGTTGAATTTGAAAGAAATCAAACAGGTAATTGATTTGTTAAATCTTGTTTGTTTGATTATCTTGTTTTTAGAAACTAGAATCTGGAACACACACCCATGAATCCTCAGATTCCTACTGATCCACTCCTAATATCTATAAAGACATTCTTCCAAGGCGCACCAAAACGTCCTTCATGCAACCGGTTACCACAGATTCGGCTGTCACTCAACTCCGACCCAACACCAATCTCACAACATTCCTAAGGTAACATCCTTATCACTACAGGAATGCTTGGGCACACCGATACTCAATCCTTAATACCCAAACTCCTTTCAAAATCCATCACCGAAAGGTCACTATTTTCCATAATCCAACCGGGTTGCATACATCCATTCCAAGATCCATTGACCTCAAGAAAACAAGTCGACGCCTAGGACTAAACGGTGACCTCGAAACGTGGACATCTCGCCCAAATTTCTATTCCAGACAGATTGTCGTACTAAGTTTGACACTTAACCGAGTGCTAAATTTCAAATCTTATATTTCTAACAGACCGACCACCAAAATATCCTTTAATCGCGGAACCCACTGAGACGATACACCATCAACATAAACCATGGTGTCACACCGACGAGCAATCCCCCAAAACGAACCCAATCTAATCGCAGGTAATCACTTAAGACCTTATCCCGCATGATTACCGAGGTATAAGATTGCTTCCGTAATTAACTGGGAAGACTTAAATCTACTATTTCCACTAATACAAACGCGAGCAGATTCACAACCGAAACCTCAAACATTCAAGACTGACCGCAAGTCGGATCATCCGACGCTTCAAATCCCAAGGACTCCCTTGGTCCCTAAACTCAACTCCTTTCATGACGGGGTTAAACCTATAGGCCTAATGAGTTCAAGGTTTTTCAAATAATAAGCCAATTTAAACTTTTATAAAACTTTCAAATACATAAGTTTTATAACGATTAACCGTACAGTGACAACACACTATCGCCCATCCGATAGGTTTCAAAACTGGTTACGAACACAACGCATATAAAACCATTTCCAAAACTCGTTTGATCAGTAATTACGTTAATAAAAACGGTAACAAGAGATGCGCAACAAAATTTTCAAACGGACTACCATGGTCCTAGTAATGCATCAATTTATACTATGCATATGAAAGATAACTTTCCGCACTATAACATGTGAAATAAAAGTTTGTACAATTCCCAAAAGAGACATTCACAAATTAATTTTAAAGTTCTGACTTCCCAACCCAAAAGTCGTTGCAACATAAAATTATTAACCACTCCATATGCAACAGTTTATTCCCCATAGTTCGATGAAATGATAAGAATGCAAATAATTCTCAAATCGAGTTTAAAACTTTAAGCCGCCTCGATAAGACACATTTGACCAAGATGGTAACTACAACGATATGCAATTCGAAAATTCATTTCATGTATTGTGGATGCAAGACTCACATTTGACCAATCATGCGACATTTCAATTTTTCAAGGTGCCTCTTACGGTTGCAAAAGTGTCGATGCAAGACTCGCATGAAACAAAGTATTGAGCACAACTCGTAAATTAACGCACACAATGATGCATATGCACATGTTCTCAAAATTATTTTACGCAACGCAAAATGACGTAAGACGAGGCACCCTAAACCCAATTGAATTTTCGCAAAACTCAATAATGCTAAAATCATGCAGTGACAAATTTTCATTTCTCAACAAGAATGTAAGACGGCAATATGGCTAAAACACTAAGCCTTTAAGAGTTTCTTCTTTTAATGCAATGAAAGGTAAAATGACACATTTAACAAAATTCACATGGGACACGACGCCAACCAACTCGTAAGCTTAAAAGAAGCAAAATTAAAACTCACGCATGGAAAGACATCGTATAAAACAATACTCCATGAAATTCCAACAAAACTCACACAAACTAAAATTCTCAAGAAATTCCGACTCAACGCGTGGGAATAACTTTTCCTTTAAAACCATTGACATATGTGGAGGAGATCCAATGCCTAGGTTAAAATCTCATAGCTACTTGCCCAATACTCAAATGACATTAAAACATGGATGTTACAATATCCACAAATAGCGTTAAACAAGAGACGTGAATAAAGAGATTTTTGATAACAATTTGCAATTAAGTGCAACAAAACGTTTTCATGAAGGCTTAAGCTCACAATTTAAAATCCGGTGAATGCTACATGCTTTACCAAAACCTTATAATGCAAAACACCAACACTTTATGTTTTACGAACACAAGAACAATTTATGCAAATTTTATTTCAGAAATAAATTTGGTGCATGAATTTGATCGGCACTTGGCATCAAAGGACTACACTTCCTAATGACCCGACACACTATTGTCATCTGGAAGCATCAAACATCTTAGAGCCACAAACCCACTAATTTGGTTAACTTACAATTTCTCCTCGAAATAGAATCGGTCTAACAAACTTATAGCTCTAATCCAACCAATAATTCTGACCCAAGATGATCAACTTAATGCATTCATCGCACTTAACTATCACTTCTATGCAACATTGCTATAGACATCAACCTTTCCTTAAATTACTCGCTTAGAAACTTTCTCACTACCCCAACGGTCATCATACCAAGGTAGTTCAAGTATGCACATGTAATACATAGGTTCACCATAACACTAGCCAGGTGCCATTATGAACGTACCATACATGATCATCCTTGCGACCCTTGACAAATTTCCCGTTTCTAGCGACTCGATCAACTCCAAAATATCTTATCTTAAGGTGCCTAATGTGCAACTTCATCTTCAATCACTTATAAGAACGCTAGTTTGAGTCTAGGCATCCAACAATCAATACCTAAATCTCTCAAACTTAAGCTCTGATACCAACTTGTAACACCCTGAATTCCGAAAATAGCAACTAATTTAAAATTTTCTAAATACACCAATAAAAGAATCATCTACAACCACAATTTGTTATCTAACCTCAACACACACATTTATTCTATACATACGGTTTATAATAAGGACGGGTGCTACTAAAACCCAATAAAAGTTGTTATCTCCAAACTGCGGAAGTCTTCACTAACTTACACTCGAGAGAACTAAGCACATCTCTTCTTGGGACAGCTAGGACTAAACCCCATCTGGAACCTGATGCACATGCCGACAAATAAAAAAGGTTAGGCTTAACGCCTAGTAAGCTCAAGAGTTTTAACATAGAAAAACATATATTTAAAAGAAAGGAATTTAGTCTAAAGCAAGATTTTTCGAAATAATATACTTTAAAATGGAAACGACACATTTCCCATAATATGCACTTTTAAAGTCGATGCCTCTAAACGCTCATTCTTATAACACTATGCAACGCATAACTCACCCAAACGGGATCATAGTTTTGACACTCAGTTTGCGAAAATGTGAATAACACTTCATATCCCAAAACACCCAAAACACGGGCGGGACATAATTGTTGGGAACTGAAGAATTGCACAAGTACAGCACAAGTAAAGTTAATGTTGCTAGAAGAAAACAATTACTACTTCTAGTTAGTACTTTTGTGGTTAATGCTGCTAGTTGAAGATTAATGTTGCTCAACAAGTTTAGTACTGCTAGTTCAAAGTTAGTACTGCTTGAAGAGATTAATACTGCTGAGCATGGTTAGTACAGTTAGAGTTAATACTGATCAGAGTATTAATGCTGCTAAAGAATAATGTTGCTTATGTGATAAAGAATTCGCATGGAAGGATGACAGCTGGATGGACTGAAGATATTCATGGAAGTTGAAGATAAAGATGGAAGTTTATTTTGAAGATCTTTTTATGTTTAGTAATTATCTTTTATTCTTCAATATATGTATAGATTTGTTTAGAATAGCAAAGTAACTTTTGGTGATAAGATTAATTCTGAGTTTTTGTTAGAGAGAAAATCAACCTCAAGGCATAGTTCCTAATTCTAGAGAAGTAGAATTCGTCTTGAAAGAGTCTGTTCTTCAAGATTGAGGTTGTGTGTGTAATCTTGTGACTTAAAGCATTCAATACAAGTTTACAAGTTGTTCATCAGATTTACTGTTTGTTTACTGTTTCATTAAATATCAAAGTGTTATTCCGCAAACTCCTTTGATATTAGTTTCTGAGAATTTATTCTTGTTGAGAATTCGATCCTGACAATAATACTCGACCCTTGAATAGAGGAAAGCAATTCAAAAAGATATGGTACGTCATTGAAAACCTGTACTCGAATTAATACTCACACGACCATAAAATAGAATGAAATCCAATTATTAAAGTATGGACAATTAAATATCCAAAATGCAACGGGACGACAACGGGGGATACCCGTATCCGTTGAGAGCGGAGGAACACAAAAGTATGCCACTCAACAACGTTGATCGCATGACACTTCACGACCCGCAGCCCAAGTGCCCCTACGACCTCTTGACAAGTTCACCATGAGAGGCCATTGACCTTGGTGGCCGTTACAAAGAGATCTACCCCAAAAGGCCCCAGGGACTACAACAAAGGAAATTCCCCAATAATGAAATGACGGGGGGTCACAGTACTCACCGCCCAGGCAGCACTATCCAGACTCAACCCTCCTAGTCCCTCCTTGTCAAGTTTTGGCCATAAAACATGAGTCCCGGAGTCCAACCCCGTACCACCCAATTGACCATAAAATAAGACCGACTTACGTGCCTATGGATCCAATGCAACACAGTCTAAAAATACATGACTACTCATGAATGGCTACAACACTCGAGCCTGTACTTATAATGAATTTACAATAAAATGTATTGAGATGTAAACCATATTTTTGGACTCTAAATCGAGCCATTAAAACCGGACAAGTGTCCTCAATACTCATTTACGCCAGTACCGAGCTAAAATGCTCAAAAGCCTTTTGACCAACAATTAACGTCCTCCAAATAATGAAATGCCTTTAAACAACGTTTATGAAGACACATACCCCAAAGATGTGGTTAACCCAAAACTCAACACGTATTGGGACCAAAGATTTTCCAACGGTTTTATGAATGCAAATATACCCAAAATGCATATAACGTGAAATAGACTTTGTTGGTACAAAAATCATCAAAGATGCATAACCCATGAAACGGACTCTATTTGTGCAAAATTGCTAGGAACCCAAATATGAGCATTTTATGAGGTTAACACAACCAAAGTTTACCAAATATGAAAACTTATCAAAATACTCACACTTTGACAAATACCAAGGAAAAACACCTTTTTACTTCAAAATACATATTTTGGCATGTACACCGTTTTAACAAATCAACTTGAACTCACCTTGCTAGATTTAGGCTAAATCTAGATTTCACCCCACTTTGAGCTTCCTTGAAGAAACTTGAATCTTCAAGAAAAACTTCCAAAAACCTAGATCCATAAGTTTTCAACTATCAAAATATATAAACAATCACTTAGAATCATTCCCCAAACATAAATACCAAAATCCCCAAAAGAGATCAAAACCCTAATTTCTCCAAAACCAAAAAATCCGAGATTTGAGATATCGAACCTTAAGAAACCACCAATGGAGCGTTTATAACCTTAATACAAGAAAACTTACCCTTGAAGACAAAGAGACTTCCGAGAACATCCAATCCAACACTTCAACCCGAGATCCCAACCGAATGAACTTGATGAGGAGGATGAAGATGGAGGTTTTGTGGTTCAATGTCCCAACTAGTTAGATGATGAAGAATCATGTGGTTCAAGGGGGAAAAACCATCAAAATAGGTTAGGGTTCGGTTTTAGGGTTTGGGAGAGAAAAGGGAAGAAGATAGAAATGAGAAATGAGAAGAAATGGTGAGAATTCGGACATTTTAATGCCCTGACCCCCGCTCGCGATAGTTCCCCGCGACCTTGACATGGTCACTGTCGCAGGGGCACAATCGCCCCACTTGTACCGCAAGGGGTAGAGTTCCCGCGACTATGCCACGCGATTGTGCCCTTTGGTACAGTCGTCGGGCACTGTCGTCCCACTCCCCCCGAACTCCGAAAATACGACTTTTTCAACGCCAATACTCCCGATACTCCGAGGGACTTTAAACAATGCATTCCCCAATAAAACCCCACTGTTTACAAGTCACAGAAATGTCCGGGTGACATTTACTTACCGAAATTTACGGGTGTTACAGGGAACGATTCTAAATGGTTGGATATGAATATTTATGGTTGGAAACTTATGGATCTAGGTTTTGAAAGATTTGGCTTGAGGATTCAAATTTCTTCAAATGAGCTCAAGTTGGGAAAAATCTAAATCTAGCCTAAATCTAGCAAGGTAAGTTCAAGTTGATTTGTGAAAACGTTGTACATGCCGAAAATGTTCATTTTAAGGTATTTATGTGTTTTACACGAATTTATCAATTGTTGAATCATTTGTTGGGTATTGAGTATTTAAAGTGCCTAACCTTATAATCCTTGTAAAACAACTACATTTGGGATTTATGGGATATTTGATAAATAAATCATGTTGATATGTTTCCTTGATGATTTAAAATATAGATGGAGGTCATTTGATGTAAATATCCTTTTAGTGTATTTGATCTTATAAACCGTTTGGAAAATGTATATTATTGTGCTATGAGGCATTTTGGAAATATAAGGGTATGAGTTCATTTGGAAAATGGTTTGTCTCAACCAACGATGACTTTTGGGTTAATCATACTTTTGGTCGTTATGTTTGCATAACCGTTGGTTAAATGTGTTTTATTGTACGATAAATTAATGCTTGAGCTTTTGGCTCGTTTTGACTAAGATGAGTCTTGGGGACATTTGTCCGATTTTAATAGCCCGTTGTGGAGTTTTGAGTATGATTGTGTTTATTGCGTATCATTTGAGAATAAATCCATAGGCATTCAATCGGAGTCATGTAATGTTATAAACTGTAATGCCATAGATCCATAGGCATAGAAGTCGGTTTATTGTGTAAATGTGGGATAAGATCGCCAATTTGTAATTTGGAAATAGACATTGGTTATATGATGTAATTTCTAAATGAAGAAGCTTGTCTTGGATGGTGAGATCCTAAGGTAAATATGTGGATAAGGTTGAACTTGGTGATCATTTGAGTAAAAGACTTGGATAGAGTTGATCTCATTATTGTATTGGACTAAATACCTGGATAGAGTTGATGTCCACAATGACTAAAGACCTGGATAGGGTTGATGTCTACCAAGACTAGAGACATGGATAGGATTGATGTCAATGGTTGTCCATCCTTGAAACATGCTTATAACATAGATATGTGGCATACTTGGTAGTGCTTAGAATACACCTACAGACGTGTGCTAATTAAACCTCAAAGCAAGTATACAATGAGATCTAATATCTTCTTTCAAGTAATAAAACGGTAAAGTACCGGATATCGTCCCACAAAGATTGGAGTAAAAGTTGATTAAAAAGTAAGAGAAAGAAAAGATTTCAGATGGCGATTTTGAAGACTTTGATTTGGTTTGGTTTCTTACTTGATTATAACAGATAATAAAGAAAGCAAGCAAAGGTGTAAGACTTATAGGTGAGACTTAAACATAAATTCCAACAGACTTATGCTACGGGCATGCTGTAGCATGAGATGGCCATAACTAGTTCCACCATCTATTTTTAGGGTATTCCTCTCGGACTTCAATATTCACACTACTGTTTAGGTTCAACTCACATCTCTGTGTAGTATCCAACTATTTATAGTGTAGAATAAATTCCTCAAAATATATGGATGAACAAATCTCTTTGCATCAAAAACCGCTCTCTCAAGCCGATTCCCATATCATTCAAGTTGACGTGTTCAAAGTGGCTTATCTCTAAGTCCACTACACTTTAACACTTTTGATTAGTGATCAACTTGTCGAGAATAAATCAGTTTGGAAAATATGATAACTCTCATTATCAGTAACTCTCTCAAGTCTACTTCTTATATCATTCAAACTGACGTGTGCTTTTGATGGCTTATCTCTAAGTCCACCGCACTTTAACACTTTAGCAAGTGATCAATTTGTCAAGAAGTGTCATTGAATTTTATAAAACTTGAAATGAAATGATGGAACATTGTTATTGCGAAACAATGTCCACCTTTCTTTGGTTTAAAATCTCACATTTCTGTCTCACACCCAAGCTAATAAATTTAGCTACTCATAATTAAAGACAAAAAGCGATAAATGATGAAAAGTAAATGCATAAATGTAAATGACATAAATTAAATGACGGAATATAAATGACGGAATGTAAATTGCGTAATGTAAATAAAGCATAATAAAGAAAGTAAAAATTACAAGAATTAAAGGAAGATAAGAAAGTGACTTCGAAAGATTAAGTAATATTGCAAGACTCCAAGAGTGATTCAAACTCTTTGGAAATCCAATTCTACCAACCAACTCCTTCTATTTATACTAACATAGAAAGGAGGGTAAAATGGTCAAAAGAAACAAAGCTTGGTGCTTAAGCTAATGAAAGTACAAATAAAATACACTAAAGTTAATAACCAAAGGATAATAAGGACTAGAGTTTATCCAAAATACATCAACCATAAATCAAGTCTAGAAGGATACAACAATCCCAAAAAGTCTCTCCACAATAAGCTCCTTCTAGCTTGTCCATTAAGCTCTAATCTCGGTTGCTGCAGGAATGCTACAGACTACTGCACTTATAAATCTGCCCAAAAATACACCAATTAGTTATCTAATGCAATAAAACAAGTCATTCACATCTTTAGCTCCAAGAAATAAGAAAGGAAAAATAAGTAACTAAAATGACTCAAAGGTTGGGATTAGAAGGTAAAATGCTATACTAAAAAGAAGATAAAAGAGCATAATGGCACTAAATAATTAGTGCCATCACAACCCCAAACTTAGAACTATTGCTTGTTCCCAAGAAATTAAGACACAAAAAAATGACTCAGGTTGGTAAGATTTGCAAGATGACTGCATTAAGTGCATACATGTAGGCGATCAATCCAAAAATGAATGGTATAGCCCTACATAAATCCAAAGTGTCCATGATTTCTATCTACCATAAGTTTGGACCATATGCTAGCAAGATTTTCTTTTTGTTATGGTACCCACATCTTACAATTAAGATCAAAAGGACTTTTAGAGAACTGGATCACTCATTTATGGCTTTTTCTTTTTCTCACTTTGCCTCTTATTTTCACCCTTTGCATTATTTCAAAAAATTTCACATTTGGCACTTTTGTGCTCTTTTGAATGGAATGCACTTAGCCCCTATGGGACTTTTTTAGTGCCTAAGTCCAAACATGGCATATCTGAAGAGTTATGCTCTTTTTCTGTTTTTAAGCTTTTGTCATGGTGGACTTTCCCAACCCCAAACTTGAAGATTTACAATGACCTCATTGTATTTGTGTGAAAGTATATGGAGTGTGTGCAAGTGGCTAATATTGAGTATCAAAAGATGGCCTAAATCATTTCTCATGTGAGATGTGGACCAAATTGTGTCCCAAGCAAAACAATCCTAGTTCTTGCAAGAACTACAAAGTGAGATATAGACCATGACTGTATGCATTTATTATGGATATAGATGCATGCTTAAACTGATCACCAATGCTCATCTTACAAGAAAAAAAATCCTAAAAACAGCAAAGACAGTTCCTAGACTCAAAAATTAAAAATGAACAATGAAAATGGAGCTAAAGGGTCATGAATAGAACCTGTCCTACTCCATTGGAGTAGGATGTGGATCCTGTGGTGGTGCAGCAGCAGAGGTGCCCTCCATTCCCTCCTTGTAAGCCTTCAGCAGCTCCCTCATCTCTTGATTCTCAGTACACAGCCTGATGTTTTCCTGTTTAAGTGGCTTCACTTTCTTTCCCAGTTTCTTGATCTTTCTCTCATACTTATCCAAAGCAACCTTGACTTTCTTCATATTTGTTTTAACTTTCTTTTGCCTTTTGTCCACCAACTCAGTTTTTATCATCTCTACTCTATTCAGGAACTCCCTTTTTTGATCAATCAGTCCATCCACGTGGCTTATGTTTTGTGCAAGTAGGTCTTGCATCATGGTCATCACACCTTGGTCAGCGGTGGTTCCTCCTAAGGCTTTTATGTGCAACATCAACTTGTCTACCAATTTCTTTCTTGATGAAAATCTAGGGTAGATGATATGATGACAGGAAATTTGCCTTCTTGTTTTAGAAAAACATATTTCAAATGAGAGGGGAGTTGTTTCAACTTCATGTCATGTGGTGAAACAATGGATGGGGTGAAAGGTTTTTGCTCACTGTTTACCAACAACTCAGAAGTTTCAGCATTCAATGGGACAATCTCTTCTTCTCTTAAGGCAAGCTCATCAACATCATTTTCATCTTATATGGATATTTCCTCATCATCCTCATCCTCCAACTTAAAGGCTTTTCTAACTCCTTCCTCATAACATAATGATTCAATCACACTTAAGTTTGAACAATCCTCTACATCATCAGGATATTTCAAAGAATTGAAAACATTAAAAGTGACTTTTTGGTCTTGGAGTCTCATAGTTAGTTCTCCTTTTTAGAAATCTATTAAAGTTCTTTCGGTGGCTAGGAATGGTCTTCCTAAAAGAAAAGGAATATCCTTATCAGCCTCAAAATCTAAAATAATAAAATATGCCGGAAAAATGAACTTATCAACCTGAACTAAGACATCCTCAATTTTTTCTTTTGGGTATGCAATGGTCTTGTCGGCCAACTGGAGTGTAACATTGATGGGTCTAGCCTCTCCTATTCCTAAGTTGTTGAAGACGAATAAAGGCATGAGATTGATGCTAGCTCCCAAATCACACAAGGATTTTCCAACCTCCTTCCCACCTATTGAGCAAGGAATAGTAAAACTCCCTGGATCTTTAAGCTTAGGAGGAATTTTATTGGTCAGGAGAGCACTACATCCCTTAGTAAGAGCAACAGTTTCATACTTAGTCAACTTCTTCTTCTTACTTAAAATGTCTTTAAGGAACTTGGCATAACTGGGCATTTGCTCAATTGCTTCAATAAGGGGTATGTTGATATGTAATTCTTTAAACACGTCCAAACATTTCTTAAAGTGCAATTATTCCTTCTGATTCCTTAACCTTTGGGGAAAAGGCACATAAGGAGGAATTGGTTTTATTATAACTTTGTTTGAATGTGTTGAGAATGATGGGTCCTTTATGCCTTTGGTCTCACTCTCTTGTGGTATGGTTGGAATCACCACATTACTCTTTAGGTTGTCAACACTACTTTCCACTGACTTTTTCTTAATGACATCTTCTGGAAACAATAAAGGGTAGTCAGATCTTGGAGGGACATGATGGGTTACCTCAGACACTTGGATTCCTAGTGGCTTGGGTGGTATTTCAACAATAGGGGCCAATGCCATAACATCAAATTTTGACAAAATAGTTTTTTCAAATTCGGCTTTGGTTATAGGTTCATATTCTTTTTGCACAACCCCTGTCAGTTTCTTACCACTCCTAACGGTCACTGCTTTCACATGCTCCTTTCCTAAAGCTCTTGGGACTTCCGTGTTACTGGGCAAAGTTCCCATGGACCTATTGGTCTGGTTGAGTGCGAGTTGATTAATTTGGGTTTCCAAATTCCTGAGTATTGCACTGTGTTGATTAAACATAGATTGATTTTGTTGCTGTTGAACTTGATTTTGAGATTGTTGTTGGGTTAAGAAAGCTTGTGTTTGGGTCATAAACCCTTTCATCATTGCTTCTAAAGAAGACGATGAATCAGCTTGTGAAGGTGGGTTGTTTTGAAAAGATGGTTGAGTAGTTTGAACACTTTGGTGCTGATTCTGAGAGCTACTTGTTTGATGTTGTGGTTGATAATTTGAAGTTCCTTGTTGTTTTTGCACGGATGTATTTAAACATGGACTGTTCCAAGAAAAGTTCGGGTGTTGTTTCCAACTGGTATTGTAAGTTTTGTTGTAGGGACTAGATCTGTTATGAACATAGTTTATAGATTCAAAATTATGAGGACAATGTTCATAAGAGTGTTCCCCACCACAACAAACACATTGCACCGAGAGTACTATTGGAATAGTTGTAGCGGCATCTGGTTGTGCTCCTTGGCCCGAAGTTATGTTTTTAAGCATAGTGGCCATATAAGTGAGCTGAGCTGTTAAAGCAGTATATGCGTCTACATCATGAATTCCAGTAGTCCTCTTTTGCGTATGGGTACATGGATCAGCCCAATGTCCATGGTTTGCTGAAATCTTTTCAAGAATCTTATACCCATCATTATAGGTAATAGCTGTAAAGGCCCCTCCTGATGTCGCATTGAGCATTTGTTTAGCCATGGGGTTTAACCTATTATAAAACGTCTCGAGTTGAATATAGTATGGAATGCCATGGTGAGGGCATTTCCTTAACAACTCTTTAAACTTTTCCCATGCATCGGGAATTGCTTCATCGTCCAATTGTTTAAACATGCAAATTTCGTTTCTGGACTTAGCATTTCGGGTAGGTGGAAAATACTTTCGTAAAAACTTTTCAACCATATTGCTCCATGATGGTACGAAACCTGGTGCCAATGAATTAAACCATGATTTTGCCCGATCCCTTAGTTAGAATGGAAATGAAGTGAGTCTTAGAGCATCGTTAGACACCCCAGGGATCAGGAAAGCATCGGTGATCTCCATAAAAGATTTTAAATGGGAATGAGGATCCTCCGATGCCATTCCGACAAATTGTCCATTTGTTTGATACATATGGAACATTATGGGTTTAAGTTCAAAATGAAGGTCTGTCATATGAGGTCTAACTATCCCTGAATTTAATTGCTCAAAATCAGGGATAACATAGTTCATAATCTTTCCCTCTGTGGAATTTTCAAGATTAATTATGTTCGGAACTTCATTTCTTGGTTCATTGGTACCTTGAGATTCTACATCATCATCAACATGGTTATGATTATGATTGTTCCCTTGATTTGGTGGATTTTGTTGAAAAGGGTGCTCAGGTGGATTTCCAAAAATTGGAGGTGCATCATGAAATAATGGTGGTTGTCTTGGATTTTCTAAAAGTGGTGGTGGTCTAGGTCCTATATTTTCAAATTTGGGTGGTGGTAATTCCATGATAGGAGGTTCTAAAATCAATGAAATCCTTTGGGCCCTCCTTCTAATTCGGAATGTTCTTTCAATGTTCAGGGTCAAATTCGAACAAATCCCCACATGGTACTCTTGTCATACACCAAACAAAATGTGATTCAAACAGTGGTAGAAAAATCAAACCTTTTTAAAACTTCTTAAAACTTTTAGCTTGCCAATCCCCGACAACGGCGCCAAAAACTTGGTAGTGCTTAGAATACACCTACAGACGTGTGCTAATTAAACCTCAAAGCAAGTATACAATGAGATCTAATATCATCTTTCAAATAACAAAACGGTAAAGTACCGGATATCGTCCCACAGAGATTGGAGTAAAAGTTGATTAAAAAGTAAGAGAAAGAAAAGATTTCAGATGACGATTTTGAAAACTTTGATTTGGTTTGGTTTGTTACTTGATTATAACAGATAATAAAGAAAGCAAAGCAATGGTGTAAGACTTATAGGTGAGACTTAAACACAAATTCCAGCAGACTTATGTTATAGGCATGCGGTAGCATGAGTTGGCCATAACTAGTTCCACCATCTATTTTGAGGGTATTCCTCTCGGACTTCAATATTCACACTACTGTTTAGATTCAACTCACATCTCTGTGTAGTCTCCAGCTATTTATAGTGTATCATTAATTCCTCAAAATATATGGATGAACAAATTTATTTGCATAAAAAATTGCTCTCTCGAGTCGATTCCCATATCATTCAAGTTGACATGTTCAAAGTGGCTTATCTCTAAGTCCACTACACTTTAACACTTTTGATTAGTGATCAACTTGTCGAGAATAAATCAGTTTGTAAAATATGATAACTCTCATTATCAGTAACTCTCTCAAGTCTACTTCTTATATCATTCAAACTGACGTGCTTTTGATGGCTTATCTCTAAGTCCACCGCACTTTAAAACTTTAGCAAGTGATCAATTCGTCAAGAAGTGTCATTGAATTTTATAAAACTTGAAATGAAATGATGGAACATTGTTATTGCGAAACAATGTCCACCTTTCTTTGGTTTAAAATCTCACATTTTCGTCTCACACCCAAGCTAATAAATTTAGCTACTCATAATTAAAGACATAAAGCGATAAATGACGGAAAGTAAATGCATAAATGTAAATGACATAAATTAAATGACAAAATATAAATGACGGAATGTAAATTGCGTAATGTAAATAAAGCGTAATAAAGAAAGTAAAAATTACAAGAATTAAAGGAAGACAAGAAAGTAACTTCAAAAGATTAAGTAATATTGCAAGACTCCAAAAGTGATTCAAACTCTTTGGAAATCCAATTCTACATATTAAATGCACCAACCAACTCCTTCTATTTATTAGCATTGAAAGGATGGTAAAATGATCAAAAGAAACAAAGCTTGGTGCTTAAGTTAATGAAAGTACAAATAAAAGTACACTAAAGTTAATAACCAAAGGCTAATAAGGATTAGAGTTTATCCAAAATACATCAGCCATAAATCAAGTCTAGAAGGTTCCAAAAATCAGATACAACAATCCGAAAAAGTCTCTCCACAATAAGCTCCTTCTAGCTTGTCCATTAAGCTCCAATCTCGGCTGCTGCAGGAATGTTGCAGACTACTGCACTTATAAATCTGCCCAAAAAGACACCAATTAGCTATCCAATGCAATAAAACAAGCCATTCACATCTTTAGCTCCAAGAAACAAGAAAAGGAAAAATAAGTAACTAAAATGACTCAAAGGTTGGGATTAGAAGGTAAAATGCTATGCTAAAAAGAAGATAAAAGAGCATAATGGCACTAAATAATTAGTGTCATCAATAATTTTGTGTTCCCACCACGTTCAATGGAAACGGGTCTCCCCCGTCACCGAAAGGTATTATTTTGGGTATTTAGTATTATCCATGTTTTCGATGACATTTTGAGTATGGATTGCTATCCATGATTTGTGGTTTTAATTATTAAACCTTATCCATGTTTTTAGATATTTTGGATAATAAAGTTTTGTCCACATTTTCAGTATTTGAATATTAATTATTATTTGCGTTGTGAGTGAGTTTTGGGTTTGAGTTTACATGTTTAGGAAATGTTTTATATTGGTGTTGTCATCACCTAAAATTCATGTTATTGGAAAATGGATCGTTTTCATATTTAGAGTAAATCATTTTGGAAATCATGATTTAAGTTACATTCTTTTCATTTAACGATTTACATAATCATGATGAAAACTCTTGAACTCACTAGGCGTTAGCCTAACATTTTTATTTGTCGGCATGTGCATCAGGTTTCGGTTGAGGTATGATTCTAACGACACTGTGAAGAAATGAATGCTAGCTAGATACACGAGAAGCGAGTAGCTATTGGGTGAAGTCTTTCGCATTTTGGGATTAGCAACGTATTGGTTTTAGTAACACTCGACCTTCTTTAGTCCTTGTATAAGACTTGGATTATTATTGTTGAGGTTAAATCTAGAATCCCAAATGAGGTATTTTGAGTATTGAATTGTAAAAATAGAATTTACCCTTTATTCGATGTATTTATTGAAATTTTTAAGTAGTTGCTCTTTCCAAATTTGAGGGTGTTACAGGATGTTACATTAATACCTAGTGAGTTCAAGAGTTTTCATCATTTATATAAAACGGTAAAACTAAAAGGATATTATTTAAACCACAACTTCCAAAAGAAATATATTAAATATAAAAATAACATCTTTCTCAAAACCTACCATTTTTTCGTGATGAAATATCATTAACCAAAACACCCTTATATCATGAGGTCAAAACTCAATACTCATACAAAATGTGAATAAGGTTCAAATATCAAATACTAACTAAACATGAATAAAACTCCATTATTCAAAGCACTTAAAACATGGATAAGATCCAAAATACCAAATCCATTAATTATGGATACTCTCCAAGCCCAAGACAACGCTAAAACATGGATAATACAATATCCAAGAATAATACCTATCGATGACGGGGAAGACCCGTATCCGTTGACTGTGGCGAGCACAAAGTAAGTCATACATCAACGTATCAAGTAGCACATCAATATTCAATTGACCTTAGTGTTTATCATCCAAGTAACACCTCAAGGCGCATGTCCTTAGTTCCTACCCCAACAGGTAGCACCTCAAGGCTCATGTTTCTAAGTGCCTACCACTTCGGGTAGCACATCAAGACTTAATAATCTTAGTGCCTACTCTTTGGAGTAACACCTCAAGGATCATGACCTTAGTGCCTGTAACTCCCATATTTTTTCCATTAGAAATGTTACGTAATCTGAAACAATTCCTCTAAAGATACTCCAAAATTACGGCTAAATAAGACTTTAGACCGTTTACAGCAGAAAACTTTAAAACAATAAATATGTAACTTAATGCTAACTTGTCCCATACCGTATTGCTTTAAAAATTTATCTATCATATATGTCTGAACATAAATGTAACACTCGGGATTTTCGGTAAGATTTAGCAATTGTAGATTATATGCTTGGTGGTGAAATCTACCCATTTAAAGTGTAATTCAGTCAAAGAGACAGTTGTTTTAGACCTTAAGCGTATCGGGAGCTTTTGGGCGCGAAAATGGAAGGATTTTGGAGCCTGCATAGCCTGGGCGACAGTGCCCGACGACTATGACATGTGTCACTATCGCCAGGGCAAGGTCGCGGGGGGAGGAAGGCCTTCGGTACGTTCTGGGCGACAGTGCCCGACGACAATGCCAGGGTCACTGTCGTGTGGCATAATCGTGGACCTTGTACCGTGTGTGGTTGGACGCGAGTGACAATGCCATGCAACTATGCCAAGGGCATAGTCGTCGGTCATAGTCGCGGTCGGGGGTACAGTGGCCTTTAAACCCGATTTTTGGCTACCTCCTCTCATTTGTTGCTACCCTCTTCAACCATACTCTCTCCTTTTCTCTCTAAACCGAATCCCTTTACCTCCATTGTTAAATTTGAGCCTTTGAGACTCAAGAACTTGGGATTCCAAGTGATCCTTCACCATCCAACAAGATTTTGGAAACTTAAACTAAAGTCTCTTCATTTTAACTTCTTCATCACCAACTTCCTAGGGTTTTATCAAACCCTCTTCAAGACCTTTTCCATTCTCTTAAAGATTTGGAGTTTGAGGCTCACATTAGTGACCTAGAAGTATTTTGTTGGTGGATTCAAGTTGTGGTTAAGGTAACCTTCTTTTCTTCACCTAATAAATTAGGGTTTTATGGTTCTGTTTTCTTTCCCATTATTGGGTCTTGGTTTAACCTAGAAATGTTTATAGCTAAGGTTTGTGGTGGAAAACTTGGAGCTAGTGGAAGGAATCAAAATCTCATCTAAGGGACTTAAGTTGTGGATAAACCTAGGTTTAATCTAAATCTAGCAAGGTGAGTTCTTGTTGCTTTACAAAATTATATACATGTCAAAATATAAATATTTTGGGTTTTAGACATACCTTTATGTGCTCACTTTATATTTAATGAGTTTTGTGATTTTGGTATTCTTGAGCATATTAAGTTGTTAAATGTTTATAAACGATTTACGATATGTTATTTGGCGTTTTGGCCACCAAAAGGATGTTGAACCACTAATAAAGATTTATTGGATATTTGAAGAATTTGGGGTAGTATATTTCGTTGGTCTCTCATATGTGTAAATTGGGTACAAATGTTTTCTTTTATGGATTGACCTTAAGAGTTGAGTTCTTGTGGACGATTAATTGGTTATGATTTATTTTGAGGTTTTACCCAACTTACGAGTTTTGAACGTTGGAAACTTTAAGCCTTTTTACTTTAATGATGTGAGTTATTGGAAACGGTCATTCTTTGACCTTATGAATATTGGGAAATTGTAAACTCTACGATTTGGGCCTTCGCAAACCATACTTTGAAAAATGTTAATTTTGGGGAAGTTGTACGTCGACTTATGTAGCTAAAATGGTTTTATTTAATTGCCAAACGTTTTATGATGTCTTATGGCTTGATTTATACTCTAATAAGTTTTGGGGCGTTATCCGGTTTTAAATGGCTCAGTATGGAGCATTTTATGGAAATGCATTTATTGCACAAATATTGGTTGTTACATGTTTTGAATGTGTTAGTTCATTCACTTGGAGTCATGTAATGTTTAGACTGTAATGCAATGGATCCATAGGCATAGGAGTCGTTTTGTTCATCATGGAGTTTTAATGTCCATGTTTGAGTCTAGTGAGTGGTCCCCAAGTCATGTATTTATGTAAGCTTACGATGGTGCTCTTGAAGAGTCGTATACGGAGCTAAGTCTTGCGGTGGTGCCCATGGTGAGCCGGATACAGGGACTTGTGACTTTTATGGTGACACTAATCTAGAGGTTGAGTAGACACTAGGGTCAGTTGGGGTATTTTGCGGTGGTTGCTCAGAGGATCCGTATACGGGGATCGATGACCCGAGGTGAAACTCGAGAACGTTGATAAGTGACTTAACTTTGTGTGCCCGCCACATTCGATGGAATTAGGTCTCCCCCGTCACCGAAAAGTGTTATTTTTGGATATTCTCTTACCCATGCTTTCGGTGTTGAACGTACGTCTTTATTTATACAAATAGCATTTTGGTGAAATACCTCGTGGGTGCGTTTGGGGAAATTTGGATGTTGAATAATTATTTAAAAATGGGTGTTTGGTATTAGGAGTAATATGAGTTGTAAATGAAGCCTTTCTATAACTTATATTTCAGGAACCACCGTATTCGAAGTAATAATCGTTTTAAACGTGTATGATTTATGTGATAAAAACTGCTTTAATTCACTAGGCGTTAAGCCTAACACTTTTTCTTTTTGACATGTATATCATGTCTTAGATGGATCTGAGTGGCGAGTAGAGCTTGGTAGAAATTCCGGTAGGATGGCTTTAAAGACGTCATCTGGTTATGAGAAGATAGCAGATTTGGGTTTCAGTAGCACCCGTCAGATTTTGTCCCCGTTTGGTAGGACTAGATAGTTCTGTTAGAACTCTGATATATGTTGTAGTGTTTCCTCTTTTTGTAAGATTTTGATATTTGTTATTTCGAGATTTGTATTTAAGGGATTCTTGGAAGTTTTAAATTGTCTGTTATTTTCAATTTTTAGGGATGTTACAATAAATATTGAACTTAGATGGACTAGGCAAGTCTCTATGTGTGCCTTTTTTCTTTTGTCCAACCTGAAAAATCTTATGTCCCTGAGATGCATACTATGGTCAGCTTATAAATCTCAGTAAGTTCATGATTTGTGTGAATAAAAATCATTTCACATCATACAAATCAATCTATAAACTCTGTACCAAATAGTATGCATTTTCTGGAAACATACAATGTTGAAAGAAAAGAGATCTCATATATTGTCTGGTCGGGTAGGGCATTAGTCACTGGCATTCCCTGGGTAGTATGACCTACACCTGTCTGGACACCCATTACGAGGTCGTGCCACTTGTCATGTGACTTACTGGTCAAATGTCCACCCATTAAAACTGATCATAAGACTTTTGTATGAAATAACATGCTAGAGTTACTTGAAAACAAAATAAACACATAGTATGCTATTGGTCATAAATAACATGTAAAATATATTGTATCAGTATGTATACTGAAACATCATGCATACGTACACATCACCATAAAAATCATATAATGTTCAAAATAAATGTGTATGTAGGTATTCATCCTATTGTAAGTCTAATGAAGACTCACTTGATTGCGTGTAGATCGACTATTGATAACTCTTAATTGAGGACCTGCACAATTCATACCACAATATCTAATTAATGTCTTAAATTCTCCAAACGTCAACAATAGTCAACTTTGGTCAAACTTGACCTGACCTAAAGTCAAACTCCAAAACTGAGTCTCTTAATGTCTCAAATATCTCCATTTGATCTTATCGTTAAAATACTTGTGGATCACATGAGGTAAAAGTCAACCCTTGGTCAACTCGGCCAACCTCGACTAACTTTAGTCAAACCCCAAGTCTACGATGCTTTAATCCCATTATTAAATCATTAAAATAATTTAATGATTTATTATAAAAACCTCTCTTTAGAAATAAATTAATTAATATTAATATTCTAAAATAAATTAATATATTAATTAAATAACAATTTAAATTAATATATTAATTAATTTAGAAACTAATTTAATTTATTAATATAGTTTATATAATTATAACTTAATATATCTTAAGCCCAAAATTTTAATATCCAATATAATTTAATTTAATGGACTCTAAAATAATTAGATTGAGCCTCATCTAAATAATTTGATATTGGTCCAAAAATAAATATCAGAAATGAGCCCAAAGCATCAAGCCCAAGAGCATCAGGCTCATTCATCATATCTGGATCCAAGCTCTAGACCCGATCCGCACCAGGTCCGAACCGGACCGAAAACCTGACCCGGCACGATGGCTGTCGCCGACAACCACGTTTTCAGGTCGCTTGGCCTCGTTTTCCCACCGTTTCATTGATTTTTCTTGCAAAAACAATATAAAATGATTTTCCTCAACCATAGGATCAAGAATCAATGAAAACCATCAAGTATTTGAGTCACGTTTGCTCATTTAAAGTTTGGTTAAAATCCCATTCGAAAATCAGAAAAAAACGCGAAATCAAACATTTTAAACCAAAATCTAAGACATAAGGCTACTAAGGTTCGATAGAGGACTTAAAAACCAAGCTAACCATATAAAGAACTCGAACTTTGGTTGGGTATTTTACCTTAAATCGTTGATAAACAGAGGCTTCAGAGGGGGACTTTCGAACTCCGATTTCTCTCTCGGTTCTTAGCAAAACCTCGAACTCTTTAAACGAAAAATGTAAAGGAAAGTCTTCGCTACTTAAACCTGTAAATTTTTGGCTTTTTCGTTGACTAAACGATCCAATACGAGGCTTTAAAGATTGCCCGACATTTTCGAATTTGAAAACTTGCAGATCTGATAAATTTACAAAACTTGTCCCTCTGGTTTGAACCTATTGACATCTAACAATGCCCCTAAACATTCAAAATGACATTCGGCCCCCTGAATTTAATACTTTGGCCAACTTTACACTTTTTACCCTTAATCGAAATATTTTCTTTCTAATTTAATCTGATTGCATATAAACACCTTTATTCACTTCTTACTTTCATTAAATGGCATAATTGGCCCATTTTCACGTTTTTCTTCACATCCTTGGTCCAATAAAATAAAACCCAATTTTATTTTATTATTCTTTTTTTCTCTTTACATATTTATTTATTTACCCCATTTTGGGGTGTCATAGTGCCTACCCCAACGGATAGCATCTCAAGGCACATGGTTCTTAGTGCCTACCACTTCGGATAACACCTCAAGACCCAAGTTCTTAGTGCCTACTCAACCAGACTAAAAGCCTTAAAATAAGGGTCCCGATGTCCAACCCTGTAATACTCGCGGTCCCAGAGTTCAACCCCACACTAATTCCTCTCTGCAATAACGACACAACCACCATCATAAAACTGACTCACATACCTATGGATCCATTGCATTACAGTCTAAAATCACATGACTCCAAATGAGTGACCAATGCATTCAAAACATGTAATTTCCAAATAAATATGAAATTAATGCAATACATGTCCAAAACTCAACATTGAATATTTTAAACCGGACAAATGTCCCCAAAATTCATTTGAGCCAAAATCAAGAAATAAAATTCACACTTACATGACTACTCAATAAAAGTCAACATACATAAAAAAATATCCATTTATCCAATGTTTATGCAAACTCGTGCTCCAAAATATGACTTGGTAAAAAACTCAACGTTGATAGGATAAATCATCTCCAAAGGAAAACATACAATTTATTCTTCCAAAATATCTTATAACTCAATAATATGTAATTCCCGAATGGTTCATAAAACCAATGTTGGGTTTATATTAATTATATTCAAGTTGAGGGACTTATTGTGTAAATACCCTTGGGGTGTAAATTGTTTGAGTTTAGCTGTTTTTGTAACTTTTCATTCATATTTCTCTAGAGCTTACTTTGTGAACGTATTGTAAACATTTCTCTCTCTAAATCATATGACATCTTTGATCTTCCATTGTTGATTCTCTTGTTGTTTGTTCATATACCTTGATATTGGGATTCACAATTGGTATCAGGGCAGAAGAACAATCGATTTGATCCATTTAAATCAAAAAAATTGGAAGTTTTTGAAGATTTTTTTTGGAAGTTACTGTTCTTGATCGAATTTTTTTAATTTTAGTGCTCAAATTTTGATTCTAATTGATCTAGTTTTGATAATGAAGAGTATCTGAATTGATTTGTTTTGCAAATTCATTGATTTGATCATTAATTTTGAAGATTTGAATATTTTTGTTTGAATGAAGTGTTCCTGAAATCTTGGTTGATTTTTGCAAAATTAGTCCGAGTTGATCTGTCTTTGGTGTTAGGTTCTTTGTTAATTGTGTTTCTAATCACAAATCGACATCCAATTCAAAAGATTATCAAGTTTGATTGAGTTTTGAGACTTAGATTTTCAATTTGATGAAGATCTGGGTATATCGCATGTTCTTCAGGTTTATCGCACGATATAGTGTTGATTGAATATCGCAGAAGGCTCCTGCGATACTTGGAATATATCGCATAACACTGCTGGGATACTTGAGTTTATCATACAACAAGCCTGCGATAATTGGGTATATCACACGATAAAGCCGCGCCACTTGAGTTTATCGCACGATAAAGTCTGCGATACTTAAGTATATTGCACGAAACTGCTTGCGATAGTTGGGAATATCGCATAGGTTATCTGCGATAGTTGTCTACGATAGTTTGACTTTTGTTGTCTGAGATAGTTGACTACTGTTGTATGCGATAATTGACTTCTATCTGAGATAGTTGACTTCTACAGTTTGACTTTCTTCAGTGTTTGATTTTTCAGAATTTGACTTCCAGGGTTTGACTTTTTGGATCATTACAAATCATATTGTTTTACGATCATTCAAGTATACATGACAATGTCTTCGAGAGAGGCAATGGAAATTAGTTCTGATGTAAGACCACCAGTGTTGTTCAGGGGTGACTACTCCCAGTGGGAAGATTGATTTCTAGATTTTATTGAACAAAAGATTTTGGTGATGAAATTATGGATTCCTTGAAAAATGGTCCTAAGGAATATTATGTGGATATGCCTGCATATCCTAATGATGATCCACCACGTCCAGTTAGAAGAGCTCATAAGGAAAAATCAAAGCTCACTTTGCAAGAAAAAAAATCGTATCAAAGGTGATCAATTAGCAAAATCTTTTCTTCAACAATGAATGACACGTGAGAGCTATACTAGCATAAACAGTCACAAGCAAAGTGCTAAAGGGACATGGGATCATATTAAGAAGTAGATGATGGGCACTAAGATTGGAGCTCAGATTAAAGTTACAAATTGCATAACCAGTTATGAAGATTTCAAAGCAAACGATGGTGAGATGCTTGAAGCCACTTATGAAAGGTTTTGTAATTTACTGAATGAGCAGAGCAAGGATGGTATTGAAAAGACTGTAATTGAGAATAATGTAAAAAATTTAAGCAATTTACAACCTGAATGGAAGAGATTCTCATCATACATCATTTAAAACAAGCCTTTATTTGATATTGATATACATACTATATATGAGACTTAAGCAAAATCAGGATGAAGTTTTGGAGTTCAAGGAAGCTCGGAAGAATATTGAAAAGCCACCAACATATCCTTTGGCCTTGGTAGCAAATAAAAGGCAAAGGTATTCATCAAGAAGCTCGAGGAGAGAAGAAGAGCAAAGTGAGTACTCGGAAGGAGAGGAAAATGGAAGCGAATCTGATTCTGAGTTGTAGGGCCTCAAGCAAGCAATGGTGCTTTTACCCAAGGCTTTCCAAAACAAATTCTACAAAAAGCCTTCATCAAACAAATTAAGATACTCTTCCGGTTCAAGGAAGTCTGAGTATAAGGATAAGTACGAGGGAAAGAAGAAATCTGATGAAAAGGAAATTGAGGAAGTAGTGAAGTGCTACAACTGCGGGAAGTCTGGGCACTATGCACGTGAGTTCGGAAACCTGTTGTGAGGAACTTATATTACTATAAGAATAAAATGCTTTTAGCAAAGTAGGAGGCTAGGAAAGCTTTAATTGAAGAGGATGATCACTAGCTAAATCTCTCGGATGGTGATGAGGAAGAGGATGCTCATGCAAATCTATGCTTTATGGCCAGACAATCTGAGGAATACAATTTAGATAATGATGATCCTGTCTCGTGCTATTCAAAATCTTCATTTGAGGTAAACTCTATCCAATTTACTGATTTTGAAGAACAAATGAGTAATATGATGCTAAAAATTCAAGATTTTGAAGGAAAATTAAACAAACAAAAAAAATTAGTTTCCACACTTGAGGCAAGATTGAAAAAGAAACATGTTGTAGTTTTGAGAATTTCTGAAGAAATCGTTCAAAATTTAAGTTGGGCAAATTTGCAAGAAGAGCATAAAAAGATCTTAGAAGACAATGAATGTTTGAAAATAATTGTATCTGATTTAACAGAAAAACTTTTGACTTCAGAAAGTGAGAGTGGTGAATATGTTTCTAAATATGAGTCTATTGTTATTGAAAGAGCATATTTGTGTAAAAAGATTAAAGACCTTGAGTTGAAAATTAAAGATCTTGAGTTAAAAAATTTAAAAAGAGGTCAGACTGATCAAACGATTCATTTGAATAAACCTAAGGAATTTAAATATTTTTATCCAATAGAAGGTTTAGGATGTGATAATCCTAGATACTTGGAAAAGGCTATTTCCAAAGCTCCTACTTTGTATGAGTTTGGTTTTATGGATGTTGATCTTGATTACAATCTTAAGTTTACAAAATCATTTAATGAAGTAGAGGAACAGGAGGATTTACACAGAAAACGAGCTGACAAAATGCAACTTCCTTTTGTTTATGAAGCACTGAATGAAAGTTATCATTAGGGCTGTAAATGAACCAAACGAATACGAACGGAGGCTTGTTCATGTTCGTTCATTTAACTTAATAGAACAAACGAATGAACACGAACGGTAAATGAACAAATTTTTTTGTGTTCATGTTCGTTCGTTAAGAAAATATGTTTGTTCGTGTTCGTTTATGTTCGTTCATTAAGAGCTAAACGAATGTAAACGAACGAACATAAATGAACATAAATAAACGAACACAAATGAACAAAAAACACCCACTGTTAATCATCATTTCGTTTGTAAAAATTAATATAACAAAATGAAAAACAGGTAAACTTAGGAGGTATAAAAAAGGAATTCTAAAAAACTAATTTAATTAATGATTTTACATCTTAATGTCATTATATATAAATATATTTATATGTATAAACGAACATAAATATATAAATATATTTATATGTAAAAACAAACATAAACGAACATACACAAACATAAACGAACATAAATGAATGAACATTAACGAACATTAATGAACATAAATGAAAGAACGTTCATGAACGTAAATGAACGAACGAGACCATTGTTCATGTTCCTTCATTTAATAAATGAACAAAAAAATGTGTTCATGTTCGTTCATTTATTAAATAAACGAACTTCCCACTGAACAGTTCACGAACGGTTCGTTGAACGTTCGGTTCGTTTACAACCCTATTTATCATACGAGAGAGCCTACTCTTTTGAATGATTATTTTCACAGTTATTCTAGAGAAAAACTTTATGCGGAACCTGCTGAAAGCAAAATTTATGTTCCTTCTTTAGTTCTTGAAAATAAGATGGTTCAATTTGAAAAGAGTTTTGAAAATGAAAGAAGTTCTTTTGAGAAAGAAAGAAATAAGCTTTTATCAAAAATCAAGGAACTTAAACTTAAAATTCCAGTTCAACTTGAAGATATTTCTGAACCAGAAGTGTTTCTAACTAAAAATTCTTCAACTGATTAAGAAGTATCTTCCTGTAAAGCATTCTTTGGTAATGATTCTTGTCATTCAAAATCCTCAAATGATTGTGTAAAATCTGATGAAGAATTGGAGTTTTCAGGCATAATGAATTCTACTGTTTGTCTAAATGAAGAGATTGATTGTTTTGACTTCTATCCTAAACTCAAGAATCCTATTGATTTGAAAGACAAAATTAAGGAGAAAGAAGTTCCAGTCAAGTTTTATATCGGTAAATCTTCAAAATCTATTTCTCCAAAGGTTCCTGATAATACCTATTATTCAAAGATTAAATCTAAGAGGTATTCTCATAAACAAACAAAGACTGGAAAATTTTCAAAACAACATGCTTACCACTCTAACTCTTCTGACTCTGGTTTTTCTGATTTTTTGGATAGTCATTTGAAAAGCAAAAGATTTAATCAAGTGTGGAAAGTAAAGAAGTCTAAGGGAGGAGTAGACGAGACAAAAAATCATTCAACTCTGTTTCAAATGCTAGGAAAAACAATTTTTCCATGATGTAAATGGAGATGTTGCTACTTTTGACAATGATGTTGAATTTCCTTGCAAAGTTTATTCAATAAAGCAATTGATCGATTTGTTACATGTTAAAATTTGTTGTTCTATATGTGGTTTGAATGACTTTATAGAAAGAAATAATTATTGTGATTGGTTTGGCACTTATAAAGTTTCAAATGCTAAAGATAAAGTTCTTGCACCATCAAAGAGAAAAGGATCAGTTTTTAAATAGATGCCTAAATATAACACATCCTAACCTAAAATGACCTATATTTCGATAGGTACCTAAAACTACATAATCTGTTTTGCATGTCGGTCATGTGTGGTATTTAGACTCTGGATGTTTTAAACACATGACTGGAAGAAAGGAGATTCTCACCAACTATGTTGACAAATACGGTGGGACAGTGAGATTTGGTAACGATCATTTTTCTCCAATAATGGGATATGGTGATGTGATGCAAGACAATATCACAATCAAGAAAGCGTCGTATGTAGAAGGACTTGGGCGTAATCTATTAAGTATTGGACAATTTTGTGACAAGGATTTAGAGATGAATTTTAAGGCTAAAAGATGCAGTGTTTAGACTAAAGATGGTAAAGAGATATTAGTCGGGACTAGACGCTCAAACCTCTAGATAATAGATCTGTCAAATCTGAACACTGAAAATGCAATATGCTTCTTGTTCAAAGCCTCTATGCAACAAAATTGGTTGTGGCATAGATGACTCTCCCATTTGAATTTCAAGAACATGAATAAGTTAGTATCTAAAGGGTTGGTAAAAGGATTGCCTGAACTTAAATGAAAAGGAGCATCTATGTGCAGCATGCGAGATGAGAATGATGAAGAGAGGTTCACATAAGTCCAACGTTGAACACGGTACCAATAGGCCTTTACAATTAATTCATATGGATTTATGCAGTCCGATGAGAGTTCAGAGTATAAACAGCAAGAAGTATGTCTTAGTGATGGTTGACGATTACTCTCGGTAAACTTGGGTTAAATTCTTGAGAACTAAGGATGAAGCCCCAGAGCTAATTATTTATTTTATCAAAAGTGTATAAGTGAATTTGCAGTTATCAGATAAGTCTATTCGAACTGATAATGAAACACAGTTTAAGAATAAGGTATTAGGTATTAGGTGCTTATCTAGAATCAGTTAGGATTGCACATACCTTCTCAGCAACTCAGACTCCACAACAAAACGGAGTAGTGGAAAGCATAAACCGTACTATGGTGGAAGTGGCGCGTACAATGTTGACTCAGTCAAAGCTTCACTTTTTTCTGTGGGCTAAACTTGTAGATATTGCATGTTTCACACAAAAACGTTCAATCGTCAATAAGCGTTTTGGTAAAACTTCGTATGAGATCATAAATCAATGTGTACCTAATATCAAATTCTTTCATGTTTTTGGTTGTAGGTGTTTTGTACTGAATGATAAAGATAATCTTGGCAAGTTCAACTCTAAGGCTGACGAAGCAGTCTTCATCGGATATTCCAAAGAATCAACTACATACAGAGTCTACAACAAGCGAACCAAATCTATTAATGAGTGTGTTAAAGTAACTTTTGATGAGTTAGCAGATTTGGCTTCTGAACATGTTAGTGCAAAACCTGTTTTATCTGGTGTGTTAGCTTATGAACAAATCAGTTCAGGACTGTACCACAATCAGATAATCCAAATCATGCTTCTACTTCAAAAGCTCATGTTTCTAATTTAGGTTTATTATTTGAGAATTTTTATGATGAATATTTCGGGACTTATAATTCTAATTCTTCTGTTATGAACAGTGATAGGGTTTGTAAATGAGGAAGACCCAGTGTCATTATCTGGGCCCTCTAAGTCTCCAGTTTCTACTGAATCAAATGCAATGCCTATAACTGAGTCCCCTCAAGATGTTATTCAAGAGACTACAAGTTCAAGTGAAGAATCTTCTGTTTCAGTTCCATCAGAAGTTCCTATTGTTGATTCCGGCTCAAAAACTCCAATAGTTCGGTCCCCAACTATACAGGAGGCAATTTCTTCAGCGGTGAATAAATCTGTTCAGAATTATGACTTAGAAACTTCACTTGAGTCTCTTCAAGATAACCCCCTCAATGCTTATGTGGATCCTAGTGTGATTAGTTATCATATAAACCACTTCCCCATAGTCATAAGTGGAAAAAAGATAATCCTTTACATCAAATCGTAGGAGATCCTTCATATTTTGTGTGTACAATATTTGCGTCTGCGAATGAGTGTTTATTTGCAACCTTTCTATGCAAGATTGAACCGAAAAAAGTGTCTGAAGCTCTTGAAGCTTCGAACTGGATAGTAGCTATGCAGGAAGAGCTGAATCAATTTGAAAGATTGAAAGTTTGGTGACTAGCACCTCGTTCGAAGGATAGGGCAATCATCGGTACCAAATGGTATTCAAGAACAAGAAAGATGAAAATGGTGTTGTTGTCCGTAATAAGTCTAAATTAGTGGCGAAGGGATACAAACAACAGGAAGGGGTAGATTATGATGATACGTTTGTACCGGTAGCACGAAGCGAAGGTATCAGAATCTTCTTAGCCTACGTTGCTTATAAAAACTTCACAATTTATCAAATGGATGTGAAGACTGCGTTTCTCAACGACATATTAAAAGAAGAGGTGTACATTTCTCAACCCGAAGGCTTTGTTGATGAGTCGAAACCAAATCATGATTATATCCTCGACAAAGCTCTTTATGATTTAAAACAAGCTCCGAGAGTCTGGTATGATATCTTATCTAATTTCATCGTTAAAGTTGGTTTCGCCAAAAGTAAGATCGACATAACCTTCTTTATTAAAAAATAGTATGATGATTTAATTCTTATACAGATTTATGTTGACGACATAAATTTTGGATCTACGAACCCTCAATACTGTAAGAATTTTTCAGCTCTTATGGTGTCTCATTTTGAAATGAGTATGATGGGGGAAATGAATTTCTTCCTTGGTTTACAAGTAAAACAATTTTCAACAGTGATTTTCATAAATCAATGAAAATATATTCACGATATTTTGATGAAATTTAAAATGGAGAACTGTACTCTTACGAAAACTCCAATGGCACCAGGTTCTAAGCTCGATTATGATCCTAACGGAAAGGCAGTCGATCTTAAAACTTATAGAGGGATGATTGGTTCTTTACTATATTTGACGGCAAGTACGTAGGATATTATATTTTCTACATGTTTTTGTGGGATTCAGCCGTGAACCTCTCAAGTGCTAATTTGTTGTGAAGATTTCTCACCCTTCCCTTTTAATTCTCATTTCACTTAAGCATTTTTATAATTCAGTTTTACTCTTTGGGGAACGCTTTGATTATAGTTTTACATTGGATTTTCACATCCAATTGTGACTCGTCACTATTACCCAAAAAGATCAAAGTATGATTACCCTAAGCAAAATGAACAAGCCTTCTATTTTTGGATTGGTTCTTAATGCGCAAGTTCTCGATTTCTTTCTCGCATTTACTTTTTAGTCGTCTACTTCATGTGATTTACGTTATAGCTCTTCACATTTCGTAAGTTATTTTCTTGTTGTTTAATTTATGCAATTTACTTTGTCACACTTTACTTATTGTAAACTTAATTATTGTCGTTCTCATTTCATGCATTTTAATTTTAGTAGTCGTTACTTGTGCAACAAGTTTCCTTTATTAAATACAAGTACTTGAATTCACTCTATGCATTTTCCATCAACGTTATTTATATTTCAAGTCTTCACATCTTTTGTTAAGAGAAACCAAACAATGATGGGCTAGTAGCCTTAGCTTGGGGTATGGAGTGAAATTAAGACCGAGAAGGTGAGAAGATAAAAAGGTGTATCAAGTGTAGTATGATTATCCAAGTTATTTAAGTCAAGATTATATTTTAATGGGAGATTACATATAATCAATTGACAACTGACTACATGTATGAAAATTGTTAAGTTACATAAAATATCGATTTTGAGATAACAAGGAATGTTATAACATTTTTTCACCGGATCACTCGTTTTGTCTTAATGGATCTTTATACCCTTTGTTTCTTTTTACAACTGATTTTCTGTAATTGATAATTCAAACAAAAAGATTTTCTTCGAATTTTCCATTTGAAACCAACTTTTACGGACTGAACTTTAGTGAAACTTTTACAGTCTTTCCCTGTGGATAGTATCCAGTACTTGTATTGTTATTACTTGTTTAAAAGACGACAGTAGATCAAGATGTATACTTGCATCAAGATCTATTTGCACACACAATTTGGGGTTGCATAAACCACACAACATTATGGCAAAGACAATTATTCACTAACATATTGACCTATTTTCTAGCCTTCATTTACACCCAAGCTAGGGTAATTAGCACATCATCGCTTGAAGTGCATAAATTAAAGATATTGTTGGGAACTGAAGAATTCATCAAGTATGGTTAATGCTGCTGGTTCAAAGTTACTACTGCTAGAAGACTTAAAGGTTAATACTGCTGAGTGTTACTACTGCTAGTAGAATTAATACTGCTAGTCAAAGTTAGTGCTGCTTGAACAAAGTTAGTACTGCTTAGCTAGTTAGTACTGCTAGTGGTTAGTGTTGCTTGGTAGTTAATGCTGCTAGAAGAAATTAATGCTGCTGAGCATAGTTAGTGCTGCTTATGACTTGAAGATCTGAATGAAAAGGATTACAGCTGGAAAGAATAAAGATATTCATGGAAGGCTTAAAGATAATGATGGAAGATATTCTGAAGATATTTTATTAATTGTAATTAGCTTTTATCTTCAGTATATATATTGTATAGTTAAGATAGTGAAAGTGTGAGATTAATTCATTGATTCTAAGTTTTAGTTCTAGAGAGAAAATCAACCTCAAGGCATAGATCCTAATTCTAGAGAAGTAGAATTCGTATTGGTGAGCCTGTTCATCAATATTGAGGTTGTTTGTTTAATCTTGTAACTTCAAGCATTCAATACAAGTTTACAAGTTGTTGATTATATACTGTTTTGGTTTACTGTTTTATTGAATATCAAAGTGTTATTCCGCAAACTTCTTTGATATTAGTTTCTGAGAATTTATTCTTGTTGAGAATTCGATCCTGACAAGTGGTATCAGAGCCAAACTCTCTCAGAAACATCTATTCATTATGGAAAATCTTACAGAATCAAGAAGTACTTTGGTCTCTAAGGTTCCAATGCTCAAACCCAGTGAGTTTGACATGTGGAAGATCAGAATCAGACAATATATTCTTCTCACTGACTACTCAATGTGGGATATCATTGAGAATGGTCCTTCTGAAGCTGGAAGGATAGGAGCAGATGGGAAAAGACCTCCACCAAAGACAGATGGTGAGAGGAAGATCAGACAGACAGAGATGAAGGCCTTGAGCACTCTGCTCTTGGCCATCCCCAATGAATATCAGCATCAATTTTGCAACTGCATTGATGCTCAGATTCTCTGGAATGCTCTAGAGAAAAGATTTGTTGGAACTAAAAGCATCAAAAGAAATCAAAGAGATGTTCTAAAGCAGCAGTATGAGAACTTCACTTCCTCAAATAATGAGTCTATGACTCAAACTTTTGATAGGTTCAACAAACTCATAGGTGAACTGGCTACTGTAGGAGTAAAGATGGAACAAGATGATATCAACAGAAAGTTCCTCAGATCTCTTGGGGATGAATGGACTATGTACACTGTCTCATATAGACAGAGTGACAATCTGGAAGAGAAAGAACTTGATGATCTATACAATGATCTAAGAGTTTTTGAAACTGAGGTAGAAACCAAGAAGAAGCCCTCTGGTTATATCCACAATGTTGCACTTCTCTCAGCATCCACTGATACTACTACCAACCCTGAAGCAGTTAGTACTGCCAGTGGAGTAAGTTCAGAAAAAGGCACTGAAACTATCTTTGAAGCCTTTTTGTCCAGTCATAGCAGCAATTCTTTGATTAATGATGATCTGGATCAAATTCACCCTGATGACCTGGAGGAGATGGATATTAAATGGCAGATGGCCATGTTATCAATGAGGGTGAAGAAGTTCATTAAAAGAACAGGAAGGAATAACTTCTCTCAAAGAAGAGAAGATGGAGCTGGTTTTGACAAGACCAAGGTGGAATGTTATAAGTGTCACATGAAAGGACACTTTGCTAGAGAATGCAGGAGTGCTGTTCCAAACAACAACCACCAACAAGCTCAGAATGGAGGCTACAATCAAAACAAGAATCCTGCTCAAGCCCTTGTTTCTCAACAAGGAATGGGATTTGACTGGAGTGATCAAGCTGAGGAAGCCATTCAGAATCAAGCTCTTATGGCAGAAGTGTCTGATCTTCCCTCTGAGGTAATTTCTAATCTTTGTACTAAATCTTGCATTGACACTGTCACAAGATACAGGGATCACAATCAAAGTATGTGTGATGACCTCAAAAGATTAGAAAAGGACAGAAGAGAGTATGTGTTGATAGTAGAGAGATTTGAAGAGCAAATCAAAGGCTTTCCAGCTAATGAACTTCAACACTCTTATGACACAAACTATTGGAAGTGGGAAAAGAATGAGTTAGAGATCAAACTGTCTAAATCCTTAGAAGAGAGTGATAGGCTGAAAGAGGAACTGTCTAAAGTTAAACTTGACATAGAAAAGTTTTCATATGCTTCAAAAGCAATGGATTATCTTCTAAAGGCTCAGATTCATGACAAGATGAAGCCTGGTATTGGATACAACAATACACCTCCTCCTTACAACAACAATTATATCTCTCCTACTTCAGACTTGTTAGAAACCAAGGAGAAAAAGGACTTATCTGAGAAAGCCTTTAAGATAGATCCTTTGGATGAAGTAGTAATTAAGGATTTAACTGAGAAAGAAGCCAGTGAGTATAGAGATAATGATGTGAGTAAAAAGATACCATTAGAAAACAATATTATCACCAATGAGGGATGTGGGAAAATCTGGGTCAAGTCCAAGGAGATAGAGCAGACAAAAGGAAAGGATAACAAGGTCCATTACAAACAAACCACAGTTGTGAATCCTGGATCTTGTAAACAGTGTGCTTGCAATACAACTAAGAGCCTAAATTCTGGTATAAAAAGAGGTAATCAAAGAAACTGGAATAATCAATGGGCTCAGAAGCAAGGAGTTGATCTGAGTAAAATCAATAGACCAAAACCTTGCTTCATATGTGGTAAGTTAAATCATTTGGCTAAAAATTGCTTCTTTAATCCTATTAACCAACAGATGACCTTTCAAAGATTTGTGCAAAAACCTGTTGGCTATAGGAAGGCTGGAAAGAAACATGTGATAAAGAAACATGGTGAAAGGAAAGGCCCCATGAAGAAAAAGATTTTAAAAGAAAGTGTCAAAATGTGGGTGCCTAGAAGCACTAAAACTGTTAGTACTGCTGACAGGGTTAGAAGCACTAAAACTGTTAGTACTGCTAACATGGTTACTACTGCTACCTGTGTTAGTACTGCTGAAAATATTAATGCTGCTAATACTGTTAGTACCTCTTCAAAGGTTAATACTGCCAACACAGTTACTGCTGCTAACACAGTTACTACTGCTAACAAGGTTAGTACTGCTAAGCATGCAAGTGCTGCTAAGGCAGTTAGTACTTCTAAAACCAGTATTGCTTCTAGCAAAAATATTTCCAAGCCTATTATTGTAACAAAGTACTCCAAGAATGAGGAGTAAAAGTTCAAAAATCTTGTCAAGGAAGAATGCAAGTATTTTGATGAGAAAGGGGTACCCAAGACCACTTTGGCTTGGGTTCCTATTTCATACTAACTGATCTATCTTATGTGCAGGGCAACCAACAGCTCAAGGGAAAGAGCATATGGCATGTTGATAGTGGTTGCTCTAGGCACATGACAGGCAACATGTCATGCCTTCAGGATTTCAAGCATATCAATGGAGGACATGTTGCATTTGGAGATAATCTTACTGGTGGTAAGATAAGTGGAAAAGGTAATGTCACCAAAGGTAAGATGACATTTGAGGATGTCTACTATGTTGATCAATTAAAGTACAACCTGTTAAGTGTATCACAGGTATGTGACAAACAACATAGTATATTATTTACAAATACTGAGTGTATGATCCTTGCTCCAGGGTTCAAGGTAGTTGATGAAAGCATGATACTACTTAGAACTCCAAGAAAGGACAATGTTTACTGTCTAGATATGGACAATGTTGATAGTGATTCATCTCTAAATTGTCTTGTTTCAAAAGCTTCTGTAGATGAATCCTCTCTTTGGCACAGAAGGATGTGTCACATGAATTTCAAGACTATGAACAAACTTGTTAAAAACAACCTTGTAAGAGGTTTACCTTCAAAAGTCTTTTCATGTGATGATCATTGTGTTGCTTGTCTTAAAGGCAAACAACACAAAACTTCTCATAAGACCAAAGAGTTAAATTCTGTTTCTTCTTGTCTCCAGTTACTGCATATGGATCTGTTTGGTCCTACAAATGTTATGAGTATAGGCAAGAAATCTTACTGCTTGGTTATTGTTGATGATTACTCCAGATTTACTTGGGTATATTTTCTAAGGACTAAGGATGAGACAAGTGGACTTATCAAATCCTTTATTCTAAGAATTGAAAACCAAACTAATCAAAGAGTAAAAGTCATTAGATCAGATAATGGAACTGAATTCAAAAATCTTGATCTAAACACCTTTTGTGAAGAAAAAGGCATTGAGAGACAATATAGTGCTCCTAAGACTCCTCAACAGAATGGTGTTGCTGAAAGGAGAAATAGGACACTAATAGAGGCTGCTAGATCTCTGTTGGCTGATTCAAAATTGCCAATTACCTTCTGGGCTGAAGCAGTTAATACTGCTTGTTATGTCCAAAACAGAGTTCTAGTGGTCAAGCAAAAGAACAAGACCCCATATGAGCTTTTAAATAAAAGAAAACCTTTCATTGGTTTCTTCAAACCTTTTGGGTGTCCTTGTACAATTCTCAATACCAAATCTCACTTAGGTAAGTTTGATAGCAAAGCAGATGATGGATTTCTTGTTGGATATTCATCTCAGAGTAAGGCTTACAGAGTTTTTAACTCTTCTTCCAGAATAATTGAAGAAAGTGACAATGTCAAATGCAATGAGATCACACCAAATCCAATTGGGTCTGGTCCTCAGTGGCTATTTGACATTGACTCACTAACTAATTCTTTTGGTTTCAGTAGTGATGATTATACAGGAACAGGAAGTGGAGGATCAGGGACTACTCAAGTCTCAGAAAGTATATCTAAATCTGTGATATTTCCCATACCCACAGTGAATTCTGTTGAAGACTGTGAAAAGGAATCATCTACTGGACCAAGTCAGAGTGAAGAAGAAACTAGAGATGAGGAGACTCAAGAAAATAAAGAATCAGAAGTGGCATCTGAAAACACTTCAGTTGAGTTGCATGACTCTAATCTAGAGGCTGGACTGAATGAAGAACCTAGTCATAACACCAGAGTTCAAAAGAATCATCCTCCACAGCTGGTAATAGGAGATATCTCTTCTCCTATGATGACTAGACATCAAAGCAGGCTTCAAGAAATGCAAGATCAACAGCATACAGTGCTTTCTTGTTTTCTATCCCAGCTTGAGCCTAAAAAGGCACATGCTGCTATGAAAGAATCTAGCTGGATAGAAGCAATGCAAGAAGAACTGTTACAGTTCAAGCTATAAGATGTATGGGATCTAGTAGACCTTCCTAAAGGTCACAGAGCAATTGGCACAAAGTGGATTTTCAGAAACAAGAGAGATGAAAGAGGTATTGTCATAAGGAACAAAGCAAGGCTGGTGGCTCAAGGATATACTCAAGAAGAGGGTATAGATTATGAAGAAGTTTTTGCACCTGTGGCTAGGATAGAAGCAATCAGACTATTCCTAGCCTATGCTTCTTACATGAACTTCAAAGTCTATCAAATGGATGTAAAAAGTGCTTTTCTCTATGGCTCAATTGAAGAAGAGGTATATGTCTGTCAACCACCAGGGTTTGAAAACCCAAGCTATCCAGACAGGGTATACAAATTGAAGAAAGCTCTTTATGGACTGCATCAAGCTCCAAGAGCATGGTATGACACTCTGTCATCCTATCTCTTGGAAAATGACTTTGAAAGAGGAGTCATTGATAAGACTCTATTTATCAAGAGAAAGAAGAAGGATATCTTGATGGTCCAAATCTATGTTGATGACATTATCTTTGGATCTACAAGAGACAACATGTGCAAGGAGTTTGAGGATCTAATGCATCAAAGGTTCAAAATGAGTTCCATGGGGGAACTTACTTTCTTCCTTGGACTCCAAGTTCAACAGAAGTCAGATGGCATCTTCATCTGTCAATCCAAGTATGTGCAGGACATTCTAACCAAGTTTGGTTTCTCAGAGTCAAAACCTGCCAGCACACCTATGGAAACACACAAGCAGATAACAGCAGATCTTGAGGGGGAGGATATGGATGTGCATCATTATAGATCCATGATTGGCTCTCTCATGTATCTCACAGCATCAAGGACAGATATAATGTTTCCAGTCTGTGTGTGTGCAAGATTCCAAGTTAGGCCAAAGCAATCTCACTATCAAGTTGTTAAGAGGATATTCAGATATCTCAAAGGGCAACCCAGATTGGGACTTTGGTATCCTCATGACTCATACTTTGACCTACTTGCATACTCAGATAGTGATCTAGGTGGAGCAAACTTGGATAGAAAATCTACTTCTGGAGGATGTCAGTTTTTGGGTGCTAGACTAGTTTCATGGCAGTGCAAGAAACAAACCACAGTGTCCACATCTACAACAGAGGCAGAGTACATAGCAGCTGCAAGTTGCTGTTCTCAAGTCTTATGGATTCAGAATCAAATGTTGGACTATGGGGTAACCTTTCTACACACTCCCATTTTTATTGATAATATCAGTGCTATCAGCATTGTGAATAATCCTGTCAAGCACTCTAAGACAAAGCACATTGAGATCAGGTATCACTTCATAAGAGACTGTAATGAAAAGAAACTTATTCAAGTTGTAAAAGTTCACACTGATAATCAGTTTGCTGATCTATTCACTAAAGCTTTTGATGTGGGTAGATTCACTTTCTTGGTAACAAGTGTGGGAATGATCAACTCTGAATAAGCCCCTTCTCAAAAATTGACTCTATACCTGTATATTGTTTATTCTTGGTGTTACTAATCTTCTTTTTCAGGATATGCATAGCAGTACTCAGGGTCTTGCAAGTTTAAAGGAGTATTTCAGTTAATACTGCTAGTAGTTAATACTGCTAGTAGTTAATACTGCTAGTAGTTAATACTGCTAGTAGTTAATACTGCTTTCAGTTAATACTGCTAGTAGTTAATACTAATTTCAGTTAATACTGCTAGTAGTTAATACTGCTCTAGGTTAATACTGCTTATGTTCCGAATACTATAAATACTCTTTGCCCGCCTAAAAGCTTATAACGACTCTCTGCATACTATTCACTTGCGCTCTAAACCCTTTCTCTCTCAAGTTCGAAGCTTTCAGGCACGTTGTTCACTAAGATCAATGGCATCCATGGCATTCATCGACGAGCACAATGAGATCGCGATGCTACAAAAGCCAAAGCAAGCTGCAGGATTTCATCAGATTGTGGATTTCCTCAAGTCAAGCCATATTGCTCATGCTCTTACTGTATCTCCTACAATCTATATCGAGCATCAAAGGCAGTTATGGGCTAATGCCACCATTGTTGCTGAGAATGGTGTGCAAATGATCAAGACAAGAATCTGTGAACAATCACTAACAGTTACTGAAGAGGTTATTCGCATCAGTCTACGTCTAGACGATGCCTCTGGTATAACTTCTATCCCAAACGATGAACTGTTCTCCAATCTTACAAGAATGGGGTATGGAGGCTCATTGGGTGTATTCAAATTCTCAAAAGCCAAATTTTCACCCCAATGGCGTTTCTTTGTCCATACTCTTATGCACTGTATCTCCAAAAAGACTACTGGATGGAGTGAGTTCAGCAGCACCATTGCTTATGCTTTGGTGTGCTTGGCCACTGCCAGAAAGTATAACTTTTCTACAATGATTTTCAGTGATCTTGTCTCAAACATGGGAAACAAAAAGAGCTTCTTTATGTACCCCAGGTTTGTCCAAGAAGTTATTACTCATGAATTGACGGATATACCTCAACCTGTTGGGGTATATGTACCTAAACCCCCCAAAGGCAAGGTTTTCTCAAATATGAGAAGATCTGCTGGGGACTCGGAAGGAGTTGACACCCCATTGTTCTCTACAATGATGGTGGTGTCCCAAACCAATGAAGGTATGGTAGCAGGGTCAAGGCCCCCATTAGACCAACCCACTGCTAGCCAATCCCAACCTTCCCTCTCTACATCAATTCCTCAGTCTCTTCTTGACAAACCAACTTCACCAATCACCCAAACTTATCAAAGAAAATAGGTAAAGAAGGCTCCTTCCCTTCTTGTACCATCACCCACTCAGCCTTTAAGCCCTCTATTGGAGCACTCACCAGTAGAGAATATCCAAAGGGAACCCACAAGGGTGTCTCCCAACCCAAAGGAGGTGCTCTCTGAGGAGGAGGTAGAGCATATGGGTACTGAGGCTGCCACTACTTCTGCTAGCACAGAGAAGGACAGTGGTACCATAAATAAGACCTCACCCATGGCAACTTTGAATGAGCAATCATTCAAAGGTCCCTGGTGCCAAGAAACCAAGGGGATGGATAGTGCTTCTGCTAGGCAGAAGACTTCCACTGCAAAAAGATCCAATGATCCTTCAAAAGAGGGTAACACTTCTGGAGAGGGTGAGGACAGATATACTTACTATGAATTGATGGAAACAATGGGGAACATCAATCAAGATGTTCTCAAACAAGGCAAAGAAATTAAAGAAATGAAGCTGGTCATTCTGTCACAACAAGTACAGATTGCTAAGCTGAAGAAGATGGTGATCAGTCTGGTACAGAGGAAGAAGAGAAAGCAATTCCAACTAAGGAGAAGGAAATTTGAGAATGATGCTCCCAAAAAGGGGGAGATCAACATGGAAGAAGCCACAAGAAAGGGAGAGCTTGATGGAGAGAAATGTGATGTTGAGGGGGAGCAGGAAGCAGAAACAGAAAGAGATTCAGTGCCAATAGAAACACAAGAAGCAGCAGAAACGGTTACTACTGCTGACATAAATAAAGCAGCAGAAACAGTGAAAGAAGTATTAACAGATCTTGAGATTGCAGAAACCTTACTTAAAGCCAAGAATGATACTTCCAAGGTTACTTCAAAGACCAAAGGAGTAATCATCAAAGATCAAGGTGAAGTGATCAAGAAAGATAATAGCAAGAAGGCAATGAACAAAGACAAAGGAAAAGCAAAAATGGTGGAATCTGATCAACCAATCAAAAAGCAAAGGTTGGTTGAATCAGATGAAGCCTTAGCTAGAAAGATGCAAGATGGCATTGAAGAGGAAGAAAGAGTTCAGATGGAAAAGGACAGGGAGATGGCAAAAGCTCTAGCTGCTGAACTGAATGAAGCTTATCAACTGAGTCTGGCAACTGAAATTGCACAGAAGAAAGTTGCAACTATGAAGAAATCAGTGGTAGTAAAAGCAGCTACAAAGAAGAGAAAACCCTCAAAGACATTCCTAGGTACCCAAGAGAGAAACAAGATGATTATATTTCTCAAAGGTGCTGTAGGAGTCAAAAAGGAGATGTTCTCTAAAATGTCTTTTGAGAAGATTAAAGAGCTGTATGATTCAGAGATGTTAAAGCTGCAGGGGAATGAAACTGCAAGGGTGGAGATGGAAAAAAGGATGAAAGAAAGTAATGATCTTCTGATACAAAAGCCCTTTCCAGATGAGCAGGAAACACCATCAAAGAAAGAAGCTACTCTGGGTGAAAGTCTAAGGACTTTAAAGAGAACCAAGATGATGGCAAGGAGAAAGTCAACTAAGAAGCCTAGAGTATATGAAGGAGAGGATGAGAAAGTTGCTGAAGAAGAAGGGGCACCTGAGTCATCTAAACAGAAAGAGCCATCAAACACAGATGATGTAAATTTGTATATGGTAGTGATGGACAAAGTGCCTGAACCAATTTCAGCAGAACCTGTAGGAGTTAAGCCTCCTGAGGTCATTCTCTGGGATACATTGACAGTGGATGGAAAGGAATACATAAGGCTAAAAAGGAAGGATGAAAAGTATGAGGTGTTCAATACTTGGGCAAAGATTGTAAGAACATGCTCTAGGTCAGATCTTGAAGAGATGTTTGAGATAGGAATGAAGTTGTATGCAGATATACTGAAGGCTCCAGGGATTTCAATTACAAAACTGGTAATGGAGTATCTGTGTATGATGTTCAAACCTGAAGAAGTAGAGCATGTGATCAAGAATGTATTCAAGTCAGTCAACAGTTGGACTCTATATGAAATTAGTGGAGTATATACAGTGACTTTGGATTTAAATCACACTGAATACTTCCTAGTGGATAGAGTGTACAATCATAGCAGATTGAAGCTTCATGCCATGCTGAAGAAAAAGTTAAGATGTGTTCCAGATTCAGAAATGGCTAAATACTTGATTCAAAGAACAATTAATCAGAGTTTGGGATTGGATGCAAACACTGGAATTTAGGCCATGATAGAGTTTTGGGAGCATCTTGAAGAAAATTTGAAGAACTTGACTTCTCTTCCTAAAAGTCAAGTTAGGGGGAGATTGTTGGGAACTGAAGAATTCATCAAGTATGGTTAATGCTGTTGGTTCAAAGTTACTACTGCTAGAAGACTTAAAGGTTAATACTGCTGAGTGTTACTACTGCTAGTAGAATTAATACTGCTAGTCAAAGTTAGTGCTTCTTGAACAAAGTTAGTACTGCTTAGCTAGTTAATACTGCTAGTGGTTAGTGCTGCTTGGTAGTTAATGCTGCTAGAAGAAATTAATGCTGCTGAGCATAGTTAGTGCTGCTTATGACTTGAAGATCCGAATGAAAAGGATTACAGCTGGAAAGAATAAAGATATTCATGGAAGGCTTAAAGATAATGATGGAAGATATTCTGAAGATATTTTATTAATTGTAATTAGCTTTTATCTTCAGTATATATATTGTATAGTTAAGATAGTGAAAGTGTGAGATTAATTCATTGATTCTAAGTTTTAGTTCTAGAGAGAAAATCAACCTCAAGGCATAGATCCTAATTCTAGAGAAGTAGAATTCGTATTGGTGAGCCTGTTCATCAATATTGAGGTTGTTTGTTTAATCTTGTAACTTCAAGCATTCAATACAAGTTTACAAGTTGTTGATTATATACTGTTTTGGTTTACTGTTTTATTGAATATCAAAGTGTTATTCCGCAAACTTCTTTGATATTAGTTTCTGAGAATTTATTCTTGTTGAGAATTCGATCCTGACAGATATGGAATTAAATTGCATGGAAATGTAACTTCTTGTTGAAGTGAAAATTTGCTATTGAAATTGTAAAGAACAAGAAAGCAGCTAAAAGATTTTTACTTCCAAATATTTCCAAACTACGATAGAACCGACTACAAAGCTAAAAAAATAAAACTCTTGTTGGGTATTAATGCATAAGGCACATCCCTATCTAAGACCCCTATTTTTTTCCACCGCGTTAGTACGATAGAGCGGGTGCACGCGCACCTTCCCCGGTCTTCTTAAATCCATCCTTGTGCATAACTAACTTATAACAACTAATAACAACCTTATAGCCAAGGTTCTAAATGAAAGGAGGTGTGGCGTGGTGGCGAGGTCAAGCCTCAAATCTTACGAGTTACGATGAGCCCATGACGATTTTCAAGGCTTGCCCTAAGGCAACATATATATATATATATATATATATATATATATATGTGTGTGTGTGTGTGTGTGTGTGTGTGTATATGTGTGTGTTAGTGTTTTGAATAACATAGTAGAAAATCTTCAATTCATATAAAGTTATAAAACTAAAAAAGAAAGAAGAACCATTTATATCAAATATATCGAGTTTATGAGAAAATGAGAGTGCACAATTGGGATTAAATCTCAAGTCTCTACTCCCTATGTAACGCCCTAAAAATGGGGGGTAAATTTAAACCTGAATATATGCGGAAAATGACTAGCTAACATAAACATATCACCCAAAGAGGGAAATAGAATAGCGTTTACACAACAATTTAATAAGGAGATACAACTCAACAACTACAGTGGCTTAGATTAAATACAAGTGTTGCTATCTCACTTCCAAAAGAATGCAGGCTTAAAACAAAAGTGCAGGCCTTTACGGTACTTCACCAAAAATGTTATTTCCTCTTATCGACCCTTCGCTCAAATCTGAGAAGTCCCACCGCTAGAATGACCTGATATACATGTCATTTTAAGAAGAAGTGTTAGGCTAAAGCCTAGTGAGAACACACAGTTATATTTGATAATGGTAGAAATAAACTCGTTATAATGTAATGTGGGAAGAACAATTATATTAACTTTGGGGGGGGACAACATTTACACAATACCTCAAGCGTTGACGGGGGAGACCCGTTTACCATAATCAACGATGTAACACAAAAGTAGGTCACATGATATGTTAATAAATCAAACGCATACATCATAAACAGATGGACATCAAGCTCAACTCCTCTAAGTCTATTGCTTGTGGATTCCTAATTTCCACCCCTCTAGGTCTATACATTAAAATATCCAAATCCAATAAAATAAACGAGCATATTGGAATTACACCTTACTGCTCATGGGACAATGCACAACCATATGTGTCTACATCTTACTCACCACGAGACCCGATGCCTAATCTGTGCTACAATGAGGGAACTATCGTCCCATCATTGAATAAAAAGACTCTAGTGCCTATGGATCCATTACACTAAAATTTAACCACAACCGCATAGTCATAATGAACAGAACCATTCCCTTTGAGGTTAGCATAAAGAAGTATAAACATAGTATTTGAACAAATCCTTCATTTTACCATTATGAATCCACATAGTCTCAATAGTCATATAAGGTGGAAAATCCATCAAACCATCTATAGTACATCATTTGAACATAAGAAACCATCATTTAAGATATTGCCATCAAAATACTCAATTATCCCAAGCCCTAGTTAAACTAAGTATTTTCCAGAATTTCCATTTACAAGGTGAATGGAACCATAGTATTCATAATAATCCCAATACACATCCAAACCCATTTTATGTACATAGTTAACATTTCCAACTCAAATCATCAAAACCCTAAAAATCTCCTAAACTCAAATTTTTAGGTCCAACTATTCCAAATCCAGATAAAATAGTGAGAGATGTTTAGAAGGTTAAAAACACAAATTGTGACATGTATAAATTTTTTTAGAAATGAGAATGAACTCACAACTTAGGTTTTTGATGAAAACCTAGAAAACCAAGTATGATGTGAAGAAGAATGGAGATCTTGATTTTCCCCAACCAAACTCTTGAATCATGAGGCTAGAGGTGAAATCAATGCCCTTTAAATGCTCAAAGCAACTTCTAGGATTTGCCCAAATCAGATTTATGAAGATAGAGGAGAAGAGATGAGTAATAAATGAGGAATGAGCTTGAAAATCCGTCTTAAGACCTGCAGACAAGTTCCCGCGGCTTTGTCCGCGACTTCGAAATCGCGCAGAAGCCCGTGCAAGTCGCTATCCACTCCCAAAACTTATTTCATGAATCTATGTCATTAGTTCTCAATCCCAACGGTTAAGCCTTATAACAAATCTACATCTGGTGTGAACCAAGGTTAACAATTGACTCACATATATATATATATATATAACCTTTAAGGTATAAGTAAAATTACGGGTGTTACACCCTACTTTATTCAAATTTCAAATAATCCCTATTCGAGCCTCCATGTACGAGAATAAGAGTAAGAATTTACCTATTTACGGTTTTAGTTTTTAATTATCCTCGTAATGTTTATTTAAGTTTTAGGTGTCGTAGATAATTATCATTTATCCATCAATTTATGTGTTTAAAAACTAAAAATAAAAATATGCCTTACAAAATAATGAGTTGTAACGCGCCATAACATGTCATAACGTGTTACGACGGAAGCCAAGTCTTAAAGTGGAGCCATAGGGGCTAACATGGTGGCGAAGCCAAGACTTGGCGCCATAACACACCATAACGATTTATTCAGAACCATGCTTATAGTCACAATAAAATATGCTTTATAGCCTGCCAAATATGTCTAAATGTCTTAATAAACTATTTTTATAAGACCAAACAGTTGTACGTTTAATGTAACTAAGTTGATATGACGTTTTTGGACGTCCTAACAAAATTTTAGGACACTTTTGGAATAAAAAGTCATATTAGTTTTTTAAATAGCATTTGCAAAAGTGTCGCATAAAAACAATTGTTTCACAAAAATGTTTGTTCATAGCACACTTTTCTAAAGTTTCATATAAAAAACTAATAAGACACTCTACTTTAAAATGTTTTAAAAACTTCTTAGGACCCCTAAAAACGTTCTATCAACATATTGTAACACTTCTACATATGACGTACAATTGTTTGGTCATATAAATTTAATTACTATAAAACATTCTATTAGAACATTTTAGACAAATTTTGGCGTCCTATAAAGCCGGTTTTGTAGGTGTGTCCTAAAAATTATGATTTAATAAATTGAATAAAAATGCAACGTACTTTTTTTTTATTTTGCATATTGTACATTCAAAGCATTCATTTTAATACCTCATATGTGAAATCAAACTTGTTGCATGTTGGTGTTGCGATGGAGAAGCCAAAGAGAAATCGAGAAGTTAGAAAAACGATGGTGTCGACTTCTTGGTTTATCAGATTAAGGTATATTGAGTTTTATCAGATTAAGGTATATTGGGTTAAGGGTATATTTGGTGTTATGAAAATATAGAATTCCATTCCATCAAAATACCATCTTCTTGATAAGAAATGTTAAAATCCTTTATTTTTGGAATTTGTACGATTTTGAAGATTCCTTCCGTAAAAAAGAATGAATCAAACGAGAGAATGAAATTTGGTCAAAAAAATTCAACATTCCAATTTTCATCAAATTCCTCTAAAATCTGCGAACCAAACGTCGCCTAAGGGGTCGTTTATCCCGACGATACCCTAGTAAGCACTTATCCGTAATAGTCAATACAATTACTTAACTTACTAGGTAAGATTTTAGTCCTTTAAAACGACATCATATACAACATTTTTATCTGGTAAATGCTTATCGGGTAAGAGTCATAACTCTCACTTATCGGATAAAATTTTGGTCCTTGTCATAGCTCTTATAGGGTAAGATTATCAATCCTTGTCATGTTCATTCGATAAAGTAAACTGAGGCGTTAAGCACTTACCAGGTAAGTGTTTAATAAACGGTCCCCAAGTATGTCACACAAACATGAATTACATCAAAATGTGTTATCTCTTTTTCCTGCATTCCCAATGCAATTGCAAAATATCTACCTAAAATTTTCAAATATATAAAGTAATAAAATAAGAGTAAACTCCAATTTTGGTACCTGAGGTTTGTTGATTTCTTTGAAAGAGGGACCTGTGGTTTCATAATTCAAATTTTGGTCCTCATGCTTTGGATTTTTCTCTGAAAGAGGGACCTGGTCACTAACACTGTTAAAAAGCTCCGTTAGAGGCAAGGCATTTTCATCCAACCATATTTGTGTCCCCTTTTTGCATTCTTTTTGTTTCTTCTTATCATTATATAAAATCATTGAACTTTAGGGACCAATATTGTAATTAACTCACATATATATATATATATATATGAGATACACAGGACCACCACCAGTCCACCACCACTAACACCACAACCTATCTATGATTTGCACATGGCCTTATAAGGTTCTTCTCTTCTCTTCTCTCCTAACAATTGCTTTTCTTTTCCATATCCATGGCTTGTCTCTCTTTCTCTTTCTCTTTCCTTCTCTCTTTATTTCTCTATGATTAATTGAATTAGCTGAAATTGTTTTGTTTATTTATTGATTGAGCACTTCTGAGATACTTTTCAGATCTATACTGAAAAGGGGTTTGCAGAAAGATGACAGAGATGAATCAATTGGAAAGTTAGATGGGTTTTTCCCAATTTGGAGTTTTCTAACTCTTGTTCATCAACTGTCAACAATTACAAGATTTGTGCTCGAATTGTTCGTTCTTTTTTAGGTAATTTTTATGGATTTCGGTTATATTTATAGAATTTTGAGCAGTTTTCAACTATCTTGTTGCTCCATGTGATAAAGAACTCAAAAATTTGGGAATCATGTAAATGGGATATATATATATATATATATTGGTAAATGTTCAGGCTTCATGTATTATATTTTACCCTTTTTGTTTTATTAAGATTTTTTGATTGAAGGGTTTATAATTTTCTTTGAAATTTGTGAATTTTGATGTTGAATATATGGCACTCAGTTGATTATGGTAACTTTATGTTGAAAAGATTTGGGAAAACTTCTAATGATCGTGATTTCATAAATCTCGATTTACAGAAACAAACACCTTGTAGCCCTCACTAAGCTAAAACTCACCTGTTCACTATATTTTTTTTTAATCTTTTGGGTGTTCTAAAATGGTGCACGACGTTGAAGACGATGGGTTTGGCCGAACCCATACATACCATAGATATATACACATACATGGTATTTGGCCGACGATGGGTTTAGCCGGTGATGATATCGTCCCTGTTCCACGAGGAAAACCCAGAAGGTAGTGTTGGCGTTCACCGGAGAAGCCAGGGGAAGAAGACGATGGGGTGTTGCAGGTTCTTCAATTTTCACTCACCGGAATAGATGAACGGATGTGGTGTTGGCGATGGTTTTTACAAAAGAAATATATTTAAACACTTCATGAGCAGACCGAAAAAGGTATTGTCCTGTCGTCTGTTACGAACCAGAAGGGGGGAATGGGAGTCAAGAGTTGTCAACCGAAAAAAATGGAGTTATCGGTGCATCGCTGGAAAAATTGGGAAGGGGTGGTTATATTAAATTATAGAGTTGGTCCCTAAATGTTTATAGTTTTTACAAAAACAAAAAAAAAATGTGTAAAAAAGGACAAAAATAAGATTGGACGAAAATGCCCCTGCCTCTAACGGAGCTTTTTAACGGTGTTAGTGTCCAAGTCCCTCTTTCAGAGTAAAATCCAAACCATGAGGACCAAAACTTGAATTATGAAACCACAGGTCCCTCTTTTAAAGAAATCAACAAACCTCAAGGACCAAAATTGGAGTTTACTCAATAAAATAAAGAGTAATTACGGATTTTGTCCTGAAGGTATGTGAAAAATTACATATTTGGTCCCTTAACTTTACATAAGAAACCTCTAGGTATGCAAATTCTTGTGGATTTGGTCCTTCAGACTAACGGTCGTCTATTTTATGTCATCAACTCCCATCACGTGTGATGCACACGAGGGTAAATTGGTCTTTTTTGTTTTTCATTTATTTTATCATTTTTTTAAACCACATAGACCAAATATGTAACTTATCATTTTAACATATTTAATTACTCTGTTACATATATACATATATATATATATATATACATATAGAGAGAATGAGAGAGAGAGACATTTAAATGAAAAGTGCTAAATGTATGAGAAGTAGATAAGTGATCCCAGCCCTTCATCTGGTCAACATTTGTGGCTTTGACTATGAAGCATCGGATAATTCCTCGCATGGTCTGTAGAAGATAAAGGGGTAGTTTCGTAACTTTTACAAATAGACGGAAAACAAGTTCATATGTGAACCCGTGTGATTCACATATGAACCTACGGGTTCATTTGTAAATCAGCTAATTAGTTCATACGAGAATCAATTAATTAGTTCATATGTGAATCACAAGGGTTCATATGTGAATATATTGATTAGTTCATATGATTCACAAATGAACCTATGGGTTAATATATAAATTAGTTAATTAGTTCATATTTGAATCATAAGGGTTCATATGTGAATCAGTAAAAATGGTTCATATGTTAATTACACGGGTTCATATATGAACGCCGAGGGCCAATCTCCGCCCGGCCCGAGGAAACCTTTGCACGCTTCCGTTACCTTTTGGGTATAGTTCATATGTGAATCACACGGGTTCACATATGAACTCGTTAGTCGCCTATTTGTAAAAGTTACGAAACTACCCCTCTATTGTTTGGCATAACTGCAATTTTTGACCAGTCAAAGCCACAATTCTTGACTAGTCAAAGTCGTAGTTCTTGACCAGTCAAATCCGATCTTGACCGTATGAAGGGGATAGGATTACTTCTCTACTTCTCATATATTTAGCACTTCTCATTTGAACCTATGACTATATATATGTATATACAAACACAGAAAGATCTGGGATCTGAGTAACCTTCTCGCTAGTATACTCACGACCCACCACCATCTCCATTGCTCTACTCCACACATCTATCGTCGGGGAACCCACCACCATCTCTATCGCTCCATCGCCGACGAACCCACCATGACCTCCATCACCGGCAAACCCACCACGACCTCCATTGCTCCATCGTCGAAAATCACCACCTCCGGTGCCTGCATCAACCTCCAACTCTTCCTAAAAGAACACCAACCTCCCTCTCCCTCTCCCCACTCCCTCTTCTCTGTTACCGCCGACTCTCGACCATCGACCAAACCCATCGACCAAGAAGAATGTTGGAATCTATGGAATTCCCCGTTAGGGTTTGCGTATTATTGCTCACAATATATAAACAAGAAAGTTACAAAGGGGTCCATATACGATACACAGATAACAAGGGAGACTCTAAAATTATATGCTTTAACACACCCCCTCAGTTTGAGTGGGAGGTTGGCGGATGCTTAAACTGTTTCTAAAGTCTAAAAAAACAAATGTGTAGGTAAACCCTTTGTAAAAGTATCTGAAGAGCAGATGGAACATGCGCTTGACTAATAGAATAGGGGGCTGAGAAGATCTTGCTTGTTGTCTACTTCGCGAGCCTTCACAGCCCCGTTTTATTCCATGCAACACACGTACATGCCCAATAGTAACATGTTCCCTAACAAAATGTAAATCTATTTTCACATGTTTAGTTCTTTGGTGCTGAACTGAGTTAGAAGCTAAGTACATGGCACTAACATTGTCACAAAAAACAACCGACATACGGAAAAAAAAAGAATAAGACAACTCAAGAAGGAGATTGCAGCCAAGCGGCTTCAGCAACGACATTGGTTACCCCATGTACTCAGCTTCAGCGCTGGAACGGGAGACAACATGTTGACGTTTGGAAGACCACAACACAAGGTTCTCACCAAGGAAGAAACATAACCCAGAGGTTGACCGGTAAGTTTAAGGACATCCAACCCAATCAGCATCAGAATAAGAAACCAATCTATCAACAGAGGACGAACAAAGATGAATACCATGCGAGAGCATACCCTGAATATAACGGAGAATACGCTTTAGGGAAAGAAAATGTGGTTCATGAGGATCATGCATGTAAAGGCAGATATGTTGGACAACATATGCGATATCCGGGCGGGTGAACATCAGATATTACAGAGCCCCTACAAGGCTACGATATAAGGTAGGATCAACAACAGGATTTCCTAAGGATGAAAGTTTTAGCTTTGCGTCCGTCGGAGTGCTATAAGGATTGCAAGTTTCCATATCAACACAAGCAATGATCACCTTGAAAAATGAAGGTCGAGACAGAAATAGACCACTTGCATGACGAGTGGCAGCAATGCCAAGAAAGAATAATAGAGGACCAAGATCGGTCATAGAGAACTCAAATGAAAGACGAGCAATGACCCTAGTAATAAAATATGAAGAGGTGGTCGCGAGAATGATATCATCTACATAAAGAAGGAGATAGATAGTCTCCATTCTAGAGTGATACGTAAAGATAGAGGTGTCCGAGCGACTGCTTCAAAAACCAATGGAAGAAATGTATACAACGAATCGTTGATACCAGGCACGGGGAGCCTGTTTGAGTCCATATAGGGCTTTGCGAAGATGATATAATTATCAGAAAATTTAGAATGAACATAACTAGGGGGTTGTTTCGTATAGACCTCCTCGGTGAGATCACCATGCAGGTTGGCATTTTTGACATCTAATTGAAGAATCGGGCAATGATGAGATACTGTAATGCTTAAGACAGCTCGTGTGGTTGCAGGTTTAACAACCAGACTAAAGGTGTCATCAAAGTCCAAACCAGGTTGTTGAGAGAACCTTGTACAACCAAACGACCCTTGTAACATTCCAGACACCCATGACTATCAAACTTGTGACGATAGAGCCAACGACAACCAACAATGTTGGCATGTGGTGGTCGGGGAACACGATCCCATGTGTTATTGGAATAGAGAGCAGCCATTTCGGAATCCATGGCATCTTTCCAATTAGGGTCACTTATTGCCTGAGCAGTGGAATGGGGAATAGAGGATAAGTTGGAAGAGACAAAAGAGATTTAGAATATGACGCTGCTTTAGAGATCCCGTATGAGATCGTGTGATCATAGGATGACCAACAGAAGCCATAGGTGGGGGATGGGGGATTCAGTCACCAAGGAGGAGGAATGAGGGGTCGGATTGGAATTAACCGATAGATTGGTAGGGACGTTGGGGGTTGGTGTGGGTATAGGGATAGGAATGGAATCCTCCTCAGAAACAAGGAAATCATAGTCGGAGATGGGAGTAGGAGGGTGGAAATCAAAAAAGGGAAATGATCTTCAGCAAAGACAACATGTCGAGAGATGATGACTATCTGGGTAATAAGGTCCAGACAACGATACCCACAATGGTTGGTGGACGGTCCAAGATAGAGACATGCAGACGAGTGATGGGCTATTTTATGAGCAGTCGTGGAGGAGGGCTTTGGATAACATAGACAACCAAACACCCGGAGATGAGAGTAGGATGGGAAGAAGCCGAAAAGCATTTCAAAAGGTGTTTTGAATGAGAGGGTAGAGTTAAGGAGAAGATTGAGAGTGTGAATGTCAATAATGAGAGCTTCATCCCAAAATTTGGGTGGAAGAGACGCCTGAAAGAGGCAAGAGCGAATGATGTTGTTTATAGTGCGAATGAACCGTTCAAATTTTCCATTTTGTTGTGACGTGTAAGGACAGGAAAAATGAATTTGAATACCATTAGAGTTTAAAAAATCAACGAAAGACTGGTTATTAAATTCACGTCCATTATCACATTGAAAAAGTTGAATGTCAAATTTAAATTGGTTTAAAACATACGTACGAATAATTTTTAAAGACAGAAAAAACAACAAAGTTAGCATGCAATGGAAACACCCACAAGAAATGAGAAAAATCATCCAGAAATAAAATATAATATTTATAACCACTAATACTCACAACTGGAGAAGTCCATAAATCATAATGAATTAACTCAAATAAACGAGACGTTTTTGAAGTAGATGAAGAAAAAGACAATCAATAATGTTTGTCGAGCTAACAGGCATGACATGTAGACAATTTATTTGTAGAACTAGAAATGAACTTGCGAGACTATAAAAACTGAAGAACAGAAGAGCTGGGGTGGCTTATACGTCGATGCCAGGTAGGAAGCAATATCGAGGTAAGAGCAGTGGCAGAAAGGGCGACTTTGGAAGATGGTAGAATGTAACACCCTCGAATTTGGTAAGAGCAACTAATTAAATATTTTAAACATAGAATCAAAATAAGGGACAAAACTTCCTCTTACGATCCAAAACTCTATATGCCTCAAATACAAACTCTATAATTAACTTTGACGGATATTAAACTCCAATAATATACAGACTAAATTGAAGTCGGGTGTTACTTAACCCAAATACAAGTTGCTCTCCTTAGCCTAGTGCGGAAGACTTCATCAAGTTACTCACTCCTTGGGCGCACAAAGGCCACTCCTCTCTTCACTATGATACTAGAACTATTCCCAACCAGAACTTGTTGCACATGCCGACAAATAAAAAGGTTAGGCTAACGCCTAGTGAGTTCAAGTGTTTTACATGAGAAAATATATCTTTAAAAGAATGAACTTCACTTCAAATCATGACCTTTCAATTGATGTACTTTAAAACGTGGAAACAACTCTTTTCCAATATCATGCACTTTCAAAGATAGACACCTCATTACAAACATTCTTTATAAATTGATGCAACTCAAACTTACTCGAAACGTTAATATGAATTTACTCCCATTTAAGAAACGTGGATAAAACGTTGCACCCTAAAACACCCAAGCGCGGGTGGGACAAAATACACAACCCATAAATCATTGTCAAAATCCACATATACAATACGTCCGAAAACATGGACACTAGGCCCAATACTTACACGACCATAAACGAAAGGAAACCAAATATTCAAACATGGGGATGACATATTTCATTAAAACCTTAATATACGTGGAGGGAGATCCAATATACGTGGAGGGAGATCCAATAATAAAGTAAGACGTCAACATGTAAGATACAGTTGGTCGACGACGGGGGAGACCCGTATCCGTTGATATTGGAGGAACACAAAAGTATGTCACTCTTGCAACGTTAATCGCATGACACCTCACGACATACCATCCCAAGTGTCCCTACAACTTCTTAAGAAGTTACACCATAAGAGACAGTTGACATTGATGAACATTACAATGAACTCCATCCCGAAGGCCCGACACACTTAAAGACTATCTCCCAGGCATTACTTCAAGCGGCGGAGATCCTAGTGCCTACCTCTCGGGTAGCACCTCCAGACTCAACCCTCCAGTGCCTACTTGTAAGTTTCCAGTTGTAAAACATGGATATCGGGGTTCAACCCCGCAATACCCCAATTGACCATCCAAATCAGACTGACTTACGTGCCTATGGATCCAATGCAACACAGTCTAACATTACATGACTTCACAAGAATGACCAACACACTCGAGCATGTAATAAACATCAATATGCAACACGGTGCATTAGCATGTAAACCATAACCGACTCTACATTGAGCCATCAAAACCGGACAAGTGTCCTCAAGACTCTTTTAAGTCAATATCGAGCCAAAATGCTCAAAACTCTTTTTGACCAACGATTAACAATCCCCAAATAAATAGCCCAATTGACTCACGTCATGCATACACACTCCAAAATACATGTGCATACTCCAATACAGTTTAAATTGGGACAAATTACTTTCCAAATGATATTATACCATTTACTTCTTCAAAACGTCCCATAACACAAAATTAAGCATATCTCCAAAACAAACATTAAAAATGCCTTTTAACCAAATAATCTCATTTATGCAATAAATCACCATAACACGTCAATTTACGGCTCATTTATCAAGATGCCCAAAAATCCCAAATATGGGTATTTTACAAGGTTCATAAAGCCAAACTTCTCAAATAGTCAAAACCCATCAAATGACTCTATAAATGATAATTTCATGTTAAACACATAAGCACTTTAAAAATAAACATTTTGGCATGTACAACGTTTTCACAAATCAACTTGAACTCACCTCGATAGGTTAAGTTAAACCTAGGTTGCAAATCCAACCATTAGCCTCCAATAGTGTAGATCCTTCCACTTTCAAGTCATCACCAACAATAAGCTAGGGTTTCCAAATAACCCATTTCTCCAAATCTAAAAGAAATGAACCATCAACAAGTGAAACCTTTAGATCTACAAGGATCCTTACACCAAAGTTTGGATTACACAAGAGATTTACCTCAATCAAAACTTAAAGCCTTCAAATCCACCATTCTCGAGAAATCCTCCATCCCTAACATAGCCAAACCTTAAGCCACCAAAACCTTGATCTTCCTACGGTGGATTCATACCAAAGTGTTTCAAAATCAATTCTTCAGCTCTCCAAAATCGCACCAAAGAGAGGAGATAAATGAGATGGAAGCAAGAATGAGAGAAAACCCTAAAAAGGGGATTAAATCGTCAGACTGGTTCCCGCGGCCTTGGCCGCTACCTCAAGTCGCGGGCCAAGCCGCGCGTGCTCCTGGGTTGCAGACTACAGTGTGTTACGCGGGCCTAGCCGTGGCTTGAGGCTGCGGGCCAAGCAGCGTGCGTCGCTTGTCATGTCTTCTCGCACCTCGTGTTTAGACCGTTCCTCGATCGTTCCTCTCGGCCAACTGCTAAATGTTTCCTTGGCCGATCATTGACCGTTCCTTAGAGAAATACGGGTGTTACAATCCTCCCAACCTTAAAAGAGATTTCGTCCTCGAATTCTGGCACCGACCAAACACCCACATGTCGAGTTAGCTAGACCAATTGGTTCTCCATCCCAAAAAGGGATGTCCCCACGATACCTTGCCTTGCATAGGAAACCGATTACTTCCCATTTCGGGTTATCACTGTATTTCTCATCACAAGTCGCCATAAACCCGATCTCAAAGGTTGATACATCTTATCATTTTCCAATTATTAAGATCTCAGTTGCCTCTCAACCTTAGGTTGCCCATAATCCCTCAAGAGTAACTTACGATATTAACTAATCACTTCCACCAAGGGTATCCCAAGCGAACCTCGCCCTTAAATGCCTCTAATCGTCTCTCATCGAACCATGCTACACCCTTTTTCTTGCCTTCAAGACTATAACAACCCTTGCAGAAACGATCCAACCACCGCTGACTATACTCCTTTAGATTCCAAGTACTCGTAACCACTTTGGCTTGACCCGAGCGGTAAGGAATCCGTATAAAATTGTTGAGTCGATCACTCGTTGTTGTTATCAAACGATATTTCTAAATTCAGCAAATCAAGGCCTCCTCAATGATTGATTTCCACTTAAGGCCTACCTCGACACTCTTACCAAAATTTCCCAATAATCCATACCATAAAAGATTTATCGTCCCTTTCTTGATGAAATTTTCTTAACAATTAGGTTGGTCTAATCCAATCCACAATAGATCTGTTTCCCCCAATCTGACACAAGCACAACCTCTACAGAGGGAGGACCACCCCAACCCCATGGTTACACAACCCCATAGTGCATTCGAGCATCGATTGACAAATCAGCGAAAGCCTTGCCGATTACAAGAGTATCAATGATCGATCCCTAAGTATCATCATCTAATTCCCTTAATGTTACCACTTAACTTGCAAACACACCAGATTCAACGGATGTGCACTGAAACACACTAACGATTATTGTCCTTAAAATCGAGTGTCGACACCTCTCCTCAAAATGACTATACTTCAAAAGTGGGTGCACCACCATATAATCCATTCCAGACTTGCATTGATGAGTTAAAGTTGACACCTATTATAGCACTAAAATTTAAATCTTATATATCCAACAAACGAATTACCATATTCTCTTCATTCCTGAAGACTTACCCGGATAGCACACATCCATCCCATACATGATGTCGAAATTCAACCCATTAATTCATCTCTAACCGCCAACAATTAACCACCCAAAGCTTTAACCCGCAGTTTTACCGAACAGAATGTTCACCACTTAAATAACGGAAGAAGGCATAAATCTAATGCATCAATTATTCTTGTGTGCACCGATTCACAAAACTGTATTCCCAGAATTCAAAACTAACCACCAGCAGTCAACCTGAAGCTTTAATTCCCAAGGACTCCTCTAATCCTTAATTACAACTCGCTCTACAGGGTTTAACCCTATGTCTCTATTGAGTTCAAGGTTTTTAAAACTAACATGTCAATTTGAAATTTTATAAAACTTCTAAATGCAAAAGCTTTATAACAATTAATCGTACGAATAAAAATTCACCATCGTTTACTCGGTAGGTGTACAAAGTGGTCACAAACGCCACACATATAAAACCATTATGGAAAATATTTTGATTACTAATCAAGCTAATACTGACACCAACGAAAGGTATTTCAACAAACTTTTCAAAGGAACCGCTATGGTCCCAACACGCATCACTTGTGCCATGTATAAAAAAAGTTTTATGTACTAAAACAATACATGACAAGGCGCTCATATAAAACTCCAGAAGGGAAATTCACGTAATCAATTTCCAAAAGTTTCTCAGTTAACCATATAACAACATGGGATAAAATCCCCAACAAGACTCACATGAAATAAATTTCTCAATAACTCATAAACCAACGCATGCAAAGAACTTAGTCTACGCATTTCAAGGTTCACCCATGCGTCGCAAACGTCGTAAAATAATACTCCATAAAACTTAACAAAACTCACACAGAATATAATTCCCAAGAAAACTCAAACACTAAAATAGTGGAAGGAAACTCTTTGTCCAAGGCCTTAACATATGTGAAGGAGATCCAATGTTAAGGTCATAAGTCGTAGTTACTTGTCCATGGCTCTACACAACGTCAAAATACAAACATCACAATATCTGAAAATAGCGTTAGACAACAATGAGAACAAAGAAAGTCTCAACAAAGTTTGCAACCTCATGCAATCAAGTAGTTTTATGCATATTTAAAATCATGGTTTAACACCTTGTGTGTGCTAAACATCTTTCCAAAATTTCGTAATGTAATTCCACATGATGATTTGGAAACATGAGAAATAATTGATGCGATTCATTTTAGAAATAAATTTCGTGTATGAATTTGATCGGCACTCAACGCCTCGAAACCATGCTCCTCAATTTCCTAGTCACACTATCGTCATCTAGATGCTCAAACAATTTAAGGCAATACTCGAGGATTTCATCAGTTCACCTCCCAATTACTCTGCGAATAATGTCGATCCCATAAGTTTATGGTTCTAATCCAACCAATAATTCCAACCTGAAACGGTCCACTCAATGCAATCATCATGCTTACTGTCACTCTAAGTGACGAATGCTAAAATCATCAACCTCTTCTAACAGTTACCCACTTAGAAACTTCTGCACTAACCCAACGATCGACGCATCAAAGTACTCCAAGCATACACATGTAACTAGTAGGTTCACCATAACACTGGCCAGGTGCAATTATGAACGTACCGTACATGGTCATCCTTGTTACCCTCGACGTGTTTCCCGTTTCTAGCGACTCCATCAACCTCAAATTATCCTATCTTAAAGTGCTTAATGGTGTAATCCTCTCTCTCAATCACTTAAAATGACACTAGTTTGAGTCTAGGCATCCAAAATCAACGCCCAATTCTCTCAAACTTAAGCTCTGATACCAACTTGTAACACCCTCGAATTTGGTAAGAGCAACTAATTAAATTTTTTAAACATAGCATCAAAATAAGGGGCAAAACTTCCTCTTACGATCCAAAACTCTACATGCCTCAAATACAAACTCTATAATTAACTTTGACGAATATTAAACTCCAATAATATTCAGACTAAATTGAAGTCGGGTGTTACTTAACCCAAATACAAGGTGCTCTCCTTAACCTAGTGCAGAAGACTTCATCAAGCTACTCACTCCTTGGGTGCACAAAGGGCACTTCTCTCTTCACTATGATACTAGAACTATTCCCAACCGGAACCTGTTGCACATGCCGACAAATAAAACGGTTAGGCTAACGCCTAGTGAGTTCAAGTGTTTTACATGAGAAAATATATCTTTAAAAGAATGAACCTCACTTGAAATCATGACCTTTCAATTGTTGTACTTTAAAACGTGGAAACAACTCGTTTCCAATATCATGCACTTTCAAAGATAGACACCTCATTACAAACATTCTTTATAAATTGATGCAACTCAAACTTACTCGAAACGTTAATATGAATTGACTCCCATTTTAGAAACGTGGATAAAACGTTGCACCCCAAAACACCCAAGCACGAGTGGGACAAAATACATAACCCATAAATCATTGTCAAAATCCACATATACAATACGTCCGAAAACATGGACATTAGGCCCAATACTCACACGACCATAAACGAAAGGAAACCAAATATCCAAACATGGGGATGACATAATTCATTCAAACCTTAATATACGTGGAGGGAGATCCAATATTAAGGTCCTCATTTATTGTCGACCACATAAGACCAAAGATAATAAAGTAAGACGTCAACATATAACATACAGTTGGTCGACGACGGGGGAGACCCGCGTCCGTTGAGAGTGGAGGAACACAAAAGTATGTCACTCTTGCAACGTTAATCGCATGACACCTCACGACATACCAACCCAAGTGTCCCTACGACTTCTTAACAAGTTACACCATAAGAGATAGCTAACCTTGATGAACATTACAACGAACTCCATCCCAAAGGCCCGACACACTTAAAGACTACCTCCCAGGCTTTACTTCAAGCGGCGGAGATCCTAATGCCTACCTCTCAGGTAGCACCTCCAGACTCAACCCTCCAGTGCCTACTTGTAAGTTTCCGATTGTAAAACATGGATATTGGGGTTCAACCCCGCAATACCCAATTGACCATCCAAAATAGAATGACTTACGTGCCTATGGATCCAATGCAACACAATCTAACATTACATGACTTCACAAGAATGACCAACACACTCGAGCATGTAATAAACATCAATATGCAACACGGTGCATTAGCATGTAAACCATAACCGGCTTTACATTGAGCCATCAAAACCGGACAAGTGTCCTAAAGACTCTTTTAAGTCAATATCGAGCCAAAATGCTCAAAACTCTTTTTGACCAACGATTAACAATCCCCAAATAAATAGCGCAATCGACTCACGTCATGCATACACACTCCAAAATACATGTGCAGACTCCAATACAGTTTAAATTGGGACAAATTACTTTCCAAATGATATTATACCATTTACTTCTTCAAAACGTCCCATAACACAAAATTAAGCATTTCTCCAAAACAAACACTAAAAATGCCTTTTAACCAAATAATCTCATTTATGCAATAAATCACCATAACACGTCCATTTACGGCTCATTTATCAAGATGCCCAAAAATCCCAAATATGGGTATTTTACAAGGTTCATAAAGTCAAACTTCTCAAATAGTCAAAACCCATCAAATGACTCTACAAATGATAATTTCATGTTAAACACATAAGCACTTTAAAAATAAACATTTTGGCATGTACAACGTTTTCACAAATCAACTTGAACTCACCTCGCTAGGTTAAGTTAAACCTAGGTTCCAAATCCAACCATTAGCCTCTAATAGTGTAGATCCTTCCACTTTCAAGTCATCACCAAATGAAACCTTTAGATCTACAAGGATCCTTACACCATAGTTTGGATTACACAAGAGATTTATCTCAATCGAAACTTAAAGCCTTCAAATCCACCATTCTCAAGAAATACTGCATCCCTAACATAGCTAAGCCTCAAGCCACCAAAACCTTGATCTTCCTACGGTAGATTCATACCAAAGTGTTTCAAAATCAATTCTTCAGCTCCCCAAAATCGCACCAAAGAGAGAAGAGAAATGAGATGGAAGCAAGAATGAGAGAAAACCCTAAAAAGGGGATTAAATCGTCAGACTGGTTCCCGCGGCCATGGCCGGGACCTCAAGTCGCGAGCGAAGTCATGCGTGCTTCTGGGTTGCAAACTACAGCGAGTTACACGGGCCTAGCCGCAGCTTGAGGTCGCGGGCCAAGCCGCGCGCTTTGTTTGTCATGTCTTCTCGCACCTCGTGTTTAGACCGTTCCTCTCGGCCGACCGCTAATTATTTCCTTGGACTATCATTGACCGTTCCTTAGAGAAATACGGGTGTTACATAGAATCAGGTACAAATCACCAGCATTGTCACACAGTTGGATAAGAACACCTGATTTAAGATCCTTAATAGAAAAACCAAATGGGTCAATTTCTACAGATGCAAAGTTTTCAATAGTGAGTTGGTGAACAGACACGAGATTTTTAACCATTTGATTTGAAATGAGAACATTTTTTAGAGTAAGGTGGTTGTTTGAATAAGGAAAAAAAGTTTGACCAATACTAGTTACTGGCAGTAGAGCACCATTACCAACCATTATGGATTTAGAATTAGAACATGATAAATAACACATGTTACCTTGATTGAAAGACATGTGAGAGCTTGCTTCTGAATTTATGTAGTAGTTATTGTCTTGGGGTTGCTGAACTGACATAGACTGGAACACCGAGGCAAGATCGATAAATTGTGGTGGACTTGGTTGAGCTGCAACATGACCCCCGAAGGATGGGTGGGGCGCTGATTATTGTGGGGTCGGAGAAATGGGCCAAAAATACCCATAAGTGGGCTGCCCAATATGAGTCGTAGGTGGTGGTGGTGCTAGAAACGATTGAGGTTGGGACATCAACTACATCAGAAACTAAGGTGAGCCGAAGGTAGGCTATGACGCGAAGGAGTTGGCGTCGTATAGTCCATTTGAGACGGAACTATGAGTGATTCCGGTGTTTCCAAAATACGCCTGACCATTGCCTAAAATACCCGCATACTATTGTTTACTTGTAGGAGAATTTCCTGCAAAAGGATTAATGGTAGCGGAACCACTATAATTACCCCCATCCCTTAGAAGCACTTTTACCATTGTTTCGGTTTCTATTCCACTTAGTTTTCATTTTCTCGGAATTATGGGAAGAAGAATATAAGGCAGAATTGGTGGAATAGGTGGGTTCAACAGTGGTTTCAATGGTTTCTTTACGATATTCATGCAACAAAAGCATATTCATAGCTTCTAAAAAGGATGGGAAGGGTTTTGTGTTAGTGATAACATCAACAATATTGTGGTAGGATGGTGGTAATTGGCATAAAGTTTGCATGACTAATTCAACATCTTTGATAGGTGAGTCAACATCAGATAGAGTATCAACGAGATTTTTGAGAGAATGACAGAACTCGGTAATCGATAAAGACCCTTTCTTTGTATTGTGAAATTGATCTTGAAGTTGGAGCATTCTGGTCATTTTATTATTAAGAAAGAATTCATCCAGTTTATCCCATAAGTCTTTTGCAATGCAATCATCACTAGAAATTATTTGAAGAAGATTGGGATCACAAGTGGAGTAAAAACAGGATTTGACACATGAGTCAATGGATTCCCAATCTTCATCATCCTTACCGGAGGGTTTTGATTACCATTGATGTGATCGAGAACCTTAGCACCTTTACACATGTCTAAGAAGATATGGCGCCAAAGTTTATACTTGGAACTATCAACAGTGAGTTTAAAACAGAATTGAGAATAAACAGTGGTGAGGGCATAAACTAACTGTTGTGATATAGGTGGGGTGGTAGATGAGAGGGAAGAGGAATTAGCCGATGTGGTCATGATGGGGTGGAAGGAAAAGGAAAACCAAAATAAGTGAATAAGAAAGGAGAAACATAGGCCAAAAGAGCTTACCGCGGGTAGATGGAATGTAGTGATAGCCAACAGCGAAATGACGTGGAAGATCGGACTGCACAGGGACGAAGGGCAGCAAACGAAAGGGAGGCAGCAGCGACGACTGTGATGGCGGCGGCTGGCGGCTGTATTGAGAAAGGAAAATTAACATCAAACAACAAAAGGGAGACATCCGAATCTCCAAAACCGATCTCCAACGTTTAGAATGTAGATAAAGATGTCGTGAATCTACTGTTCAAAAATCACGACGATCTGACGGTTCAAACTCCGGGAATAGGAGAAACAGTGCAGCTGCGCTCGAGTTAGACTGCAAAAAATCGATGGGCAACAACGATTAGGGAGGCAGCAGTGGCGACTGTGATGGCGGCGACTGTTGTGATCGGCAAACCCTAAACCCTAAAAAAGTAAGTATAGGAACCTCAAGGGTGGAGGTTCTGATACCATGTTGGAATATGTGAAAATCCTCGTTAAGGTTTGCGTATTATTATTCATAATATATAGACAAGAAAGTTACAAAGGGGTCCGTTACTATACACAGATAACAAGGGAGACTCTAAAATTACATGCTTTAACAAAGAAGACCCTCAAAGACTCCAAATGGAACTCCCATCGTTGACCAAACCCAATCTAGAACTCCCACCCGTCTGAATCCATCGTCGGTAAACCCACCCTATGTCGCTTCTGGGTTCTATTGAATCACCATGAAGCAAGGTGATCAATTGTGATTTTTTTGGCTTTTTATTTAGTTTTAATTTAACGTTTTTGATTTAGGTTCTAGGGTTGTCTTTAATGTTCTTGATGAAGAAAATGGAGAAGATATTAGTTTATTGTTAAGTATTTTGGATTTTGGTTTTGGATCTTGAGAAAGAAATTGTAAGTTGTTGATGATGTTTTTTACATTGATTTGTTCTTGAATAGATTGATTTAGGATTTTGAATAATTGGATTATTGTTGATTTTTAGTTAGGTTTTTTGGATGGTTGGATTGTTCTTAATTTTAATTAAGAATTTTTGATTCGTTATTATTTTGAGTTATGATTCTTGATTGTTCTTAATGTTTCCCATGACATGCGGTGCACACAAGGCTAAATTGGTCTTTTTAGTTTTTTCATTTTTTAAACCACGGGGACTAAATATGTAACTTATCATTTTTACATTTTCATTTTTTTTTCCACATTTTAAACATTTTTTAGACCATATGGACCAAATATATAATACATACATGTTTTTTTATTTATTCTTTAGTTTTCATTTTGAATCTTCACCTTTTCACTTTAATTGCCTTCTTGTTTTACATGTAGGTATTATATATTTGGTCCATATGGTCTAAAAAATGTTAAAAATGTGGAAAAAAAATGAAAATGTAAAAATGATAAGTTACATATTTAGTCCTCGTGGTTTAAAAAATGAAAAAAATTAAAAAGACCAATTTAGCCTTGTGTGCACCGCACGTCATGGGAGCTAAGGGCAGAAAATAGACGTCCGTTAGTGTGAAGAACCAAATCCATAAGAATATGTTAGGGGTGTAAATGAGAAGAGACAACTCGTGAGCTACTCGAGATCGACTCGGTCAAAACTCGGTCAACACTCGACTCGAATAGACTCGACTTGAACTCGAGCTCGATTTGATATACTAACAAGTCGAGTCGAGCGACTTGATACTCGACTCGATAAGCTCGTGAGATACTCGATAAAAAAATAATAATAATAATAATTAGTAATATTATTTTAATTTAATTGATAATAATAATAATAATAATAAACTCAAGTTTTGGGTAAACTCTTAAAGCATCTCCAACAGCATCTTCAGAATTTCTCCAAAATGGAAAATTAAAAGTCAAAATCTACATAAAAATTTACATCCATCTCCAACAGATTCTCCATTTTGGAGATTAAATCATTACTTATAATATTAAAATATTGTATAAATCTAATAAAATATTATTTATCTCTCATACCCATCTCATTTGAATAAATCTTATTGGTAGAATGTAATAAAAAAACAATTTATCTCTCATGGTAATCATTTTTGGAGATTTTGGAGAGTTCTCCATATTTGGAGAAAATTACACTCTCTCTCCTACTTTCTCCATTTTGGAGAAAGATTTGGAGAATCTGTTGGAGCACAAAAATGCCTAAAATCTCCATTTTCTCTATTTTGGAGAAGCTGTTGGAGATGCTCTTAATGGTGTGTCTAATTCATCCCACATTGGCGGGATATAGAACCCAATGCTTTGAACTCCACTATATATAGACATTTCTCATCCTTTGTTTTACATCTTTTGCCTTTGTTAAATGGCTTGAGCCTATGTAGGGGTGTAAATGAGACGAGACAATTCGCGAGCTACTTGAGATCGACTCATTTGAGATCGACTCGGTCAACACTCGACTCGAATAAGCTCGACTCGAACTCGAGCTCGGCTCGATATATTAACGAGTCGAGTCGAGTATAATGATACTCGAGCTCGACTCGCATCATTTAGGGTATGTTTGGTATGCAGAACAGAGTGGAATAGGACAGAACAGAACATGCTTGTCCCATGTTTGGCGTGATCATATGTGGGATACGCTAGAACTAAGTGGAACAAGCATGGGACACACTTGCCCCCCTCCAACCCCCTGGAACTAAGTAGAACAACAATACTTTGGCTAATATACCCTTTGTTAAAAACATAAAACATGTCTTCTTATCATCCACGTCTCCAAGCTAGGGGTGTGCAAAACCCGAATAGTTCGAAATCCGAATCCGCATCCGAACCGAAAATAAGGTGTTTTTGCAAAACCCGAATACCCCGAAATCCGATAATCCGAAACCCGACATTTGGGAGGATATCCGGGTTCGGATTGGGTTTGATCGTTGGCCACCCAACCCGTCCAAAAACCCGAAATAACATAGATCTATATTTTAAATACTATATAAATATCTAATTATTTTTTGAAAATCGTAAATTATAGCCTATTGAAATATTTTCTAAATTTTAAATTTGCTATCGATTTCATCAATCTTTCAATCGATTGTATTCATCCTAAAAAACGATTGAATTTATATATAACTTTTGGCATTATATAATACCCAAACCCGACCGACATCAATCCGAAACCTGACCAACCCAAACCCGAAACAACCTAAAATCCGAAACTTAAAATTTGGGTTTTGATTTCCATATCCAAAATCCAATCGTGATAAATTAGTTTTATGTTTTTGATAATCCATTGCACTATGTATTAGTGATGTAAATTAGTTTTATGTGATGTAATCTATGATTTTTCATCAGGGGTAAATTCGTTATTTAACCGGTCTAGTCTTGTTCTGTCCAGTTCTGTCATGTCTTGCCAAACGGTGGACAGTTGTCCTGTTCTGTTCCGTACTGTCCTGTTCCATCTTGTCCTGTCCTGTATGCGTACCAAACGCACCCTTACACTTATATCCATACCTAAAGGTTTCAAATGAAATCAAGGGACCAAATCCATAATTTTTGACATACATTAGGGAGCAAATCCGTAATTTACTCCAAAATAATTTTTTACAAAACGTATTACATCGAATCAATATTTCCTGTAACGTAAAATATTCCTCCCTTTGAAGAAAATCCGTTACGAACCACATAATATTTCCCCAAATTAAAAAAAAAAAATAAACACCTTATCTCAATAATTTCATCTCGGCCTCTAAATATTAAAATCCGATTTTTTTTTTCATATTTTATTAAATAAAAATTCAGAAACCCAAGAAACTGGGAAAAATATGTTGGCGAAAGAATCGGCGGTTGCGGCCTTCGATCTTCCCGTGGAGGTGTTGGAGGTGTTACCTTCCGATCCATTTCAACAGCTCGATGTTGCTCGCAAAATCACCTCCATTGCTCTCTCTACTCGTGTCTCCGCCCTCGAATCGGAGTCCTCCGACCTCCGCCAGCAGCTCGCCGACAGGGACGCCGTCATCGCCGACCTCAACTCTCAGCTTGACTCTCTTGACTCTTCTCTGTCTCAAAACCTCCACAAACTGTCCATTGCTGATCAGGAAAAGGTGTGTTTTGTGTATTTAATTTGATTTGTTTTGTAATTTTTTGTTTATTTGTGTAATAAGTTTGGTTTGGCATATTAGGAAAATTTGTTGAAAGAGAATGCATCGCTGTTGGAAACGGTTAATAAGCTTAAGCGTGATGTTGCTAAGGTAATTCAAAAACCTAAATTTGCTGCTTATTGTGTGTGTTTTTTCAAGTTTGTTATTTGAATCGTGTGTTGGATTTCAAGTGATATATTAGACTGTCGTTGTTGCATGTTGAATTCCGGAGGTTAGCCGGTGAAGTTTGTGCTGATTTGGCTTCTGTGATTTATCGAATTTTGTTGAACTTGATTGGCTTCCTACAATTGATGTTGTTGATTGATGAAATTTTTTAAAATCAGAAAATTCAGTTGTGAACAATAAATCAGTTTTATAAATAAAAAACACAACTTTATTTATAAAGATCACAAATTTATTAATAAAGATCCGAACTTTATAAAGATTCAAGCTTTATAAAATCTTTATGATTAAAGTTCGACAATTATCAAGCAAAACAGATTTATAAAGTGATCCTAATAACGTGTCTATCCTTCGCGATAGATACGATAGAAGAAGGAGTAGAGGATAGACCGTCCACTCTAGTGGACGGAAAATAAAACAATGCAGAAAATGTAAGATACTAACCTGAGTAGAATATCAGCAGCAACCACAAACAGGACGGTTTAGAAGATGTTCAACAGCAAGAAACCAAACTGCACGGTTTAATCTAAACCTGTCCTTAAAGGTTTTAATGACACTCTTTTGAAGCTGTGAGTCTACAGTCGTTTAGCCCAGGATTTGATGCAGTTTTAGCCAAATACTAACAGCTATAGTATCGACTAATTAATGCAAGTCTTGACAGAAAATTAGTAGATGACAGAAGTGTGCTGCAGTTCGTGAGACAGAGCACAGATCGAGAGAGAGCAGATGGCGAGAGAGAGATAGCAGATTAATTTTTTTAGTGTATAATCAGGAACCGAAAACTCCAATTTATACTTGAAAACCCAATGGAATAATCTGAGAATATTCCTTGATTAATCCCCAAGAATCGGATTAAGAGGTTAAGTTGGAGACTAAGGTGTCGTTTGTTTTTTAAGAGGTCTAAAGTCTGAAGTCTTATTTTAGTTATGATTAATAAGAGGTGGTGTGTAAAAATGTCTGAACGATTCAGACTTAAGAGCCATTAAGAGGTTTTTTAGAAAAAACAAACAACCCCTAATTCTCCAACTAATTGTCAGATTAATAGCCACGTTTTTAATAAGCTGGAAAAATTAAAACTTTATCTGAAAAGTTAATTATCTGCTCATTATCTAATTAAATAGAATTTTATCTGCTTAAATTAATTAACTTCATTTAATTAATCTTTTCTCTATATCTCGATCCTCAAAAAGAAAGCTCGTAGCTCGGGGCGAGGCTCCTCAGCTCCGATGCGAGCGTGCAAAGTGCGCGTCATTTCGCAAGAACCGCGCCCGCGCCCGCGCCCTCGGCCTCGGCCACGCGCGCGGGCGCGGGCGTTGCACTTCTTTGAGACCCCCACCATAAGTCCATCATTTTACTCAAGACCCACTTGAGAGTCTAGACTTATAAACTCAAGCTTCTTTTGTATTTTTACCAATGTGGGATGGAAACATTCCAACCTCACACTCAAATTTCCAACAATCCCCCACCAGGTTGGAAAGTTTTCTGCCTTTCAAGAAAAGTGATGTCACAGTGGTGTCACTAAGATTAAACCCCCGTTTAATGTGAATAAGCAAGAAGGAATCAATTCAGAAGTATCCTTAGGATTTAAACTTTGAATCTTGTAACTACTTCGGCTAATTCACACACATCATCTTTTGTCTTTGCATTCTCACTGAGCGCGAATATGGCCATGCGCTAAAATCCTATTTCATGACCTTTTAGAAGAGAAACCATAACTCTCCATTTGAGGCGGCACCACCTCTCGGTCATATAGGCAAAATTCTATAACATCTTCGTTGCTAAGATGCCTCTAAATTTTGTTAAGAGATTTATCTCATCATAGTTCTCGGCAACGATGTACTATCATATACCTTACATGGGTCTATTAGTTGATAGTACCTTCTATCGGTCAAGTGACTTGTTGTTACCCATTAAACTTGATAGATAGGAGCGCTAAATTCAAGTTGGGTTCCCATCACTAACCGATTCTGAGTGGTTTCAGACCCATGTCTCTGGTAGTTGATCCTACTAAGTCTCTCGTCAGAGGCTTAGTCAATGGATCTGCCAAGTTTCCACACGACTTGACATACACTATACTAATGGTACCATTTTCGATCAATTCTCGAACATAGTTATGCCGTAAACCTATGTGTCGAGATTTCCCATTATATACGGCATTGTACACTTTTGACAGTGTGGCCTCACTGTCACAGTACATGGGAATCGAGGGAGTTGGTCGAGGCCACAAATGGATATCTGTCAACAGATTTTTAATCCATTCAGCCTCTTTTCCTGCAGCTGCCAAGGCAATGAGTTCGGCTTCCATTGTTGAATGGGCGATACAAGTTTGTTTCTTGCTTGCCCAAGAAACCGCTCCCCCAACTAGAGTATAAATCCACCCACTTGTGGATTTAGAGTCACCTGAGTGATCTATCCAACTGGCATCAGAATATCCCTCTAATATTCCTGGATGTGTAGAGTATGTCAATTCTAGGTTACTAGTCCTTTTCAAGTAACCTAATACTCTACTAATTGCCTTCTAGTGCTCTGGATCCGGATTGCTAGTATATTGACTTAGTTTACTCACAGCAAAAGCAATATCCGGTCTAGTGCAATGCATTGCATACATCATGCAACCTATAGCACTAGCATATTCTAGTTGAGCCACTGCTCTTCCAGAGTTTTTATCAAGTTTTACACATGAATCAAAAGGTGTGTTAAACTCCTTTATATTCAAGTGTTGAAACTTTGTCAGTATCTTCTCAATGTAGTGTGATTGACATAAGGAGATTTGTGATCCTGACCTCTTTACTTTTATTCCAAGAATAGTGTCTACTTCTCCTAGATCTTTCATTTTAAAGATAGAGGAGAAGTAGTCCTTTGTTTCAAGGATACCCTCAAGGTTAGTACCGATGATCAACATATCATCGACATCTACATAAAGACAGATTACTACAGTGGATCCTTTTGTGCATTTTGAGTAAATGCATCGATCTGCCCCGTTATGTCTGAACCCGAAAGAAGTGATAGTCGTATCAAATCTTTCATGCCACTATTTAGGCGCTTGTTTCAACCCATATAGAGATTTAACAAGTCTACATACCTTGTTCTCTTGTCCGGGTATCACAAACCCTTCAGGTTGCTCCATATAAACTTCTTCGTTTAGATAGCCATTCAAAAAAGCTGTCTTCACATCCATTTGATGAATGTACAGTCCTTTTATAGCTGAGATTGCTATAAGAGTTCGAATAGAACTAATTCTAGCAACCGGAGCATAGGTGTCGAAATAATCGACACCCTCTTTCTGTCTATATCCTTTAGCCACTAATCTTGCCTTAAAAGCTGATATTGATCCGTCTGGATGCAACTTCCTTTTGAATACCCACTTGGAACCTATAGGTTTCACTCCCTTGGGTAAATCAGCCAATTCCCAAGTTCCATTCCCTATAATGGAATCCATTTCATCATTTATTGCTTCCTTCCATAGTGGAGCGTCCCTTGAAGACATTGCTTCTTTAAAAGTCTTAGGATCATCTTCGATGTTTATCGATAAAATGACTTCTCTAGTCACTTTCTTTTGTGTTCCTTCTACTAGGTAGGAGAAGAAATCATCTCCTAGACTTTTCTCTTTTCTTACTCTAGTACTTCTACGTGGTTCGTCAACCTTGTTTGAGGTTTTCTAACTATCATGAGAAGTACTTGGAAGATTTGAAGCCAAATTTCTTTCAGAGTTTTCAGCATCTTCTGAAAACTTGTCTTCAAAGAATTCCACATCCCTGGATTCTACTATTACTCCTGATTCCTTATCTAACAACCTATAAGCCTTGCTATTTCTAGCATATCCCACAAATACGCTTTTAATAGCACGAGCTCCCAGTTTGGATCTTGTAGGGTCAGGAGTCCGATAGTAGGCAACACAACCCCAGACTCTAAAGTAGTTCAGATTGGGTTTGCTTCCTTTCCATAGTTCATATGGGCTAGTTGGGATCACACGACTAGTGATCCGGTTGTGAATATGACAAGCGGTCAATAGGGCTTCTCCCCACAGGTTGTTTGGCAAGCCCGATTGGTTCAACATGCAGTTGACCATTTCAACAAGAGTATGATTCTTTCGTTCCGCTAAACCATTCTGTTGAGGGGTGAATGGTGAGGTGCGTTCATGTTTAATACCATTCTCTTCACAGAAAGTATCAAATTCTCTGTTAAAGTATTCCCCGCCTCTATCTGATCGAAGTATTTTAATTCGTTTTTCAAGTTGATTTTCCACTTCAGATTTATAAAGTTTAAAGGCATCAAAAGCTTCGTCTTTTGAATGTAATAAGTAGACGTATAAATATCGACTGAAGTCATCACAGAATGTAATGAAATACCGCTTACCACCACGGGTAAGTATTCCATTTAATTCACAGATATCGGAATGAATCTCTAAAATAGTAGTGTCTCTTTTAACTGATGGAAAAGGTTTCTTTGTAAACTTCGATTTTACACATGTTTCGCATTTTCCAAAAACTTTGTTGTCAATTTTAATTAATCCTTTGTTTTGCATTTTTTCAATATTTTTCACATTTGTGTGTGCTAAACGATTATGCCATAAAGAAATTGAACAAGCAAAATACTCAAAGGAATTAACTTTATTGAAATCATCAGAAAGAGTTACATCAATAGTAGAAATAAAAACTTCATCAGAAATGGCCAACACATTATTAACCCCACTCGGCCCCGCCCCATCCTCATCATCACTCAAGTTTAATCGATACATACCCGACAGTTTGTATTCTTTTCCTATGAATGTCTTCCGTTTGTAAATCAATAGCTTCCTTGCCTCGATGTTGATTCCAAACCCATGTTCATCGAGTTTGTTCCCAGAAACGAGGCACTTATTGATGGAAGGAACATGAAGAACATTCCTTAAAGTAACAGTCTTCCCGGAAGTGAACTTGAGTAGCACCGTACCCATTCCTGCAACATCGGCCTTGCCGTTGTTCGCCACGATTACCTGTTTTCCTTCTCGAACAGGGCCATATTCAACAAACTTGGACCGGGAGTTACACACATGAACTGTTGCTCCCGTGTCCAAGTACCAACCTCCTCTACTAGAAGTGATTCTGGTAGCTGCCTCCGAGATCATATCGATCTCCTCCATATGCAAGTTTGCAACAAGATTCTAGATCCCTTCAACAGAGTTGGCTACTGGCGGTCCGGATTTTCTTTCCTTGCATTCTCGGGCATAGTGTCCCGTCTCACCACAGACGTGACATTTCCCGGTTCTTTTGAGTTGTTGTACAGGTTTGGATTGCTGTCCGGATCTTTTAAAGCTCTTCTTTTGTGGACCCAGATTCCACTTCTTAGAGCCTCCAACCTTTCCCTTTCCTTTGGTGTTCCCAGCCTTCACGCTGTTTGCACCACCCATCACAGACTTGCCTCTTTTTTCCCGATTTCTAGTCTTTTCTTCGATCCTTATGTGCTTTAGCAGGTCATCCAAAGAATAGTCTTCAGACTTGTGCATCATTCTCTTTGAGAAATCTTTCCAAGATGGGGGTAATTTATCCATCACCGCCCCCACTTGGAAAATTTATGGAAGAGTAATGTTAAGCGCTTTGAGTTTGTTTACTATAACCTGTAGCTCATGAATTTGTTCTAAAATTGGTTTTTAGTCATTCATTTGAAAACGTAAGAATTGGGACACAAGATATTTATTAGTTCCCTCTTCTTGTGCCTTATATTTAAACTCAAGCGCTTTCCACAACTCTATAGGATCGTTTATCGGAGAGTACAAGTCATAGAGTCTATCGGATAGGGTGTTTTTAATATGTCCGCAGGCCAAGGATTTCTCCTCCTTGCGGAGTAGCCTTAGCTTTTCAAGCTCGGCTATTCTTGCCCTATCCGGTTCTTTTCCCTTTTCGGGAATCGGATCATCAGGGATAGGCGGGAGGTTTGGGTCCAACACATGATAAAGCTTAATAACCATTAGCAAAAACTTGATCTTTTCGGCCCATCGAGTGTAGTGGCACCCGTCGAACCGGTCAAGCTTCACAAACTCTTGATTCACCATTCGAACGTTGGAAGAGTTTCCGAAGTCCATATTAAAACCTTTAAGATTGATGAAAAATTTCATCATTGATACCTTGTTATTATTGGATTGAGAAAGCTAAAAAATGACGTACTCGGTCTCTCTTAAAATTGCTAATACCTTTTATTTTGGAAAAATGGTAAAAAAGATATATGATAATCTCTTTACATCATGTATGGTTGGAATGGAAATGCTAAGTGTGCTAATCTTATTACTAGTTGTTTAAGTGTCTGTTAATTGATGATGTGCAGATATCATTTTCTTTTGTTAAGGTGTCATCTTATACTGAAAATTTTACTAAGTGGACCGATTTTATAGTAGAAAATTGTAGAGTACTGCATTTAAGAAAATTCAATTATTCAACTACTATGCTTATCATTTTGTGCATGTTATTATTCTAGATAGATGGTTTTGTGAAAGCATAATTTCATGAAATTTTCAGAAAAGAACATAGTTGAATTGACCATGAGAAAATGCTTCAGTCAAAAGAGATATAGTCAAGAATCCCATTTTTTTTCCTCTTATAGCCTGAGGCTTGTAGTTTTTTTGAATCTGAAAGATGTATTGAATAGAATCATGTAAACAATAAGGTTTATTTCTTGCCAAATGACATCTCATGGAAGGCTATGAATTTTGAGGATTTTGTACTGGCCAATAACAATAAGTTTGATTATCTCAAGAATTTTCATTAGTAGTGCCTGGTTATGAACTTTGTGTGATTTCACAAGTGGTGTCGTCATACTTTTGTTAAAAAGCTTGATAGCAGGCCCGCCAGAGATTGGTGTTGGGCAGTGGTGACAATATGTGATGGTTTCCAGGTCACCGGTGTCACTTTGGAAATGAGCCCACGAGTCATTCTTCATCCATCACATTTAATTCGAGGAAATCATGTTCCTTGCAGAATTAATGCCATGTATTCTGTTGCACCAAGCACTAGAAAATTGAAAACATTAGAAAAGTGTTTGCACCAGTACCAAGTTCTTATAACTTTATAGTATTCTAGCTCAAAATGTATATCACTTAGATTTAGTTTTTTCAAGTTGTGGTGATAAATTTTTTTGAGTTTTGAGTTTTGAGGCTTGACTTTTTTTTTAATATTATCGCAAAGATACAATGATCTAAAAATTATAGCATATCTCTGAAATCAGCTGTAAATAGAGCAGAATATAGGATGAATAATAGAATATAATTAATGGTCGATTCCTATTAGTCAGGGAATCAGGCTGAGTAATTTTGTTTGTTTGTTTGATTTATTTCCTTATTATTGCTATGCATTGTGTATTTAATAACATTGTACCATTGAATTAAGTAATAGAAGAAATCCATGGTTTTCCTTGAAAAACGATGAAATCTTGATAGTCAACTAGATCACTCTTCTTTATAAAAATGTTATGCCTTTAAGGTTAGGGAAAATTGCATTAAAATGGAACCAACTTTAACTTGATTCCTATTTTAGGGAACCAACTTTGAAAAGTTTCATTTTAGGGTCTGAACCAAACTTTGCATATATTTAAGGGTCCGATTAACCTGTTTAGCAGGTAACTGGTTACCTTAATATGACATGGCACATTTATTAATTAAAAAAATATTAAATAGATAGCCACATCATCAATAAAAAATTAATGAAACGTCCACTCCGTTCTCTCCTCAACTCCCCTCCCCTCCCTATAATGCTTCTCCTCTCTGGTCGTCATCCTCTCAACCTGCACCATTGCTTCTTCAAGGTTGGTTTCATATTGCACACACGATGAAGGTGCCACATGAAATTTTGTTGCAGAGATAGTCCTCCACATTAGTTGGTTTGGTGGAGCCATTGGAGATTTAGGTGTAGAAATGATAAAGGAGGGAGACGATGGAGGTGCAGTTACGTCGGCGTCTGCCTTATAAATTCACCGGAGTTGAAGAGGTGTCAAAGTTCTGGAGGTTTTCTTCAGAGGGTGGCGCTTTAGTTTTTAGGGGGGTGGGTGGTGGCGACGTGTTAGTTGTAGGGTTTTGGGTAATTCTATTAGTTTTTTTTAATTTTATTTTTATGTATATTATAAATATTTATAAATTAAGCATAATACTTGTATATTAAAAAGAATATTTTAGGTGTATTAATTTCTTTCTTGAATTAAAAATATATAAAAAGGTGAATAGATGAATTGTTTTTTTTTTTTTGGTTTAAATGACTAAATTTATAATTATTAAGTATTTATAATTTAATATTAAAGTTTAGTTGTCAAATAAAAAATTATGTAACATTACATAATATTAGCGCCATGTCATCACTTTAAATTTATTATTTAAATTTTAAATATGACATGGTATATTAGTTGGCGTTAACCTGAGCCATGTCATCTTTAGCAGGTTAAAATTTTAAATTTATTATTTAAAGCCTATTTGCAAATTATAATAGATTAGGTGATTCCCCAACCATTGGATAGATTGCTAGTTATAATATACCATGTTGTTTTGCTGACACAGAACGAGCCGATCAAATTTACTGAAAATAATATGTTCTCTTTTTCACTGTTGTAAGCAGTAGTTTCTCCCAGTGTAGGCTATGTATTTGACTAACACCGTTAGAGGTCTTCCTAAATTTTGTCTTCAAATTAAATTGCGAGGAAACTTTTTCTTAATTTAGTTCTGAACTAAGTGATTCCCAACTTTTTAAGTTTTTATTGTTATATCAAGAATATATTATCTTATACGGGGTGCATAACATGAAAGCTACCTCAAGAAAATGAGGAAATTTACATTGAAAAACTTGCATTTTTTGAGGTATTGCAATGTTATAACCTACTCATGACACATTATAGTGGCTATAAGAAATGAACCTGTTTCTTTGTAAATGTTCGTAGAAATGTATAACCAAACAAGTATTTTTCGTAGTTCAAGAATCTTTTGTTTTCTAATAAATGGATAATTAAAAGTTAAAACAAACATTTAGTCTGTTGTTCCCCTCCTAAACCATCTACTAAATCATGGTTGTACTTCTTGCAGTTGGAGAGCTTCAGAAAGACGCTCATGATGTCACTTCAAGATGAAGAAGGAAGCTCTGTAAGTAGTTTTTCTATGAGGGTTCAGATAGATGAAGATTGTTTATTAAGGTTGGAGGTCTCATTTATGTAGAAGAATAGTAGAACATAATTTTGAAATCCAACAACACGAAAATGTGATTTGAGACATTACTTAAAAGTCCCAACCAATTTCAGTTAGTATACACCGTAAGTGCTAATCAGATTTTATCCAAAAAAGTGCTAATCAGATTCCCTTGTTTTTATATTTTGTGACTACAGGCAACAGCTCCTCCGGTTGTTGCAGCCAATGTCAAAAACCATACAAGCTTATCATCTCAAACATTTTCTGGAGGTCACTTAATCCTTTATTTCATTTCAAATATTTCTATTCAGAAGAAGAGCTTTATTTGACAAAAGGGTGAATGTGTTCCAGAAGAACAGGAAACCATGCCGCCTTCTAATTTTTCGTCAATAAAGAGTCAGTCCTCAGATGTAGGACATTCCTATCAAGATGAGCATGTGAACGATGGTGAGACACATTGACTTAATTTCTTCTGTCGTGCTATTATCACCCGTATTTTTTATTAATGAACGACTGCCAATGTTTTTGATCAAGTGAGTAAAGTTGAATATTAATTTTCAAATCTCGTCTCTTTATCTTTTTATTCTATCAGCCTCAAGACCTCGTGTATCACCAAGCCTTTTGTTAGCATCCCAAACAAACACACCTCGGCTTACACCTCCTGGATCCCCACCAAGTCTATCGGCGTCTGCATCCCCGTCAAGGACTCCTAAGCCAGTTTCTCCAAGAAGACACTCAATTGCGATTTCAAGAGGATTGTATGATGACAAATCTTCGGTCTTTTCATCTGCAAACTCAAGCCCATATAGCTCAATGTCAGGTACAAATGCTGAATTCTGGTGTAATTAGCCTTTAGGGGCTTCTTATGTAGCCAATAAGCATTCTGCCATATTTCGTTTCAAAATAAATACAATCAGGAACATCGGTCTTTCTTTTCTTTCAAAAAAGTTGGTCTGGCAATTTTTCTACAATTTTCAGGTTGGGTTAACCCTTCCATCTTTACCAACTAAACAATCTGGGCCGATAAAATTCACAGGTTCATTTTTCATTATATGGTGCAGAGACCTGCAACTTGTTAGTTGTATCAAAACCAACATACTGAACTCTCATGATGCCATTATGAACTTCCTTTATAGCAGGGTTATGGATTTCTTTTATTGTCTTTTTAAATGGTATACTTGGGTAACGTTATGATATGGAAATTTGAACATTTTTCATCATCTAATTTTTATGTGATCATTATCATTTTCTACATTCAGCGTGTTTTTTTAGATTTAAGCTCTATTTGTTTGCCTCCCAAATTTAGAGAAAACAGCACCCTGTTGGTCAATTTTCAAAATTTGTGATGTCATATGATTGACGAGTACTTTCTGTTATTTCAGGACGGACTCGAGTGGATGGTAAAGAATTTTTCAGACAAGTCAGGTAAAGACATGCCGCCCTTGCAATTCTAGTGAAAAAAAAACTTCATATAAATAAGTTCATTATATTGGTAATGGTTATAACTTTTTGAATCATCCGATTTTTTTTTTTGGTGAAAATGCATAAAAAGACTGCATTTTGCAAGAATGAGTGATGTTGGACAAAAGATGCTAAATATGAATGGTTATTTATTCTTGCATTCCCATTTCTCTGTTTCTCCATAATCGCTCATTCTTCCAAAACAGTGTTCCTTTTTTCTCCATTTTCATGAAGCATTGGTTTGTTTGCAACTAAAATCCATTTACATAACTGTGTAACAAAAGGCCTTCCAGTTCCAAATTTTTTATTTGGATACATGATGCGAACTATGTTTGTTTGTGATTAATTACATTGCAATTGAGTATCTGTTATGCCAATGCAAGAAAATACAAGGGTTATTCCTGGCATAACAGAAAGTGGAAAAGTGGTGGGACAGGTGGCAAAAGTTCAGCAGACCCAGGAAATAAGGAGCATTAGAGAAAAGGTTCCTAACAAGAAGTATGTTGTTGGATGGACTATATAGGGAGGCTAGTCTAGGGAGATACGCATGAAAAGAAATATGTTGTCAGCTCCTTCCTGATTTCCTTCTTCTTCCACTCTGATTGTTCTCTCTGTTAATTTCCTTTATGCTTAATTTTCCCAAAAGGATAATATATCCATAACCTTTCATCTTTGATGTTTTTGTAACCCTTGTTCTATCTTGATTACAGTGAAATACAAACCTTTTAGCCATTTTCATCATTTCTCGTGTATTGGAATATTGTATCTACAGCTTGGGGGGTTGTACCTTTACATCTGGTGCTTTCATCCTTTTCACCATGGCAGAAAGTACTCGCCTAAAAGAGGTCTCAGTTGATTTAAAGAAAATCATGGAGCTCATGGAAGAACGTCACCGTGAATACCTTCAACACCGTGCAACTGATGATGCCCGTTTGGATCGCCTCGAAACTCATGTAGGTGCCTTGCAACTGGAAAACCTGAAAAACCGACTCTGGTTCAACCCTTTCAGGTAAGAAATGTCAAACTCGATTTTCCCCGTTTCGATGGCTCTGAGGTAATGCACTGGATCTTTAAGGCTGAGCAATTTTTTGAGTTTTATTCCACCCCTGATGCTCAACGTCTCACTATTGCTGCTGTTCATATGGAAAAAGACGTAGTTCCTTGGTTCCAAAGGAATTCCCCTTTTAAATCCTGGGCTGTTTTTCGTCGTGACCTAGAAATGGAATTCGGACCATCGCCTTATGATTCACCTCGTGCCAATCTGTTTAAGCGTTCCCAGACTACTTCGGTGAATGATTATTATGTTGAGTTCACTTCTCTAGCCAACAGGATTGAGGGTCTCAGTACTGAGGCGATTTTGGATTGCTTCATCAGTGGGCTGACAAATGACATACGTAGAGATGTAGGCCCAAGAACCAAATTCCTTATCTAAGGCAGTCTCTTTGGCGAAGTTATTTGAGGAGAAATATACCCTTAACTCTGGTCATACACATTACCTTCCTTCTTCTTTCTCAAAACCCAGTTCACCAATCCCTTCTCCAACTCACACTAAACCAAGCCTTACTCAAACACACATTAAACCTTCACAACCCCCATTACTACCTACCCCAAACCAGAAACCTCTTACGCTAACCAATCGCCCCAACAATGTCAAACGCCTCTCCCCAGCTGAGATCCAACTTCGTCGGGAAAAAGGACTATGTTATACTTGTGATGATAAGTTTTCCATTCACCACAAGTGTCCTAATAGGCAATTTTTTCTATTGATTGGTGATGATGACGACTCTCCTTCTTCTCCATGTGTTCCGAGCCTTACCGATGACAACCCAGTCCCTACAGATTCTCCACCACCAGAGCACCATCTCTCATTTAATGCCCTTAAAGGATCCCAGAGTATGGGAACGCTTCGATTCCAAGGCTCCATTCAAGGGGTGACCCTTCAAATACTTCTGGATAGTGGAAGTTCGGATAATTTTTTACAACCAAGAGTGGCCCAATGTTTGAAGTTACCAATCCAACCAGCACCGACCTTTAAAGTTCTAGTGGGAAATGGAAGCAGTCTCACTACTGAAGGCTTTATTGAGGACTTACAAGTTCAGGTGCAGGGCCACACCATCCACCTACCGGTTTACCTATTACCTATTACAGGGGCTGATCTCGTATTGGGAGCATCTTGGTTAGCCACATTGGGTCCACATATTGCTGACTTTAGCGCTTTCTCTCAAATTTTATTTGGGAAACAAGTTTATCACCCTGCACGGTAACAATTCAATGCCTCCACAACCTGCTCAATTCCATCATATCCGTCGTATGAACCAAACCCATGCCATTGCTGAATCTTATGCTTTGGAATTTTACGCACTGTCCGGTTCCCGATTGGAGTCATTTACGAACCTATCAGACTTGCCACCAGAACTCCGGTCCTTACTTAAGGAGTTCGAGGATGTTTTTGCCACTCCTACTGGCCCGTCTCGTACACACGATCATTCAATACCCTTGGTGGAAGGAAGTAACCCGGTTAAGGTTCGGCCATATCGGTACCCACATAGTCAAAAGAATCAGATCGAGTCAATGGTTCGTGAGATGTTATCAGACGGAATTATACAACCAAGCACCAACCCTTTTTCTTCTCCGGTGCTACTAGTTCGTAAAAAGGATGGGTCGTGGCGATTTTGTACAGATTACAGGGCCTTAAACGCTATTACCATCAAAGATAGCTTTCCAATCCCTACCGTAGATGAACTGTTAGACGAATTATTTGGCGCCGTCTATTTTTCCAAATTGGATCTTCGATCCGGTTATCATCAAATTTTGGTTAGACCAGAGGATCGACATAAGACAGCCTTTCGGACTCATCAAGGCTTATATGAATGGTTGGTAATGCCCTTCGGGCTTACAAACGCTCCAGCGACCTTTCAAAGTTTAATGAACCATGTTTTTCGACAACATCTTCGAAAATCGGTATTAGTTTTCTTTGATGACATTTTAATTTATAGCCCTTCATGGACCACTCATTTGACTCATCTAACAACGGTTTTGGAATTGTTGAGAAAGCATTGTTTGTTTGCCAAATTATCCAAATGCAGTTTCGGGCTAACCCAGGTGGAGTATTTGGGTCACTTAGTATCCGGCAGCGGAGTTCAGATGGATACGTCTAAGATTAAGGCGATTTTGGATTGGCCTTTTCCAACATCCATTAAACAGCTGAGGGGATTTCTTGGCCTCACCGGATATTATCGCAGATTCATTAAGGGATATGCTGCGATCGCCTTTCCTTTAACTTGTCTTTTAAAGAAAGAGAGTTTTATCTGGAACGAGCAAGCTGCAACTGCATTTCGTGCCCTTCAGCATGCTGTCACTCAAGCTCCGGTCATACAATTACCAGATTTTTCTTCTCATTTTATCTTGGAAACTGATGCATCTGGGACCGGTATAGGGGCAGTCCTTAGTCAAGGAAAACATCCCATTGCCTTCTTTTCTAAGAAACTGAGTGCCAGAATGCAGAAACAATATGCATATGTGCGGGAGTTGTATGCAATCTCGGAAGCCATTTCCAAATTTCGACATTATCTTCTTGGGCATAAATTTATTATTCGAACCGATCAGAAAAGCTTACGTTCCCTAACTGATCAAACCATTCAAACGCCGGAACAACAGACTTGGCTTCACAAATTCTTGGGTTACAACTTCGCCATTGAGTATAAGCCGGGTAAAGAGAACGTTACTGCAGATGCCTTGTCCCGGTCATTTTTTATGGCTATTTCTACCCCAACTTCCACTCTTGTTCAACTTATTAATGAGGCTGTTTCTCAAGACCCTACTCTAACTAAGCTCAAAGCAGAATGTTTGCAGGGGATACAAGAGAACGAAAATTTCCAGGTGAAGAAAAATATGCTCTTTTGGCAAAACAGATTGGTCGTACCTAGGCTGCCCGACTTGATTCACAAACTTCTCTTGGAATTTCATTCATCCCCACTTGGTGGTCATTCGGGAATCAAACGAACAAAGGTTAGAATTGCTAGCCAATTTTTTTGGCAGGGAATGTCTAAGGATATTGCTAAATTCATCAAAGAGTGCTTAATTTGCCAACAAACCAAACATGACCACTCCAGACCCGCTGGGTTGCTTCAACCTTTACCTGTTCCGGTTCAAGTTTGGGAAGATATTGCAATGGACTTCATCACAGGCCTTCCACCCTCCCATGGCTACACCCTCATTTTGGTAGTGATTGATCGTTTATCCAAATATGGTCATTTTGCTCCATTACGGTCTGATTTTTCCAGTTTAAAAGTCGTTGAGTCCTTTCTTTCCAACGTTGTGAAACTCCATGGTTTCCCTAAAACCATTGTATCTGACAGAGACAAAGTCTTCACTAGCAAATTTTGGCAGCACCTTTTTAAACTCAGTGGTACAACGCTGGCTATGAGTTCCTCTTATCACCCGCAATCTGACGGTCAATCGGAGGCATTGAATAAGTGTCTGGAACAATATCTGCGATGTTTTACTAGTCATCAACCAAAATTGTGGTCCAAATTGCTTCCGTGGGCAGAATATTGGTATAATACCTCCTTTCATAGTAGTTTGGGTATGAGTCCTTTCAAAGTGGTTTATGGCCGTGAACCTCCTCCGCTCCTCAAATACGATCTCTCTGACTTGGACCCACCAGCGCTGCAAGACATGCTGCAAGAACGGGACGTTGTGCTTGCGCACCTTAAGTCCAATCTTCTCAAAGCTCAAGCAAGCATGAAGAAGTATGCAGACGCAAAGCGAAGACAAGTGGAATTTAACATTGGTGACATGGTCCTGGTGAAATTGCAGCCCTATCGTCAGCATTCCGTTGCTTTGCGTCAAAATCAGAAGTTGGGTATGCGATACTTTGGCCCCTTTCCAATACTCGAGCGAATTGGACCGGTTGCTTACAAACTCCAGTTGCCTCCTACTGCTAAAATCCATCCTGTATTTCATGTTTCGCTTTTGAAGTTATGTCATGGATCTCACCACGAGCCATATCTCCCACTTCCTTTGGCCACCATCGACCAAGGACCCTTACTGTTACCCAAAGCAATCCTTCAAAGTCGTTTTCTGCTCCGTAAGGGTAAACAAGTTCTTCAAGTGCTTGTCCATTGGGAAGGCTTACCACAAGAAGAGGCATCTTGGGAGGACTGGGCTCCATTGCAGGCATCATTTCCATCCCTTAACCTTGAGGACAAGGTTCCTTTTTGTGGGGGAAGTATGTTATGCCAATGCAAGAAAATACAAGGGTTATTCCTGGCATAACAGAAAGTGGAAAAGTGGTGGGACAGGTGGCAAAAGTTCAGCAGACCCAGGAAATAAGAAGGAGCATTAGAGAAAAGGTTCCTAACAAGAAGTATGTTGTTGGATGGACTATATAGGGAGGCTAGTCTAGGGAGATACGCATGAAAAGAAATATGTTGTCAGCTCCTTCCTAATTTCCTTCTTCTTCCACTCTGATTGTTCTCTCTGTTAATTTCCTTTATGCTTAATTTTCCCAAAAGGATAATATATCCATAACCTTTCATCTTTGATGTTTTTGTAACCCTTGTTCTATCTTGATTACAGTGAAATACAAACCTTTTAGCCATTTTCATCATTTCTCGTGTATTGGAATATTGTATCTACAGCTTTGGGGGGTTGTACCTTTACAGTATCATTTCAACTCATAAATGACAGAACAAACACTACTTGAACACAGGCTCAGAATACAATTCATTGGCTGCACAATTTTGTTTAGATAGTTCTAAAATATTTTCGGGGCAATTGTTTGAGTCACTAAAAGACCGAGCCTTGGAGGTTGCACTTATCAACAAACCAACTTATTGCATTGCCATTTATCAAAAAAAATATATACTTGATCCGTCTCATTAAATTTGCAACCCCTTGGTTATGTTTTTCTTGCACTTGCTTCTATTTGTATGTTATTACTTACTTGTATCTAACTATTCAGTTTTTTAATCTTATTTCCATTTCTCTCTTTCGTACATTTTTTCACAAGCCGGGGGTTTTCACGGGAATAGCCGCTCTACTCTTTGAGGTAGAGTCAGACCACACCAGATACATCTTACTTCTCCCAGATCCCACTTCTGGGTGAGATATACCGGTTTGGTTTGGTTTGGTTTATTAATTTGTCTCTATGAGATCTTATACAAATCTATGGAATGTGTCCTAGATTGTTGACAATTACTTGAATACTTTATTTGAATCATGTGTGAAGTCAAACACTGCATTACCATCTGATATGGAACTTCATGTCTAAATTTGCATATATAAGATGTTCTAAACCAAACCAAAATATCTCACTTGAAGGTGGTGACTGGGGGTGAGATGTATGCAGACATGTCCTTCCTTTACTCCAATGAGAAAAGCAACCACCACTGTATTTACATTAGTGTCTGCTGTTAGTACTGTCGTCCTGGACTTGCATCTCATTTTCGGTTACTTCATCAGGAGCCGATTGTCATACGAGCAGTTTGCTGCATTCTTAGCAAATGTAAAGGAACTAAACTCCCAAAAGCAAACCAAGGAGGTACTCGTTCTTACATATCGTTGTTACTCCACTAGCAAATACTCACACACACATTCCTCAGCTTTAGTGAGGTTTAAACTCTAGATCTTTTGGGAGGTTGAGCTCTACCGATGACTTGGGGACTGTTTGGTTTTTGTCCACTCTGTCTCTAATTATTTACGACTTTTGTAGGATACTTTACGGAAGGCGGATGAAATTTTTGGACCAGATAACAAGGACCTCTATGTTATATTGGAGGGGTTAATTACTCGTAACTTTCACTAAACGACGACACAATATTTGTCGTATGTGATTATGTCACACTATTTGCTTTCATGTAAATCCAATCGTTGTCGCGCCTTTTTGTATATTATGTCAAATGGTACATCTGAAAATCTTTCTCATCTGACGTATTTATAATTCTTGACGTTTCTTTTAGCCATGGTGGTTCGTCGTCGATGGCTATTCGTTGCATGTTTTTCGATACCAAGAGTTTGATCGACCCTCGTAGTTGTCCAAACGTGTCGTGGATTATGGCACATCGATACGTTTTTAGAACATAAACGTCGTTTTGTTTCTTGATCAAACCAAAAGATTTGCCATGTGAAATCAACATTTGTACCTTTTTTATAATTTTCGAACAAAAAGAGTATTTATTTCAAAGAAAAACATTTTATATAATATAAATCTTCCATCTTCGATTATAAAATGATTCATAATTTATTATTAAAAATTAGTGGGTAAATTCCTTTGAGCTAGATGTCGGGTTCAAAGTTAAACGGGTTGAGAATGTCTAACTCTAACCCGACCCGTTTAATAAACGGGCCAAAAATTCCATCCCTAACCCGACCTACCTAGCCTGACGCGACATGCCTAATCCGTTTAACATTTATAAAACTAAAAATTAAAAATCTAAAATTCACAAAAAAATACAATTTCAAATTTTAAATGAAAGCATTAGAAATCCAAATTTTATAGTTCAAACTTACAAGTTCTAACCAAATCTATAACATTAAAAATCCAAAGTATTAAAAAGAAAACGCATAATATATATATATATATATATATATATATATAGGGTCAGGTTCAAGGGAATACCTCAAAAAAACGGAAAACTGAAGAACACCCTGATAGCCATTCATCTAGACAGTATGCACTTGTGCATACAAGTAATTTGTAACATGCACACGTGCATATGCACAAGTGGATAAAACCAAAAAACACCTTAATTTACTTGTATGCACAACCGTCCAGATGAATGGCTACCACGGTATTCCTCAGTTTTCCAGTTTTTTGAGGTTTTCCCTTGAACCTCCCTCTCTCTCTCTTTCTATATATATATATATATATATATATATGTGATTTGGTTCATTTGAGAAATGAAAAATATATGAGAAATAGATAAATGATCTTAGCCCTTTATCTGGTCAACATTTGCGGCTTTGGCCGTGAAGCACGAATAATTCCTTATGTGGTCTGTAGAAGATAGAGGGATAGTTTCTTAAAATATGCGGAACGAGTTCATATATGAACCTGTATGATTCACATATGAATTATATGTTCATATATGAACCATTGTAATTCACATATGAACTCTTTTAACTGATTCATATATGAACTATACGTTCATATGAATAAGTTAATTAGTTCATATGTGAATCACAAATGTTCATATATGAATCTGTTCATTAGTTCAACTGATTCACATATAAACCTACAGTTAATTAGTTCATATGTGAATAAGTTAATTGGTTCATATATGAATTACACTGGTTCACATATGAACATATAATTCATATGTGAATCATACAAGTTCATATATGAATTCGTCCCGTGTATTTGTAAAAATTACGAAACTGTTCTTCTATTTTTGGAATAGCCGCAACTTTTGACCAATCAAAACCGTAATTGTTGACCAGTCAAAGACGCAATATTTGACAAGTCAAAGCCGATCTTGACCGAATGAAAGACTAAGATTACTTCTCTATTTCTCACATATTTAGCATTTCTCAAATGAACCTCCCTCTCTCTCTCTCTATATATATATATATATATATATATGGAGAGGTTTATTTGAGAAATGGTAAATGTATGAGAAATAGATAAGTAATTTTAGTCATTCATCTAGTCAACATTTACGGCTTTGACCGTGAAGCACCGGATAATTATTTGCATGGTCTATAGAAGACAGAGGGGTAGTTTCGTAAAATACGCGGGATGAGTTCATATATGAACCTATATGATTCACATGTGAACTATATGTTCATATGTAAATCAGTTAATTAGTTCATATATGAATCACAAAAGTTTATATATGAATTTGTTAATTAGTTCAACTGATTCATATATGAATTTACAGTTAATTAGTTCATATATGAATCAGTTAAAAGAGTTCAGAGTGTAATTCAGATGTGAATTACACTGATTCACATATGAACAAATAGTTCATATGTGAATTATATAAGTTCATATATGAACACAGCCCGTGTATTATATAAAAATTACGAAACCACAACTTTTGACCAGTCAAAACCGAAATATTTGACCAGTCAAATCCGATCTTGACCGTATGAATGACTAGAATTACTTCTCTATTTCTCATATATTTACTATTTCTCAAATGAACCTAAGGCTATATATATATATATATATATATATGGGGTCTAATCAAATGAGAACTGTTTAGTTTGTGATAATTGTGAGATCCAATGTGAGTCACATATTTAATGTAATTAATTTTATTTTTTCATTAACATGGAAAGGTAAATTGGTAATATCTTTTTTTATAACTAAGGAATCTTTGAATAATGGAATGTTTTAAATGTCCTCCTAAAAATAAGTTGTTGATTTAATTTTATTCTATTTTTTAAATATTATTAGTTAAAATGAATTTACAAGCATTTGTTAAAATCCTAAAATTATTAGTTAAAATGAATTTTGAGTATATCACAATGGTAATCACAATGTTCATAGTGTATCACAATGGTAATTAAAGTGTAACACAATGTACTTTGAGTGTATCACAATGGTAATCAAAGTGTAACACAACGTTAATCACAGTGTAACACAATGTATTTTGAGTGTATCACAATGCTCATTGCATGTCTCACAATGGGTAATCACAGTGTAACACAATGTATTTTGGGTATCACAATCATGATCTTTTGTATGTACCTTTTTGTAACAGTGTCCCTTTTTTTATGTATCACATTGTGCATCCGTCGGAATAAGGTTCACACTAGAGAGAGGAGAGAGGAGATTTTTAATACCTAAAATGTCCTTTAAATTTAATTTCAATCAAAATTACTAAAATTAATTATTTCCTAATTTATCCTTTAATATGTGGTTCACATTGGATCTCACAGTTATCACAAATAACCAAGTTTTCCTTTGAATGAACCCCTATATATATATATATATATATATATATATATAAACGGGTTATTCAGGTCATTTTCGAGTTGAAATTTTTGACCCTGACCTTACCCGTTTAACTTTCGTGTCGTGTAGTGTCAATCAGTTTACTTAAACGGGTTGAAATATATTACCCAAACCCGTTTATTTCGTGTCGGGTTAACGTGTCGTGTCAATTTTTGCCAGGTCTATTTTGAGCCCAAAAAAGTTGCCACCCACTTAGGACATTTTTGTTTATCTTGCAATGGTATAAATCGGTTTTTTCCAAGCTAACGTGAACAACTTACCGGTCCAAAATCCATCCATCGGAGATGCTGTAGCGATTTTATCTTTTTTTTTTTGGTGTGTAAAAGCAGCAAATGATTAGTATATGTATTTTTGGGGATGTTTAGTAGATACTTAATAATTTGGTGTAGAATGGTTAAGAGGTCCCGTATGAATTATGATTTAGTATAGAAATCCTATAATTAGGTGTGGCAGTCATAGAGACGAAGCATGTTCTTAGCACTATAATTAATCAATTCGAGATAGCAAAGGTCAAAATTAGAAACAGATTAATCAATTTTAGGTTTGATTATAGAACATCAATAGGTGAGAGATGAGGAGATGATTGGCATACATGAATTGAAATACCAGTGACGAGCAACATATGTGAATCGAGAGACCACGACGACTAGCAGATGTTAGAGGAGAGACAATCCTGGAATGTTGCAGCCCCTGAATGATATGATGAAGAATTGGAAGATGAACGATTTAGATGGTATTTGACGATTCAAAAATGCGAATAATTTTGTCATTGTTTCCGACCGATTTAGAGATAACCAATTAATAGAACCATTAAGAGGTAAACAAACACACCCTTAGGGGGTGTCTACCAAACACTTATTGGCATAAGTCACCATCCTCATTTACCTTATCGTTTAAGATTATCGGCCAATAAAATGAATTTTTGGTAAACGATTCATACCCGATAGGCACTATCCGAGTAAGAGTTTCCATCCTCACTTATTGGATAAGATTCTTAGTCTTTGTAATGCTAACCTGGTAAGGTAGTCGACCCGATCAACACTTACCCCATAAGCATTTGCTAAATGAACCGTTAGTATTGTTCACTAAATTTGACAAACAAAACTCGGAAGAGACCATTTTAGTTAAAAGTTTTTGATTTTAGACCGAATATGCAAACAAAATAAATTATTGGGATATAGTTTGCAATTTACTCATACACTCATCCGGCGTTCTTCTTACTTCGTAGTCGCCACACCTGCCTTGGAGCGAGTCTGAGCACCATTCCTCTCACCCTCATCGATTTCCGGTGAAACTAAAGAAAGAAGGTGCGTAAACCCTAAATTTGATGATAATTTTTCTTGTACTTAGATTTATTTGTATGTTCTCGTATTATTCTTGATCTGATTTATTTGCAAATGTAAGTGTCGATTGGAATCTGGAAGGTACCGACGTTGATTTTGTTGTTTGATAGGGATTGAGATTCAGATCAATCTTGGATGGCGAGTCCGTTAGACACTGCTGGAGAACCTATTCCGACATCGGCAGTGTTAATGTCGGCGTCGAAGCATATAGCGAGCAGATGCAGAGGTGAAAATGTTGCCTTCCTCAAGTGCAAGAAGGAGGACCCCAACCCCGAGAAATGCCTCGATAAAGGCAGACAAGTGACTCGTTGTGTCTTGTCCTTGTAAGTATTAATCTTTTCATCTTTTTATTTGACTGGCGAAAAGGTGAGACTTGGTATGAGTTTGCTCAGAAAATATGGAGAACCTTTTACCTTTAGGCTATGCTTTGTTCTCATCAATCTAATTGCACAAAACAAATAAATGAGATGCCCTGAAGTTGCTCTAATTTTAATGATGTATAAGTTATTTAAAAGTTTGGCTTTAGGATCGATGTACCAAACTTCTTGTACTTTGAAGAAGAAGTGGTGCATTTGCTTTTGGATGGGTAATCGTAATTGCAGTTGGCACTTAGCTGATATAAGCGTAGGCTGTTCTTTGGTGTAATTTGATTATGGTTTTTAAATGTCTGGATACTTGCTTCTAGCATTTTACTGTTAGATATAGTGTCGTCTTACTTCTCTAGTGAAGTACTACATGCTATTTAAGTTCCTTAGCTTTCAGGTCTTGCTCCAACAGTCCTTTGTCTCATCTCTAGCTTTTGATCTTTACTATTCTGTTGGGCTTTGGGCAATAAGTAATGTGCGTCCATATGCATATGCATATATATGTTTAAAGGAAACACTAAAGCTGCAGCTCTTAGCTTATCATTTGCCCCTTGTTCTATACACAATAGCCCTTTAATTCACAGTCCCATGACATTATCCCTCTAATACCATATAAGGTGTAAGGATGGAAATACTGCATTATTTAGTAGCCCTTATTTGAGATCTGCGACTGACCTGGTCTTTATGATTCTATATGAACGGTTCAGGATTTGAGGGGAAATTGTATATTTTTATAGTCCTTATTTTTCTTTCTTGGTCCATCTTTTCACAAGCTTAGCAGTTCTCCTAGCACATAAAATTTTGGTGATCTTTTCAACCGGAAACAAGGAATACTCGCAGCAGTCGATGTGATTCCATATGGAAAAATAGTCATTTTTATGACGGTAAACACTCCACATTGATTGTGGAACTATGAAAATTGTTTGCAAACCCAAAACATGAATGCAAGTTCTTTGAGGTTTCCAAGCATTAATGTAATGCTGTGGTATTCACCAGCTAAGCTTCTTAGCTTTTTGGTGTTGTTTCGATGCAATAGCTGCAAATAGAACTGTAGCTAGGCCTTTAGACGAGTACTTGCTCCCATCAGCTTTAGGGATGCATCTTGATATAGGAAAGGGATCACAGTTTCATGTGCTAGCCCAGGATTCCAAATGTATGTTTGTAATCGTCTAGCATTGTCAGTGATTCATCAAGATAGAATACTTCCATGGGAATTTCATCTAACAACCAGAGCATGATTTATCTTGTTTATGAAGTGCATTCAGCTGTTATGTTCACCACTATTCGAAATCTTAGTGATTCATAATAATGGTCTTTTTTATCTTCCGATTCATTCAAATTCCGAAATCAATTACAAATACAAAAGGGTATTTTACAAATACAAAAGAAGTGAAGCGTTTTTTCAGTTTTTCTTTAAAAATCTAGTAAGTGTTATGAGGGGGTTTGTGTCTTCAGATTCGATGCTGAGTTGGAATAGTTACAGCATCGTCACATTCTTGGTAGTAGCATCGTAACATTTGTCACATTCTTGGTAGTGTTTTCACCAAATACCTAGTTCATGGTGTGAAGTTCCTTTTCGTATACTAGCTTATCATATATTCGTTTCTGTGCTTATTTCACCCTCTAATACCATATAAGGTGTAAGTCATTTTGATTCCTAAATCATAAAAACAAGGAGGTCCATAATCTTCATTTAAATTCTCTTCACCTTTTGTCTCTGTTTGAGGTTGGTTATTTTTTAGAATTCCTTCTCCATTGTAGTTGACTTCTTCGGTGTCATTGACTGCTATATGATGTGGTTTTGGAATTTGGATATGTAATCATCAATTATGTGGAACTGCTACAAATAATATGAGTTTGTAGCCAAAATCTCTTTATTGCATGCTTTCCCCACCAATTTGGTTGTGGTAGTTGCAAAGGATGATTTTGAAGGTTCAAAAAATAAATTTTTTGTTACTCAATTGTGATTATTTGTCAACTTGAAGATCCTAATGAAGATGACATATGTTTGGCTGTCCTCCCTTCTATGTTAGCAATTTAAATACACCAAATGTTGTGAATTCATCTAAAATGCTAGTCAAGTACGTTGTCTAGTTGATACGAAGTTGTGGATTGACAATTGGTGCTTAGCAATCTCCTCATATGGCGAACATAAGCAAAAGGTTATTTGGTGGTGTTATATTGAGACCTTGTAATTACGCCTAGGAGGCTAGGACACACTTGGATATGGGTTTCTGGCGTGATTCTTGTGGAGCTTGCCATCCCTTAACTCGTTTGCGCCGTTGACACTCCTAAGACAAAGCTAAGATTACAAAAGTATCCTCTAATGATTCGATGCCTTCCTTCTTCTATGGTTTCTTTTGTTATCTTGCTAACTCGGTAGGGTCAATTTCTTTTAGCTCGGGAGACATGATACTAATTATCATCAAGATAATATATATAGCTTTAGTGTTCGATAATATCGTTGCTAAGATGATTGTTATTATCTTTATTACAAATAGGTAACAACATGAGGTAGATAAGATTGATTACCATGGTTTTAAAAATCTGTTGAGGCGTATGCCTCGAGGCGAAGACCAAAAGCACTCTTGAGGCGGTGCCTCTCAAGCCCTAGAAGATGCGTAAGCCCTGGTGGCCCTGTAGACGGTGAGGTGGGGTTAGGCGTACACATCTGTTTATTGTGTGTTTAAATCAGTTTTCTTATTGAAAAAAGGACAAAAAACCTGAAGAACTTGTACTTTTTTATTTGAAGTAAAAAAGATAGGGTTTTCTATCAAGAAACGACCAAAATTGTACTTTTTTTTATTTGAAGTAAAAAAGGTCAGATGTTCTTCTGATCTTCTCCAGTAAAAAAACACAATGTTCTCCCTATCTTACAAATGCTAGTTGTGCTTCGGTGACCCGCCTGCTGCATTTGAACCTTACATACTTCTATAGAAATTATAAGTTGTATTTTGTATCTAAATATTGTGTATATATGTATGTTGTTGATGTGTTGTAAGTGCCTATTGTCCGGTTACTCCAATGCCTGCCATTTTTATTTTTATGTAGTGCTAATATAATTTTCTGTGTATATATATATATTGTGTTTATGTGCTGCATATAACATGTAGTGTTCATCTATTGTGTGTCGTCTGCTTAGTGTATATATATACACATATATATTGTGTATTATGTGTGTGTTTTGTGTATATATATATTTCTGTGTATATTTTGCGTATATTGTGTGTTGTATGCTATGCTGTTAATATCGGATATCGGTGGTGTATCGGTCAGGGACCGATACACGATATATCGGAAATATCAGTGATATATCGGCGATATATCGGTCAAAAATATCGGTTCATATAATATTTCTTAGAATTATATATATAATATATATATATATATATTTTAGTATGCATCCATAGACATATCATATGCATTAACTAAAAAACATAGTTTCAACATCAAACATCAACTTAAAATAGTTTCAACATCAACTTAAACAAGTTTCACAAAACAAAATATAGGAAAAGTGTTCATAAACGATATATCGGTATTATCGGCCGATATTTTGGTCAACATATCGGCGATATATCGGTACCCGATATAAATAACGATATTTGACCAACGATATTTTGTTTAGGAGCGATACACGATATATCGGCGATATATCGCCGATATATCGCGATATTAACAACATAGGTTGTATGCTTTGTGTGTGTATATACATATATTTTGTGTACAGAGGAAGGATCATGCGAGAAGTTGATCAATTTGCGAGAAGGCAAGAAGTTCCAAGATCATATATGATTACACGTGATACGCACGCTTAATCATATATGATTAAACACACCCATAGGAGTTGTGGGTAATTTGATGAAGCTATGTGTTGTCAACGCAACACGTGTTATCATATATGATATCGTAACTTCTCGCCTTCTCGCAAATTGACCACTTTCTCGTTTAAACATGACCCTTTGTGTATTGTGTATTCTATCTGGTATGGCCGACATGTATATTCTGTGTATACATACAACTTACAAGTTCAATAGGAGTAGGTACAACTTCAAACATAGCAGCAAGGCCGGTCCTAGGGTTTTTGATGCCCTGTGCGGAAAAGCTAAAAAGTGCCCCTATGCCTTTTTTAAGCAAATGAAACGACGAAACGTAATATTTTTTTAAAGGGTATGGAACCTAGTCAGGTTAGGCGGCTCATCCCTACGCCGATTTTTGTTAGTTATTATTAGTTTTAGCTAAAATAGTAAATTGTAAAATTCATAATTTATGCTACTCTCCATTGAAAGAACAAGAGCCCAAATGTCCAATAAGGCAATAACACAATATGTTGTGTAGCCTGTGCAATGTGCTCTAAAGTGATCCAGTGATGTGCTCATGTGCTCCAGAATTTCAATTTTCAGTATGCAACTATGCAAGACAAGATATTATCAAAAGACAAAAGTCCCTTAGGCCTTAGCGCAAGAAGCGGTCGTTTACCAATCGCTTGTCGGGTAAGCGCCTACCGGCAAAAGTCACCACTGCCATTTACTTTATGAGTAACACTTATGGTCATCAAAATGCATTGATGTTAAGTGTTTATAACCAGGTAAGGGCTTACCGCTTAACAGTCATCACCCTGATTTATCGGGTAAGAATCTCGACCCTCGCCTTCCTCGAACCGGGTAAGATTGTCGGTCCTTGTTATGTTCACCCCGTAAGGTAATTGACTGATAAGTGCTTACCAAGGGAAATGTTTTGTAAACGACCCCTAAGTCAGTAACCCATACAAGAGTTTCTTATCAATTAGAAATTTAGTTTTTTTGCAAAAAAGAATTAAAGATTCATAAATCATAATATGACTCACTGTCAACAACTCAACAAGCTCAATCAACAAATGAACAATGAATACATAACAAAATTAAATGTTAGAATTTAGAAACAATTTCATATCTGGGACTTGGTAGTAGGCTAGAATTTTAATTGAGAAATCGATGAAGCTCTTTGAACCTTAAACCAATTTTACACTTCCAGATTTGAAGAAATACAATCACAATTGAAATAGAACTAATGATTGATTAGATGAAGATTTGAGGACTAATAAAGTGTTCATGATGCGCTACTACCAGGCCTTGGTGTTTATAGTTAAAGCTTGATTCCTAAAATATTAAACCTAAAACCAATAATAGATTAAAAATTGATGCCCCCATGGGCTTTGATGGCCTGTGCGGTCGCACGGGCTGCACGTGGCTAGGGCCGGGCCTGCACAATAGGTAGGAGGGGATCTGTGTGAGAAGCTTGAGTAGGGAGGACATGGTCTCTATGAGAGAGGGAGGAGGCGGGTCATCGCATAACAACTAGCATTCGTGAGGGGGAGAAAGTTGGTGTTTTGACCGGAGAAGATCAGAAGAGCAACTAGGCTTTTTGACTTCAAATAAAAAAGCACGACATTTTGTCCTTTCAACAAAAAAACCCATCTTTTGACTTTAAACAAAAAACAACTGTTTAGGAATTTTTTTTAATATAATAAGAAAACCAATCTGGAGACACAATGAACCGAGGCTTCCAGCTCCGGCCAGCGAGACGTATGCATCTTCCATGTTTAAGAGGCGTCGTCTTAAGAGCAGTGTTAGGATGCCTCTTTGAGGCCATACACTTCAACCGATCTTTGAAACCATGTTTGTTACAAAAATTGAGAAATTAAATTGTTCGTTACACTAAATAGGAGCTAAACCAAACTTTGTTGCATTTTAATGCATTTTGCTCTATCTAATATGCACCTTGCTTCACTATGTTTGCTTTGCCTAAACTCAATGGTGCTCTTATTGCCTTGAATAAATATGACATCTACCAAACAAGTCTGTGCTTAAGAGAAGACTTTTTAGTGAGGGAATCACTAGCGTGCTGTTCTCGAGTTTTGGAAGGAAAGGAAAAGAAAAGAAAGAACTTTTTTTTTATTTGTATTCTTGAGAGTGAAGGGAAAGGCAAGAATGAGAAGGAAAGAAAATAAATTTTCATGTTCTTGAGCGGGCGAGAAAGGAAAGGAAAGATGTCATTTTTACAAATATATCCTTATTTATTTTATAGTGGAATGTAATTGATGGATACATGTGTAATTTTATAAAAAAATTTAATTGTTATAAATTAATTTCTTTCCTTCCCTTTCCTCCCACATTGGGGAGGAAAGTTTTGGGACATGATTTTCCTTTCCTTTCCTTTCCCTTGCCTAAAAAAAACTCGAAAACACAAGATTGTTTTTATTTCCCCTCTACTTTCCTTCCCTTTCGCTTCCTTTCCTTCCTAAAAAAAACTTGAGAACACTGCTTAGGTGAAGGTCACGACAAGGACATTGTGAATCATGTGGGGGAGAATGTCATAGCTTGCACTCTTCAAGTTCGAGTTCATGCAATCGCCATGTAGATGCCTAGTTGGCGCTTACTATCCAAGAAAGCTTAAAAAAGAAAAGGTGGAACATCCTAGAAGTATTTATAGTGCTTCAGGTATAATCTAGTATTCTCCATAGCTCTGTAGGACATTTTTTGTATCTTACAGAACCTTCTAGATGCTTGTAATACTCTTAGAGCATGATGTAAGGTTCTTGGGTTTGAGAAATGATCTTGTAGCATCCTTAGAGCATTGAAAGCAAATCGGTGATACTATGCTTATATCTACTTGATGATAAAACAAACCAACTCGCTCTTAGCGAAAGTTTTCCAAGCAAAGAAACACCGGCATACAAATTTTGTGGGCATGATCCTTCTTGCAACAATGATTTTCTGCCAAGCACCAAAACTACTCAAAGTATTTGAATATGGCAAACTATGGATATATGTTCAAATCATAAGGTAACAATTTAAGAAGTTAAATGGTTGGAGAAATTCTGCTTGGACTGAAGATAAACCCTATGAGAGATATAATTAACAATTCATCTTCAGTTTTATAACTGCGAAGGTTGAATGATCTGTTATGTCCCTAAGTATTGGTTTCTAATAGTTCCATATGTACAGTTCTTGTCTTGAATTCAATCAACCAAAGGAAAAACATCAAGTAAAAAATATACTATGTATTAAATCAAGTAAAAAATAAATTAAGAAAGGAAAAACATCAAACTGGCACTCATGCCACTAATCCATCGAATTAGTTAGCATACGTGTCATTACAAAGGGAACAAAAAGGACTAGCAATCAAAATCCAAATATCATAAAAACATAGGCATGAAGAAAAACTATTCATCATCATGCTCACAAATAATTTCATCAATCACCATCATCATCAGGAAAAATATGGATTTTAATTTGGTTTGTCATTGTATCACCTTACACGTAGATGGTATCTAACTCAAGTATCGGTTCTTCCTAGATCCCCCCATTTTTTTGTACCTGATTGCTAATAGGGAAAGCTCATCCTTCTTAACTATTCTTGCCTGGCTATGCTATCATATCTTTTAATTTCCAATCAACACCGCCTATACTTGGGGCAGTAAAAAAAACATATACATTTCACCCAGAAATGAAAAGCAGAAGGAAAATAAGAGTTGAGCTGCAATTTCAAGAAGATAAACAAAGGGAAGAGATTAATAGAAGATAGGAAAAGCAGGGGCGACTAGTTAGCGATGACACATCCAAATTCTTTAGCTAATTGTTGAAATGTTGAGATTGAATACCAACATTTAGCGTGTGTTTTATATTATTATGTTAGGTCTATATAAGATTTAAATATCTTTCGAAGAAGACAAAAATTGAAGGCCGAGAGAAACCCTTAACAAAAAAAAGGAACGAGTTTTTTAATCACAATTCCACGCTTTGTCCCATGGCAATGCCATAGTGCATACTGCATAGAGCTCTCGTTTTTCTCCCCTTGTGTTATCACAAATGGTGATATGTTACACCAAAAAGAGCACGCCATGTGCCATACCACACGCTTTGAAGGTAGTGCTAGTGAGACCATTTTTCTATTATTTATTCTTTCTCCTCGGGGAGGGAGAGATAATTATGTTGGAGAACTGAAGCTCCCTGATGAATTGGAATAGGCCACACTGTCTCATATTTGCTTTGGCAACAATGTCCCTGACTGGAGGGACTAGAGTTTGGTAGGCGGGTGAAAGAATTGCGGAAGGTTTTAGCATTTTAATTTGACATGGTTAGTTTAGTAATTTACCAATCTTGTCTCCTCACTATGATTTTTGTTCCACTTATTTTGGTTGCACAGAAATGTTCGTCCTGTCCCAATCTGATGTTGCACCAAACAATAACATGGACAACAAGTTTTGTTCTGTCCTGTCCGTGTACCAAACGCACCCTAATGAAACATATTTTGCAGCATTGGCGACTACTGCATGCAGAAATTGTTCTCCTTGATATTTCCAAATCTTTGGTCAATGTTGAGAAGAAATTTTTAAGATAGTTTCATCACATAGTCACACCGAGCTCTAAAAAACAATGGAATAACATCTCATAGAGGTCAAGCAGGCTACGAAAGAAGGAATGCAGGGGTAAATGCACGAAATGAAGAACAGTAGCTCACATTTCAGGCAGCCTGTGAGGGTGCATGATTGCTGCTCTCATGTTGTTATCATTTCTCCTTCCACACTTTTCTGCTCTCTTTCGTGCTTTATTAGTAATAGTGTGTGTTTAAAGAGGGGTGCGAGTGAAATACATTTTCACTATAAGGCACGAAAGGATAATCTTTTGAATGGTAGCACTACATGTGAGCATTCAACTGTGTCACTTTGCACAATGACTTAGGGTCCATCGGTTGAATGACTTCACAATTTTCCTTTAAATTCATGACCTTACAAGTTTTAGAATGTCACTTTCGTATACAAAAATGCCACTAAGACTTGTCAGAAGGTTACTGTTAATAAAATTCTCATTTAAGGTTATTGAGCAAAATAGTCCCTTTTAGGGCTATTTAGGTATTTAACCTATATTTTTTTTTAAATGCATGACCTTCTGATAGATTTTGACGCATTCATGTGTTGGGAAGAGCTATGCTGTTAATATCGGATATCGGTGGTATATCGGTCAGGGACCGATATTTGAGATATCGGATATATCGGTTCATATAATATTTCTTAGAATTATATATATATATATATAATATATATATATGTATGCATCCATAAACATATCATATCCATTAATTAAAAACATAGTTTCAACATCATATCCATTTCTTAGAATTATATATATAATATATATATATATGTATGCTCTATTCCTATCGGCCAGCAGCTGTGTTGAAGAAAAAAGAGAAAGTCGACGCTCTGTGTTATCGTAGTCCGTAGAAGAAAGAAGAGAAAGTCGAGAATGTTAACAGCTCTGTGTTATCGTACTACAGACTGCTATTGTAGTCCGTAGAACTTTAGAAGAAAGAAAGATGGAAGAAACGTAAACCTAAGTCAAATCACTAATTGACTATCATTTAAAAGAAGCCCAAGTAAATCCAAGTAAAAATGTATTAAATTAAAGCCCAACAGAATTTAAAAAAAAGCCCAAAAAAGTACACTACAAAAATCATTATATCGGCTTATATTTTGGTCAAAAAATCGGTCAAAAATCGGGAAAAATCGGCGATATTCTCGGGCCGATTTTTGGCCACCGATTTTTTGCTGATGTCCGATATTCGATATATCGACGATATATCACAATTTTAACAGCATAGGGGAAGAGGCATTCTTCTGTTAGACATAAACGTTCTTAAATATGTCAGAAAGTCGTGCATTATAGAAAAGTCAGTTATAAGATTATTCTCCTAAATAACCCCTCTGTTAAATTGGTCAGAGGTGCAACTAGTTTAGTTAAATAATTTGTAGATCGGTTTTGGAACCTACAGTTCTTTACAGTATTTCAAAGAAATGAGTCGAGAAATCTAAAAAACTTGGTTCCCTTGCAGGTTGAAAGATCTTCATCAGAAGTGCACAAAAGAGATGGATGCTTATGCAGGATGCATGTACTACAATACCGATGAATTTGAATTATGCCGCAAAGAGCAGAAGGAGTTCGAGAAAGCTTGCCCTTTAAATTGACAGGGAACAAGAATCTTATATCTCTTATCGCTCGCATAATAAACGGAGTCTGTCTTTTAGGCCAACTCATGAGATGTTATTTGCATATTGCAACCAATGTTTGTCATATAAGATCTGCAGTTTCACAAGTTCCCAATTGACTTGATTTTCCTTATTCTATTGTAACCATTGCACTTGAATTTGGCCCTCAAAAAAGCCAGTGGAGCAAATATCTACAAAGTTTTTCAATTATAGTATTAGTTTTTTTTTTGTAGGATTTTACATGTAGAATGGATATTTTTAAAACTATAAGTCAAGTATGATATCTAAGGGTGCGTTTGGTATGCAAATATGACTGGACGAGTGAGAGTGAGGCAGATGGTTGAAAGAATTGGGAAGTTTTTAAGGGTTTAATATGACATGGGTAGTTTAGTAATTTATCAATCTTATTTATCTATTTGGGCTGGACAAAAGAAAGTGCATTTTTGTCTTGCTTAGTTACGTCTTGTTTGAGCCTAATGTTGCATCAAACATGGGACAAAAGTTTTTTTTTTTTATTTTTTTTTAATTTTGCCATATCCGTATTGTCTCGCATGCCAAACACACCCGTAGAGATGGGCAAAAGAAAGTTATGATGGCCCCCAAATCAAAAAGTGGCATTGTGTAAGTGGTGTAACTGGTTACGAAATAACTGGTTTAAGTCCTTAGCTTAAAATATCTTAGGATCTGTTTGTTAGCAGCTTGATTAGTTTAATAGGACTCACAACTTATTCAATCAACTATACATGACTACTTGATAATTGCTTAATGATATAGAAAGTGGCTTATTCAGTAGGCTTCTAGAGGGAAACTTTACAAACATGCCCCTCTTAATTAAAAAACACACTCAATTTATCTATGAAAAAACCTTCCCAAATAATACCTTCCCAATCTATCCAGATAGATGAATTCACTCGAAGAGCTTTATTCATTGATGACTTAATAGAACACCAATCAAATAGTCTCGGTTACTGTGTAACCGGTTCACTTTTTATGACAAAGATATGTTATTGTAATTTTTATTGTAACTTTGGATGTCAAGTGGTCCTCATTACTTAAGAGCGATTTATGACGATCTGTCAAATGCTTATGGTAAAGAGACAAATAATTTTAAACATATTTGAATAAAAATATTTATTAATTATATAATTATCTCAATTATGTTACTTTTATCATAATTAATTAGTGGAAAAATAATTAAAAAAAAAAGAAAGAGATTGTTATTAATAAATGTTAATAATAATTTGTGAAATCACCCATATGGTGATTAAACAACATTTTATGATCATATACTAGCTACTCTTACCTAATATTCTTTAGTTAGTATCGAATTTCATATACTAACACTTTGTAAAAATAAAATAATCGAACTTTTTTTTTGAATATATACGAAAAATATTTCAGTAATTTTATTTTTGCTTAAAATTACAAGCTCGGATTTTATAGAACTTCTAGATATTGAATAACCTCGATCAAAAACTCTTTGTTGTACATCTCATAAGCTAAACCATTACGGTTCAAATGGGATCATTGTCGGAAAATACTTCTACGATAACTAGGATTTTTTTTCCCAATAAGGGAATGCTGGTCATTTTCTAAGGTGTCAAATGGGATCATTGTCGGAAAATTCTTTTTTTCCCGGTAAGGGAATGATGCAATGAATTTTTTTTAAGAAATTGGGATTTAATGAGGTGTTTGGTTTATAGGATATTGGCAAAATTTAGTGGAATTGGAATCATATCTATACTATATTATAAAGTACGGATAAAAAACTCTTAAATACAAATTATTAGACATAAGGTACCATCATTTTATGCAAGATTTTAAAAATCTCTTAATTTACAAGTCTCAAAGCACAAGATACATATTACTACTGCAGACTTCTAACACCCACCAATTTGGTATGAGCACTCGGTCTACTAGTAAACTGCCTCAACCTACAATATCCGGGCGTGTACTTGTCATTGCATACATCAAGCACCCGATTGCTTTAGAGTATTCTAATTGTGAAACCGCTTCACCCTCGTTGGGCATAAGCTTCTCACTTGGATCCAACGGAGTACTTACGGGGGAACAATTCAACATGTTAAACTTCTTTAACACTTTCTCTACATAGTGAGATTGTGTTATGGCCAAACCTTTGTTCTCCCGTTTAATCCTTATTCCAAGGATCACTTCGGCCTCCACCAAATCCTTCATCGAGAATTGGGATGACAAAAATTCTTTTGTCAAGTCGACTTGTTTTTGGTCCGTGCCAAAGATTAACATGTCGTCTACATATAAACAAATTATGACGCCTCTACCGGAATCGTCAAATTTGCTATACACACACTTGTCCGATTGATTTAAACGAAAACCATAAGACAAAACAACTTCATCAAACTTTTGATGCCACTGTTTTGGGGCTTGTTTCAAACCATAAAGTGATTTAATTAATTTACACACTTTATGTTCATTCCCCGGCATCACAAAGCCTTCCGGTTGCTTCATGTAAACCTCCTCCTGTAAATCACCGTTAAGGAATGTCGTCTTGACATCCATTTGGTGAATTACCAAGTTATTAATAGCCACCAATGCTATTAATAATCGAATAGTGGAGATTCGAGCAACCGGTGCGTAGGTATCGAAATAATCGATGCCTTCTTTTTGTCGAAAACCTTGTATTACCAACCGAGCTTTAAACTTATCGATAAAACCATCAACTTTCATTTTCTTCTTGAAAATCCATTTGCAACCCAATGGTTTGCAACCCGGTGGTAAGTCGGCCAACACCCACGTGTTATTACCCATGATAGACTCCATCTCATCATTTATTGCCTCCTTCCAAAAGGCAACATCTTGAGACTTCATAGCCTCATCATAGGTTCTTGGATCTTCCTCTATGCTATAACAATAAGCATATTGAAATCCAATTTCATCTCGTGAACCTTCAACTAAGTACAGTTGAAAGTCGAGACCAAAAGATTTTTTAATCCTTCCTCGTTTACTTCTTCGAAGCTTGAGAAATTCCAAAGGAATTTCCTTTTCTTTTCCACTATCTTTGATTCCACTCGTACTTGGAATCATGTCTTTTGGTCTCGGTATCGAAGTAAATAGATTCTCATCGAATATGGCATTTCTCGATTCTATTACGGTATTAACCGAAACAGAATCGTTGGGTTCGATGACATAGAACCGATATGCCTTAGAATGGTCGGCATATCCGATAAATATACAATCGATTCCTCTTTCCCCCAATGTCTTCCTTTTGGGATCCGGTAATCTTACCACGACTCGGCATACCCAAACTCGTAAATAATTCAAGTTTGGTTTCTTCTTGAACCAAAGTTCATAAGGAGTCATCTTACTCCTTTTGTTTGGTACCCGATTTAAAACATAACAAGCCGTCAACATGGCTTCACCCCAAAATCCGTCACTAAGACCGGAGTAGGATAACATCGAGTTAACCATTTCTTTCAAAACTTGATTTTTCCGTTCCGCAACACCGTTTTGTTGAGGTGTGTACGGTGCCGTGGTCTCGTGAATAATTCCAACAAACTGGAAAAATAGAGGATCGAAATATTCACCGCCTCTATCGGTTCTTAACTTTTTAATTAAAATATTTTGCTGCAATTCCACTTCGGTTTTATAAATTTTAAATTTTTCTAAAACTTCATCTTTCAAATGAAGTAGAAAAACGTAACAAAATCTCGAAGCGTCATCTATAAATGTAGCAAAATACTTTTTATTTCCAAGTGAAGGAGTCGCATGCAAATCACACAAATCACTATGGATTAAATCCAAAACCATAGATGATCTTTTAATTTTAGGAAAAGGTTGATGTGTGATTTTTGTGAGCATGCAAGTCTTACACTTTTCAATATTTAAATCAAAGGAAGGAATCATGCCATCCTTGGACATTTCATGCATTCTTTTATAATGCACATGTCCAAGTCTCGCATGCCACAAAAATGAATTTTCATTCTCAACCAAACACACATAATTATCACAAGCAAATTTATTAATTAGATTCAACATAAACATACCAGAACTCAAATATCCAAATCCAACAAACACACCACGTCGCGATAAGGTATACTTATCGCTTTCGAATACTTGTTTGTAACCCAACTTGTTCAACATACTACCGGAGACTAGATTCTTCCGGATTTTCGGTACAAATAAAACATTATTAAGAGTTAATAAATTTCCAGAGCTAAAAGTAAGATTCACACGACCACGACCCAAGATTGGAGCACTAGACTCGTTGCCCATATGCAAGACCGATCCATCTTCCACCGGTTCGAACTTCTTGAACCATTTTTTATCCTTGCACACGTGACTTGTGGCACCCGAGTCTATCCACCATGCGATATCATCATCCTTGATTTGGGGGTTGGTCGTTCGACCCTTGTCCCGCTCCACTCGTACTCGCTCCATTCTTGTTTCCTTTACCAACTCGATAATCTCGTTTGAAATGTCCGGTTCGACCACAAATCCAACAAGTCATTTTCGACTTTTTGTTGGGTCCGTGTTTGGGGTTGTCGAACATCCGCTTTTTACCTTTGTCGAACTTCCTTTTGGTCGTGTTCTTACACTCCTCAACCATGTCGACATTGGATGAACTTGGGACATCCTTATCCTTGGTCTTACCACTTTCTTGTACACGTAATGATTCCTCAATACGTAAGTGGCTGCCAAGTTGCACCAAAGAAAGTTCTTCCTTTTTGTGTTTAAGCGTGTGTTTGAAATCTTTCCATGATGGTGGCAACTTGTCAATTATACTCGAAACCGATATGGATCCATCCATATTCATATAGTATTGAGTAAATTGACCAAGGATCTGGAGCAATTCGTTGTATTGCTCCATAACGGTCCTGGAATCGATCATCTTGTAATTGTTAAAATTACTTATGAGAAACTTCTTACTCGAAGCATCCTCGACCATGTATTTCGATTCCAAAACATCCCATAATTCTTTGGATGTTTCTACATTCTGGTAAACATCAAATAAAGCATCAGACATACCGTTAAGAATATGCCCACGACATATGTAGTCATCGTTCTCCCACTTGTTTCTACGTCGGACCGCCTCCAAAGTTGAGTCTTCAAGAATCTCGGGCATCGGGGTGCTAAGAATATACACGACCTTCAAAGTGGTGAGAAGTAAGTGCATCTTCTTTTGCCACCGACGAAAGTCGTTTCATTGAAATTTCTCTAGTTTGCCAAATTTCGAAGTCATATCGCGAACGGACTCCTCTTGATTCGCCATCGTTAATTAATCAGAAAATTGTTGTATTTGAATGTTAGGAAATGTGTAACTTAGAGATGGTATCGAGACCGGATAAACTTAAGAATCGTGTTGGAAAACACTTTCCAAATACAACAATTCGACCCTATAAGCCTTGAGTTCACGAATTTTGTATTGGGATAATTCTTAAGATTTCTCTCTATTTCAAAGGCTGTGAAAAGAGATATATGTCTATCCACAGATTCTCACATTACATATTTAAATAAGAGATCGACGGTTATTGGCGGTTATACAACGGTTATAACCATAAATGGATAAGATTAAAAAGTAGTTACAACCGAATTGTATAAGCTATCAGCGACAACAATAAGCTATCAGCGACAACAATAAGCTATCAGCGACCAACTATCACCTATTAGTGACAACAATCAGACTTTCAGCGATAGCCTTCCGATTTTCAGCGATAACTTTTAGATTTTTAGCGATAGCCTTTATAATTTCTAAAACACGACTTAAATAAATTTATAAGTCTTTTAGAACTTCAACCCCTCTTAAGATAATAAAGGTAACATTTGTAAGTGTGCACTCCGCACCTTCTAACTTACGTATGTTTACCTTATCGTCTTAATCGATCTCAAGTAAATCACAATTACACCAAAATGTTTGATGACACTAAAATCACCAACAGAATTATCAAGAATAATTCCAAATCGTCCCAAAGCGTATATAAAGAGGCTTCATTCTCAATTGAGAGGGACTGAATTTTTAATATATTGTTAGATAAAGTTCGAAAAATTTGGTTATCTCATTAACCTTTCAATGCTTTAAATCATTAGATTATGTACTATTTTAATTAGAATCTTTATTGATATTCATATATCGGACGAAATAATCAGAGCCAAGGTCGCGTCATAATAAGTGTAAAATCGGGAAATGCTATTTGCACTCTTTTTAATGTCAGAATCAGGTCAAATCATGCATTGAGAATGTAAAAAGTAGGTGTTGATGTTGATGTGTGTGAGGATAAAATTACTTGCTAGGTAAGGGTTTATTTAACAATGTATAGGGATGCAATTAGCCTCCCCATAGATCACATGTGATTTGATTATTTTCTTGTTCTTTTATTTTGATCATATTCTCGTTTGAACCCGACTCTACATCTTTATACCTTCTAAGATCTTGTAATTTTCTACTGATTAAAATTTAAAAATAATTATGAGTTTTCTTTTAACTTGATGGTTTTCCACTTATTGCTCGTCACTTCTTATAGCCTTGTTAATACAATGTTCTAAAAGACGAGACACAACGTGACAACAATGCAAGTATCCCACTTCTCATTAACCCTCATTGCGTCTATTTAAGGTGTGACACTGCCAATGTGCTTTTTTTTTGATTTTTTATTATTTTAATTGTAAGTTTTATACTTTTTGTAATCTATATATCAATATATAAATTTTCTTTAAATTGTTATATCATTAAGTAATATATATATATATATATAATATTTTATTAAAATGTATAATTCACAATCTCATTGGTTTTGATGATAACAAACCAAACCCGACATGTTTATAAACTAATATTTCGAATGGCTTGTGCAAGAAATATCATCAAATATATTGAGGGAAATCAAATAGTCTGTCACAATCATACATTGGAAACTATGCTGCAAAAGTTTCAAGAAGAATTCATAAGAAAACATGTCATAAACTGAATAATTCAAAAGTTGTCTCGAGAAGTGTGTTGCTCTAGGATCTCGAAAAAGTATTTCTTAGGAAGTGTGTCATGAAAAATTCAATATCGAATCAATTTTGAGCCATCACGTTATCACTATCAATGGTAAACATTTGCAAAGAGAATTTAAAATCCAGATTAGTTTTTAAGAAACAAATTAATCTTTTATAAATATAGGAGTTCTAAACAGTATTATATAATGGATCAAAAATGATCCAAAATGTGTAAGAAACCTCTAACACTCCCTTTCCGAGATGGAAAGGGAGGTTGTTGTTGGTCTCTTGCTATAGATTTAACGATAGACAAACCCATTTGGGCCGTATGAATTAACAGTTTTTCATCCTTCTGACCCTGTTCTTGATCCAATGTGGAGACAGAGTATGTTCGTTATACCCTTCAATAATGATCAGCTAATACCAAAGATTGTTTGATATGAAGAGACTCAATAACACTGAAGACCTAATGAGGCACTTCAGCAGGAACTCGACTATTGAAGATATGTCACTTAGTCACCATAATCTAAAGGATCAAGCTCCGAAGTTGAAGATTCATGCATCCACTAAAAGCATATTGGAAAAATCATATCCCAAAAGTTTAGTAATACTGAAGACAAATGTCCTTAAAATTCTAAAAGAGGTTGGAAACATGCTAAAGGTTCTGCAACATTCTATAAGACAACTAGTTGTCTGGGAAGTACACAAAAAAGTCAAAGTGTTTTTTGTATGAAGTTGTAAATCGGCCCCTAAATGACAAAAAACCCACCAACCTCTACACATAGACTGCAAGAATTTGGATGGCAACCACTTGGGTTGTGGCGCACTGGTAAAGCCTTTGGGGGATGTAGTGGAAGATCTCATCTACCCAGGGTTCAAATCCAGGCACTGCCAAAGCTCTTGTGGCCATGGAGGTTCACCTGCGATGACTCCAGGCCATTCGTGGTCGCCCGGGGATTAGTCAGTGCACGTAAGCTGGCCCGGAAACCCATGGTTACAAAAAAAAAGAATTTGGATGGCTCAAAAAATACTAAAAATAAAAGTATTACTTATCTTTCTGATTACTTGTTTATTGTCTTTTAAGAAGATTTTCAAAGCTACCAAGTGAATCATCGTGGCAACTCCAAAATCTGCAAAAATCACTTGTGAGCATTAAGTACAATCATTTATTGGATCATTCTGCCATTGTATAACGGGATCATAGTTGAGACTTGTATTCCGATAACTTGGTTTAAGAGTTCAATTTTCCTAGCTAGTTGATGTAATTCTTTGTACAAAGTTTGATAGGAATTTTTATTTAAACTTCAAAGAATTGTATTCACCAACCCCTGCCTCTATAATATTTGTGCTACTAGATTATGATTACATTGCCTTGGCGACAACAATTACTTCGAATCCAAAACGAACCATCAACAAGAGTAAACAAAGCACTATTAAACTAAATTTAAGATACAAACATCAACCATGATGAATGTCTTCAACTAACCTCTAAGATATGACATTCTTAATCCCATACTACTTAATTTTTCCTTAAATACATGCTAAAAAGATAGAAATGGTTGAATCGTGAAGTTTTTAGAGAAATTTTGTTATTTTCTCATTGAAAAACAAAGGAGTATAAATACAACTTAGATGCCTAACTAGAATCCCATAATTTAAGGGATTTGATAACATACAAGGAAATTTACCAAACTGTACAAGGAAACTTACCAAACTGTACATATACCCAAATTTGTTACAAAAGGAAAATATAATCCCAAGAAATCAGGGATTATATTATGAATATCAATTTCACACTCCCCTTCAAGTTGGTGCATATATGTCATACATGCCCAACTTGTCTATAAGATGATTAAAGGTCTGAATAGCTGATAACTCTCATTTTGAGCATTATATACATATCGTTTGCATGTATTTTTCTTTCATTTTAGTTGTATTTTCTTTTTATATGTTTGTGTTTCTTCCTTCTATTATTTTATTTTCAATTGGAGTTGTTGAGGATGTTTTTATGGGTAAATGCATCACTTTTGGGTTAAAAACGTCATTGCTTGGATGTGGGCAAGTCTGCCCACTATAGGCACCCGAACGAACATTGGATAATGCTATTACCCGAGTATAGTGAGCTGGATAAGGATTCAAAAGGACTGAAAAATCTATGGGAATCTCAAGAAAGATTATTTTAATCATGAGCCACTATTATCCCGTGGTTAAAAGAGAATGTTTGTTCAATGGGTAATAGTTTCTCTCTTATAAATACAATACTTTAAAGTGCAAGTGGAGAAAATCAACAAAGCAACAATGTAGAAGTTTAGATTTATCTTTGCATTTTATTGTTTTAGTTGTAGTTTAATTAATAATCTTTAATTTTCAAGTAGTTTGTATTTTATTTTAATGCAAGTAGTTTACAAGTATTTCTCTTTTTCTATCATGTCTTTCATTTTTATTATTAGCTAAGCACCTCTTGGTGTGGGTGTGAGCCGAACTTAAGACTAGTAGGCAACACTTGGGTGTTGCTATTATTGCTAACTCTTAAGTTTGGCCACTTGAGTCGGGACTTCAACTCAACGTGGATAAGTCAATCACTTTCAAGTGTTAATATTAGATCTTTAACCCGTAGATGGGCAGAGTCGAAATACGGCTTAAGTGATGCACAAAGATTTAAGAAAGTCTTTGATAATCACGTAGAGATATGGATTTTGTATGATTTACTAATGTTCAAACGTTGGTCGAGATTTACATTACAAAGAGATTTGGGTATTAAACTCCATACTGGTAGAACTTGATAATTTTATCAACTTAGTTAAATCGACAAGCTTAAGAATCGGCAATAATGGTGACTTTATGGGCACTTTCTATAAATATTCACTTTCGAGAGATCGGGATCTTTATATATGATTTTGTGACATGAAGTTAAAACCATTTTGTTATTACTATTGTCTTAAGTGAAACTTACACCATTCCCATCTTTAGTTATTTATTTAGTTTTCGTTGTTAAAAATCACCAAACCCACTCAAAATATTTTCTTCTTCTCTTATTGAAATTGGTGTATTCTTGACTTAGGACTTGAAACTTTGAAGTCCAATCCCTGTGGATACAATATCAGTATATTTACCACTTTATTACTTGTAGCGATCATAGTGTCGGTGTATACTTGCACCCACACTTTGGACTATACGGTTTTCCACTACCAATAACCCTTTGGTTAAGATATCTACTATTTGCTCTTTGGATGGAATGAATGCAATGCAAATACACCCATTGTCCAGATTTTCCCTTATGAAGTGTCGATCCACTTTAATGTGTTTCGTCCTGTCGTGTTGGGCTGGTTTTTGTGATATGCTAATGGCTTCTTTATTATCGCAAAACAACTTCATAGGTAGCTCAATTTTTAACCGTAAAATCAACAAAGACCCTTTTGATCCAGATTATTTCACGTATGCCATCTACCATTGATCTGAATTCAGCTTCTACACTACTTCTAGATACAACATTTTGTTTCTTGCTTCTCCATGTGACAAGATTTCCCCATACATAAGATCTTCTGCTCATTTTGGGTTTGCCCAACTTGCATCGGTAAAGGCTCAAATGGTTCGGTTGTCTCCTTTTTTAAAGAGTATCCCTTTCCTTGGACAACTCTTTAAATATCTAAGAATTCTGTAGACAACTTCTTGATGTTCTTCGTAAGGACAATGCATAAATTGACTCACCATGCTAACTATAAAAGCAATGTCAAGCTGTGTATGTGATAAATAAATCAACCTTACAACCGGCCGTTGGTATTGATGAATATCAACCAACTTTCCATTAGTAATACCATCCAACCTTTTGTTGGGGTTAATTAGAGTATCTGTCAGTCGACATACACTTATTCCAGTATCTCGTAATAGATCTAGAACGTATCTCCTTTGTGACAACACAATACCTTTACTTGACCTTGCAAAATCCATACCTAGAAAGTGTTTCATTTCTCCAAGATCTTTTACTTGAAATTCTTTAACAATCCGGTCCTTCATTCTTTCCATCCCCTCATGATCATTACCTGTGAGGAGTATGTCATGTTGGGAATTAAAGAAATGATCAAGTATGATTAATGTTGCTAGCATAACTGATTACTACTGCTAGTAGATTTAATACTGCTTGACAAGTTAGTACTGCTACTTAAATAGTTAGTACTGCTTGGAGAGTTAGTACTGCTAGTAGTTAGTACTGCTAAGAAATTAATACTGCTGATCACAGTTACTACTGCTGAAGAAGATTAATACTGCTCAGAGTGTTAATACTGCTACAACTTAATGTTGCTTAAGAGATAATCAAGATACGTGCAGATCAAGACTGAAGATAATCATGGAAGGTTTGGAGATAACTATGGAAGATTATACTGAAGATCTTTTATATTTTGTAATTATCTTTTATTTTCAGTATATGTATAGAATTAGTCAGAATGTTTTAGAAGGTAATTTTTTGATTCTGAAGCTTTTGCTTTCATAGAGAGAATCAACCTCAAGGTTTAGAACCCTAGTTCTAGAGAAGTAGAATTCGTATTGGTGAGCTTGTTCATCAATATTGAGGTTGTGTGTGAAATCTTGTAGCTTTAAATCATTAAATAAAGTTTACAATTTGTGATTTCTGATTCACTGTTTCATTGATCTTTGAATATTAAAGTGTTATTCCACAAACTCCTTTAATATTGTTTCTGAGTTCTTTATTCTTGTTAAATATTGAGATCCTGACATATGGTATTAGAGCAAGTATTCTCAGAAACCTTCATTCATCATGGAAAACACAGTTGAATCAAACAGTACTCTTGTCTCAAAGGTTCCAATGCTCAGATCTAATGAGTTTGACATGTGGAAGATAAGGATCAAGCAATACATTCTCCTCACAGATTACTCTATGTGGGACATCATTGAGAATGGACCATCTGATGAAGGAAAAATTGGTGCAGATGGAAAAAGAACACCACCAAAGACAGGTGCAGAAAAGAATATAAGGCAGACAGAGATGAAAGCCTTGAGCACACTGCTCTTGGCTATTCCCAATGAATATCAACACCAATTCTACAATTGCACTGATGCATTGATGCTTTGGAATGCTCTAGAGAAAAGATTCTCTGGTACCAAAAGTACCAAGAGAAATCAGAAGGCAATACTGAAGCAATTGTATGAAAATTTTATGTCAACTAAGAATGAGTCCATGACTCAAACTTTTGACAGGTTTAACAAGCTGATTGGTGAACTAGCTACTATGGGAGTACAGATTGATCAAGATGATGTAAACAGAAAGTTCTTAAGGTCCCTTGGAGATGAATGGACCATGTATACTGTTTCATTCAGACAAAATGAACAACTAGAAGAAAAAGAACTTGATGATCTGTACAATGACCTTAGAGTGTTTGAATCTGAGGTGGAGGCAAAGAAGAAGCCTTCTGGATATGTTCATAATGCTGCACTCCTATCAGCATCAATTGATTCTACTGCTAACCCTGAATCGGTTAATGCTGCTAATGGAGCAAATCAAGAAAAATGCACTGAATATGTTTTTGAAGCCTTTCTGTCCAGCCATGGAAACTCTTCTTTAATCAATGATGACTTGGAACAACTTCATCCTGCTGATCTTGAAGAGATGGATATTAAATGGCAGATGGCCATGCTTTCCATGAGGGTAAAGAAGTTCATCAAGAGGACTGGGAGGAATAACTTCTCCCAAAGAAGAGAAGATGGAGCAGGTTTTGACAAGTCAAAGGTAGAATGCTATAAATGTCATATGAAGGGACACTTTGCCAGGGAATGCAGAAGTGGAGTGTCTCACAATAACCACCAACAAGCTCAAACTGGTAGCTTCAACCAGAACAGAAACTCTGCTCAAGCCCTTGTTTCTCAACAAGGAATAGGGTTTGATTGGAGTGATCAAGCAGAAGAGGCTATTCAAAATCAAGCTCTCATGGCAGAGGTATCTGATCTCCTAACTGAGGTAAGTTCTAATCTCTGTTCTAAAACTTGCATAGACACTGTTAAAAGGTACAGGGATCACAATCAGAATATGAGTGATGACCTTAAGAGGTTAGCAAAAGATATAAAAGACTATGTGAGAATTGTTGAGAGGTTTGAGGAACAAATTAAGGGTTTCCAAGCCAATGAACTTCAACACTCATATGACACAAACTACTGGAAGTGGGAGAAAAAGGATCTAGAACTCCAACTGACAAAGTCTAAAGAGGAGAGTGAAAAGTTGAGAGAGGAGCTAGCCAAAGTTAAGCTAGATGTAGAAAAGTTTTCCAATGCTTCTAAAGCAATGGAATCTTTACTACAAACTCAGATTCATGACAAGCTGAGAAGAGGAATTGGGTACAATACCACACCACCACCATACAACAACAACTACATCCCTCCTACATCAGACTTGCTAGAAACCAAAGATAGGAAGGACTTGCCTGAGGGAGCTACTGAGATAGATCCCTTAGATGAAGTAGTTGTTGAGGAAAAAACTGAGAAAGAAGCTGGTAAGGGTAAGGATGAGATTCCTCTAGAGAATCACATTATTACCAATGAGGGTTGTGGAAAGATTTGGGTAAAATCTAAGGACATAGAGAAGACTGAGGGAAAGTCTAGTAAGGTCCATTACAAGCAGACCACAGTTGTGAATCCTGTTCCTTGCAAACAGTGTGCTTGTACTAAATCTGAGCCCCTAAAACATGATAAAAGGAGGGGTAATCAAAGAAACTGGAATAATCAGTGGGCACAAAAACAAGGGATTGATCTGAGTAAAATCAATAGACCAAAACCTTGTTTTATTTGTGGAAAGCTCAATCATATTGCTAAATACTGTTATTTCAATCCTATGAACCAAAGGATGAATTTTCAAAGATCTGTGCAAATACCCTTTGGTTATAGGAAGAATGAAAGGAACCATGTGGCTAAGAAATCTGTTAAATCTAAAAGCCACATGAAGAAAAAGACTGTTGAGGAGAGTGTCAAGATGTGGATTCCTAAAAGCACTAAAACTGTTAGTACTGCTACCATAAATAGTACTGCTGACAATGATAGTGCTGCTAGAAGCAATACTACTGCTACCAATGTTAATACTGCTAACTCTGTTAGTACTTCTAACAAGGTTAGTACTGCTAACTCTGTTAGTACTTCTAAGGTTAGTACTGCTTCTAATGTTTGTGCTGCTAAGCCAATCATCTTGACAAAGTACTCTAGTAAAGAGTGCTATGAGTTTAAAAATCTCATCAAAGAGGAATGTAAATACTTTGATGAGAAAGGGAGACCCAAGACCACTTTGGCTTGGGTTCCCAATCAATACTAATTGTTTTTATCTTATGTGCAGGGCAACCAGCAGCTCAAGGGGAAGAGCATCTGGCATGTTGATAGTAGTTGCTCTAGGCACATGACAGGGAACATGTCTTGTCTCAAGAATTTCAAGAAAATTGATGGTGGACATGTTTCCTTTGGAAATACTCCAGATGGAGGTAAGATCAGTGGTAAGGGTGATGTAACCAAAGGTAAAATGACTTTTGAAGATGTATTCTATGTTGAGCAATTAAGGTACAACCTGTTAAGTGTATCACAGGTTTGTGACAAAAAGCATAATATATTATTTACTTATTCTGAATGCATTATCCTTGCTCCTGGATTCAAGGTAGTTGATGAAAAGATGATACTACTAAGAACTCCCAGAAAGGATAATGTCTATTGCTTAGATATGGAAAATGTTTCAACTGATTCATCCCTAAACTGTCTTGTTTCAAAAGCATCTTTGGATGAATCATCACTTTGGCACAGAAGGATGTGTCACATGAACTTTAAAACTATGAATAAACTTGTTAAAAACAACCTTGTAAGAGGTTTACCTTCAAAAGTCTTTTCATGTGATGACCATTGTGTTGCCTGTCTCAAAGGCAAACAACACAAAACTTCTCATAAGTCCAAAGAGTTGAACACTATCTCTAATTCTCTTCAGTTGTTGCATATGGATCTGTTTGGGCCTAAAAATGTTATGAGTATAGGTAAGAAATCATACTACTTAGTTATTGTTGATGATTACTCTAGATTTACCTGGGTATATTTTATAAGGACTAAGGATGAGACAAGTGGACTGATCAAATCCTTTATTCTAAGAATTGAAAACCAAACAAATCAAAAAGTAAAAGTCATTAGGTCAGACAATGGTACTGAATTTAAAAATCATGACCTAAACACCTTTTGTGAGGAAAAAGGAATTGAGAGGCAATACAGTGCTCCTAGGACTCCACAACAAAATGGTGTTGATGAGAGAAGGAATAGGACACTGATTGAGGCTGCTAGATCTCTGTTAGCTGATTCAAAACTTCCAATTACTTTCTGGGCTGAAGCAGTTAATACTGTTTGTTATGTCCAGAACAGAGTTCTAGTAGTCAAGACTAAAAACAAGACACCATATGAGCTTTTAAATAAAAGAAAACCATTTATTGGATTTTTCAAACCTTTTGGATGTCCTTGTACCATTCTCAATACCAAAACTCACTTAGGAAAGTTTGATAGCAAGGCAAATGATGGTTTTCTTGTTGGTTACTCATCTCAGAGTAAGGCTTACAAAGTATTTGATTCTTCTTCTAGAATAATTGAGGAAAGTGACAATGTCAAATGCAATGAGAACACACCAAATCCTATTGGTTCAGGTCCTCAGTGGTTGTTTGACATTGATTCACTAACTAACTCTTTGGGTGTCAGTAGTGATGATCATGCAGGTTCAGGAAGTGGAGGATCAGGGGATGAACAAGTACAAGTACAAGACATTATTCCTCAGTCTGTGATCTTTCCCATACCTATAATGGAACCTGTTGATTTCTGTGAAAAAGAGACTATGACTGAACCAATTCAGAGTGAAGAAGAAAGAAGAGATGAGGAGAATCAAGTGCATGAAGAGCCAGAAGTAGCTGATGAGATCACCTCAACTGACTTAAATGAGTCCAATTTAGAAGTGTGAATCAATGAAGAACCTAGTCATCAGACTAGAACTCAAAAGAACCATCCTCCAGAGCTGGTCATAGGAGACATATCTTCTCCTATGATAACAAGGAATCAAAGCAGACTTCAAGAGCTGCAGGATCAGCAACTCACAGTACTCTCTTGCTTTCTATCTCAGATTGAGCCTAAGAAGATTTTTGATGCAATGAAAGACTCCAGTTGGATAGAAGCTATGCAAGAAGAGTTACTGCAGTTCAAATTGCTAGAAGTTTGGGACTTGGTAGACCTTCCAAAAGGTCATAGAGCTATTGGCACCAAATGGATTTTCAGGAATAAAAAGGATGAGAGAGGGATTGTGATCAGGAACAAAGCAAGGCTTGTGACACAAGGGTACACTTAGGAAGAAGGCATAGATTATGAAGAAGTGTTTGCCCCAGTTGCAAGGGTAGAGGCAATTAGGCTATTTCTAGCCTATGCCTCATACATGAAGTTCAAGGTATATCAAATGGATGTGAAGAGTGCCTTTCTATATGGTACAATTTATGAAGAAGTATATGTCTGTCAGCCCCCTGGATTTGAAAATCCATTATATCCTGACAGAGTATACAAACTGAAGAAATCACTTTATGGTCTACATCAAGCCCCAAGAGCATGGTATGATACTCTGTCTACCTATCTCTTAGAAAATGGGTTTGAAAGGGGAATAATTGACAAGACCCTTTTCAATTAAAGGAGTAAGAAGGACATCCTACTTGTTCAGATCTATGTGGATGACATCATCTTTGGATCCACACAAGATTAGATGTGTAGAGACTTTGAAAAGTTGATGCACAAAAGCTTTAAAATGAGTTCAATGGGTGAACTTACCTTCTTCCTTGGGCTTCAAGTGAAACAGCAGAAAGATGGGATCTTTATAAGTCAATCAAAGTATGTGAAAGACATCCTGGATAAGTATGGTTTAACAGACTCAAAGCCAGCAAGCACACCTATGGAGATTCATAAACAGATCACTGCTGATCTTGAGGAGGAGGATGTTGATGTCCATCTATATAGATCAATGATTGGATTTCTCATGTATCTCACAGCCTCAAGACCAGACATCATGTTTCCAGTGTGTCTGTGTGCCAGATTCCAAGTCAAGCCAAAGCAATCACATCTTCAAGCTATTAAGAGGATTTTCAGATACTTAAGAGGGCAACCTAGATTAGGTCTTTGGTATCCTTATGAATCCAACTTTGACTTGATTGCATATTCAGACAGTGACTTGGGTGGTGCTAATATGGATAGAAAGTCTACTTCAGGTGGATGTCAGCTTTTGGGTGCAAGACTAGTATCTTGGCAGTGTAAGAAGCAAACCACAGTGTCCTTATCTACAACAGAAGCTGAGTACATTGCTGCTGCAAGTTGCTGCTCTCAGGTTCTATGGATTCAAAATCAAATGCTGGACTATGGGGTAACCTTTCTTCACACTCCAATCTTCATTGACAATAGTAGTGCTATAAGCATTGTTAACAATCCAGTCAAGCACTCCAAAACAAAGCACATTGAGATCATTGTAATGAAAAGAAGCTTATTCAAGTTGCTAAAGTTCATACTGACAACCAGTTTGCTGATCTATTCACTAAAGCTTTTGATGTGGGTAGATTCACCTTCTTGGTCACAAGTGTGGGCATGATCAACTCTGAATGAGCTCATGTTTAAAAAGTGATTGTATACCTGTTATTTGGTTGTTTTTGGTTGTTACTAATCATCTTTCTCAGGAAGTAAATTGCCTTGTTCAGACCAAATCAAGCTTCAATAGTGTAAGTGTAGTTAATACTGCTAGTGGTTAATACTGCTCTCAGTTAATACTGCTAGTTCGTTAATACTGCTAGTGGTTAATACTGCTCTCAGTTAATACTGCTAGTTCGTTAATACTGCTAGTGGTTAATACGGCTCTCAGTTAATACTGCTAGTTAGTTAATACTGCTCTGAGTTAATACTGCTTATGTCCCGAATTGTATAAATACTTTTTTTGCCCGCCTAAAAGTTCATAACGACTCTTTGATTACTATTCATCTGCTCTCTAACCCTTTTTCTCTCAAGCACCTCGTAAGTTACAGGCAAGAACTCTCAAGCTCAATGGCATCCACGACGTTCATTGATGAGCACAACGAAATCGCAATGCTTCAAAATCCGAAGCAGGCTGATGGATTTCACCAGATAGTAGATTTTCTCAAGTCCAGCCATATCGCTCATGCTCTTACAGTGTCTCCAACAATCTACATAGAGCACTAGAGACAATTTTGGGAGAATGCCACTGCTGTTACAGAAAATGGTGTGCAGTTAATCCAGACAAGGGTGTGTGACAAACCCTTATCAGTTTCTGAAGAGGTGATTCGCATCTGTCTACGACTAGACGATGCTGCAGGTATTACCTCTATTCCTAATGAGGACTTGTTCTTCAATCTTTCAAGAATGGGGTATGGAGGCCAATTGGGTGTTTTCAAATTCTCAAAAGCTAAATTTTATACCCAATGGCGTTTTCTTGTTCATACCCTTATGCATTGTATTTCCAAAAAGACTACTGGCTGGAGTGAGTTCAGTAGTACCATTACTTATGCTTTGGTCTGCTTGGCCACTGCCAGAAAGTACAATTTTTCAAAAATGATTTTTAATGACCTTGTGTCAAACTTGGGAAACAAAAAGAAGTTTTATATGTACCCAAGATTTGTACAGGTAGTTATAACCAATGAATTGACGGATATGCGTCAATTTGATGAGGTATATGTACCCAAAATCCCTAAAGGTAAGGTCTTTTCAAATATGAAGAGATCTCCATTGGACTCGGAAGGAGTTGACACCCCATTATTCTCTACAATGATGGTGGTGTCCCACAATGAAGAAGGTATGGCTTCAGGGTCAAGGCCCTCATTAGACCATCCCACTGAAAGCCAATCCCAACCTTCAATCAGTATATCAATCCCTCAGTCCCTTCTTCAAAAACCAACTTCACCAATCACTAATACCTACATAAGGAAAAAGGTAAAGAAGGCTCCTTCCCTTCTTGTACCTTCACCCACAAAGCCTTTAAGCCCTCTAATGGAGAATTCTCCATTAGAGAATATCTATAGGGAAACCTCAGGGGTGTCTCCCAACCCCAAGGAGGTGCTCAATGAGGAGATGTATGAGCATATAGGTGAGCAGGCTGCCACTACTCCTGCTAGCACAGAGGAGGACAGTGGTAACATCAATAAGACCTCCCCCATGGCAACTTTGAATGAGCAATCATTCAAAGGTCCCATGTTCCAAGAAACCAAGGGGGTGGAAGGTGCTTCTTCTAGGCAGACGACTTCCACTACTAAATGTTCCAATGATCCTTCAAAAGGGGTTAACACTCCTGGAGAAGGTAAGGATAGATATGACTATTATGAATTGATTTCTGCATTGTCCAAAATGGCCACTGAATTGGATTCTCAGAAGCAGGTTGTAAATGAGCTAAAGAAAGTCATCATCAACCAACAAGAAGAGATCAGCAGCCTAAAGAAGTTGGTTCAGAAAGTGGTTCACAAGAACAAGAAACAAAGATTTGTACTAAGAAGAAGGAAACTAGTGAATGATGCTCCCAAAAAGGGGGAGTCAGTAGCTGAGATCAACCTGGAGAGGGAGTTACATGGAGTTGAGGGGGAGATTGATATTCAAACAGAAACAGGGTCAGTGTTTAAAGCAGCAGTAACAGAAACAGCAGCAGAAAAAGTTAATGCTGCTGAAACAATAGAAGCAGTAGAAATTGTTAACGAGGTATTATCTGACCTTATTAACAGAAATCTGGAAGAATTTGAGATAGCTGAAGCTCTTATCAAGGCTAAACATGATACTCCCAAGGTCACTTCAAAGGCCAAAGGAGTTATCATCAAAGAAAAGGATTAAATGATCAAGAAAGCAAGTGTTGAGAAGGTGGTAAGAAAAGACAAAGGCAAAGCAAAGATAGTGGAATCTGACCAACCTCTTAAAAAGCAAAAGATGATTGAGTCAGATGAAGCTTTGGCTAAGAAGATTCAAGCTTAACTTGAACAAGCAGAATCAGCTCTAGTGGAAAAAGATAGAGAGATGGCTAAGGCTCTAGATCCAGAGTTAAATGAAGTTTATCAACAGAGTTTGGCAACTGAGATAGCAAAGAAGAAAGCTACAACTCTAAAGAAGTCTGGAATGATCAGAATGGGTACAAAGAAGAGACAACCTTCACAGACCTTCCTTGGCACTCAAGAGAGAAAGAAGATGATTACTTTTCTCAAAGGTGCTGTGGGAGTTAAAAAGGAAATGTTCACAAAGATGTCTTTTGAACAAATCAAAGGTTTGTATGAAGCTGAGATGACCAAGTTACAAGGAAATGACAGAGCAAGAGTTGAAGAAGAAAAGAAGATGAAAGAAAGACATGATCTTCAAATTCAAAAACCTTTCCCTGATGAGCAAGAATCACCAAGGAAGGAAGCTACTCTGGGTGATAGTTTGAGGAAGTTAAAAAGAACTAAAATGATGGCAAGAAGAAAACCAGCTAAGAAACCTAGAGTGGAAGAAGCTGAGAAAGATCAGAAAGAAGCTGAAGAAGAAGGAACATCTAAATCTTTTGAACAGGAAGCTCAAACTCAGGAAACACCATCAAGTACTTATGATGTAAATTTATACATGGTGGTAATAGAGAAAGTACCTGATCCTATAACTGCAGAACCAGTTGGTGTTAAGCCTCCTGAAATTATTCACTGGGATACTATGGAAGTTGATGGAAAGGAGTACATCAGGCTGAAGAGGAAGGATGATAAATTTGAAGTGTATCCTACTTGGGCAAAGATAGTAAGAGTATGCTCCAGATCTGACTTAGAGGAAATGTTTGAGGTGGGGATGAAACTATATGTTGACAAGATGAAAGCTCCAGGGATACCAGTTACAAAGCTTGTGATGGAATATCTCTGCATGTTGTTCAAACCAGAAGAAGTTCAGCATGTCATCAGAAATGTGTTCAAAACCATCAACAACTGGACTTTATATGAAAGAAGTGGAGTGTATGCACTAGCAATGGATACAAGTCATTTTGAATACTTTCTTGAGGATAGAGTCTACAACCATAGCAGATTAAAGCTGCATGCTATGTTGAAGAAGAAGCTTGGTTGTGCACCAGATTCAGCTATGGCAAGATATTTGATTCAAAGGATTAGCAATCAAAGTTTAGGACTGAATCCTGATATAGGTGTATGAGAAATGAAGTTTTGGGAGCATCTGAAGAACTTGACGTCTCTTCCTAAAAGTCAAGTTAGGGGGAGATTGTTGGGAATTAAAGAAATGATCAAGTATGATTAATGTTGCTAGCATAACTGATTACTACTGCTAGTAGATTTAATACTGCTTGACAAGTTAGTACTGCTACTTAAATAGTTAGTACTGCTTGGAGAGTTAGTACTGCTAGTAGTTAGTACTGCTAAGGAATTAATACTGCTGAGCACAGTTACTACTGCTGAAGAAGATTAATACTGCTCAGAGTGTTAATACTGCTACAACTTAATGCTGCTTAAGAGATAATCAAGATACGTGCAGATCAAGACTGAAGATAATCATGGAAGCTTTGCAGATAACTATGGAAGATTATACTGAAGATCTTTTATATTTTGTAATTATCTTTTATTTTCAGTATATGTATAGAATTAGTCAGAATGTTTTAGAAGGTAATTTTTTGATTCTGAAGTTTTTGCTTTCATAGAGAGAATCAACCTCAAGGTTTAGAACCCTAGTTCTAGAGAAGTAGAATTCGTATTGGTGAGCTTGTTCATCAATATTGAGGTTGTGTGTGAAATCTTGTAGCTTTAAATCATTAAATAAAGTTTACAATTTGTGATTTCTGATTCACTGTTTCATTGATCTTTGAATATTAAAGTGTTATTCCGCAAACTCCTTTAATATTGTTTCTGAGTTCTTTATTCTTGTTAAATATTGAGATCCTGACATGTCATCTACATAAACTATTAAGGTTGTGATTTTACCTTTGAGGAAAATCAAGTAAATAAAGTATGATCAGACTTAGCCTGTTTGTATCCTTGACTTTTGACTACTTGAGTGAAACGTGCAAACCATGCCCTTGGGGATTTCTTGAGCCCATACAAAGCTTTCTCTAATTTACACATTTTTGTGCCAAAGTTAATTTCAAATCTAGGTGGTGGCAACATATAAACTTCCTCTTATAGTTTTCCATTCAAGAAGGCATTTTTTATATCAAAGTGAGTTAGAATCATGTTATAGATCTTTTTGAAAACATGTTCAACTTCAGATTTTTCTTTTAGCAAATAGACCCAACATACCCTTGTTTGATCATCTGTGAAAGTAACAAACCATCTATTCCCATGATACATAGTGACCTTAGAAGGACCCCATAAGTCAATATGTATCAAAGCAAAAGGCATAGATGGTTTATATGGTTGTGGATGATATGTACTTTTATGTAGTCTTGCTAATGCACAAATATCACATTGAAAGGATGAGGGGTTTTATTACCAAATAACACAGTAAACAAATGTTTTAAATACGAAAAATTTAGATGTCCTAGTCTAAAGTGCCATAAATAAATCTCGTTGTTACTCAAATCAGATGTGATGTTGAAGCAAGATATCTCCTTGGTAGACTTATTTGAGTGTATTCCCTCATCTAGTATGTAAAGTCCATCACACTCATTAGCACATCTAATCATCCTCCTCGAGTCTCGGTCCTGAAAAGTGCAATTGGAAGGAGAGAACAAGGCACAATAATTGAGGTCAGCAATGAGTTTACGAATAGAGATAAGATTACAAGAGAGTTTTGGAACATGTAGGACACTAGAAAGAATGAAGTCTTATGATATTTTTATATCACCAACTCCTGATATTGCAGAAAAAGTGCTATTAGCAATTTGCACCTTCTATTTCGTACACAAGGTTTATACGAATTGAAGATAATTGAACAAGAAGTCATGTGATCAGATGCGCCTGAATCAATGATCCAGACTGATGTATTTTGTAAACACACATGAGAAGATGAATGGGTATGTTTACCAGATTACACATAGGCACAAGATGGGTAAGCATAAGAAGACGACATAGGTTTGGTTTTAAGCAATTTTAGGAGTTGCTCCATCTGATCCTTTGTGAATTGAGACTATCCTGGTTGGATTTGAGTGTCTTGAGTCATTTTTGTTGTGGTGTGTAGGGCTCTCTCAGACTTGTTCTTCTAGCCGATAGGATTGCCATGAAGCTTCCAACACTTGTCTCGAGTATGCCAAAACCTCTTGCAATGGTCACAATAGGTTTTTTTTCTGTATCGCTTCCTTGTCCATGCCACAGAAAACTAGGGTTGTTGTATCCCCAACATCGGTAGATTGGATCCCATTCTTCATTACTTTTCTTCGGCTTTCTTCAAGTCTTACTTCTGAAAAAACTTCTCGGATGGATGGAAGAGGCTTTCGGCTAAGAATTCTTCCTTTTGCTTAAGAACATGAACACATGGTCATTCTCCTCCTTCTTCTGTCAAGCACAATCCACAGAGCTCTCCCACACATCATCGTGGCATTGATCTAACTCTTGCCATAATGCTACCATCTCGTTGTAGTAAGAGGTAACATCATGGTTATCTTGTTTGGCTTTCCATAGATGTGTTTTAATTTCAAAGATCTGGAAAGATTTCCCTAAGTCTGAATATGTTACTCGAGCAAAATCCCACACTTCCTTGGCTGTTTTCATGAACATATGTGGGTTGGTAATGGACGTGTCCATTGAATTGAGTAGCCACATAGTTAGTAAAGAGTTTCCAAGACACCATTTACGGTATCCTGGATTAGACGAGGCCAGTTTTGAAGTTTCACCGTTTAAGAATCCCAACTTACCTTGACCATCAATGGCAAGTTTCACAGATTGCGAGCATTCCTGATAGTTTTTCCCATTCAAACGATGCACAATGATTTGCATTGGTGATTGAGAGTAGTCAACTATAGGCATGGAAATGGCCCCCACCCCGTTGGGGAACCCGGTTCACCCGCCCCGATCGGGGATGGGGATTCCCCGCTAAGCCGGGGATGAGGATCCCCGTTTGTCTCAAACTGGGGATGGGGACGGGGACGGGGACGGGTATCGTACTCCCCGCCCCGCCCTTCCCCGTACCCGTTATATATTAATTAATAAATTAAATATATTATTTATTTCAACTAAATCTGTAATTCATAATTTTGTATTTTCTAACTAGGTTTAGAATCTAAAATTGTCATTTTGTGGATGTTAATATGTAATCTTTTGGATGTCAAGTCAAAATACAATTAGTCGACGTGTTTTGGATATTACTCGATATGTTTTGGACGTGTGACGTTAAGTTTTTTTTTTTATTAAACTGGATTTATATTAGTTTTAGCTAATTAAGTATCATATGATGTGATTGTTTGTATAAAATTAAATTCCTTTTGATTTTAGGTTTATTGGAAATTTGTGAAATATAAAGATGTGTTGTCTGTCACATATTTGATTTAAAATACTTTATATAAACGGGAAAAAATCCCCGTTGGGGATCCCCGTTCCCCATTGGGGATGGGGATGTGATCATATTCCCCGACGGGGATGGGGACGGGGGTGGGGATAGAGATGAGGATCGGGGACGGGGATGGGGATTGAGGTCCCCGCCCCATTTCCATGCCTAGTCAACTATTGATGTTGATCGATCAACAAATGTGATGGTGGATGTATTTTGTTCGGACTCCGACAAGTTGAACTCCGATTATTGATTTTGATTATCACCAGCAAATAAGAAGAAGATGTTGAAAAAATACCGTTAAGGCTCTGATAAGTTGTAACACCCTAAAAAGGGGGTTAACAAAAACTTTCCAAAAATGGAAATGTGGTATTGAAAATATGCTAAAGCATCGAGCCTTCCCAAAAATGGGAAAATAAATAATCACCTTTTTAAGTACACATTGTAATTCTAGAAAATGGAAATGACAACCTAATAATCTAATTTTATGGGAAACAACATTACAATTCGGGTGTCATCCAAAACTACCAAAAATGGAGATCTTCTGTCTAAGGTATCCTAAAAATCACTTTCCCAAGCTCACGTAAAACCCGACTAAGCCTTCTTAAAGCCAATGCCCCTAGAACCTGAGATACACATCGACACAAACAAGTGTTAGGCCAAAAATCCAAGTGAGACTGGTGATAGCGGAAAATCGTATAGTTCCACACAGTGGCCACAGTGTTCCCACAGTAGGGGCGCAAGTATACACCTGAACTATGATCTCTATAAGTAATAAAATGGTAAGTATACTGAATATCGTTTCCACAGGGACTAGTCTACTGAGAATCAGAGAGTTTCATGAAATTTTTGCACACGCTTTGGTTGTGAGAAAAATTTGTCGTTTCGTTGGTGAAATATCTTAAAAATTATGAAATTTAACAATGAGTTAAGGATTGGGTATGGGTGTAAGTTTCCTTTGAGATAATCATAGTTACCAAATGGTTAAGCGCTTAAGTGCATAGGACTATTTATAAAAATCTCGATCTCTCGAAAACGAATTTTTATAAATTATGCCCAAAAGTGCCTACAAAGTGCCCATAATTATTGTACTTGAGTTTGCCAATTTATCTAAGTTTGACTCTAAGCATCAAGTTCCACCGGTATGGAGATTTACACCCAAATCTCTTTGTGATTACTCGACTGGCATCCCGAACCTCAGTAAATCATACAAAACCCGCATCTCTGCGTGGTTATCAAAGACTTTCTCAAATCTTTGTGCATCACTTAAGCCGTATTTCGGATCCGCCCCTCTCGAGGTCTAAGATCTAATATTAACACTTCAAAGTGATCGGCTTATCCGCATTGAGTTATGTCCCGACTCAAGTGACCAAACTCAAGAACAAGTAATTATGGACACACCCAAGTGTATCCTACTAGTCTCAAGTTCACTCACACCCACACCCAATAAGGTGCTTAGCTCATGACTAAAAAGAAAGACATAATGAAATAGGAGAAATAATTAAGAACTACTTGCATAAACTTAAATTACGGAAATTAAATTACAAGGAAAAGTAAAGTACTAGAAATGTAAAGTGCTAGAAAAGTAAAGGACTAGAAATGTAAAGTGCTAGAAAAGTAAAGGATTAGAAATTAAAATTACAATCTTCAAGTTAACAAGTAACTTGAAGATGACTAAAGCTAGAGAATTGTTGGTGAATTTCTTGTGATGGATGATGGGTTGATGAAATAAATGCAAGCCAAGTCCTCTTTATATAGCCTCCAAAAAGGAAGAGATCCAAAGGATTTTTCTTCAAGAACACAAAGGATAAGGCCCAATTCACTTTACAACCCATGCCAAAAAGATTTCCAGAGATTGTTGTAGGCAAGCATGCTCCAACAATTGTATTTTAATCTGCTCCTTATTGTCCGGATAAACGCAGCGCCCGGTAGTTTCTTCAAGAGGTTCGTCAGTGCTCACAGTGGGGACAACACCTGCCCACAGTTGCCCACAAAAGTGCAGATTTTCCAAGAAAATAAACTTTTGATAACTAATCACCTCTTTATCAAAATTTAGACCAAATGAACAAAATAGAAGCAAAGTGGGTATAAAAACGATACAAAATCCTAGAAAAAGAGTGATAAATAACTCTCAAAATCGAGAGTTATCACACCCCTAAACTTGAGGTTTTACTTGTCCTCAAGTAACAAAATGAAATAAAAAGAAATTTTACAAAAGGAGAGAAGGAACGAAACCTACAAAAATAATTGCTTGAATGTCTCATTTAGTCGAGAATTGTACAACTTCCTTGCATGACTTCTTTGATGTTGAAATTGATCGGTAGGGCTTTCTTGGGTTAGTGTTTGCGGATTTTCAAAAAAAATTCTTCCCCCAAACTTGAACTCAACTACAAAAGGGTGTAAGGTGTTTCTTTTCTTGTCTTTCCTTTTGAGTTCAAAATTTTCTTTCAAGACCCCTAAAGTTTTGTGATATTCCAATTTGTTGCACGATCCTTGGGTTTTAATTTGCCTTCCAATTTTTCGAAGGCCGTCTTCCAATTTTTCGAAGACTTTTTATTTATAAATATATATAAAATTATTTTTTTTATTTTTTCATATATGCAAAGATCACATATATATTTTTCTCCCCACCCCCAAACTTTAAAGCGGACAATGTCCCCATTGTCGAATATAAGGGCTAGGGTACGGCTCGAGGGGAAATGTGTTTAGGCCAACAATAAAGGGCCTACGTCCTTTCAATTTTTACCATCCCAAAAGTCATCCAAACAATTCGTACCTGAAAGAAATTGTTTAAACACAAAGGAGACCAAAAATAATATCAAGCATTAGACGAAAACATAAAACGAACCCAATCAACACCCGTATATCATACACAAAAGGCGGGGATTAGCAAGTTAAGAGTCTACAAATACCCCAAAGACATAACATAGATATAGTTCAAAAGATCAGTGATGAGAAACCAAAAGTTATTTTTTTTGGATCCTTTTGCCCACTGTGGGAACCAACGGCCACAGTGGGATCAACTGCATCATTGTTAACCGGATCAGTTGCATTTCTTCATCCCTTCACATGAGATACACGCTCCTGCAAGTTAGTAAGTGCAACAAGAATAGATTTGAGTGTCAGATTGGTTTTCTCTTGCTGCATTACTAGAGCCGAAAGCCACTCGGTCGTCCCATCGCCCAAAGAAGTTGAAGCAAAGTCTTGCTGGGGCTGTTTCTCCTTGGGAACAGGTGGAGACTGGACAGGGGGTTGCACCGGAGGACGATTATTACCCTGCAAAATAGTGGGGCGCTTCGAGGAGCGCTTACGACGCTCGATCATGTCCTTATCAATGTGAACCGTGCCAGAAACGATTTTATCCGTGTCATAAGTTGGCCCTTTGGCAAAAGTGTACAACTTTGTGATCAAAGGTGGGAAGATCAACCGCGATTTTGTACTCCTAGCGGCAGTTTCAAGGTCCGAACACGCAATAGGTCCGAGATCAACCGAACACTCTTTCAAGATGCAGTAAAGTAACACACACCAATCTCTAGACAAAGTGGAATCATGCGCCGTGGGATTAACATTATGGCGCAAAATTGAAACCACACAGCCGCTTCTTCCATGTGGCTATTGGCTTGAATCATCAACCTATGATTATCTAACGACCATCCCCTTCCCGGTGAAGTCAACATGTCCGCTATTTGTTCGTCCGATACCTCAAGTAATTTGTTGGAGATTTGATTGAACGAGCAAACAAATGGGACTTTGAGTTTTAAGATCTTGTTAATCTGAGGACCCGTCCAATCTACCCGTTGTCCCCTAATAAGCCTGGGGTTTTTTTTGGTGACGACGATTGCCGCAAAAAATTTGGTGACCCATGTGACATTGGCTTTGCATGGGATAGAAATCATTTTATCCCAACGCATTGCCGCAAGGTGATGTTTCACATGTGACAGAGATGCAATAAATTCAGGGGCAAAAGCACGTTCCATGAGAATCTTATTGTGCTTGATTTTATCACACCTTTCTTGGATTTTGGGATTGTCATCGGTATTGTCGGCCCTCTTTCTTTTTGACGAGCGAGTTCATCTCTCCACTATTTTGCCTTTTCCCTTCACATCAGCCCTCAATTCTGCCTCATAGTGACTGTCAGAGTCTTTCGTGCGCCTCGTACTGGTCTCGGGTGGCGGTGATGGGGATTTTTCAGAAGAGGCAGATGTCGTTTCACCCGAGGACTCAGACCCAGTATCAGAGACAAAAGACGTGTTGTTTCCAGTAACCTCAGGGGTAGAAGTGTCTTTAACCAATTATGGCGTATTGATGTTGACGGTTTTACTGGTGCCCACAGTGGGCACAAATTGCTCACTGTGGGTGTTGACAGGGGTGATTTTAGGTGGGGACGGTTGATCAGTTTATTTCACGGTTTGGTACTCGGGACCACAAGATGTCTCAAAGAGAAATAAACCATCGTACTCAGGGTGTTGACCATCCTCAAAATCAAACATATAGGAGTCCTCCATACTATCTCTCTCAAAGTCTCGGTTTAGATCGAAAGTTTGGTGAAGGAGGTTTGGTTGGTGTTTAGTGGTGGTTTGCGGTGGAGAGTACAGAGGAGTGAACAAGGGATATGGAATTGGTGTAAGGGGTTGTGGGTTAGGGCTAAAAAATTCGGTGGTGTTGGTGAGGGTGGGTGGTAGGGAAAGGGGTTTTTGAAGAAAAGGGTTTTGGAAGGTTAAATTTGTAGCAAGGAATGGTGAGGGTACTAAAGATGGGTTATTGAGAGAAAAAATGGTAGAGAAGTAGGAGGATTAAGAGGGTTTTGAGAGGAAGATGAGGGAATAGAAGGTACCAATGTGAGGATTTCGTGACTCTCTTCAAATGAATGGACAAAGACCGGCGACGATGGTGTTGGGGCATCAAATGAGGGGATCTCCAGTGACCCACCGGTGGTGTAAATGCCCTGAGTACTTAAAACAGAGGACGTCGCTTCTGCTGTGGTAGTCTGCGGAGGTTGATCGGCGACGTGAGCATCGGCGATGGCAGTCTGATCGGCGGGAAAGGCGGTTGACGAGAGTGTAGAGGCAGCGACAGTGGTGGTTGTAGGTGTCTCAGCGTCGGTGACCCTGGGGACACCGTCGACCGGCGCTGAAGGTGGTGGTGGTGCGATGGTGTTCCAGCGGCGAAGTGACCGCCGTGGAGGGTGTAAAGGTCTCGACACTAGGTGTTTTTGTCTGGCCATTGATGAGGATGTTTTTTTTTCAGAGAGAAAAGTAAATGTTTGGGGAAGAAGGAGTTTGAAATGTCTTTTTGATTTCCTTGTTTTCTTTCTTGAAAAACCAATTAATAATCATTAGTTTTTTTGGATAAACCAAAAGTTTTTATTTTTATCTAAATAAAGCTTTTATCCCCCAAACTAATCTATTGGATATAAACTTTTGGTTAAAAATGATTTCCAACTTTTTGTACTTTTCAAGATTAAAACAATTGTGCACTCCTTCCCCATGCATCCACTCCTTTTCTTTTTGAATATTAAAATATTTTATTTTCTTCATGCAAAAAGGGGAACTCAAATCAGTCCCCATTTTTCAAGACACCATCTTAGCACTCGTAAATTCAAAATTTTCTATCCACCTCTTACACCCTACACTGAAAATAAAATCCACCTTCCCAATGCATCAATTGTTCTCTTTTTTTGCAATAAAAAAATTATTTATTTCTTTTCATGCAAAAGAAACCATCCCATCAGTTTGTAAGAGAACCATCATGACCCCTACATCATTATCCCATGCTTTTAAAAGGCTTGCTCATCACCCATTGCACCATGACTTGATCTGAAATTAAATCCTACAAGATAAAATGCAAACTTAAATAAATAATAAAAAAAATATTTACCCTATTCACAACCAAGGCGTGCTTTTTACATTTCCGAATTAGTGGGTTTGAACATTTCATTAGGAATAAAATGTTTGACCCAGTGTCCATTAATTCGGAAGGTACTGCCATCTTGTGGGTTCAATAAATCAGTCGTTCCATATCCCACATCCATGATGGTAAAAGGTCCCGACCATCTTGATTTTAATTTACCCGAAAATAACTTCAACCGAGAATTAAAAAGAAGCACTTGTTGATTTTTTTCAAAAATCCGTTGTTTGATCCTACGGTCATGCCACATTTTTGTTTTTTCTTTATAAATTTTGGCGTTCTCGTAAGCATGGTGTCTTAATTCCTCTAATTCGTTCAATTGAAGTTTCTTAATTCCTCTAATTCGTTCAATTGAAGTTTAATTTTCTTTCCGGCCTCATCAAACTTCATATTTAATTCTTTTGTCGCCCAAAATGCCTTATATTCAAGTTCCAAAGGTAAGTGACATGCCTTTCCAAAAACCAATTTATACGGTGACATTCCTAACGGGGTTTTAAAAGTTGTTCGATAGGCCCAAAGTGCATCATCCAGTTTAAGAGACCAATCCTTTCTGTCGGGTTTTACCACTTTTTCTAAAATGGATTTTATTTCTCGGTTCGAAAGTTCGACAAGACCGTTTGTCTGAGGATGGTATGCAGTTGAAACTTTATGCTAGATGTTGTACCTACTAAGAAAAGTGCTTAACATTTTATTAACGAAATGGGTTCCTTCATCACTAATCAAAGCTCGAAGAGTCCCAAAGCGAACAAAAATATTTTTCTGAAAAAAAGATATCACTGTTTGGGCATCATTTTTTGGACAAGCAATTGCTTCTACCCATTTGGAAACGTAATCAACGACCACTAATATATACTGATTATGGAAGGACATGGGAAACGAGCCCATAAAATCAATGCCCCAAACGTCGAAAAGTTCAACTTCTAAAATGTTGTTTATAGGCATTTCATTACGTTGGGTCAAGTTTCCCGTCCTTTGGCATTGCTCACAACTTTTAACATACTCGAATGAATCTTTGAATATCGTGGGCCAAAAGAACCCGCTTTGCAAAATTTTTGCCGCCGTACGTTGACCACCAAAATGGCCTCCGTACGGTGAGTCATGACAGTCCCTCAAAATGTGACCCAGTTTATACTAGCATATTAATCACAATACAGATTATGAACACATTCTTTATTGATAATCACATGAATTACATGTAGCCATATCCCTATTTGTGATCTTATAGTTTATCTGTATGTGTTCACTGTGTGCATATCTTACCAACTCTTTCTGAAAATGTCAAATGCTTGTTCGTCTCTACAAATTACAAAAGAACTAAAACTATTTATACTAAGTCAACTTATGTTGACTTCACAACAAAACCCTCGAACTATTACACAAATACAAACTAGACCCTCACTTTTAATCTTGAATACAATATCAATCTAACAATCTCCCCCTTTGGATTCAAAATTAAAAAAAAATTGACAATAATCTTCAGGTCTTCTTATCTTCAAAAAAAAATCTTCAGCTTTGAAACTTTTTCAGCTTTGACATTTTGAAAGCTTTAACATCTTCAGCAATCTTTGAAACTTTAAACTCTTGAAACCTTTGACAACTTTAGTAGAATCTTCATTTTCCCCTTTTTGTTTACAACAAACTTTGACAAAATCTTCTTAATCAATCAAGTCTTCAAACATTGACTAACTTTGACTTTGAAACCACTTGATTCAAACAACCATTAACTTCAATCTCCCCCTTTACAACAATCATTACTTCAGCTTCCAACCTGACTTTGAAAAACATCTGTCACTCTTTTTTGATACAAATTTTAATCATCTGATCTTGAACTCTGCTTTATCTTCCCAATTCCGATATAAAATTTTCATCTGAACTTGAACTTTAATACATTTCCCCCTTTTTGATGAATTGTGAGAACCAAAATCATCAAAACTCTTCAAGTTTAGATCTGTCTTTGGAACATCTCCCCCAAATGAACAAGTAAGCACAGTCTTCATGATCTCTTCCTTTGGTGAAATATGAACAATCTACCATTTGATGAATAATAACAATCTCTCCCAATGAATGATATGAGAGTATCGTTCATCTGATCTGAATGAGCCACCAATTCATGAATGTATTCATCTGAATCTTTTCAAATTCAGACAAACTAGAAGTTGTAACCCTGAATCAACATATGAAACAATTAGGAATGCCTGTCAGTAGCACAAAACCACTGTGTACAACGAATGTACAATATAAGGAGCTGGTTGATGTTGACTCCCCAGGACTTCCATTCAATCATTGAAAAACACAAGGTATTTTCTATGAATGTTCTGATAGAAAAACAAAATTTCTGTGTGCTCGTGCCGATGTTATGAAATAATTAAGCACAATGATTGTGTTTCATAAGACTCAAAATATGTAAACCATTGAGAGAACGATGATTATACACAGACTCAATGTGCATGATGAAGGGTCGAAGGTGGGGCAACTTTCCTTCTTTTTCAATATCAGTATCTTCCAAGTGAAGAACCAATAGCTTATATGCTGCTTACCCAGAAAATGTGAAACATTCTCTTTTTAAGAAAAGAATGAGTAGCTTGGTGGGGTTGTATGCAAGAGATGGCATGGGCTCACTGCCTTTTTCAATGATGGTCACCAAAAAAAATGTGAACCAATCAGATTATGTAGCTGCCCGACTCAGAAAGAAGTTTGGTGCAGAGTTTATATTCTTTTACTCTGTTCTCTCACCCTCTTTCTTTTAAACTTTTAAGCTCACTTCTAACCAATCTCTCATTTCCATTTTACTTCTTCACACACCAACACTCAATCTTTTGAACCCTTCTCCCCTCAATCACTCAAGGAATACTTCCTGTTATCGTGAATCCATGGAAGTTCTTTTAAGCACTCACACTGAATCCCATGTATTTTTCCTAAAAGCATGTATCTCAATGATTTTCTTGACAATTTAAGCATAAGAAATCATTTGTCAGTATGTGTATGCTCATTAAAAATCAGAATGAAATTGGAGCACTTTAAACATTTAAGATTTCTCAAAACTTTATATGAATGAATATACATGAAAGAATATAAATGTTTTGAGAATCTGACAATGATTAAGATCAGATCAAAATTCATGAAGAATAATATTTTGGGAAATCAAAGACGTAGTATGTTTATATGAACAATATATAAACATTTTTAATAATGAAAGCACATAAAATGATAAAATGACGTTTGATTCAAACAATAATGAATAGCAAACGGGAATATTACCATAGAAAGATTTAACTTTTGATACATGGTAATAACAAAGTCAAGAAATGTACTGAACCGTTGTGTATGAATACTTGACAAAGTATATGAAAAAGAAAATACACAAGTATTTTTCTTGAAGAAAACACGGTCAGATAAGCTTTAAAGTATCCAACTAAAAATCGTTTAAAATCGCACTTCTCAATTCAGGAAAACCTTTTAAGAATAGGAAGTGGTTTGAACATTTAAGAAACCATTTTTCACAAATGAAAGTTGTTCATATTTCAACAAGTGATGAAGTGTAAGGATTAGAAATATATACCTGTAAATCAGAATCCTGTACTCCCCCTGGAATGAATATAATCTTTTAAGTATCCAAGACAAAAACATCAGATATCCTCTACCTCGATACCTGTAAAAATGCAAATTATCAGAAAAGTATAACAATGAAAGTATAACCAACTATGATCTTCTCCCCCTAAAAGATATAACATTTAACTCCCCCTCAAATCAAAAACTTCTAGAAAAGATGTTATCATTTAAGCATCCTATCAGAAGAAAAACATTTGAGTACGGGTTTTGAACTTAAGTATTCAAAAGCCATGATTACTTATTCTCCGGTGAGAATAATAATGTTCAGTTTTACCAATGAAGCACGGGTTCTGATCTGATGTAATCAGAAGCCAATATTACATATTCTTCGGTGAGAATAGTAATTCCATCTAAAAAATGTAAATCATTTAATCTCCCTCTTTGACATTGAAGAGCGGGTCTTGAGCTGTTTTATCCAAGAGCCATAGTTCTTTGAAGCACGGGTTCTGAGGTGATTTATTCAGAAGCCTTGGTTCTTTCTCCCTCTTAGTCTTTATTTGCCTGCAACACAGGTTTAGCTTTTGGTATCCACTGGTATTTGGATCCTGAATTATTAGTTGCAGTTCTAGTAGGAGAGATAAAATAAGAACCATACCAGCTATTTTCATAATTTTTATTAACAAAATCATTTGAACCACAATAGGAACAACTAATTTTCTTTTGAGCTAACCTGATCAATTGACTGACAGTGTAGACCAGATCAGATCAGGTTTGCCAAAAGTTTTACCTTTCGAAGCATAGTTCCTTTTAGCTTTGAATGTATGCACAAATGATTTATCTTCTTTCTTCTTCTCTTCTGAAGATCCTTTAACTATCCAAATCCAATTCTCTTTATCTTTCTCATCTTTCTTTCTCCAAGTCATTTTCTTCTGAGACTTGTTCTGTTTGATATTACCTGAACCATCAACATTTTTATCATAAAAGAGGTTAGAAGGATGAATCTGATCATTAGATTTAGAAGTATGACTATCAGTTGAATCAAATAAAGGATTAATAGAAACATGTGTGAAAATTGAACTTGCTGCTGATTTGAATGAACATTCGGATGCAGCTAGATCATCTCTCGGCGATTGAGCTATTGATTCAGGAGTCTTTGACCCAGTTAGCTTCACCTTGAACATGATCTTCTCAAGTTCTTTGATCTTTTTAGACAAACAGTTTCTTTCCTTTGACAGTATGTCAAACTTCTTATGCAACTCAGATTTTGCATTCTTCTCCTTCTGAATGTTTGTTGACAACTCAGATAGCTTTTCATTCAGCTTCTTTATCTCAGTCTCAAACACTTTCTTTTCTTCATCAAAATCTTTCTTTACATTCTTTGTCTGCTCAATCTTCTTCTTTTCTTTCTCAAACTTGTCTCTCTCCAAGATGATCACTTTCTCAAAGTCGGAAACTTGTTGAGAAAGCTTTATGCATTTAAGATCAACAAATTTCTTCTCTTCAAAAGCTTTTCTGGAAAACTCAGAAAACTTCTTTGCAAATTATTTTCTTTCTTTCTCCATCTTCTTCTCATCTAAAGATATCTTTTCTTTCAGTTCATTCATCTTTTTCTGGAGTTCAACATTCTCTTTTTCAATTTCCTTTCTCTTATTTTCAATCTTCTTCAACTCATCTAGGGCTTTTGAGTTGTCTCTGTCTTGGGTTTCTTTCTCCTTCATCATGTTGATTTCAACCTCAAGACTGAAGACTTTATCTTTTAAAGAATATCTTTCAGCAAATATTTGTATATTTGACTTTCTCAGCCCTTCACAAGTTTCACTTGTAATGTTTGCTCTTCTTCTCAGTTCATCCAGCTCTCTTTGCATTATTTCCTTCTTAGACCATGTAGAGCTAGAATTAAGACTTTCAGATCTTTTCAGATTTTCTTGAAGACTTAAGATCTCTTTATCTTTAGATTAAATTATTCCTGCAAAATTAATCTTTGAGTTAGATATGCATTCTGAACAAACAAAATCTTTATTATCTTTCAAACTATTAATTTGATCAAGAAGAGATAAGTTTTGAATCTTCAGATTTTTGTTCTCAACTTCGAGTGCTGGAATCTCTGGCATGTACGCTAAAGTACAATTTCTGTTAGTAAGAACCAGATTTCCTTTCTCATCAGTATAAGGCATTTTTGATATATCTGTGAAAAATATGCTAGAAATGATCGTTAGTCCAAATGAAATCAAACGATACAAAAAATCTTAAAAAGAAAATTTAGAAAAATGAAATTTCAAAAAATCACAAAAGTCTGGAATTCGCAAACAAGAAGAACTATACAAGAATTCGTATGCACAATTTACACACACACACACACTCACAAATCACATAAAATTCGCAAGCAACACTTTGAATTACAAAGAATTCGCAAGTTTATTGAAACAAACACAGAATTTGCAAAACACAAGAATTCGTAAAATGAAAGATACGAATTATGAGGGATTCGTATCACACCCACTTGCGAATTTTATTCTTTTCGCAAATCTCACAGATACGAATTCTGTCCTTGTCAGGATCTGAATTCTTAACAAGAATAAACACTCAGAAACAATATTAAAGGAGTTTGCGGAATAACACTTTAATATTCAAAGATCAATGAAACAGTGAATCATAATAACAACTTGTAAACTTTATTGAATGGTTATAAAGCTACAAGATTTCACACACAACCTCAATATTGATGAACAGGCTCACCAATACGAATTCTACTTCTCTAGAACTAGGATTATAAACCTTGAGGTTGATTCTCTCTAAGAAAACTAAAAACTCAGAATTAATTCTCTATTCTAAAGATACAAACTATTCTATACATATACTGAAGATAAACGATAATTACAAAGAATAAAAGATCTTCAGTATAATCTTCCATATTTATCTCCAAGCCTTCCATGATCTTCGATCAATACAGCTGTCATCCTTGCCATATGAAGTCTTCATCTCATAAGCAGTATTAAGTCTTCAGCAACATTAATACTTTGAGCAGTATTAAGTTCAACAGTACTAACTACTAGCAGTACTAACTATGCTCAACAGTAGTAACTTCTTCTAGCAGTATTAATCTTGGTTAGCAGCATTAACCTGTATCAACAGTAGTAACTTCAGAAGTAGTAACTATGTTGTGCTAGCAGTATTAACTGTACTCGAGCAATTCTTTCAGTTCCCAACAATCTCCCCCTAACTTGACTTTTAGGAAGAGAAGTCAAGTTCTTCAGATGCTCCCAAAACACCATTATTCATAGCCCTGTATTAGCATCCAACCCCAAACTTTGATTAATTGTCTTTTGGATCAAATACTTTGCCATTTCTGAATCTGGAACACATCCAAGCTTCTTTTTCAACATTGCATGCAGCTTCAATCTACTGTGGTTGTACACTCTATCCACTAGGAAGTATTCTATGTGATTTGAATCCATAGTTAAAGCATATACTATACTAGTTTCATATAGAGTCCAGTTGTTAACTGTTTGAAACACATTTATGATAATGTCCTTCACTTCTTCTGGTTTGAACATCATACACAGATACTCCATCACAAGTTTTGTGATTGATATCCCTGGAGCTTTCAGTTGATCAGCATACAACTTCATTCCTACTTCAAACATCTCCTCTAGATCAGATCTGGAACATGTTCTGACAATCTTGGCCCAAGTATTATACACTTCATACTTCTCATCTTTTCTTTTGAGCCTGATATACTATTTTCCATCAACCTTCATTGTATCCCAGAGAATGACCTCAGGAGGCTTAACACCAATAGGTTCAACTGTTCTATGTCTTTTCCCTGCTTGATTACATCCATATTGATGTTGCCCATTAATTCCATCAATTCAAGATAGTCATATCTGTCCTCACCTTCTCCAGGAGTGTGACCCCCTTTTGAAGAATCATGGGATCTTTTTGTAGTAGAGGTCTTCTGCCTAGTAGAAGCACCTGCTACCCCCATGGTTTCTTGGCACCTGGGACCTTTGAATGATTGCTCATTCAAAGTTGCCATGGGGAAGGTCTTATTGATGTTACCACTGACCTCCTCTGTGCTAGCAGGAGTAGTGGCAGCCTTTGCACCCATATGCTCATTCATCTCCTCAGTGAGCACCTCCTTGGGGTTGGGAGACACCCCTGTGGTTTCCCTATAGATATTCTCTAATGGAGAATTCTCCATTAGAGGGTTTAAAGGCTCTGTGGGTAAAGGTACAAGAAGGGAAGGAGCCTTCTTTACCTTTTTCCTGATGTATGTATTGGTGATTGGTGAAGTTGGTTTTTGAACAAGGGACTGTGGGATTGATATGGTGATTGAAGGCTGGGATTGGCTTTCAGTGGGATGGTCTAATGAGGGCCTTGACCCTGAAGCCATACCTTCTTCATTGTGGGACACCACCATCATTGTAGAGAACAATGGGGTGTCAAATCCTTCCGAGTCTAATGGAGATCTCTTCATATTTGAAAAGACATTACCTTTGGGGATTTTTGGTACATATACCTCATCAAAGTGAGGCATATCCGTCAATTCATTGGTTATAACTACCTGGACAAATCTTGGGTACATATAAAAACTCTTTGTGTTTCCCAAGTTTGACACAAGGTCATTGAAAATCATTCTTGAAAAATTATACTTTCTGGCAGTGGCCAAGCAGACCAAAGCATAAGCAATGGTACTGCTGAAGTCACTCCATCTAGTAGTCTTTTTAGAAATGCAATGCATAAGGGTATGAACAAGAAAACGCCATTGGGTATAAAATTTAGCTTTTGAGAATTTGAAACCACCCAATTGGCCTCCATACCCCATTCTTGAAAGATTTGAGAACAAGTCCTCATTAGGAATAGAAGTAATACCTGCAGCATCGTCTAGACTTAGACATATGCGAATCACCTCTTCAGAAACTGACAAGGGTTTGTAACACACCCTTGTCTTGATTATCTGCACACCATTTTCTGTGACTATAGTGGCATTTGCCCAAAATTGTCTTTGATGCTCTATGTAGATTGTTGGCGACACTGTAAGAGCATGGGCAATGTGGCTGGACTTGAGAAAATCCACAATTTGATGGAATCCAGCAGCTTGTTTAGGCTTATGTAGCATTGCAATCTCATTATGTTCATCAATGAACGCCATAGCTGTCATCGAGCTTGAGTATTCTGGACTGAAACACTTGGTGCTTGAGAGAAAAGGGTTAGAGAGCAGATGAATAGAAATCAAAGAGTCGTTATGAACTTTTAGGCGGGCAAAAAGGGTATTTATACGATTCGGGACATAAGCAGTATTAACTAACTAGCAGTATTAACTGAGAGCAGTATTAACCACTAGCAGTATTAACTAACTAGCAGTATTAACTGAGAGCAGTATTAACCACTAGCAGTATTAACTAACTAGAAGTATTAACTGAGAGCAGTATTAACCACTAACAGTATTAACTAACTAGCAGTATTAACTGAGAGCAGTATTAACCACTAGCAGTATTAACTAACTAGCAGTATTAACTTTGCACTGGCAGTATTAAAACTGCACTGGCAGCATTAACTATACTTACACTTTTTGAAGCTTGAGGTACTCTGAGCAAGGTAATAACTTCCTGAGAAAGAAGTTAGTAGCACCAAAGAATAAACCAATACCAGGTATGTAAACACTTTTTAAAAATATGAGCTCATTCAGAGTTGATCATGCCCACATTTGTGACCAAGAAAGTGAATCTACCCACATCAAAAGCTTTAGTGAATAGATCAGCAAACTGGTTGTCAGTATGAACTTTATCAACTTGAATTAGCTTCTTTTCATTACAATCTCTAATACAGTGATACCTGATCTCAATGTGCTTTGTTTTGGAGTGCTTGACTGGATTGTTAACAATGCTTATAGCACTGCTATTGTCAATGAAGATTGGAGTGTGAAGAAAGGTTACCCCATAGTCCAGCATCTGATTCTGAATCCATAGAATCTGAGAGCAGCAACTTGCAGCCGCAATGTACTCAACTTCTGTTGTAGATAAGGACACTGTGGTTTGTTTCTTACACTGCCAAGATACTAGTCTTGCACCCAAAAGTTGACATCCACCTGAAGTAGACTTTCTATCCATATTAGCACCACCCAAGTCACTGTCTGAGTATGCAATCAAGTCAAAGTTGGATTCATAAGGATACCAAAGACCTAATCTAGGTTGCCCTCTTCAGTATCTGAAAATCCTTTTAACAGCTTGAAGATGTGATTGCTTTGGCTTGACTTGGAATCTGACACACAAACACACTGGAAACATGATGTCTGGTCTTGAGGCTGTGAGATACATGAGAGATCCAATCATTGATCTATATAGATGGACATCAACATTCTCCCCCTCAAGATCAGCAGTGATCTGTTTATGAGTCTCCATAGGTGTGCTTGCTGGCTTTGAGTCTGTTAAACCATACTTATCCAGGATGTCTTTCACATATTTTGATTGACTTATGAAGATCCCATCTTTCTTCTGTTTCACTTGAAGCCTAAGGAAGAAGGTAAGTTCACCCATTGACCTCATTTTAAAGCTCTTGTGCATCAACTTTTCAAAGTCTCTACACATCTGATCTTTTGTGGATCCAAAGATGATATCATCGACATAGATCTGAACAAGTAGGATGTCCTTCTTACTTCTTTTAATGAAGAGGGTCTTGTCAATTATTCCTCTTTCAAACCCATTCTCCAAGAGATAGGTAGACAGTGTATCATACCATGCTCTTGGGGCTTGATGTAGACCATAAAGTGCTTTCTTCAGTTTGTATACTCTGTCTGGATATGATGGATTTTCAAATCCAGGGGTCTGACAGACATATACTTCTTCATCAATTGTACCATAAAGAAAGGCACTCTTCACATCTATTTGGTATACCTTGAACTTCATGTATGAGACATAGGCTAGAAATAGCCTAATTGCCTCTACCCTTGCCACTGGAACAAACACTTCTTCATAGTCTATGCCTTCTTATTGAGTGTACCCTTGTGCCACAAGCCTTGTTTGTTCCTGATCACAATTCCTCTCTCATCCTTTTTATTTCTGAAAATCCACTTGGTGCCAATAGCTCTATGACCTTTTGGAAGGTCCACCAAGTCCCAAACTTCTTGCAATTTGAACTGCAGTAACTCTTCTTCCATATCTTCTATCCAACTGAAATCTTTCATTGCATCATAAACCTTCTTAGGCTCAATCTGATATAGAAAGCAAGAGAGTATTGTGTGTTGCTGATCCTGCACCTCTTGAAGTCTGCTTTGATTCCTTGTTATCATAGGAGAAGAGATGTCTCCTATGACCAACTCTGGAGGATGGTTCTTTTGAGTTCTAGTCTGATGACTAGGTTCTTCATTGATTCCCACATCTAGATTGGAATCATTTAAGTCAGCTGAGGGGATCTCATCAGCTGCTTCTGGCTCTTCATGCACTGGATTCTCCTCATCTCTTCTTTCTTCTTTACTCTGAATTTGTTCAGTAGCATTCTCCTTTTCACAGACATCAACAGGCTCTATTGGAGGTATGGGAAAGATCACAGACTGAGGAATAATGTCTTGTACTTGTACTTGTTCATCCCCTGATCCTCCACTTCCTGAACCTGCATGATAATCACTACTGAAACCCAAAGAGTTAGTTAGTGAATCAATGTCAAATAACCACTGAGGACCAGACCCAATAGGATTTGGTGTGTTATCATTGCACTTGACATTGTCACTTTCCTCAATTATTCTAGAAGAAGAATTAAAAACTCTGTAAGCCTTACTCTGAGATGAGTAACCAACAAGAAAACCATCATCTGCCTTGCTATCAAACTTTCCTAAGTGAGTTTTGGTATTGAGAATGGTACAAGGACACCCAAAAGGTTTGAAAAATCCAATAAATGGTTTTCTGTTATTTAAAAGCTCATATGGTGTCTTGTTTTTAGGCTTGACTACTAGAAATCTGTTTTGGACATAGCAAGCAGTATTAACTGCTTCAACCCAGAAAGTAATTGGAAGTTTGGAATCAGCAAACAGAGATCTAGCAGCTTCAATCAGTGTCCTATTCCTTCCCTCAGCAACACCATTTTGTTGTGGAGTCCTAGGAGCACTGTATTGCCTCTCAATTCCTTTTTCCTCACAAAAGGTGTTTAGGTCATGATTTTTAAATTCAGTACCATTGTCTGACCTAATGACTTTTACCTTTTGATTTGTTTGGTTTTCAATTCTTAGGATAATGGATTTGATCAGTCCACTTGTCTCATCCTTAGTCCTTAGAAAATATACCCAAGTAAATCTAGAGTAATCATCAACAATAACTAGGCAGTTTGATTTCTTACCTATACTCATAACATTTGTAGGACCAAACAGATCCATATGCAACAGCTGAAGAGAACTAGAGATTGTGTTCAACTCTTTGGACTTATGAGAAGTTTTGTGTTGTTTGCCTTTGAGACAGGCAACACAATGATCATCACATAAAAAGACTTTGGAAGTTAAACCTCTTACAAGGTTGTTTTTAACAAGTTTATTCATAGTTTTAAAGTTCATGTGACACATCCTTTTGTGCCAAAGTGATGATTCATCCAAAGAAGCTTTTGAAACAAGACAGTTTAGGGATGAATCAGTTGAAACACTTTCCATATCTAAGCAATATACATTATCCTTTCTTGGAGTTCTTAGTAGTATCATCTTTTCATCAACTACCTTGAATCCAGGAGCAAGGATAATGCATTCAGAATCAGTAAATAATATACTATGCTGTTTGTCACAAACCTGTGATACACTTAACAGGTTGTACCTTAACTGCTCAACATAGAATACATCTTCAAAGGTCATTTTACCTTTGGTTACATCCCCCTTACCACTGATCTTACCTCCATCTGGAGTATTACCAAAGGCAACATGCCCACCATCAATTTTCTTGAAATTCTTGAGGCATGACATGTTCCCTGTCATGTGCCTAGAGCAACCACTATCAACATGCTAGATGCTCTTCCCCTTGAGCTACTGGTTACCCTGCACATAAGATTAAACAATTAGTATTGATTGGGAACCCAAGCCAAAGTGGTCTTGGGTCTCCCTTTCTCATCAAAGTACTTACATTCCTTTTTGATGAGATTTTTAAACACAGAACACTCTTTATTGGAGTACTTTGTCCATATGATTGGTCTAGCAGCACAAACACAAGGAGCAGTACTAACTTTAGAAGTACTAACAGAGTTAGCAACACTAACAAGTTTAGCAGTACTAACCTTGTTAGAAGCACTAACAGAGTTAGCAGTATTAACATTTGAAGAAGTACTAACCATGTTAGTTTTAGCAGTACTAATAATCTTGGCAGCACTAACATTGGTAGCAGTAGTATTGCTTCTAGCAGCACTATCATTGTCAGCAGTACTATTTGGGGTAGCAGTACTAATCGTTTTAGTGGATTTAGGAACCCACATATTGACACTTTCTTTAACAGTCTTTTTCTTCATGTGGCTTTTAGATTTAACAGATTTCTTAGCCACATGGTTCCTTTCCTTCTTCCTATAACCCAAGGGTTTTTGCATAGATCTTTGAAAATTCATCCTTTGGTTTATAGGATTGAAATAACAGTATTTGGCAAGATGATTCAATTTGCCACAGATAAAACAAGGTTTTGATCGATTGATTTTACTCAAATCAACCCCTTGTTTTTGTGCCCACTGATTATTCCAGTTTCTTTGATTTCCCCTCTTTTTATTATGATTTAGGGGCTCAGATTTCTTGCATGTACACTGTTTGCAAGGAACCGAATTCACAATTGTGGTCTTTTTGTAATGGACCTTACCAGACTTTCCCTCTGTCTTCTCTATGTCCTTTGATTTGACCCAAATCTTTCCACACCCCTCATTGGTAATGATGTGATTCTCTAGAGGAATCTCACCACTCACATTGTTCTCCTTACTCTTACCAACCTCTTTCTCAGTCTTGTCCTCAACAACTACCTCATCTAAGGGATCTATCTCAGTGGCTCCCTCAGGCAAGTCCTTCCTATCCTTGGTGTCTAGCAAGTCTGAAGTAGGAGGGATGTAATTGTTGTTATATGGTGGTGGTGTGGTATTATATCCAATTCCTCTTCTCAATTTGTCATGAATCTGAGTTTGTAGTAAAGAGTCCATTGCTTTAGAAGCATTGGAAAACTTTTCCACATCAAGCTTAACCTTGGTTAGCTCCTCTCTCAACTTTTCACTCTCCTCTTTAGATTTGGTCAGTTGGAGTTCTAGATCCTTTTTCTCCCACTTCCAGTAATTGGTATCATATGAGTGTTGGAGTTCATTGGCTTGAAAACCTTTAATCTGTTCCTCAAACCTCTCTACAATTCTCACATAGTCTTTTATATCTTTTGCTAACCTCTTAAGGTCATCACTCATGTTCTGGTTGTAATCTCTGTACCTTTTAACAGTGTCTATGCAAGTTTTAGAACAGAGATTAGAACTTACCTCAGTTGGGAGATTAGATACTTCTGCCTTAAGAGCTTGATTTTGGATAGCCTCTTCTGCTTGATCACTCCAGTCAAACCCCATTCCTTGTTGAGAAACAAGGGCTTGAGCAGAGTTTCTGTTGTGATTGAAGCTTCCAGACTAAGCTTGTTGGTGGTTGTTGTTGTGAGACACTCCACTTCTACATTCCCTGGCAAAGTGTCCCTTCAGATGACATTTATAGCCTTCCACCTTTGATTTATCAAAGCCTGCTCCATCTTCTCTTCTTTGGGAGAAGTTGTTCCTCCCAGTCCTCTTTATGAACTTCTTCACCCTCATGGAATGCATGGCCATCTGCCATTTAATATCCATCTCTTCAAGATCATCAGGATGAAGTTGTTCCAAGTCATCATTAATTAAAGAGGAATTTCCATGGCTGGAAAGAAAGGCTTCAAACACAGATTCAGTGCATTTTTTTTGATTTGCTCCATTAGCAGCATTAACTAATTCAGGGTTAGCATTAGAATCAATTGATGCTGATAGAAGTGCAGCATTATGAATATATCCAGAAGGTTTCTTCTTTGCCTCCACCTCAGCTTCAAATACTCTAAGGTCATTGTACAAATCATCAAGTTCTTTTTCTTCCAATTGTTCATTCTGTCTGAACGAAACAGTGTACATGGTCCATTCATCTACAAGGGACCTCAAGAACTTTCTGTTTACATCATCTTGATCAATCTGTACTCCCATAGTAGCTAGTTCACCAATCAGCTTGTTAAACCTGTCAAAAGTTTGAGTCATGGACTCATTCTTAGTTGACATAAAGTTTTCATACTGTTGCTTTAATATTGCCTTCTGATTTCTCTTGGTACTTTTGGTACCAGCGAATCTCTTTTCTAGAGCATTCCAGAGCATCTGTGCATTAGGGCAATTGCTGAATTGGTGTTGATATTCATTGGGAATAGCCAAGAGCAGTGTGCTCAAGGCTTTCATCTCTGTCTGTCTTGTCTTCCTTTCTGCATCTGTCTTTGGTGGGGTCCTTTTTCCATCTGCACCAATCTTTCCTGCATCTGATGGGCCATTCTCAATGATGTTCCACATGGAGTAATCTGTGAGGAGAATGTATTGCTTGATTCTAATCTTCCACATGTCAAATTCATTGGATCTGAGCATTGGAACCTTTGAGACAAGAGTACTGTTTGATTCAACTATGTTTTCCATGATGAATAAGATTTCTGAGAATACTAGCTCTGATACCACTTGTCAGGATCTGAATTCTTAACAAGAATAAACACTCAGAAACAATATTAAAGGAGTTTGCGGAATAACACTTTAATATTCAAAGATCAATGAAACAGTGAATCATAATAACAACTTGTAAACTTTATTGAATGGTTATAAAGCTACAAGATTTCACACACAACCTCAATATTGATGAACAGGCTCACCAATACGAATTCTACTTCTCTAGAACTAGGATTATAAACCTTGAGGTTGATTCTCTCTAAGAAAACTAAAAACTCAGAATTAATTCTCTATTCTAAAGATACAAACTATTCTATACATATACTGAAGATAAACGATAATTACAAAGAATAAAAGATCTTCAGTATAATCTTCCATATTTATCTCCAAGCCTTCCATGATCTTCGATCAATACAGCTGTCATCCTTGCCATATGAAGTCTTCATCTCATAAGCAATATTAAGTCTTCAGCAGCATTAATACTTTGAGCAGTATTAAGTTCAACAGTACTAACTACTAGCAGTACTAACTATGCTCAGCAGTAGTAACTTCTTCTAGCAGTATTAATCTTGGTTAGCAGCATTAACCTGTATCAGCAGTAGTAACTTCAGAAGTAGTAACTATGTTGTGCTAGCAGTATTAACTGTACTTGAGCAATTCTTTCAGTTCCCAACAGTCCTTACAAATATTTATCAAACACTTTTCGCAAAAATGACCTCTGCGAATTCTTTACTTAAAAAAATTTTGATAAAAATTTTCGTAAAACACTCTTATACGAATTCTGTGAAATTCGCAAGATATCCTTCTGCAAATTCTAAGAATTCTCAACACTCTGATCTGCGAAATCTGGGCAATTCGCAAGAGACACACTTGCGAATTCCTTCCTTAAACTTTTCAGAATTTAACAACTATGCGAAATCTGATAAATCTGCGAATTCTTGGAACTTTTTGCGAATCCTTTGACACTCTGCGAGTTTTTCATGAATCTTGCGAGTTCTTGATGGAATCTGCGAATTCTTCAGATCTACTTTGAAAAACATCTCTGATCTGATAAAAAACACATCAAACCTTCATCTTTCAATCTGAAACTTTGACAAATCGGTCACCTATACTCCTAGAATCTAATTCTACCAAAGAATTTCCACAAGAGACACTAAGACGTACAAATCGATCCAATACAGTGCATGTTGAACTCGTGAAACTTGACCTTGACAAATTCAACAAATTATACTCGATTACAGTTCAAGAGTTCAAATCACCTATACAAATTCATTCTAAAACACTATTCAAACATCATTTGATCAATTACAACTCGAAAAAGCACACGCAAACTCAGAATCGAATCTGGACTTCAATGAAACAATGTCGAACCCATTTCTTGATTTGATTTCAATCTGGATCGGCTCTGATACCAATTGTGACCCAGTTTATACTAGCATATTAATCACAATACAGATTATGAACACATTCTTTATTGATAATCACATGAATTACATGTAGCCATATCCCTATTTGTGATCTTACAGTTTATCTGTGTGTGTTCACTGTGTGCGTATCTTACCAACTCTTTCTGAAAATGTCAAATGCTTGTTCGTCTCTACAAATTACAAAAGAACTAAAACTATTTATACTAAGTCAACTTACGTTGACTTCACAATAAAACCCTCAAACTATTACACAAATACAAACTAAACACTCACTTTTAATCTTGAATACAATATCAATCCAACACAAAATATCTTTTATTTCAAAATCTGGGACACATTTCCTCAAAATTTGGTCTGCTCCTAATTTGTATAAAAAAGATCGTCCCAAAAATAATGTTTGCAATCGTGGAAATACTTCTTGAGTTGTTGACCGCTAATTTGATATGGCTTGATAACTCTTGCAAGATAGTTTGCAATATCTACATACCAAGGGAGGTCCTTTTCAAAATGATGGATTGCCAAAATATTCACATCCGGGAAAAATTATTTGATCTCGTGACTTCCTCCACTTGACACTTGTTTTTCAATCGTAGAAAGATGGTCCGCAACTTGATTGTCAACTTATTTCCTATCAATTATCTCAAGATCGAATTCTTGTAAAAGAAGGACCCACCGAATAAGCCGTGGCTTTGCATCGGTTTTGTTGAAGAGATATTTAATAGCGGAGTGATCCGTGTGAACAAGGACCTTTGTGCCAATCAAGTAGGATCGAAAACGGTCTAATGCAAATACTACGACAAGTAACTCTTTCTCGGTTGTTGTATAATTTATTTGAGCTTCGACGAGAGTTTTACTTGCGTAATAAACGGGATGAAAATTTTTATTTTTCCTTTGTCCTAACATGGCACCTACGGCCCAATCACTTGCATCACACATAACCTCAAAAGGCATGGTCCAATCTCGGGCAATTATAATAGGTGTCGTTATAAGAGCGTTCTTGATCGTTTCAAAAGCGTTTTTACAATCGGAAGTAAAATCAAAAGTTTGATCGACATGCAACAAATTACAGAGCGGTTTTGCAATTTTTGAAAAATCTTTTATGAAACGTCTATAACATCCCGCATGTCCTAAAAATCTTCTAATGCCGTTAACCGAAGTGGGTTCGGGTAATTGCATTATTACTTCAAGTTTCACTTTATCCACTTCCAACCCTTTTTTAGAAACCATGTGACCCAAAACGATTCCTTCTTGTACCATAAAATGACATTTTTCCCAATTTAGAATTAAATCGTGAGTTTCACATCTTTCTAAACTTTTTTCCAAATTTTAAGACAATTTTCAAATGATGTTCCAATTACCGAATGGAATTCTTCGGAAAGAAAAAGTACCGAAGGGACAAGTAAAAGTCGTTTTTTCTTGATCTTCGGGTGCGATGTGAATTTAGTTATAACCCGAATATCCGTCCAAAAAGCAATAAAACTCCTTTCCGGCCAATCGGTCTAGCATTTGGTCTATAAATGGCAAAGGGAAGTGGTCCTTTTTGGTGGCAACATTTAATTGTCTATAATCCATAGAAATTCTCCACCCGGTGACAGTCCTAGTTGGAATAAGTTCATTTTTCTCATTGGTGACTACCGTGGTACCACCCTTCTTTGGGACACATTGCACCGGACTCACCCAACCACTACTCGAGATGGGGTAAATAATACCCGCATCAAGCCATTTCAAAATTTCTTTCTTAACAACTCCTTTCATGATGGGATGAAATCGTCTTTGTGGTTGCACTTTACCAACACTATTTTCTTCCAAGATTATCTTATGTTGGCAAAGCGAAGGACTAACTCCCTGGATGTCGGCTAAGGTCCAACCTATAGCTTTCTTGTGCTTTTTCAACAATTCTATCAACCTCACTTCTTGATCATCACTTAAGTTGGAAGAAGTAATTACGGGCAATTTCTCTTCTTCCATGAGGTAAGCATACTTAAGGTGGTTGGGAAGTGGTTTTAAGTCTAAATATGGTGCTTTTATGATAGAGGAACCTGTGTTGGCCTATCATGAAAATCAAGTTGTTCAAATGCATCTATAACCTCAATTAAGTCATCTTCCGAAATATCCTCATCAGTACCCACAGTGGGCTTACTGTGGGTACAGTCTATCAAACTCAACTCAAAGTCGTCACCTAATGTGCTAAGGGCAGAACAATCCTCTACTTCACCATTAAACTTAAGAGACTTGAAAACATTGAAGGTCAGCTGTTGGTCATTCACTCTCATGGTCAACTCGCCTTTTTGGACGTCTATCAATGTTCGGCCGGTCGCAAGGAAGGGTCTGATGGGAACATTTCTGTCCGCCTCATAGTCCAAAACTAGAAAATCAGTCGGAAAAATAAAATTTTCAATTTTAACCAAAATGTCTTCGATTTTCCCTTTCGGATATGCCAAGGATCTATCCGCAAGTTGCAAAGTGACCGTGGTAGGTCGAACTTCTCCAATTCCCAAATTTTCCAAAATGGATAAAGGCATGAGGTTTATACTCGCTCCCAAGTCACATAGTTCAAGTCCTACTTCTTGTCCTCCAATGGAGCACGGGATGGTGAAACTACCCGGATCCTTCAAATGTGGAGGAATTTTACAAGTGAGAATAACACTACATTCCTTGGTTAGCGCAACGGTTTCAAATTCTTCAAGCCTTCTTTTTTTTATTGAGAATGTCTTTTAAAAATTCAACATAACTTGGCATTTGATCGAGAGCTTCTACCAAAGGAATGTTAATGTGGAGTTGCTTGAAAATATCCAAAAACTTTTTAAACTGAGCATCCACATGTTTTTATTTTAATCTATCAGGAAAAGGCAACTCACGCAGATCTGGTTTCGATGCTATTTTACCAGGTGTGGGCACAACATGCCCACAGTGGGTGAACTGCATAAAATTTTTCCCAAAACTGGATAGGTCTGCTGTTTTAGACACAGAAGCTGGGTTCTGTGTTGTCTCAACAGAAGGGAAAAGACCAGGGAAATTTTCTTTATCAAAGAGATGTGAATCTTTTTGCAAAATAGGCACGGGAGATGATTTTGTGTTTTGGCATGAGGCAGCTACATTCTCTATTTCTCTTATACTCACAGCCTTGACATGTTCTTTTTTATTTCCCTTAGGATTCTCGGTGTAACTAGGTAACTGTTGGATCCCAGATTTAATCTCACAACAATGATATAAACAATAAGAGTAATAACAGCGGAAGCAGTATAGTTTAATATCAAAGGAGATTCAAATATCATAGTTCATAAAGCAGATAATAGATAAACAAGATATTCTTGGAATAAAATATTCAACTTATATTATCAGTTATAAGACTTCTTAAGCACACTTTGAACAATAAGGTGATGGTCCTTTTTATAGGACCATAAAGTAAATAGTGTACTTATCTAACAAATAGAAGCATGGCTTGAACAGTATCTTACCTAAGAGGTAAGATCAAGATATTGAACAATGTCTTACCTAAAAGGTAAGATCAAGACATGCTTGAACAGTGACCTACTCTAGAAAGTAAATCTTATCACAAGGTGACGTGTCATATGTTCTTCTTTGTTAGGAGATTTAGAGTAATCATCTTTAGAGCTCTGAACTAGGATCTCTGATGAGGAGCTCTCTGATGTCTTTCCGTGAGACTGTCTCTGAACTGACTTCAGAGACAGACATACTTTCTTCAGACTGACTCTGAACTGACTTCAGAGACAGACTTGCTTTCTTCAGACTGACTCTGAATTGACTTCAGAGACAGACTTGCTTTCTTCAGACTGACTCTGAATTGAATTCAGAGACAGACTTGTTGATGTCCCTTGAAAGTCTTTAGATGAAGACTTAGTTATTTTCAATACTTTCATTGGTTCAGATTTGGGGCTAACAATCTCCCCCTAAGTACTGAAAATAAATAAAGAACACATAGAACATTTAACTAGAAAGCGAAGAGGAGAAAGTCATCCTCTTTAAATATTACTTATAAGAATTTGGAATTACAAAAGAGAATAATATTCAAAAAATAATCAGAACCTATCACTTGAACATATCCTATGAAACTTCATGATTAGCTCTCTGAAGTTAATCATTGAGCCAATTTCCAAGTCTAGTTTCGCCAGTAGGTCTGCTCTGTGTCGTTCTTGCTTTACATGAATCATCTTCTGTATTCCTTTCAAGGTTTCATCAGAATACTTTTCTACTTGTGAAGCTAGAAAAATTTTCTTCTCTTGGTTCACTCTGTAGATGAAACCCAGAGGTTCTTCAATGATTGATCCAGTCTTCTGTTTGTCCAGGTTTTCGATGGTTTCCACTGGTTCAGTCACTCCTAGCTTTTCTTCACCCAAGTTCAGAGCAATCTGAAAGTCACGTTTGGCTCTGTGTTTGATGTAAGCTTCCATTGCCCGTCTGACTTCAACCATGCTCATTCTGATTTCCCTTCTTCCTGAATCGTATCTCGCAGAGCAATAGGCATATAGATGAGTGAGATCATACGGATTTAGATTTACGAGATCATTATCATTGAAATCGTAAATCTTCTGATCAGATCGAGTCACCACATAATGCCTATATGATTTTGTTGAAGGCGAATGTCTTTTCAGAGATTTTCTCAACTTTTACTATTGGAGCATCGTTGAGAACCGCCTTTCTTGGTAATGTCTTTGCCTGTATGAATCTTCATTCGTAGTCTGGCATATCCTCTCTGATTCTTGGATTTAGAGGGATTATTTGAGTGTCTTCTATATTGAACTCACAGTAGATATGCCGAAAGTGATCTTCTATTGATGCTTCAGGAGTGGGTTCTAAGAATGTGGGAGGATGAGTGAATACCTTGGCTGGTAAACCGATGCTTGTCTTCTGAACAAGATTCTCTTGAGGATCCTGTTCATCAACAACCATGGTTTCTGTGTCCTTGGGCTGTGACTGAGTTATCTCTGAAGGCTGTTCAGAGATATATCCATCTATCTTTGGAGATTCTCTTAATTCTGAAGCTGTTGAGGTATGATGAGGTTGAGCGTTTTTGAAAACATACTCTTCGACATCAATTACTTCGATCTGATCTCCAGCAGCTTCTTCCTCTCTTTTAGAATCTTTCTGTTCTTTCTCAGACTCTGACTCAAAGGCATCTCTCATCACCATTGGTTGTCTTTCGGGTGATGAGAATGCATCTTCAGAGGACGTAGAGAAGTCTACAAGTTGTTCTTCCTCTTCCCGAGCTCCAATTTTCTCTGGAGTCGCATCGGTAACTAGAGTGATTGGAACACCTGGTGTTGATGAGGCGTAAAGTATGACTGGTGCCGTGAATGATTGTAAAGTACGGTTTTCATCAGAAGAGGTGGTGTTCCTCTCTGGTTCCTTCTCTTGAACTTGTGCAGAGGGAGCAACTTTAAAGGTGTGCGCGGTTTTGTCTCTGATCTCCCTATTTTGTGAGTCAGAGTGTTCATCATCATCCGAATCCTCTGAATCATCAAATCTGGCTTTCTTCACTACATCGCTACAAGTCCCACCAGAAAACTTGCGTTTGTATTTGGGAGAGCTTGGTTCAACGATTCCTTTTCCTTTGGGATCCTGAAGTGTCTTCTGAATGGTTTCGATTGCTTCTGAAGCAGCAGTTCTGATTTCAACAATCTGGTCCTCTGATTTATAGTTATGAAGTTCCATAGTTTCTTTGACCTGCTTCTGAGCAATAGTAGAGATTTTGGAAGAACACGTCAGCATTCTACTCATTATTGCTGATTTGAAAGAGGCCAGATCACTTTTGGTGATGAGGTCTTCAGAAGTTCGGGGTGGTGGCTGTGGTGTTGCTGATGGTTCGCTGACAGTTGGTACAGAAGCTTGAATTGTTGCTTTGATGAGGTCAGAGATAGAGGCCATTTGATCTGTTGAGAGTGATGATGATCTGGTGGCTACTACCTCTTCCCTTAGTTCTTGTAGAGCTTTCTGAACATCGATGGTTGTAGATGCTTGATTTTGAAGAGCAACATTCTGAACTTTAAGAGCGGCTACCTCCAGGGATGATTCAGCCTTATGTTTGAACAGTTCTTTTTCCAACTCTTAGATTCTGTTTGAGGAGTCCAAAAGTTGGGTCTTCAGAGTGGAAACCTCTGCTCTGAGGTTTGTGTTTTCAGAGCGAAGAGCAGAGGTCTCTGAACCGTCAATTCTCTGAAAGTTATGCTCATTCATGGAGCCTCTGACCTCCTCACAGAATCTCTGGAACTCAGATTTAGTGAGAAGTTCAGAGAGGGGTACATTGGTTACAACACATGTAGCCAATTTTTCCTCGAGTTCAGAGAAGCCTTCGTTCAGAGCTGTTTTGATGTTGTCTCTGGAAGGACTTCTACTCAATCCTTGATGTTCCGGAGAATCATCTCTGAGTGTTCTGTTCTCATCCAAGTCCTCCTCCTCAGATTCAGAGGACTGGAAGTGAATGTGGGAGTTGATCTTGCGATCCAGGCAAGTCAATCCTTGGTTTTGTAGGTCAAGCCATTGTCCCTGAGTTGGACAACTACTTCTTGATATCCTAAAGGGTGAGAGATGAGCCACAGAGGCAACATCATGTGTAGGATTTTCTGATGTACTCTGAGGCAACTGAGTACTTAAAGTATTGGCTAAGTCCTGTGAAGAGGGCTTATCCAGAAATTGAGTTTCCTCAGTTATGTGAACTTCAGAGGTGGAAAAAGGTACCTCTGAAGTGGCTTGCTGGTTTGGGTTCGAGGTGTGCACCTCTGATTCAATAACCATTACCTCTGGATCAGGTAGGTTAGATTGTGTGGTTGCATTGGGAGATGGGGTTGGTGTCCTAAAATATATGTGCCTTGAGGCATCTTTTTGTTTGGAAGGGGAAGAACTCTCAGGTTTCTCTAAATCAGAAGACTTGCTCTCTTCCCTCTGAGAATCTTCAGAGCTAGCCTCTGAAGATTCATCCTCACTTTCCTCAGAGCTAGTCGAGCTATCCTCTACACTAGCAAATGAGGTTTCTTCCATTACTTCCTCATTGACAGCCCCTTCCGGTGCTCTGTCATCTCTCTCAACTTCGGTTTCTCTACCAAGAGTACCCTCTGGTTCACTCTTGTGAGAGCTCTGTACTTCAGGGTCCTCAGATCCCTCTGAAGCCGAGATGCTCTTACTCTCCATTCCAGGTTCAGGACCTAAGTGTGTTGGGGTTCCCAGAACTGGTTCTAGTCCTTGGGCAACACAGAGATAAGAAGCTAAGGCTATAGATTGAGGATTTACCTGATTCAGCATGTGGTGAGGTATCCTTCTTGCTTCTGGATAGACTTCAGATAGAATCGTCGGTTTGAAGCTGTTCATTATGTAGAATGGAGTTTTGGGTTTTTCAGGGGCAATCAAAATATGAAGCTTCTCGATCGCAGCATGGATGATTAGAGACAGAAATCTTGGGAAAGTTATTGAAGGAACTTTGGATGATTGGGTCGTTTGTTCAGTGTCCTTTGCCAAGCATTTGTTCTTCTTCTCTATTGATGTCAGAATCATATCAAAGATTATGCCGGCCATGTCCAAGTTGCGATTGAAGAATAGGGCATACTTGATTGACAGTATTTCTGGTGTTGCTTGATCCATGCTCCCCAGTTTGCAGGTTAGAGTGCGATTTAGGACAGAGAACATGAAATTCCAGATTGGTGGTAGGTGTTGTCGTCAGAAGTTGCTCAATCTGGTGATTTCAGTGTTGTAACCTAGCATTCGAATGAACTGGAGTAGAGTTTCAGAAGTTGGGCGTTTTTCAAAACGCGTGATTTGAAGTTCCTCAGCTGTTAGGAGTGGGAGAACTTCTCTTAGAACAGTAGGATTGATGAGTATCCTACATTTTACAACTTGAGATATGTCGAACTCGCCGATTATTCCGTTATGTGCATCGCTGTAGTGACTTGATGAATACCATTCTTGAACAAACGAAAGTGGACATTCATTTGTAAAAGCAGTTAGGGCTTGAGTCAGTTCACAGTTGGAGAAGAACTCGCAGATTACTCCGTATTGTTCCTCAAATTTAGGAGAATCATGCTGAATCATGTGATTGTTGTCTTTGATTGGAAAACAATATAGTCTTGAAGGTTCGCCAGATTTGGGAAAAAGTTTGCACCATTCATTTGAAGACGCCATTGTTGAGGTTGAAGTGAAGAAGATGAAGTTCAAATGCTTTTGGAGAGAGAGAGATTGCTCGAGAGTAATTTGTAAAAATGAATATCCGGATGTTAAATTGGTTTTGTATCCAAATTTAGAAAAAGATACACTCGAGTACATAAGGTGAAACGGCAGTGATTTGACCCTTTGGATAAAGCCGTTTGGCCTTTCACTCATCCCTTTTTGTGACACATGGCCTTGAAAATTGTTGTACCTACGAATGTAGGTTCCAAGAAAATAGGCAAGGGGCGCCATTTTTCAATAAAAAATTAAATAACTTCTTTTAGCTGACTAGACAAACCTTTCGCCTTAAGAAGTAATTTAAGATATCACTTGTAATAAAAAGGTTCAGATAAATTGAAATTTTAATTTCAAATGATATCAAAAATTGCCTTTTAATTAAAAAGTTCTTGTTTGAGAAATGACTGGTCTGAAAGTTGTTGACTCCCCCTTCATAGTTGATTTGAAAAAAAATTCAAAATTTCAGAGACTCTGAGATTAAATTTCAGAGACCCTTTGATGAAATTCAGAGACTCTGTTTTGACATTTGAAAATTTCTTTTTCTCAATTTCAGAGACTCTGAGATGTCTTCTGAAAAGTTCTTTTTCTCCCCCTTGACAAAAGAACAACTTTTTATTTTTCTCCCCTTGTCATGTATTTGGAGAACATTCACAAACTGATATTGACATATGCTACTTGGTTCAGAGGCTCTGATATTTTGATCAGAGACCCTGAGTTTCTCCCTTGTTAGGTAGACATATTCAACATTCCTAACTTGCTGATTAAAAAATTGAACCTTCGTTCATCTAAAGCTTTTGTGAAAATATCAGCAAGTTGGAGATCAGTTGGTACAAAATACATTTCTATTGTTCCCCTTTCAACATGATCTTTTAAGAAATGATACCTTACATCAATGTTCTTTGTCTTTGAATGCTGTACTGGGTTGGCAGAGATGGCTATGGCACTTTTTGAATCACACAGAATGGGTATTCTTTCATATTGTTGGCCATAATCTCTGAGCTGAGTTTTCATCCATATTACTTGAGAGCAACAACTAGCAGCAGCAACATATTCTGCCTCTGCAGTTAAAGTTGAAACACAGTTTTGTTTCTTGGATGACCAACTTACCAGCTTATTGCCCAGTAATTGACAGCACCCAGAGGTAATTTTTCTGTCAAGCTTACATCCTGCATGATCTGCATCAGTGTAGGCTGTTAGATCAAAACTTGAAAGTTTTGGATACCAGAGGCCTAATGATGGTGACCCTCTTAGGTATCTGAAAATTCTTTTGACAGCAGATAAATGAGATTCTTTTGGATTTGCTTGATATCTAGCACAAAGACATGTTGCAAACATTATGTCAGGCCTACTTGCAGTTAAGTATAATAGTGAACTTATCATGCCTCTGTAGGTTTTTATATCCACAGATTGTCCTAAAGGATCAGAGTCAAGTTTGACTCCGGTGGCAAGAGGCGTTTTCATAGAAGTTGAATCATTGAGTTTGTATTTTTGTAAAATTTCAGAGACATATTTAGTTTGACTTATGAAAGTGCCTTCTGAAGTTTGTTTTACTTATAAGCCCAGAAAAAAAGGTTAATTCTCCCATGAGGCTCATCTCAAATTCACTCTTCATCAACTCTGAAAATTTGTCACAATACTTTTGATTTGTAGAGCCAAATATAATGTCATCAACATAAATTTGTACTAATAGCATCTCATTTTTGTACCTTTTAATGAATAAAGTTGTATCAATTGTGCCTTTGTCAAATCCATTTTTAATCAGCAAAGTGGACAGTGTTGCATACCAAGCTCTTGGAGATTGTTTAAGTCCATACAGAGCCTTATCCAAATAATAAACATGATTAGGAAACTCTGTACTTTCAAATCCAGGTGGTTGCTGGACATAAACTTCTTCATTTAATTTACCATGTAGAAAGGCAGATTTAACATCCATTTGATAAACTTTGAATCCTTTGTGTGCAGCATAGGCTAAGAAGATTCTGATTGCTTTTAGCCTAGCTACAGGTGCAAATGTTTCATCATAATCAATACCTTCTTCTTGGCAATATCCTTTTGCAACCAACCTGGCTTTGTTTCTGATTATTACTCCATCCTCATCCTTTTTGTTTCTGAAAACCCATTTTGTTCCAATTGCAAATTTTCCTTTGGGAAGGGGAACAAGGGTCTAGACTTTGTTTCTTACAAACTCTTGAAGTTCATCCTGCATTGGAAAAATCCAATGAGGATCTTCAAGAGCTTCTTTTACCTTCTTTGGTTCAATAATGCTCAAAAAGTTTACGTAGAAGCATTCATTGATTGTGGCAGATCTTGTTTTAACTCCTTCTGATGAGGATCCAATGATTTGATCAATTGGATGATCTTTTGTCCATCTAGAGATTGGAGCAAAGATTTGGGGTGGAGTTTGAGCTTCAGAGATGACAGTTGGTGACATCTCTGATGTGCTATTCAGAGTCTCTGAAGTTATTTCCCAAGATGGTGAAGCAGATTCTTGAATTTCTTCACTATTTGTTTCTGGATTTACTTCAGACACTCCTTGATCATCCTCTTTTTGATCTTCAGCTTCTTCTGATTCACTTTGTTGATCTGAATTTGGTGAAACAGAAGGTGTTAATTCAGAGGGACCAGAAAGAGTTGTACCTGTTTCTTGGGGTCCTTCTGAATTCTCTCTTGGTCTATCTCTGAAGACTACTTCTGGGTTATCTTCATCAAAGAAATCTTCAAATATTCTGTTTAATTCAGATTCTCTTGATGATTCAGAGATAGGTGTTGAGAGACTTTCTTGTTGTTTAGAGCTTTTATTGTCATCAAAAGTGATATTGATGCTCTCTTGGATGGTCCTTGTTCTAAGATTGAACACTCTGAAAGCTTTTGAGGCTAAAGAATATCCAATGAATTTGCCCTCATCAGCTTTCTTGTCAAACTTTCCAAGAGATTCTCTATCGTTCAGAATGTAACACCTACATCCAAAAACATAAAAATATTTAACATTAGGTTTCCTATTGTTAATGAGTTCATAGGATGTTTTCTGAAATCTTTTGACAATTGTAGCTTTGTTCTGAGTAAAACAGGCTGTTGCCACTGCTTCTGCCCAAAAATTTGTTGAAAGATCAGATCCAGCAAGCATTGTTCTCGCAGCTTCAACAAGTGTTCTGTTCTTCCTTTCAACTACTCCATTTTGCTGAGGGGTTCTTGCTGCAGAAAAGTTAGAAGTAATGCCTTCTTCTGATAGATATGAATTGATTTCGGCATTTTTGAACTCTGTTCCATTATCACTTCTTAGTTTCTGAACTTTGCTGCTGAATAGAACCTGTAATCTTTTCAACAATCTTATCAAAATATCAGGTACTTTAGATTTGGCTCTGATGAATTCTATCCATGTGAATCTGTAAAATTCATCAATCAAAACCAAAATGTATTTCTTACCTGCTGGACTCTGTACAGAGATAGAACCACAGAGGTCCACATGAAGCATGTGCAGAGGTCTAGGACAATTGTTTTCACTTTTGGTTTTATGTGAAGATCTTTTCATTTTTCCCATCTCACAAGCAGAACAAAGATGATCCTTGTTAAACTTCAGAGATGGTAAACCCTTAACCAAATTAAGTTTAACTAATTTATCAAGTGAGGAAAAGTTTAGATGTGAAAACTTTTTATGCCAGAGCCAGACTTCCTCACTACTCAGAGATATAAGACAAAGTTTCTCTGAATCAGTGTCGTTGATTTTGGTAAAATTCATTCTGTAGAGGTTACCTTTTCTGTCTTCTCTGAGTAATTCTTGACCTGATTCTGAGTGGAGAAGTGAACAATATCTTCTTTGAAATTTCACATCAAAATCATGATCACAAAGTTGACTTATGCTGATCAGATTATGTTTTAATCCATCCACATAAGCAACCTTTGAAACTAAAACATTTCCTCTTGATAATTCACCATATCCTTTAATCTGTCCTTGCATATTGTCTCCAAAAGTAACTGCTCCTCCAGATTTTTCTTTAAATGAGGATAGCAGTTCCTTATTTCCAGTCATATGCCTTGAACATCCAGAATCTAGGTACCAGATTGGCATTGACTGATTCTGCAAGACAAATTATTTTTTCTTAGGTACCCATCTCATTATGGGTCCTTTTATGTTAGACTTTGGTGGATTTGTATGACTTTTTGGCATCTCATCTTTTGATGTCTTGCCGTTATTTGTCTTCTGTTGAAATTTTGTCTCTGAGATATTTTTCAGAGATTGATTCAGAAGACAATGTGATCCTTTGAAATGATTTTTCAGTTTGATCAACAGACGAATGTAGTTGCAATTAATAGAACAAGAAGAAGTAGGAGCAAAGTTTTTCTTTTTATTAAAAGCAGTTGTTACATTTTGACTTCTTTTTAAATTAGAATTAGGAATATTACATGTATCCCTAACTACTTCTTTCCTTTTTGCTTGAAAGACAATCTTCTTTTCAAGTTGTTTTTTCTTGATCAAAAACATCTTCTTTTCTTTGCTGCTTACTGCACAGACAGGATCAATATGGTTAATTTTTGTCCATTTGCCTTTTTGTTCAGGAGAGAATTTTATTGTTTTATAGGTATAAGAATTAGAAGTGTTTGTTTTATTCTTGACCTTTTCTTGTAATTCTTTTTCAAGTTCCAGAGATGTTTTTGCTTGTAAACACATATTTGCAAAATCAGGACTTATTGGAATTCTGGTTTTGGTTTTCAAAATACCAGACCCAACAGTTTCTATCTTTTTGTGAATTACATTCTCTGGTTTACAAAAAATCTGTTCATCAATCTCTTGATCATATTCTGAATCAGAATCAAGAAAGTCTCTCTTAGTTTTAATAGAGATAGCTACTTCTATTGGTTTTTCAATTTGTTTTGTTCTAGAGACTTTAATGATCCGTTTCATGCTTTCTTTTCTTTTTAAATCCTCCAAGACATTTTCTTTCCATATTTTTTTAACATCATCTTTAAATGTAGTTCTGATGTTTTCATCTGACTTTGGTGAATACAGAGGGGCATTCGGATTTAGTGAACTCTGAGATTCATTTTCAGAAGTACTTGTATCAGAGGTACTTGGTTCGGATGTCTCTGATTCATTTGAGATGAAAGCATCAAATCTGAAAATTTCTTTGGGATCATAGCTCTGAGGTTTTGTGAAGTGTACCTCTGAAGTTTCTTCTTTTATCTGTAACACAGATTCTTGAAAGTTTTTTACTTCAGAGTATGTAGTATTTTTGAAATTCAGAGCTCTTGCTTTTGATCCCTCTGATGTTTTCATTCTTTTGAAATTATTCAGAGATGGACCTTCAAAGCTTTGGACCTTTCCCATTCGGAAAGTGGAAGAAAGTGATGTTTTCTCCAATCCAGTGAATGAATTCAACTCATTGAATCCCAACCCTTGAGAGTCCATTTGAGTTTTTATTTTATCGAAAACACCTTGTGCATTAACATAACTTTTGATTCGAAGATTTTTTCTATCTAGAGATTGATGTAGGATTTCTCTTTCCTTTTGAAAAAATTTGGTTAAGGCAATAGAATTGAGCCTTTCATACTCAGATTTCTTTACTTCTTCTTCTTTTCCTTTTAAAACTTTCTCAAATTTTCTTATTTCTTCTGAAAATGATTTTTCTTTTTGTTTGTGAGATTCTTCAAGTTTGGTCTTTTCAAGAAAAATTTCTTTCTTTTCTGATTCCAGAAGATTCTTTTCTCTTTTGAAAAAGATGAGCTCTTTTGACATTTGCTCTCTTTTCTTTTTCTCTTCAAGAAACTTTTGCTCTAGATCTTGAAGTTCATTAATTAGTTTAAAAGCATCTATTTCAGGATCACTATCAGAGGTGTAAAGAGAGTTTACCTTTTCAGAGTTGTCTTCTGATGCTCCATCAGTTTGATTTCCATCTAAAAAAGCCATACCACAAAGATTGGTAGGCTCTTCCTCGCCGTCGCTTGTAGAGTCAGATAGCCAGTCTTCCATTTCTGCTACAAGAACTCTTTCTTTTACGTTGTACTTGTATTTGTTCTTGTAGTAATCTTGATCTTTGACAAGTTTTCCTCTGCAGTTTGCAGAGAAATGGCCTAGTTTTCCGCATCTGAAACATCTTCCATCATTTTGATTTTTTGGAAGAGTGACAATACTTGTCTCTGGCTTCTGTTCTTGAGGTTTGAAGTATCTCTGTGGTTGTGGATACCTTGGTTGAAATGATTGTTGAGGTCTTGATTGTTGAGTTGTATCATTGTTGTTGAAGTTTGTACCCTTTTGATCACTATATGGAGTGAATCTGGGTTCTTGTTGAAATTTGACACTATCTTGTTGAAATCTTCTTTCAGGATTTCTTCTTTCATCATTATCTCTCCTTCCTTCAAATACTTTCTTGCCAAATTTCTTGTTAAATTGATGAGTGATTAATGCAAGAGATTTGGCGAAGGCATTAATATCATCTTCTGAATCTGAATCTGAATGATTTTCTTCTGCCATTAGGACCTTTTTGGATCTTCTTTTTGTTTCCAAACCTTTTTGTGACTTTTCACAGTTGTTTTCTTTCGAAATTTGTTTTGAAACAAGTGCAAGGGGTCCACCTAAAGACAGTTTTGATTTTTGCTTCATAACTTCCTTTTCATGTGCAACAAGAGTGCCATAAATGTCAGTTAATGACCATGACTCAAGATCTTGATTGGCTTGTATGGACATGGACAGTTGTGACCATTCTTCATTTAAGCTTTTCAAGAAAAGAACGTTGTTTTCCTCTTTTGTTCTTATCACTCCAAACTTTCTACATTTGTTGATAAGAATATTGAGTCTTGAGTAAGTTTGGTGTAATATTTCTTCTGGTAGAGCATGAAAATCATGATATTCATTGATGCATAGATTTCTCCTATTTTTCTTGGTTTGTAGGCCTCCTTCAAGTTGATTTAACAACTGATCCCATATCTCTTTTGCAGTTTTACAAGAATCAAGTTCTTGAAAGATATCATTGGGAATGGCCATTATCAGTAATCTAACAGCTTTTGAGTCATTATCCATCATATTAGTTTCTTCATCAGTGAAGTTTGTGGTTTTCTTTTCATAATATGCAGGGATTTCAGCAGTATCTGCTGTTGCAGGAACTCTTGGAACCAACACCATTGGAATGTGAGGTCCAACGTTTACTGATCTAAAGAGATCCTTGTCCATTCCTTCTAAGAAATTTACCATCCTTATCTTCCATTGGGGATATTCATCCCTTAAAAGTGTAGGAGGTTTTGTTAAAGACCCAGCTGTATAAATGGCACTTATGCTTGAGTTTACCATTTTTGAAGAAAAAGATGAAGATTTGAAGAACAGATGCTTTTTGTATTGAACAGTGATTTACTATCAAATCTTGAGCATATGGTGTTCTTTAATAAACCAGGTTTATTTGAACATGCAAAGATATTGAAAGTTAGAATCAATGAGATGTAAATCTATCCGAGTATGCAGATGCAATCTTACTTTGTTTAGGAAACAAAGAGGCTCTGATACCAATTGTTGGATCCCAGATTTAATCTCACAACAATCATATAAACAATAAGAGTAATAACAGCGGAAGCAGTATAGTTTAATATCAAAGGAGATTCAAATATCACAGTTCATAAAGCAGATAATAGATAAACAAGATATTCTTGGAATAAAATATTCAACTTATATTATCAGTTATAAGACTTCTTAAGCACACTTTGAACAATAAGGTGATGGTCCTTTTTATAGGACCATAAAGTAAATAGTGTACTTATCTGACAAATAGAAGCATGGCTTGAACAGTATCTTACCTAAGAGGTAAGATCAATATATTGAACAGTGTCTTACCTAAGAGGTAAGATCAAGACATGCTTGAACAGTGACCTACTCTAGAAAGTAAATCTTATCACAAGGTGACGTGTCATCTGTTCTTCTTTGTCAGGAGATTCAGAGTGATCATCTTCAGAGCTCTGAACTAGGATCTCTGATGAGGAGCTCTCTGATGTCTTTCCGTGAGACTGTCTCTGAACTGACTTCAGAGACAGACATACTTTCTTCAGACTGACTCTGAACTGACTTCAGAGACAGACTTGCTTTCTTCAGACTGACTCTGAATTGACTTCAGAGACAGGCTTGCTTTCTTCAGACTGACTCTGAATTGACTTCAGAGACAGACTTGTTGATGTCCCTTGAAAGTCTTTAGATGAAGACTTAGTTATTTTCAATACTTTCATTGGTTCAGATTTAGGGCTAACAGTAACGTCCCTTTAGGTCTATTTTTGAGCTCGGCGGCAAATTTCCCGAGTTGGGTTTCGAAACTCCTCAGGGTGGCATTGGTTTGGTTTATAAAACCTTTAAGCAATGATTCGATTGAATCATTACCTCCCGATGCATTGTGTTGCCTAGGCGAATGCGATTGTGATGACTGTTCATGTTGAAAATTGGAAGGTTGGTTTTGATGAAATCCCGGGGGATTTTGTGGTCAGTTTTGGACTTGATTTGCCCCGAGGAGTTGAAGTCCTTGATTATCGGTCCAAGAAAAATTCGGGTGATTTTGCCAATTTGGATTATACGTTTGGGAAAACGGGTTATTTCTAGCATGATTTCCCACACCGAGGCGGGATTTCTCGGGCATTGCTCAAAACGATGATTTTCTCCACAAAATACACAAGATTCGTTCAAAGAATGATTCATGGCTTGCACTTGACCTTTTTCTTCATTTATGTTCAAATTGTTTTTAACCAAATTCGTCAAGGCAACGATTTGTGCATTTAAAGAAGCGATGACATCTATATCATGAACTCCCGATGCATTTTTCGGAACGATGGCACGAGGATTTGACCACTCGGTGTTATTGTTTGAAACTTTTTCTAAAATGTCAAATGCCTCATTGTATGTTTTGGAAACAAAAGCACCACCACCCGTAGCATCGAGAATGATTTTCGCAGCATTAGAAAGACCATTATAAAAGGTTTCTAATTGGATGCAATGAGGGATTCCGTGGTGAGTACATTTTCTAATTAAATCTTTGAATCTCTCCCATGCATCAAAAACTGCTTCATCTTCCTCTTGTCGAAAATTCGCGATATGATGTCTAAATTTCACATTTCTTGTTGGTGGAAAATATTTCTTTAAAAAAATTTCAGCTAAATTCGCCCAAGTATCAATCAATTCAGGTGGTTGTAAATTTAGCCAGGCTTTAGCTCTATCTCTTAGGGTATAAGTGAAGAGCGTTAACCGTAAGGCTTCTACAGTTACTCCGGGAATACGAAAATGATCCGTCATTTCTATAACTGATTTTAAATGAGAGTGCAGATCTTCCGAAGGTAATCCCCTAAACTGACCCATTGCTTGGATCATTTGAAACATTATCAGTTTCGGTTCAAAAGTTTGTGTTGCCATGTTGGGCCTAAGAATACCTGATTTTAATTGACCAAATTCGGGTGTTGCATAGTCCTGTATTCCCCTATCTTTATCATCGGCAATTTTAACCGTGGTTTCAACATTTGGCGGAGGTGGTTCAACCATGTTTCGGTTTTGCCTATTTCTCCTACCTCTTCTACGTCTTTTTATGGTTCTTTCGATCTCGGGATCAAGAGGTAAAAGTTCACCGTGTTGTAGCCGTGGCATACAACACGGAAAAGGTGCTTTGAAACGAGTGACACAGGCTCAAATGAAAGTCAATATCTCAGGATGTAAAATCGCGCCAGTCCCCGGCAACAGCGCCAAAAACTTGATAGCAGAAAACCGTATAGTTCCACATAGTGGCCACAGTGTTCCCACAGTGGGGGCACAAGTATACACCTCAACTATGATTGCTATAAGTAATAAAATGGTAAGTATACCGAATATTGTTTCCACAGGGACCAGTCTACTGATAATCAGAGAGTTTCATGAACTTCTTGCACACGCTTTGGTTGTGAGAAAAATTTGTCGTTTCGTTGGTGAAATATCTTAAAAATTATGAAATTTAACAATGAGTTAAGGATTGGGTATGGGTGTAAGTTTCCTTTGAGATAATCGTAGTTACCAAATGGTTAAGCGCTTGAGTGCATAGGACTATTTATAAAAATCTCGATCTCACGATAACGAATTTTTATAAATTATGCCCAAAAGTGCCTACAAAGTGCCAACAAAGTGCCCATAATTATTGTACTTGAGTTTGCCAATTTATCTAAGTTTGACTCTAAGCGTCAAGTTCCACGGGTATGGAGATTTACACCCAAATCTGTTTGTGATTACTCGATCGACATCCCGAACCTTAGTAAATCATACAAAACCCGCATCTCTGCGTGGTTATCAAAGACTTTCTCAAATCTTTGTGCATCACTTAAGTCGTATTTCGGATCCGCCCCTCTCGAGGTCTAAGATCTAATATTAACACTTCAAAGTGATCGGCTTATCTGCATTGAGTTATGTCTCGACTCAAGTGACCAAACTCAAGAACAAGTAATTATGGACACACCCAAGTGTATCATACTAGTCTCAAGTTCACTCACACCCACACCCAATAAGGTGCTTAGCTCATGACTAAAAAGAAAGACATAATGAAATAGGAGAAATAATTAAGAATTACTTGCATAAATTTAAATTACGGAAATTAAATTACAAGGAAAAGTAAAGTACTATAAATGTAAAGTGCTAGAAAAGTAAAGGACTAGAAATTAAAATTACAATCTTCAAGTTAACAAGTAACTTGAAGATGACTAAAGCTAGAGAATTGTTGGTGAATTTTTTGTGATGGATGATGGGTTGATGAAATAAATGCAAGCCAAGTCCTCTTTATATAGCCTCCAAAAAGGAAGAGATCTAAAGGATTTGTTGATCCAAACTCTCTCAGTGATTTGATAACGACCCTCTTTTATACTTAGTGAAAATTACGTTATTATATGTATTAGTGTTTCATCATCAGCGATCAGACTGAGTCTGATCAGTTATCGCTGATGACCTTTCTGTAAACATTTAATATGTATGTGTTTCACTTTCAGCAATCAAACTGAGTCTGTTCAGTCATCGCTGATCGTTTCCCATGTAACACAGTTAACGTAATCCCTGAAGACAAGTCTCGCGTCAACATAGTTCATAGCTGAATCGAAGACGAAGCCACTGAACAATAGATAAGTCTACTAATGACCTGATACGGATATCAGCGAAGACCAGACGAATCTACTTACGCGAAGAAGCCTGAGGAAAAGCTTCAGCGATAGCTGAACTTCTTTATCTCTGGAAGAAGAGATACTCAGCGATCAACAATCACAAAGCTTATGCCTCAAGTTTTCTTTTGTCTTACCTTGCACAACCAGTATGATGTGTCAGAACGGACAAGTCTCTGCTACAAATCGTACAACAACTCTGTCAACTACACTGTTTATAAAGCGGCCAAAAGCATGTCTCCAAAAGTAAGACTCCCAAAGCCAATCTATGAATGCCACGTGTAAAGTACCCTGCCATGCATTTAATGCATAGGGTATAAATAGGAAGCTCACCCCTTCATCTGAAGGTGTGCTCAATCCTTGAACTCCATAATAGAAACCCTTGTTTTCTATCTCTCTAAAATCCCCCATTCTCTGAATTTCTTATGCAACCATCTTAGTGTTTCTTAAGTTTGTTTAGATTGAGTCTGTCTTAATCTTATTCCGCAACAAACTTGTAAATTGTATTTTGATTTATCAATAAACAATTTATTAAACTTTAATTTCTGTGTTTGTATTCAACCCCCCCCCCCCCCTTCTACAAACTTGTTAAGCACCTTCGGGACCAACAAGTGGTATCAGAGCAGTTTGTTTAATCTAATAAACAAGATCTTGCTGTATACTCTTTCTTGCTATTCTAAAATGGCACTAAACACAAACACAAACTACTATGATAATGGTTCACTTTCTAAACCTCCTCGATTTAGCAGAGATAACTTTTCTCTATGGAAAAATCGAATGATGCTATTTCTTGAAGGTGCGGATCCTACTATACCTGAATATATAGAAAACGGACCCTATGAACCTGTTAGAATTATAGCCGCGGTTCCCGCTACTGCCACCACTGAAGCTGTCCCTGAACGATATGTCATTAAGGAAATAAGACAGTGGAATGATGAAGATAAAAAGAAGGTAGGCATAGATGCAAGAGCAAAGACCATTATATCAATGGCTCTGCCTGATGAAGTTTTCCATTCCATCATGCATCTAAAAACTTCTAAAGAAATGTGGGAAACCATATGTGTTCAATATGAGGGCACCACTGAAATCCAAGAGACCCGAAAGATTAACTTGGTAAGACAGTATGAAAGTTTTATCGCTGGTAAGAATGAATCTCTTTCTGACATTCATCAGCGGTTTAACTGCCTGATCATTGACCTAAGAACTGTTGGAAGGACCTATTCTAATTCTGAGGTCCTAACAAAATTCTTGGAAAGTCTTCCTGAAAGCTGGGATAGTTATTCAATATGTCTTAAGCTGACAAAAGACTTACATACTCTCTCTCTAAGCACTCTGTATGGAATATTGCTCAACTATGAGCAATCTAATCTCCTGAAGAAGAATCTTGTAAAAGATTCTAAAGACTCCAAAAGCACTGCTGTTGCTTTAGTCTCGTCAGAGATAATTCCATCCCAGCGATCTACTCTCACCATCACTGAGTTAGATTCTGAATCTGAGGATTTATCAGACCCTGATCTTTCAGAGTTTAATGAGTCCTTAGCACTCTTGACAAACTCTTTTAAGAGATTTGCAAGAAAGAGTAACTTCCGAAGAAGTAAACCTCTCTCTCTTACTGAAAAGCCAAAATCAACTCCGGTTGATAAGGCTACAGCCACTTGCTATAACTGCGAAAAAATTGGACATTTTGCTAGTGAGTGCAGGTCGAAAAAGGTCTTCAAACCTTCTACCTCAAGAAGATCCAGTGATGACAAATACCATAAGCTGAAGAACAAATATCAAAAGCTGAAAAGCTATCAGCGAAAAGGTAAAGGTCTCATCGCTGAAGAACATGACTGGGCTGAATCAGAAGAATCATCTTCTGATGAAGAAGAAGTCGCTAATCTTTGCCTCATGGCTGAGATTAAAGAAGAAGTAGAAGAACCATCTGAACCTTCTATGAGCTACATATCATCTCAGGTATCTATCTCAACAAATCCCTCTCTGCCTGAAGCTGAGAGAAGTCGCGCTGTTGATGTGCTGACGATTGACCTTTATAATGCTCTAAATGACAAAACTCAAGATGAAAATAAAAATGTTTATTTAACACAAGAGCTAGAGAAATGTCATGAAAAGATCAGTGAACTAAATCTTTTAGAAGAAAAGCTGAAAGACCAAGTCATTATAAATGAAATCATCAGCATTGAACGCGAACAAGCCATCGCTGCTCTAAAAGCAGAAAAGGCTCATGTTGAAAAATGGTGCAAATCATCAACAAAGATCTCTGAGATAATAAATGCTCAAACTCCTGAAAGTGATAGAACTGGTCTTGGTTTTTGGACACCACAGGATGATCCTAAAGAAGAAAGTTCCTCGCTTAAGTTTGGAACTTTTGTCACATCTTTCTTTGACACTTCTTATAATCAATTCTATCCCTGTTCTTCTTCAAATCCCATCCCTGAGGAGATATCTGCAAGATCTAAGTCTGCAGATAAAGGAAAGTCTATTCTTCCTCCTCAGAAGGCTTCCAAGAAAACCAAACTGAAAGTTCCTTCCAAACCTTCAGTGGATAAACCTTCTAGCTCAGTGACAGAAATCTTTGATACCTGTCCTCCAAAGCTGAAGGTTGATCTAAAGCCCGTGAGACCTGAAGAAATAAAAATTCCTCCCAGATCTCGTGCTAAAGGCATTCTTGGAGCTGGACCTGCTCATCTTAAGTTTTCAAAACCTTTTGGTTATAAAACCACCATCAGATATAGAAAATGTTATCACTGTGGATTTACTGACCATATTGCGAGCAAGTGTCCAAATACCACCGAAGCTGATAAAACAGCCAAAGTGAAGAAAAATGCCTCTAAGGCAAATAAAGTCACCAAAGTTGAAAAATCAACCAAAGTGAAAAATACCACTAAGGTTAAGAAATTAACCAAAGTGAAGATTACCACTGAAGCTGAATCTTCATCAACGGTGAAGACTGCTGAATCTTCCTTATCCACTAACTCTGAAGGACCCATTGAAAAGTGGGTACCAAACAACGCTGAATCTTCCTTATGTATGCAGGGATCAAAGGGCATCTGGTATCTCGATAGTGGATGTTCTCGTCATATGACTGGACAAAGAGACCTGCTCACTGAATACAAGGAAGAGAAAGGCCCCTCTGTTACCTTTGGTGGAAATGGAAAAGGATTTACCCGAGGGTTTGGTGTCCTCAGCAATGGGACAACTACCTTTCGAAGAGTCGCTTATGTAGATGGACCGAAGCACAATCTTCTAAGCATCAGTCAGCTATGTGACAAAGACTACGAAGTTCGCTTTTCTAAGAAAGCATGTTCAGTGGTAGATGAAAAAGGAAAACTTGCTCTCAGTGGTTATAGAAGAGAAAATGTCTATGTAATAGATATGGACTCTACTATCACTGATAACTTATGTTTTCTCTCTAAGGCCTCTTCTGATGTCAACTGGCTATGGCATAAAAGGCTCTCTCATCTAAACTTCAAAACCCTGAATTCTCTCTCATCTAAGGAACTGGTTTCTGGTCTTCCTCAGCACTCATATGCTAAAGAATCTCTCTGCTCAGCATGTGAAAAAGGAAAACAAACAAAAGCTAGTTTCAAGTCGAAACAAGTTTCCTCAGTAACAAGTCCTCTTCAGCTCTTGCATATGGATCTATTTGGCCCTGTCAACATCCAATCAATAGCTGGAAAGAAATATACGCTTGTCATTGTAGATGAATATTCTCGCTACACCTGGGTTATTTTTCTTCGCTGTAAGAATGATACTCCAGAAGAACTAATATCTTTTGTCAAAAAGATGGAAGTGCTGAATAATCTTACTGTTCGATCAATAAGAAGTGATCATGGAACTGAATTCAAAAATAGTTCCCTGGACAATTTCTTTGAGAACAAGGGAATCTCTCACAACTTCTCTTCAGTAAGAACACCTCAGCAAAATGGAGTCGCTGAAAGAAGAAACAGAACGATCATAGAAGCTGCTAGATCAATGCTCAGCGATTCTCACCTCCCTACTCAATTTTGGGCAGAAGCTGTAAACACTGCATGTTTTACTCAAAACAGATCGCTGATAATAAAGCGATTTGGGAAGACAGCTTATGAACTCTTTCTTGGAAGGAATCCTTCTATCAGCTTTCTTCATATCTTTGGTTGTCAGTGCTTTATCTTAAACAACAAAGATCAACTTGGAAAGTTCGACCCAAAAGCTGATGATGGAATATTTTTAGGATATTCCTCCATCTCCAAAGCCTACAGAGTTTTCAACAAGAGAAGACAAACTGTAGAAGAAACCATTCATGTCACGTTTGATGAAACGCGCTCAGCGAACTCTAAACCAATCGCTGACAATGAATAACTGAATACTTGGATGCTCTCTCACTATAGAGAAACTGAACCTTTCTTCTCAAACCATCAGCACACTGAAACTCCAGCTGCTGATGAAGAACCAAGTATCATACCTCCCACCGCTGAATCCACCTCATGGGTTTCAGCTGAACCTCTAAACACATTACCACCATCAAATCTGCCTTCGTCTGGAAACCTCTCTAGTGAACCTACTCAACAGTTAATTGCTGATGAACCTCAAACGTCCTCATCAGTAAACATCCCAATTGTTGATCCAACCTCTGAGTTAAGCGATCATGCTCCTGCTCAGCGATGGACAAGAGATCACCCAATAGATCCAATTCTCGGTGATCCAGATGCAGGTATTCAGACACGACGAAGCTCAGGTAATATCTGTCTCTTTGTAAACTTTCTCTCCTTAATAGAACCAAAGAAGACTGATGATGCCCTCAGAGATCCAAACTGGGTCAGCGCTATGCAAGAAGAGCTGACTGAATTTTCTCGAAACAAAGTTTGGAATCTCGTTCCTAGACCATCTGATAAAACTGTAATAGGCACCAAATGGGTGTTTAGAAACAAGTTAGATGAACATGGAACTGTAACCCGCAACAAGGCTCGACTTGTTGCTCAGGGATACAGACAAGAGGAAGGCATAGACTATGATGAAACCTTTGCCCCTGTGGCCAGGCTCGAAGCAATTCGACTATTCTTAGCTTACGCAGTCTATAAAGACTTCATCGTTTATCAAATGGACGTAAAATCAGCTTTTCTGAATGGAAAGCTGAATGAAGAAGTTTATGTAGAACAACCACCAGGGTTCTATGACCCTAAGCATCCAAATTATGTTTATAAATTGGATAAGGCTCTCTATGGTCTAAAACAAGCCCCTCGTGCTTGGTATGACACTCTCTCATCTTTTCTTATCTCTGAAAGTTTTGAACGTGGCAAGATTGATAATACGTTATTTTTCAGGAAGATAAAGGGTCATATAATTCTTGTACAAATATATGTCGATGACATAATATTTGGTTCTACTAACCCATCTCTATGTACTCGCTTCGCTGAAAGAATGAAGAAAGAATATAAAATGAGTATGATGGGTGAGCTGACATATTTTCATGGTCTTCAGATTAAACAATCTGACAAAGGTACTTTTATTTGCCAAGGTAAGTATGTTAAAGATATGCTAAAGAAGTTTGATCTCACACAAACTTCAGCGATGAAAACTCCTATGGCACCACCGCTGACACTTAACAAGGATCCATCTGGAAAACCTGTTAATGTCACTACCTATAGAGGAATGATAGGCTCATTGCTGTATCTTAGAGCAAGCCGACCTGACATCATGTACTCTACTTGTTTATGTGCACGCTATCAATCTGAACCCAAGGAATCCCATCTGATCGCTGTAAAGCGAATTTTCAGATATCTGAAAGGAACTCCTAACCTCGGTCTTTGGTATCCCAAAGACTCAGGGTTCGATCTAACTGGTTATTCTGATAGTGATTTTGCAGGCTGTAAACTTGACAGAAAGAGTACCACTGGTGGATGTCAACTCTTGGGAGGAAAGCTGGTAAGCTGGACAAGTAAGAAGCAAAATTCTGTGTCCACTTCCACAGCTGAAGCTGAATACGTAGCCGCTGGAAGCTGTTGTTCTCAAATCTTGTGGATGAGAAATCAACTATTAGATTATGACCTTCAGCTGTCAAAGATTCCTATCTATTGCGACAACACTAGTGCTATCGCTATAGCAAATAATCCAGTGCTACATTCAAAGACAAAACACATAGAGATCAGATATCACTTTATCAGAGATCATGTGATGAATGGTGATATTGAACTTCAATTTATCCCTACTGACTTTCAGCTTGCTGATATATTCACCAAACCTCCTGATGAGACAAGGTTCAACTTTCTCATCAGTGAGCTTGGAATGCTGAACCTCGAAGAATAATTCTTCAGCGTTCATGTATTGTGTCAGTAATCAAAAGTTCCTCTCATCTTTCTCTCTGATAAACATTCTGACTCTCAGGTATGTTTTCTCCTTTCCCTCAAAGATGTTTTTCTTCAAAATATAAACTTTAATCACTGAACTTTCTTCAAATGATTAAAAGCTTTTTTTTTGAAAAATACATTAATCACTGATATTTCTAGTCAGTGATCCTTTAAAAGGAAAATCTATCCTTATCTTTACTATAAGGGATACGTTTAAAAAGGAAAATCTATCGCTGACTTTTCTTCAGTGATCATTTCAAAACGGACAAATGTACAGTCTCTCTCTTCTATGACGTCATTTGAACCGACAATCCACGACATGCCTTTTCTGACACGTTCGTCCGTTGCCCTTCTATCCAATCAACTTCGTGGAACGTGTCAATGTCATGATGATCCTTTCTTTTCCCGCTTCATTCTCTCTCTTCTATCTCTTCGTATAAAAGGAATTCTTCTCTCCTTTATACGGTTTACGCTTTCAAAACTTTCAAAGCAAGAAACATTCTCTCAAGAACACTCAAGCAAGTAAACCCAGAATATTGAATCTGCAACTCTTTTTCTTCAAGATACACAGGTTTATTTCATGTTTATATGCTTTGTTCGTATGCTTTTTATTCTTTTTAAAATCCTACTCGTTTTCTATGGATTTTATAAAACGTTTTTTTTAAAAACTAAAGATCATTCTTTCTGATTTTATGTTTTTCAATAAAAACCTTTTGGTTTTAAAGTGTTCTTCATTCTTTCTACCCAGAACACTATTTTTCTCCTAAAAATAACTTGATAGTTTTCCAGTTTCCCTTCTTCTATGGAAACTGGTAATCATATTATTTTTAATCTAAATCATTTCTTCTATTATGCCTCTTTCCATAACAGAAATGACACAGTCTTCAATCGTTGCTTCCAAGCATGTACGATTCGCTCTCACTGAAGTTGAGATTACTAAATGTAATCATTTGGCCAGACTCGAGTTCAAAGCTGACAAATACCCACATCTGGTGGAAGCTGCTGAATTCCTCAAGCAGTCATGCATAGCTTACGCGATCACTGTGGATCCTAAGCCCTCCAAGACTCTACTCCAGCAGTTCTGGTTCACTGCTGATGCAATTGAACTCACCAACAGGAAAGGTGAACGAGTCCCTGCTATCTCGTTCAGCACGGAATTGGGGCCAGGGAGCATGACCACTCTTAGCCTCAGGAAATCTTTAAGATTCCCTGACAAACCAAAGAGTGGGTTCGACGCACTCCCCACTGATGATGAGCTGATATCATTCCTGGACGCAATGGGCTATTGTTGGGAGAACAAACCAAGATCTTCTATTCCCAACAAGAAGCTCACCAAGATCCTAAAAGCTCAGATGCCATCACAACTGAACTTTATCTTCTCGCACATAATTCAGTGCATGAGTGGGAAGAGTGGTTCGCTGGATCAAGCCAACAAAACACAACTACAGATGGCCTACTCCGTTATCGCTGGTCAAAACTTTGACTACGCCACAACAATCTTTGAAGATCTGAGGTCGAGATTAGAGAAGCCTGAACGAGATCCCAAGATCTCGTACGTACGTTTCATATGTACGTATATCAAGTTCCTCTATCCCAACACCTATCCCACCAAAGATGATGGCACCTTTGCCAGGGTAGGTCAACGATCACTGGAGGTCAAGCCACTCGCCGACGAGGTAAGTATCTCTCTCCTTCGCTCTCGTCTCTATCTCCATTCTTCTTCATCTTCAGCGACCATGAAGACGGTTCCTTCGTTTGCTATCCCTGTCGCTACCACTACTTCCAAACGACCATCAGCTAGTCCGATTGGTCCTTCCAAAAAGGCCAAAAAGACTAAGGAAAGTACACCCTCTAGTACTATACCTGAGGGAGCTTCTCAACAAGCTACCTTAGATGCATTTGTGGGTCTTTCCTCCACAACTTCAACAGTCACTCATACTGCCGTGTCAGCGATCCCACTCGCTGTCACATCATCAGTAACCCCACCTACTATCTCATTCACTGAGATTAACCCCATCCCTACTTCTATCCCCAAAACTCTTCCTTTTTCTCCTCATTTGGTCTCTGAACCCGCTACCTCTTCTTTCCCTATAGGACCTGAGCATCAAACTTTTGAGGAATCTATGCAGTTCTACAAAATGTTTGATACGTCAGGTACACCTATAATCCTAAACACTTCTCTCCCCCCCTCTCCAAATAAGCCCATATCTGAACTAACATTATTTTCAGGTCCTAGCTTGGCGTCTGTTGACACGCATGTCAACAGTCTGGGAGAAAAGGTGGACGCACTCACCAACACCATCAATGAAACCACCAGCGCCGTCAATCAGGCTGGTGAGGAGCTGAAGAAGTTGACCGCCACTTGCTCATCTAAAGCTGAGAACTCCCAACTTTCAGCTGTTGAAGAACAAGTCGTCCAACTCAGAGAGTCCTCTCGACTCTTTCAAGGGCGATTTGAGTCTCTTACCGCTGAAGTTCAGGGTCTCTCTTCAAAGGTTGACCTCTGCACGTCCCTTCTTCAGCAAATTCTACAGAAAGTGAATGCACCAGCTCCAGCGCTGCCTCCCTCCTTCACTGAAGATGATCGTACCAACCTCAACATCGCTGTGGAATTCATTCATGATGCCACGTGCGACATCCCTGCGGTTGAAGACCGGATTAAGCGTCTGGAGGCTGACGTTCAAGTGCTAAAAGCTTCAACAGCTACTCCAGCAGCTGAACAATCCCCTACCGCTGATAATGACAAAGTGGGGGAGAAAACTGAAGAAACTTCTATTGCTGCTGCTGGGGAAGCTAAGACTCCAAAAGAACCTCCCTCTCAATCTGAGGGGGAGAAGGCAAAAGAATCCTCATCAATTCACTCTATTCTCTTTGAAGAGGATGAGGAAGAAGACGATGAAGAGGAAGATGATCTAGATCTTGATGATCAAGAAAAGGATCAGCCCTCCGATGACGACGACGACGATGAAGACCAATCTATGTGGTTCTCTAAGCCGAACGTCGCATCAGGGACAACTTCGCAAGAGGTTGTCAAAACAGGGGTGAGAGGTGATACATCTTCAAGTGTTCCTTCGCAAAGCAAAGACAAGCAACCGATCGCTGAAGAATGCTTGAGGACTGGATCACAATCTGAGGGGGAACATCCTTCTCAGGTATGTCTTTCAATTGTACCACTCTCCTACTCTTTCCAAACCCCTATTTCTTTCTAGCCTTTATCTCTCTCGTTCTAAAAATACACTTATCCCTTCTTTCCCTCTTTTTCTATCCAGACAGTTCTCACCCCTGCTTAAGGGTTCTGAACTACAAATAATTCCAGCTACTATCGCTGAAGAAATAATCCCAATCTCTATCGCTGAGATTGATGAAGAAGAAGAAGAAGATTCCCTGGTCCATCCAGGAAGGCCCTCTCGACCATCTCATTGGTCAGAGGAAGTGGTGAAGAAAAGAGTTGAAATGATCGCTCAACTAGAAAGTCAACGGCTGAAAATCCCTCTTCAAACATCCACAGAGCTCGACCTCCTCACTGAAGCCGAAAGAGAAGAATCTGCCAAAGCTGAGAAGCTGATCGCTGAATGCAAACGAGATGCCCAACTCGCTTTAAAGATTCAATCTTCTCAAGTCAAGGACAAAAAGCTGAAAAGCAAACCTGTGGAAGTTCAAGCTGCACCACTGAAAGAAATTAAAGAGGAACGCTCCAAAGAACAAGAGATCAACGATAAGTCGATCGAATGGTGCAAACAAAAGATGGATTATCGTTCTGATCTTCTTACAATATCAGCCGTGACTATCTCTGGTCGCAAGAAGAAAGATCAACTCTCAGTGACCATGGAGATTACCAGAGAGGATGGAACCCAAAAAGCAATGTACGTATCAAAACTTGAGAGCTTCGGATTTACGGAATGGTTAGAGTTCTGGGATGCGCTGAAGAAATCCAAATCTACATACAGAGGCTACGTTGAAGGACTTCTTGAAGCCCTCATAAATAGAGTCGTTTCTGTACTAAAGCTGCCATCTCCTCTTCCTCCCAAATCTTTGAAACTCAAAAGAAAAATTGGGTCCTCCTCCTCTGAAGATGTCGCCATCATCAAGAATGAAACTTCTATCAAATTTTCAAGAGATGCACTGTTTGGTCCTCCTCCCGATCTTTCAGTTCTGGACTTATCTCTGCCTCCTGGTGGTCCTTTCCAAGCTGGTCAAGTAATTGACAATCCTTATGGAATATTCTTCAGAGATGATGATGAGGAACTCAGATTTCAAAGAATCTCTGAGATTCCTATATGTCCTCTGAATCATCTCAAGGATCTCTTATGCTTATGGTGTGACTTCTTCCCTGCTGCTGAAGAAATTAAAGAAATTATCAGTCAAGAATCTTTGGAACGGAAAGGAGAAGAAATACCTGAGTATATGATCAATCCTCCTAAATCTTCTTTTAATAGCTGATAGATTAGTTTCCTTCTCTGTAATTTGTTAGTTATACTTACAGTAGTTAGTTACTCACTTGTACTTATGTTTTTCATATCTTGTAATTCCATCCCTGAATTAAATGAAAATCGCAGTGATGTACTTAACCCTATCAGTACTGTAAAAGATCCCTCAAAATAGTAATTGGGACATGCATTCTATGAGTCCTTTTTATTCCTATATTTTGAATCAAAGTAATTTTCTTTTGTTACTTTGTCATTATCAAATAGGGGGAGATTGTTGATCCAAACTCTCTCAGTGATTTGATAACGACCCTCTTTTATACTTAGTGAAAATTACGTTATTATATGTATTAGTGTTTCATCATCAGCGATCAGACTGAGTCTGATCAGTTATCGCTGATGACCTTTCTGTAAACATTTAATATGTATGTGTTTCACTTTCAGCAATCAAACTGAGTCTGTTCAGTCATCGCTGATCGTTTCCCATGTAACACAGTTAACGTAATCCCTGAAGACAAGTCTCGCGTCAACATAGTTCATAGCTGAATCGAAGACGAAGCCACTGAACAATAGATAAGTCTACTAATGACCTGATGCGGATATCAGCGAAGACCAGACGAATCTACTTACGCGAAGAAGCCTGAGGAAAAGCTTCAGCGATAGCTGAACTTCTTTATCTCTGGAAGAAGAGATACTCAGCGATCAACGATCACAAAGCTTATGCCTCAAGTTTTCTTTTGTCTTACCTTGCACAACCAGTACGATGTGTCAGAACGGACAAGTCTCTGCTACAAATCGTACAACAACTCTGTCAACTACACTGTTTATAAAGCGGCCAAAAGCATGTCTCCAAAAGTAAGACTCCCAAAGCCAATCTATGAATGCCACGTGTAAAGTACCCTGCCATGCATTTAATGCATAGGGTATAAATAGGAAGCTCACCCCTTCATCTGAAGGTATGCTCAATCCTTGAACTCCATAATAGAAACCCTTGTTTTCTATCTCTCTAAAATCCCCCATTCTCTGAATTTCTTGTGCAACCATCTTAGTGTTTCTTAAGTTTGTTTAGATTGAGTCTGTCTTAATCTTATTCCGCAACAAACTTGTAAATTGTATTTTGATTTATCAATAAACAATTTATTAAACTTTAATTTCTGTGTTTGTATTCAACCCCCCCCCCCCCCCCTTCTACAAACTTGTTAAGCACCTTCGGGACCAACAGGATTTTTCTTCAAAAACACAAAGGATAAGGCCCAATTCACTTTACAACCCATGCCAAAAAGATTTCCAGAGATTGTTGCAGGCAAGTATGCTCCAACAATTGTATTTTAATTTGCTCCTTATTGTCCGGATAAACGTTGTGCCCGGTAGTTTCTTCAAGAGTTTCGTCAGTGCTCATAATGGGGACAACACCTACCCACTGTTGCCCACAAAAGTGTAGATTTTTCAAGAAAATAAACTTTTGATAACTAATCACCTCTTTATCACAATTTAGACCAAATGAAAAAAATAGAAGCAAAGTGGGTATAAATACGATACAAAATCCTAGAAAAAGAGTGATAAATAACTCTCAAAATCGAGAGTTATCAACTGGACAAGCAGAATAATCAGATTAATTAACATATGCATAACAGTTTACCAAAAAAATTTCATATGTGGAGTCAATGGGGGAGACCCATAACACCAATCAAGTTCCACCCAAAGAGTCGATACACTTTGATGCCATGCTACCATGAGTGACACCCAAAAGGCCCGACACACTTGAGGACTACAACCATGGCATTATCCCAAATGGCGTAGGTCTAAGTACATATCCACACGGTGGCACACAAGACTATATCCTCCTAGTCTCTACTGACTTGGTTCATCCAACATTACCATTATAAGGCCATAAGGTGCTTTAATCCATGTAAAGTGTATACAATACCAATCATAGGTAATAAATATGAGTTAAATGCTACATACGTCATGCACGAGATTCATTTAAGACTTCTACATGTTTCAAGTCAACACAACACACATATTCTCACATGAGATGTATCTACATATTCATAATACACTTTCTATGCTTGCTTACTCTATATCAAATATCAAGACAATTCCATGTTCACTCATGTATTATATAGAGTCATTTATTCACATTAGGTCAAAACCCAACTTATAGGTTATTTCTTCGAAATTAGTTAATATAAGGACGACCATGTAGATATGACCCCACTTTGTGTATCAAAATCAACACTAGCATCACTTTCATCCCAAATATTCCATTGACTCTTAGCATTATAAACATATGAGCATCAAAGAGGTGCTAGCCTAGTGGTAAGGCCCTGGGGGGATAGTGCATGGTATGCCTATCTACCAGGGTTCGAATCCTGGGGGATGCACTTCGGCGATACCCAGACCTTGGGTCGGCCTTCGGGTCGGCCTTCGGGTCCAGGTTTACGGGCATACCAGTCTATGGGTATGCGGGTTCGGTCTTGACCGGGCTTAGTCGTACCTGGGCGGGTCCAATCAATTTGGGCTGGGCCGGGTCGCCGCGGATTAGTCGGTGCTGCCCAATTGGATGCCCGGATACCGCGGGTGCGTGTGTGTGTGGGCTTAGCCCAAGTTGCCGTACAAAAAAAATTATAAACATATGAGCATCATGTTTTATACATGGTGGATATTTCAAGAAAATGTAATAATAATAACAAGGAACAAGTAGTGATATGTATCTAGTTTAACAAAAAGGTTTAGGAACTCACTATCTAGGTTTTTACCAAAACCAAGAAAATGGCAAAATTCTAGAAAATGATGATAGAGATGAGATGGAGGTTGAGTAGCTTGAGAATCTCCACTTGAAGCTCCCAAAGTAACCTTGATGACCAATGAATGCTCCCAACAACACCCAAGCAAGAATTAAATGAGGGAGTTCCTAGGGTTACCAAATCGCCCTAAATGCTCTAAAAGTCAGACCAAAAACGATCTTGGGATGAGAATGAAGTGAAATCGGTCAAGGGTGGGTTTTATACCCTCAGCACCCCGACGGCGATAGTGCCCGACGACTAATGCCCAGGGCACTATCGTGGGGCATTCTCGCGGACCGCTCCCCACTCTCGGTACCATCCTGGAGAGCGTGACAAGCAGTTGTGCCATATGGCACAGTCACTGTTACACTCGCTAGGTATGTATCGCGGCCCTAACTCCCTCGACGACCTTGACCAGCGACTATGACAAATATCATAGTCACGAGACAAAATCGCTCCACCCCCCGTTGGCCCGAAAATCTTCCGAATTCCTCTTTCGAAGCTTATCTAACACTTGAGGTACGAGATAAAGATTAAATGGTTTACTAAAGAATTACTTTCACCTCAACATAAGGATTTAAAAGTTTGGGTGTTTGATTTGACTTACAAGTATTTTCCAGGTGTTACATAAGTTCAGATAAATTTTGTTATTTTCTCTTTGAAAAACAAAGGAGTATAAATACAATTTAGAGGCCTAACAAGAATCCCATAATTTAAGGGATTTGATAACATACAAGGAAACTTACCAAATTGTACAAAGACCCCAAACTATACTGATACCCAAATCTATTACAAAAGGAAAATATAATCCCAATAACTCAGAGATTATATTATGTATATCAATTCCACAATGCTTAATGCACATATGCTATAACAAAACAATCAATCAAATCGAACACAAAAAAGAACAAGTATTTGAATTTGGACTATTAATTTATGTTAAACGCGTGATACAAAATTTAAATGTACACAAAAATAGATTGAGTGTATAATACATATAACACCCAAGTTCTACAACAAAGAACCAAAATACCAACATACGAACGAATCAAAACTACAAGAAGTTAAATCGAACAAATGTGAGAAGCTTAAATCAAAAGAACTCCATGAATACACGTACATATCATGACACATAAACGAACACAACAATTGTCAACCATATGTTGCCACACAGACATTTAAATTTTACGTTCACATCTACATGTACCAAATAAATACTGCACTACACTTAGGGACAGAGCTAGGAATTTATAGGAGGGGAGAACCTTATAAAATAGAATAAAATATAAGTTAACATTATAAAAAAGGCAAAATAACGATATTATATATTTATATTGATGATATTTGTAACACCCCAATTTAGGGGCTAGTTGGAATGTGTTTAGTGAGTAAGGACTCAAAGTGTTAATAGAAGAAAACTATGGACTAAAGAGGACACCTTAACCAAGTACAAGAAAAATAAACAAATAATGGAAATTACCCATTCCCCTACTTTTCGTGCAACAGGTACCCATTTCCTCTTTCTTTTTATTAGTTAGTACCCATTTCCTCTTTTTATTAGTTAGTATCCAGAAAAGAAAAAGAAGGAGATTTGACAAAGTAAAAAGATAAAAGAAAGTGGGGATAAGCATCCACTTTTGGGTAGTTCCTTGATCTTCGTAACCATAAGGGATAGAGTAGGAGTCTAATATTTTGGGAGTTATCTCCAAGGGAAGAAAAGATACTACATAAAAAGGGACATGTACTCCCTCTGGAGGAGGAAAGGAGGCAGCAGAAAGAAGTAAAAAGAAAGTAGAAGGAAGGGGGAAGAAGTTCATCGAGAGTCCATAATCGGGAGCAATGTCGATAGTAGGTATGTAAATCTCTCTTCTATCTACGATTATCAAAGGTATTAGAACCTTGTATTATAGTCAATAAAATTAATAAATTAGATTCATCCAAGAGACGATCGTAAGGGTTGAAGATTTATATGGTTGGGTGAAAACCCCGGTTGTCATTATCGATTTTCACTTAGTTTGTAGTGGGTTTTTCATATTGGAAACTAACTGGTTCTGGATCCTTAGATGTTAACAGATATGTTTTACCTTCATTGGTGCATATGGGTTTTATTTGAACAGACCATAGAGGTGATAATATCTCATGTGGGTCAGTTGGTTTTGGGACGTGCTAGTCGACTAAGGCCGAAACCATAGTCTACGGTCTTCGTTACTAGCTAGTTTCCACCGAAGGGCAAATCTCCGAACTAAATCGGGTGCCGAGATATCAAAGTCGGGGCGGTGTGCAAAGAGAGTCATAACCCTCGAGTTCGTCAAGAAATTGAGGGGCCAGGGGCATTAGTTTAAGCTGTTAGACTAACCACGGCAAGATAGTAGGCGACAATGTTCGTCGCTGGTAGTGTAAGGGTTGAACCGTCGACTAGCCTGAGAGAGAGAGAGAGATAGGTAGATAGATAGTGAGACGACCCTCGCTTTTGGCCGGCCACAGGAGGATGAAAAGAAAAAGATAGTCGGTGGTGTGTGCAGTGCATAATTTTTGATCGGTGAGTTTCTGGGATGAAAGCCCCATGGTGTAGACCTTAAGTGGAGTTTTCATGCATGCATGCCATGCATGCATATGTATATATATATATATATATATATATATATATATATATATATATATATATATATAGGTGTATAAATATGTGTAGGTAAGTGTGGCCGAGAGTGGGAATGAGAAAGAACCAATTCTTCCCATTAAATTAATTGGTTAATATTAATATTAAATAGTAGAGTTAATTAATTTTAATGTTAAAAGTTTAAATGGGTGTGTAAAAGTTGATGAAGTTAGTAACCTCTAGTGAGTTGAGAAAATTATTGGTAGATTTGCTTTACATCCGTATATGTAGTTATAAAATTATTATTTATTTAGCATGACTTTGAGATTCCTAAATTTATTGATAGGTGTTGATTCATAGCCAAGTTTCAGAATTTAATCGAATCTCAATCGTACGACGAATCAGGTGAGTTTTCATGACTCGTTTCCCCAAAGGGGAGGATACACAACTTGCTTAGTTTCAGTTCATGCAATTTATTTATTATGTTTATATTATTTAAATTGCTAAGCATGTTATAGTGTGCCATCGTTATGCTTATATTATATGTTCGTATGTGATTAATATGTTCATATATATGCATATGTGAGTAATCTCAGTTTTGTTACAGTTTAATCATTTACATTGTTCGACCGTTGAGTAATCCCAGATAACAATGAAAACACGATGACTTAATCAATTCATTCAATTTCTAAGTGTATTTATCAATCACAGAAACAATTACAAAACTCTCTCAAACTTTCTCTCTCTAACTCTTAGAACTCGTATGATACTCTGATTGTGTCACACATTTATTACACGCAAGACAAACAATTTATACTAAGAGCTAAACGCGTAAACTACTAATACAAACAAACGTGCAAAAACTTAAACTCTTACAACACTTAGAAAAACAGAACATACAATGACTGACTTTGACTTTTATTAAACTAGACTTTGACTTTGATGCTGAGAGTCGACTTTAGCTTTGACCTTCAGTCTTCAGTCTTCCATGATCTTGTATCCAACATATTTATGCTCTAACAATCTCCCACTTTGGATTCAAGATCATCTTCAAAAAGATTTAGCAAATCAATTTCCCCCTTTGGTTCAATCTGAGCAATCTCTTCCTTTGTCAACCTTTAACAAATTGCTGTAATTTCTTCAAAATCTTGATTTAACCAAAATATCAATCTCCCCAAAAATGGTAGATATGCTCTTCAAAAATCTCTCCAAGGTTATCTCAAACCTCTTTCAGTCTTCAGAAAGAAATTATCTTCAGAATTTACTCAGACATCTTCAGCAAATTATCTTCAAAGAAAATTTCTGTAATTTCAGCACATCTTCAGAAAACTTTTGAACTTTTCTCTTCCAGTCTTTCAAGCTTTGCCATTCTCTGAACTTTTCTTTATCAACTCTCTCACTTCTTGTATCTTTTTCCCACAACTAAAATTATCTTCATTTTTACAATCAACATTTCTTGATTCCTGCTCCCCCTTTTTGATGATTAGAGCATCAATATCATCAAAACTTTCTCCATGAAATGTCATTAGCAATTCTGACCACTGATCTTTTGAACTGAGCCTCTGATTCGACATCGATCCAAAATAAGATATTCATCCAGATCTTTTCAAATCCAGACAAATTAGGAATATAACACCTAAATCAACAAATGAATAAGTTAATATGCCTGTCAGTAACACTAAGTCACTGTATGTAATGAATACACATTTGAAAGGAGCTTTTTGATGATCACTCCCCCAGGGCTTCCATCCAATCATCGAAAAACCACAAAGGAAATTTCTATGAATGTTATGACAAGAAAACAAATTCCTTATGTGCTCGTGCAAGTGTAGAAAGAATTAAGCATATGATTATTGCTTTTAATAAGGCTCAACATTGTGTAAACCACTGAGACAACAGTAGTGAAACACAAACTCAATGTGCATGATCGAAGTGTGAAGGTGGGGAAGACTTCCTTCTTTTCAATATACAGATTTTCCAAATGAAAAAATCAGATAGATACTGTACTGCGTCCTCTTGAAATATGAAACATTTTCTTTTTAAGAAGAAAATGAGTGGCTGGTGGGGTTTTTAACAAGAGTTGGCATGGGCTAGGTGCCTATTTCAATAATGTTCACGAAGAATTGTGAAGCATTAGTAATGTGGATGCCCGACTCAGAAAGTAGGTGGTGCAGAGTTTAATATTCTTTTACTCTGATCTCTCACCCTCTTTCTTTTAATCATTGAGCTCACTTCTAACCAAACTCTCCTTTACATTTTACCTCTTCACACAACCCACACTCATTTCTTTTTGACTCCTCACACTCGATCTCTAAGGATTAATTTCTTGGGTAGGAAACACTGGTTATCGTGAATCCATAGAAGTTTCATTTAAGTCCTACACAATGAACCCATATTTTCCTATGAAAGCACATTGTTGCTCAAAATTGGTTTAACTTTATCAGTTAAAGCACAAATACAAATGTCAGATATATATATATATATATGCTCAGAAGATATTCATGAATATTTGAGCATTTTAAACATTGAAGATATTTCAAACAAGTAAATTGAATGAATGAACATGAAATCAAGGAACTTGTTTGAAAATCTGACATTGTATGAAATGATCAGAATCAAATGATATAGCAATTAAGGCTTAGGTCAAGAAAAAAATTGAATGTTGTCTATACAATTCAAAATATAGACAAGTCTTGAAAGAACGTTTTGAAATGAAATCGCGCTCAAATTTTGAAATTCAAACGAGGTGTCTTACCATCGAAAATTTGTTTCAAGTTAGTGACATGGTAAGAACGAAGTCAACAAAATAATAAACCGGTGTGTGTGAATACTTGACAATGTATAGAAAAGATAATACGCAAGTAATAATCTTTGGAAACACACGGTTTATAAACATGTAAGCACAACTAAAAAAAATGAAAACATTTAAAATCGCACTTCCAAATCATGAAATCTATTTAAGAATCGGGAAGTGGTTTGAACATTTAAGAACATGTTTTCTATGATTGAAAGTCGTTCTTCTTTCAACCATATATGAGATTAAGAATAGAAAAAAACCTTTCCGTTCAGTCTTATATCTCATCAAGTCAAGCTTAAAGTCATAAGAATATGATCTTGTAAGCATCATCTCAGTCTGCATCAGTCAAAAAGTCCGTCAAAGTACAAAATTTATTCACAACATTTATTGAAAAATAAAATGACATAAAGCAGTAAAACATTGAATGTACGAGTTCTGATCTGAAGTAATCAGAAGTCATAATTCATACTCCTTGCTTTTACTCTTACTCCCCCTGTATTTATGCATCATAAAAAAAATTCAACATTTATAAGCATAAAATATGAACTCTCCCTCAATTCGATGTAGATCATTTAAACATCAACTCTAACTCCCCCTGAAAACATGAACACACGTTAAAGTGCAGATATCTTTTCAGAATAAAAATAAAGAAATGAAGAAAAATAACAATAAAACAAACTTTAGTAGGTAATCACAGATTATGTCTTGAGATTAAGAATACCAAGTTTCGAGATAAGAAAATTAAATATTTTTTCATCGAGAGGCTTGGTAAACAAATCAGCAAACTGATAATCAGTGTTTACAAAATAAAGTTCTATTGTACCTTTTTCATCATTGTCTTTTATAAAATGATACCGTACATTTATGTGTTTTGTCTTTGTATGTTGCACAGGATTAGCCGATATAGCTATGGCACTCTTCGAGTCACAATAAATCGGTATTTTATTGAACTGGAAACCATAGTCTCGAAGCTATGTTCTCATCCATAAGACTTGAGAGCAGCAACTGGCAGCAGCTACATACTCTGCTTCAGCAGTCGAGGTGGAAACACAAAGTTGTTTCTTTGACGCCCAACTTACGAGCTTGTCTCCAAGAAATTGAATATGACCCAATGTGCTCTTCCTGTCTAACATACATCCAGCATGATCTGCATCTGAATAAGCTGTTAGCTCCAAATCTTATGTTTGTTAAAGTGTTGAAAATACCCGTCCTTTTTCAGAGGACTTCCAAAGATAGACTTCAGAGGACGAAGACTTCAGAGGACAAACTTGCCTCTGAAGTACCTATCAGAGATTGCAACTTTCAGCAGAAGGCATCAGAGATGGCTTCATCAGAGGCTCTGAAGACAACGTCAGAGCTCTGAAGACATTCTCTCTGAAGATGACGCTGAAGACTCCTGAAGTATCAGAACAGATAACCAATCACTTAGTGATAAGATTTACTTTATAGAGTAGGTTACTGTTCAAGCATGTCTTTGAGCTTACCTATTAGGTAAGACACTATTCAAGCATGCTTCTATTTGTCAGAATAGTACACTGTTTACTTTATGGTCCTATAAATAGGACCATCACTCCTTTGACAAGTGTGTGCCTTTTGATATCTTGTATAAGAAGAATCAACTGAATATATCTCACGAATATCTTGTTCTTTCTACTTGCTTTATATATGAACTGTGATATTTGAATCTGCTTTTGATATTAAACTATATTGCTTCCGCTGTTTATACTCTTGTTGTTTATATCATTATTGTTATAAGGTTAAATCTGGGATCCAAAAATTGGTATCAGAGCAGCTCACTTTGTTTTCTAAAACAAAGAAAGATCATATCTGCATACTCGGATAGATTTAATTCTTACTGATTCAAGCTTTTATTATCTGTGCATGTTTGTGTAAACTCTGGTTTATTAAACTTCATATGCTCCAGATTTAAAAGTAAATCACAGTTACATCATTTAATAGAAAGTTCTTCATAGAAAAGCATCAGTTCTTCAAATCTTCGTCTTTTCTTCACAAAAATGGCAAACTCAAGCATAAGTGCCATTTATACAGCCGGATCATTAACCAAACCTCCTACACTTCTAAGGGATGAATATCCTCAATGGAAGATAAGGATGGTAATTTTCTTAGAAGGCATGGACAGGGATCTGTTAAGATCAGTGAACGATGGACCTCACCAACCAATGGTGTTGGTACCAAGAGTTCCAGCAACAACAGATACTGCTGAAATCCCTGCTTACTATGAAAAGAAAACTTCAAACTTTACGGATGAAGAAACTAACATGATGGATAATGATTCAAAAGCTGTTAGATTACTTATAATGGCCATTCCCAATGATATCTTCCAAGAACTCGATTCTTGTGTAACTGCAAAAGAGATATGGGATCAGTTGTTAAATCAACTTGAAGGAGGCCTACAAACTCAAAAGAACAGGAGAAATCTTTGTATCAATGAATATCATGATTTTCATGCATTACCCGAAGAAACCTTACATCAAACATACTCAAGGTTTAACATCCTCATCAACAAATGCAGAAAATTTGGGGTCATGAGAACAAAAGAAGAAAACAATGTTCTCTTTCTTAAAAGTCTAAATGAAGAATGGTCACAACTGTCAATGTCCATACAAGCCAATCAAAATCTTGAATCATGGTCATTAACTGACATTTATGGTACCTTGGTAGCACAGGAAAAAGAAGTTGTTAAACAAAAATCAAAAACCTCTTTAGGTGGTCCACTTGCACTCATGTCAAAACAGAAGGGTGTATCACAAGAATGCAGAAATGCAGAAAAACACAATTGTTCAAAAAGGGAATCTAAAAGAAAATCCAAAAAGGTTCTGATGTCTGAAGAAGTTGAACACTCAGATTCTGACTTAGATGATGACATCAATGCCTTTGCCAAATCTCTTGCATTAATCACCCATCAATTTAACAAGAAATTTGGCAAGAAAGTCTTTGAAGGAAGAAGAGATGATGAAGAAAGAAGAGGAAATCCAGAAAGAAGATTTCAGAAAACTAAATATCAACAAGAGCCCAGATCCACTCTGCATAGTGATCAAAAGGGCGTTCATTTCACCAATCATGATTCTACTCAACAATCAAGATCTCAACAATCATTTCAGCCGAGGTATCCTCAACCTCAAAGGTACTTCAAGCCACAACCACAAGTACAAGCACAGAAGACAGAATCAGACACTGCTCTTCCATCAAACCAAAACGATGGAAGATGTTTTAGATGTGGAAAGTCAGGCCATTACTCGGCCCACTGCAGAGGTAGACTCATCAAGGATGAAGACTACTACAAAAACAAGTACAAATACAATGTCAAAGAAAGAGTACTTGTAGCAGAGATGAAAGACTGGCTGTCAGACTCAACAAGCGATGGAGAGGAAGAACCCACCAATCTCTGTGGTATGGCATTCATAAATGATCAAAGTGACGGATCATCAGAGGACTACTCTGAAAAGGTAAACTCTCCTTCCACCGCTGAAAGTGATCTTGAATTGGATGTTATTAAACTAACAGATGAATTTCAAATCCTAAAACAAAAACTTGTTGAGGAAAAAGAAAAAGCAAAACAAATGACAAAAGATCTTAATTTTTACAAAAGGGAAAAAGATCTTCTTGAATCAGAAAAGAGAGATATTTTTGTTGAAAAATCTGATCTTGAAAAAGCTCAGAAACAAAAGGAAAAATCATTTTCAGAAAAATTCAAAGAACTTGAGAAAGTTTTAAAAGTTAAAGAAGAAGAAGTAAAAAAATTTGAGTATGAAAGACTCAATTCTGTTGCCTTAACCAATTTTTTCCAAAAAGAGAGAGAAATCTTACATCAATCTCTGGAAAGGAAAGAACTTCAAATCAAAAGTTATCTTGATGCTCAGGATGTTCATATAAAGATAAACTCTCAAATGGATACTCAAGGGTTTGGATTCAATGAATTGGATCCATTCACTGGATTGAAGAAAACTTCACTTTCTTCCACTTTCTGTAAAGGAAAGGTCCAGAGCTCTGACTGTCCATCTCTGAACAATTTCAAGAGAATAAAAACCTCATAGAGATCAAAAACGAGGGCTCTGAACTTTAAAAATGTTGCATACTCTGAAGTTCAAAACCTTCCAAATTCTAACTTAAAAATAGAAAAAGAAACTTCAAAGGTACTTTTCACAAAAACTCAGAGCAATGATCCTAAAGAGATTTTCAAGTTCAATGCATTTATCAAAGATAAGTCAGAGACATTTGAACAAAGTAACTCTGAAGCAAGTACTTCTGAAGATGAACCTCAGAGTTCACTTAATCCAGATGCCCCTCTGTATTCACCATTCTCTGATGAATGCATAAGAACTACATTTGCGGATGACATCAAGAAAATAAATCAAGAAAACATCATAGCTGATTTAGAGAAGAAAGAAAGCATGAAAAGAATCATCAAAGTCTCCAGACCTAAGAAAATTGAGAAACCATCAGAGGTAGTTGTCTCTGGTAAGACTGAACGAGACTTTCTTGACTCTGATTCTGAATCTGATTCTGAATCTGATCCAGAGGTAGATGAACAAATTTTCTACAAACCAGAGAAAGTAATTCATAAAAAGATAGATACCGTTGGTTTTGGAATTTTGAACATTCCTATTTCTGTTTTAAAAATTAAACCCAGAATACCAATATGTCCTGACTTTGCAGAAATGTGTCTTCAAGCAAAAACTTCTCTGGAACTTGAAAAAGAATTACAAGAAAAGGCAAAGAATAAAACTATCACTTCTCAACTCTACACTTATAAACCAATTAAGTTTACTCCTGGACAAAAAGGAAAATGGCAAGAAATTAACCATTCTGATCCTGTTTGTGCAGTGAGCAACAAAGAGAAGAGGATGTTTCTGAACAAGAGAAGGCAACTTGAAAAGAAGACTGTCTCTCAAGCTAAAAGAAAAGCAGTAGTTAGGAATACTTGTAATATTTCTAGTACTAATTCAAAAAGGATTCAAAATGTACCGAATGCATTTAATGAAATGAAATCCTTTGCTTCTACTTCTTCTTGTTCTGTAAAGTGCAATTGCATCCAACTCTTGATGAAACTAAAAAATCACTTCAAAAGTTCTCACTGTTTTCTTAATCATTCTCTGAATAAAAATTCAGAGACAACGCCTCAAAAGAAAAAGAACAATTCTGCCAAAACATCAAAAGATAAGAAAGCAAAATTTCAAAACGATAATCAGAAGTCTAACAAAGTAGGACCCATAATGAATTGGGTACCTAAGAAAATCTAATTTGTCTTGCAGAAACAGTCAATGCCGATCTGGTACTTAGATTCTGGGTGTTCAAGGCATATGACCGGACATAAAAAGTTACTATCCTCCTTCAAAGCTAAATCTGGAGGAGCAGTAACTTTTGGAGACAATATGCAAGGACAAATTAAGGATTATGGTGAGCTTACAAGAGGTAATGTTTCAGTATCAAAGATTGCTTATGTTGATGGGTTAAAGCATAACTTGATCAGCATAAGTCAACTTTGTGACCATGGTTTTGATGTGAAATTTCAAGAAAAACATTGTTCACTACTTCACTCAAAAACAGGTCAAGAAATGCTCAAAGCTGACAGAAAGGGAAATTTATACAGAATGAATTTTTCCAAACACATAAAAACTGACTCAGAGAAACTTTGTCTAGTATCTCTGAACAGTGAAGATGTTTGGCTCTGGCATAAGAAGTTCTCACATCTGAACTTTTCTTCACTTGATAAATTGGTCAAACTAAATCTGGTTAAGGGGTTGCCATCTCTGAAGTTTAACAAAGATCATCTTTGTTCTGCTTGTGAAATGGGAAAAATGAAAAGATCTTCCCACAAAACCAAAAGTGATAATAATTGTCCAAAACCTCTGCATATGCTTCATGTGGACCTCTGTGGTCCTATCTTTGTACAGAGCTTGTCAGGTAAAAAGTATATTCTCGTTTTGATTGACGAATACTCTAGATATACTTGGATAGAATTCATCAGAGCCAAGTCTGATGTCCCTGATATTTTAATAAGATTGTTAAAAAGATTGTAGGTTCTGTTTGATACCAAAGTTCAGAAACTGAGAAGTGATAATGGAACAGAGTTCAGAAATGCAAAAATCAACTCATATCTTTCAGAGGAAGGCATAACTCCGAACTTCTCTGCAGCTAGAACACCTCAACAAAATGGTGTTGTTGAGAGGAAAAACAGAACACTGGTTGAAGCTGCAAGAACCATGCTTGCAGGATCAGAACTTCCCACAAACTTTTGGGCAGAGGCAGTGGCAACAACCTGTTTCACGCAAAACAGAGCTACAATTGTCAAAAGATTCAAGAAAACATCTTATGAACTCATTAACAACAGGAAACCTAATGTTAAATATTTCCATGTTTTTGGATGCAGATGTTATGTTCTGAATGATAGAGAGTCTCTTGGAAAGTTTGACAAGAAAGCAGATGAAGGCAAATTCATTGGCTATTCATTAGTCTCAAAAGCTTTCAGAGTGATCAATCAAAGAACCAGAACAATCCAAGAGAGTATCAATGTGTCTTTTGATGAGGACAAAAGTCTGGCCAACAAAGATATCAATCAAATTGCCAAAAATATCTCTGAATCATCAAAGATAAGAGAATCCGAACTCAACAAAATTTTCGAAGACTTCTTTGATGATGAAAACTCAGAGTTTCTTTTTAGAGATATTCAAAGAGCAACTTAAGAGGAACCACAAACGTCAGGTACAAATCTCTCTGGTCCCTCTGAAGTTACAACTTCTGCTTCCTTGAATGCAGGTCCAAGAAATGTATCAACTTCAGAGCCTCTGGTATCAACTTCAGAGCCTCTGGTATCAACATCAGAGCCTCTGCTCAGCACAACAGAGATGTCTCCAACTGTCATCTCTGAAGCTCAAACTCCACCTCATGTTCATGCTCCGCTCACAAGATGGACAAAGGATCATCCCAATGATCAGATCATTGGATCACCTTCAGAGGGTGTCAAAACCAGATCAACCACAATCAATGAATGTTTTTTTGTAAATTTTTTAAGCATCATTGAACCAAAGAAGGTAAATGAAGCTCTTGAAGATCCTCATTGGATCTCTGCAATGCAGAATGAGCTTCAAGAGTTTGAAAGAAACAAAGTATGGACCTTAGTTCCCCTTCCTAAAGGAAAATTTGCAATTGGAACTAAATGGGTCTTCAGAAATAAAAAGGATGAGGATGGCATTATAATCAGAAACAAAGCTAGGTTGGTTGCTAAGGGATATTGCCAAGAAGAAGGCATTGATTATGATGAAACCTTTGCACCTGTGGCTAGGCTAGAAGCAATTAGAATCTTCTTAGCCTATGCTGCACACAAATGGTTCAAAGTATATCAGATGGATGTTAAATCTGCTTTTCTGAATGGTAAATTAAATGAAGAGGTTTATGTCCAGCAACCACCTGGTTTTGAGAATACAGAGTTTCCAAACCATGTTTATTATCTTGATAAAGCTCTATATGGACTTAAACAAGCTCCAAGAGCATGGTATGCTACTCTATCCACATTTCTGATAAATAATGGTTTTGAAAAAGGTACAATAGATACAACCTTGTTCATAAAAAGGTACAAAAATGAGATGCTCTTAGTACGGATATATGTTGATGACATTCTTTTGGCTCTACAAATCAAAAGTATTGTGATAAGTTTTCAGAGTTGATGAAGAGTAAATTTGAGATGAGTCTTATGGGAGAATTAACATTCTTTCTAGGCTTACAAGTAAAGAAAACATCAGAGGGTACTTTTATAACTCAATCTAAGTATGTCTCTGATATTTTGAAAAAATACAGACTCAATGATTCAACCTCTATGAAAACCCCTATTGCCACAGGAGTCAAGCTTGACTCTGATCCTTCGGGAAAATCTGTAGATGTCAAAACCTACAGAGGCATGATAGGTTCACTATTATACTTAACTGCAAGTAGGCCTGGCATAATGTTTGCAACATGTCTTTGTGCCAGATATCAAGCAAATCCAAAAGAATCTCATTTATCTGCTGTCAAAAGAATTTTCAGATACCTGAGAGGGTCACCCTCATTAGGCCTATGGTATCAAAAACTTTCTAGTTTTGATTTAACAGCTTACACTGATGCAGATCATGCAGGATGCAAGCTTGACAGAAAAAGTACCTCTGGGTGTTGTCAGTTATTGGGAAATAAGCTGGTAAGTTGGACATCCAAGAAGTAAAACTGTGTTTCAACTTCCACAACAGAGGCAGAATATGTTGCTGCTGCTAGTTGTTGCTCTCAAGTCATATGGATGCAAACTCAACTCAGAGATTATGGCTTACAATATGACAGAATTCCAATTCTGTGTGAATCAAAAAGTGCCATAGCCATCTCTGCTAATCCAGTACAGCACTCCAAGACAAAGCACATTGATGTAAGGTACCACTTTCTGAAAGATCATGTTGAAAAGGGAAAAATAGAGATGTATTTTGTACCAACTGAACTTCAACTTGCTGATATATTCACAAAAGCTTTAGATGAACGAAGGTTTAATTTTTTAATTAGCAAGTTGGGTATGTTTAACATGTCTGCCTAACACAGGAAATCATCAGAGTCTCTGATCCATTCATCAGAGCCTCTGACATGCGTAGCATGTTCAACCAGAACTTCTGAAACTAATTTCAGAGCCTCTGGACTTTTTCACAAAATGGTAAAAATCATTCTTTTGTATCTCCAAGCATGTGTCAAGGGGGAGAAGATAAATACTTCATTCTTTGGCCAAGAGGGAGACAAAGAACCTTTCATCTTTCAAGGGGGAGAAAGTGAGCTTCTCTGATACTCATATCAGAGACTGATCTTGTATCTGATATTTATATCAGAACCTCTGATCTTTTCTCATTAAAACGAATATTCCAAGAAATTCTTTTAATAATAATAATTTTTTTGGATAACCATTCGTTTCTTTTCAAAAATCCAACTAGTGGTTTTCTGACACCAAGCGGCTCTCCCCTACACACCTCAACGTGTCACCTATTAATTAGGGGATGATGGAACGTTGTTTCTGACATTGAAACTCTCAAACACCTTTTCCATAACCTCTCCCTCTACCTTTCTTTTTCTGTCCATAAAAACCTTTTTTTTTCTCTTCTTATTCTTCTTTACTCTCTCAGATTCCAAAATCCCAAATCTCTCTTTCTAAGCTCTCATCTTTCTCAACAAAACCTGCAACAATGGCGGCTCATTCCCAAACCTCAGATAACTCGAGCAAACTTGTTCCAAGCTTGAATATGGCGCAGTTCGATGTTCCAGTAAAAGGTAACAGCTACTTTCTGGATGTCACCCCAACCAAATACGATGAGCAGTTTCGCCCAATCCTCGACTTTTTGACCAACTGCGAACTCAACGATGTCCTCACCAAACATGCCTCAGATATTCCTCTACGCTTTGTCCAACAATGGTGGTATTCAAGTGAATATGATGATGAAAATGAAGGACTGGTTGGGTACATTGACCTAGGTGAACAAAGCATGAACATAAGAATCACCCCACAAACCCTAACTCGCCGATTCAACCTGCTCACGAAAACTGATCTTCAAATAGAAACCTTTGAGAAACCACCAATTCAAGAAGTTCTTCTTCAGTTCCTCCACCACTTAGGCTACAACAGGGATATCACACGCCTAAGTCAATTCAGACGTCAGTACCTGCCTCCAAAGTGGAACTTTATGTTTAGTGTTCTCAACCGAACAATTACCTGCAAGATTGGAAGCCAGGATCAGACCCATCCAGCAATTCTAGCCATAATGTATGCTCTCTTCTTAAACAGGAGCATAAATATGGCTCACATTCTCTTCTGTGAGATGCTGACGGCAATGGACAAGAAGAACAAAGACTTGGCCAAAGGAAAACAACCAATTTCGGTATTATTTCCCATATTCATCTCTGTGGTCATTCAACGAGCAATGGAGAAATTCTCTATCACGGAGGAGGGCCCAAGGACACCTCTGTTTATAATGAACTCGTTCAAAGCTACAGAGGTTCCTCCTTATCCAAATGACCGACGTTTCCCACACACCATGATTGAGATAATTCCTGCTGACTCTACTACCCACCTCCTACTTAGTCGTGTTGCCCAATCATCAGAACCGATGATGGGATCCCCAACACACTTAGGTTCTGAGCCTGAGCCTGAATCAGAGAGTGATATCTCTGATACTGCTCAAAACGTTAACAGAGCGCAACCAGAGGGTGGCTCTGAGAGAGTAAGGAAGAGAAAACAAGAGAACCCTCCCTCTGACGAAGAGAATAACTCTGTCAGAGCAGAGGAAGGTGAGGAAGAGAGAATTCCAGAGGGTGAGTTTCTAAGCTTAGAATCTGAGGGCGGTAAGGTAGAAAAAGATGTCCTTGTTGGCACACATGAGAGATTCCAAAAACCAAATCCCCGTGCAAATAAATTTACTGTCCAAGGTGGTCCAGCATCAATGGACATTGAAACAGAGGTGCACACCTCGAACCCTTCCCATCCTAACCGCTCAGAGGCATCTACTTCTGCCTCTGAAGCACGCACCAAAGCGGAAACCTCTGATACGGCTAAGTCCTCCCAACATGACTTAGACCAAGATAAAAATACTCATTCACCCCAGAGTATGTCACCTCCACACACACATGATGCCTTTGTGGCCCATAAAAAGTTGGACCGTCCCTTAGATCAGAAGAGACCTACGATCTCTCGTAAAGATTGCCTGTCAGAAAAAGAATGGCATGACCTTCTTGCACATGGACTCCTTAGCCTGGATAGCAGGGTTTCCACCCACATTCGTTTCTCATCATCAGATTCTGACTCTGATGATCAGAGACCAATCGGAACCATTATAGGGAAATCCTTGAAAAAGGGTCCCCAAGGATTAATGGGAAGTCCTTCCGGAGACAATATCAAGCCATCTCCGAAAGAAGGCCCCTCTGAACTCGAGGGAAACTTAGAATCATGTGTTGATCCTAAGATCACCCCTCTGATTACATTACCAAAGAGGAGTTCAGAATCTTTGGTGATGAAATCAGAGAATCTCTGAAGGAGATTAAACTTCAAATAGAGAAGACCTCAGAGGCCTCTGCCTCTCACTCTGAAGTTGCAAAGCTCACTTCAGAGGTCTCTGAGCTGCGCACGACCATAATCTCCAGAACGATAAACTGGATGTTCTAGAAAGCCTGGTCATCAAAAATGACTCGGTTCTATCCAGAGAAATTCAGAACTCCACCACAGAGCTCCTCAAGGCGATTCCAACTCCCTCTGCCCCCACTCCAACACATGCAGACTTTTCTCAATTCAAAGAGGAAGTCTTGTGTTCTTTGGTAGAGGTGCTTGCAAAGATCCCTACCTCCTCTGTTGCTGCTCCTGCTACCTCTGAATTCATTACAAAGGCTGACCTCACCAACCTCTCCAAGAAGATCACCAGCAATGTAATGAATATCTCCAGCAAGTTCGTCTCCAAGACCACTCAGCAGAACAAAAAGATTGAAGACCTTCTGCAGAATGTCAAATCTTCAGAGGGAGCATTGAAGAGAAAGGAACCAGAGGTCGCATGCTCTGAGGAGGCCCGGAAGAAAGCCAGGTATGAAGATTCTGATGACCATGATGACCAACCTCAGGGGTCATCCGATCTTCATAAGGGGGAGAAGACTCCTACACCAAAAACTGTTGAAACACAAAAGAAGTCCACTCCCTCTGAATCAAACCAAAGAAAGGAAAAAGGAACAAAGAGACGTTCAACCTCAACCTTTGCTGAAGATAACTAGGCCACTCTAAAGTTGCCAGTACCTGTCATATTTCTAGCACCATCCACTTCGAGTGCTCCAATAGTTCCAATAATAGCTGCAACTCCAGAAACTATTGGAGCTCTGGAAGAAGATGAAGACGAGAAGCTAGTAGACTTCTCTACATCAGAAGATGAATTCTCATCACCAGAAAGACCAACTTATGTGATGAGAGATGCTTACGAATCAGAGGCTGAAAGAGCAGAACCAGAATCTGAAAAAGAAGAAAAACCAGATTCTGGAAAAGAAGTTGCTGAAGAACAGATTGAAGTAATTGATGTTGAAGAGTATGTATTCAAGAATGCTCAACCACATCATACTTCAACACCAACAGAGCTGAGAGAATCACCAGAGATAGATGGCTACATCTCTGAACCCACAACAGAAGATCCTCCACAGACGAAGGAACCAGAAACCATGGTTGCTGATGAACAGGCTCCTTCAGAGAATCCTGTTCAGAAGGCAAGCATCGGTCTACCAGCCAAAGTGTTCACTAAACCTCCTACATTCCTTGAATCAAATCCCGAAGCTTCCATAGAAGACCACTTCAGATACATCTACAGTGAGTTCAATTTGGCAGACACTCTAGTCATTCCTCTGAATCCAAGGATCAGAGAGGACATGCCAGACTATGAGCGAAGATTTGTCAGAGCTAAAACCAGACCAAGAGCACAGGTCCTCTTTGATGATCCAATCATCAAAATCAACAAAATCTCAGAGAAGACCTTTGCTAACAACAAGATCATCTATAGGCACTATGTGGTAACTCGATCTGATCAGAAGATTTACGAGTTCAATGATAATGATCTCGTAAATCTAAATTCATATGATTTACCACATTTATATGCCTATTGCTCTGCCAGATATGATCATGGAAGAAGGGAAATCAGGATGGGCATGGTTGAAGTCAGACGGGCAATGGAGGCCTATGTCAAACACAGAGCAAAACGTGACTTTCAAATTGCTCTGAATCTAGGGGAAGAAAATTTGGAGGTAACTGAACCTGTGGAGTCGTTCGATAAACTTGAGGAACAGAAGACTGGATCAATCGTTGCAGAACCTCTGGGTTTCGTCTACAGAGTAAATCAAGTAAAGAAGATCTTTCTAGCTTCAGAAGTTTCGAAGTACTCTGATAAAACCTTGAGAGGTATAAAGAAAATGATCCATGTGAAGGAAGAAAGGCACAGAGCAGATTTACTTGCAAAGCTTGACTTAGAGATTGACTCGATGATCAACTTCAGAGCTCTGATCATGAAATTCCATGGAATCTGTTCAAGTGACAAATTTTAGTTTGTTTCTTTATTTTTGAATATTACTTTCTCTGTATTAAACTTCCAAATGTTTAAGAAGTAATATTTAAGAGGATGTTTTTCTCCTCTATGCTTTCTAGTTTAAATCTTCTATTCTCTGCTATTATTGTATCTTTTATTTTCAACACTTAGGGGGAGATTGTTAGCTCCAAATCTTATGTTTGTTAAAGTGTTGAAAATATCCGTCCTTTTTCAGAGGACTTCCAAAGATAGACTTCAGAGGACGAAGACTTCAGAGGATAAACCTGCCTCTGAAGTACCTATCAGAGATTGCAACTTTCAGCAGAAGGCATCAGAGATGGCTTCATCAGAGGCTATGAAGACAACGTCAGAGCTCTGAAGACATTCTCTCTGAAGATGACGCTGAAGACTCCTGAAGTATCAGAACAGATAACCAATCACTTAGTGATAAGATTTACTTTATAGAGTAGGTTACTGTTCAAGCATGTCTTTGAGCTTACCTATTAGGTAAGACACTGTTCAAGCATGCTTCTATTTGTCAGAATAGTACACTGTTTACTTTATGGTCCTATAAATAGGACCATCACTCCTTTGACAAGTGTGTGCTTTTTGATATCTTGTATAAGAAGAATCAACTGAATATATCTCACGAAGATCTTGTTCTTTCTACTTGCTTTATATATGAACTGTGATATTTGAATCTGCTTTTGATATTAAACTATATTGCTTCCGCTGTTTATACTCTTGTTGTTTATATCATTATTGTTATAAGGTTAAATCTGGGATCCAACATAAGCTGTCAGTTCAAAACTAGTATCTTTAGGATACCACATACCAAGATCTGCAGTCCCCTTCAGATATCTAAAGATCCGTTTGACCGCGAACAAATGGGATTCTTTTGGGTTAGCCTGATATCTAGAGCATAAACATGTAGAAAACATAATATCTGGCCTACTTGAAGTAAGATACATTAAAGAACCAATCATGCCTCTATAGGTTCTAACATCAACAGGTTTTCCCAAAGGATCCATGCTGATCTTAGTTCCTGGTGCCATCGGGGTTGAAATAGGTTTACAAGTTTCCATTTTGAATTTCTGAAGAATATCAAAAATGTACTTAGCTTGATTTATAAAAATCCCCGTTGAAAATTGTTTTACTTGTAATCTGAGAAAGAAATTCATCTCTCCCATCATACTCATTTGAAATCTTGACACCATTAGATTAGAAAAGTTCTTACAGTATTTAGGATTTGTAGAGCCAAACATTATATCATCAACATATATTTGAATAAGAATGATATCGGCTTTTTCTTTCTTGATGAATAAAGTAGTATCGATTTTACCTTTAGTGAAGCTCGACTTGACCAAGAATTTTGATAGAACATCATACCAGGCTCGAGGTACTTGTTTCAAACCATAAAGAGCTTTATCCAAGATGTATACGTAATTTGAATTATCTGGATTCACAAAACCTTCTGGTTGAGAGACGTAGACTTCCTCCTTAAGAATGCCATTCAGAAAGGCAGTCTTCACATCCATTTGATAAACAGTGATATTTTTATGAGCAGCGTACGTCATAAACATGCGGATTGCTTCTATACGTGCTAATGGAACATAAGTCTCATCATAATCTATGCCTTCCTCTTGCCGGTAACCTTTGGCAACAAGTCTTGCTTTGTTCCTAATAACGATACCATCTTCATCCTTCTTGTTCTTGAGTACCCATTTAGTTTCGATGATAGATTTACCTTCCGGTTTAGGCACTAGTCTCCATACCTTTATGGCTTCAAATTGATTGAGCTCTTCTTGCATTGCAGTAACCCAATCCGAGTCTGCGAGAGCCTCTGGTACTCGAGTTGGCTCTATCTTACTCAGAAATGAATCATGCATACACATGTTCATTGTTGCAGACCTAGTTTGCACCGGTAAATTTAGATCTCCAATTATTTGGCTTAACGGGTGCTCTTTGGTCCACTTATGCTCGTGAGGGATTGGAGTCGAGGTAGATTGATCATAAAACTCATCTAAGTATCCACTATCAGCTACTTGTTGTTCAACAGTTGTTAGGGGTGCAGTTGAAGTTTCTTGTTCAGAAGTTTCAGTTGGAACAGCTTGTGCAGTCTGTTGATTATCATTCTCAGTGCAGCCAACTGAATTAGAAACTTCTGGTTCAATATGATCAGGGACAACTTCAACTGTAGGAGTATGTGTTTGAATTTGAGTTTCTTTCTGAACTAAGGGAACTGGTTCAGTAGATACATCCGAAGTGGTTGGATGATTTGTCGTGGAATCTTCAGACCTGTCAACCACAACAGATTTAGGAAGTTTCGATCCTAGAAACTCATCATAGAAAAATTCAAACAACAAATCTAATTCAGATAAATGCGATGTAGATGTAGAAGCTTTATCCGAATTATTCTCTATAGACACAGGTTCTAAACTAATATGTCCAGAAGCTAAGACTCTGGTTAGAACGGGTTCTGAACTGATTTATTTAGAAGCCATCTCCTCATCGAATGTTACGTTGACGCTTTCGATAACAGTCTTTAAACTCTTCATGTATATCCTATATGCAGCAGATGTCTGGGAGTAGCCAATGAAGACTCCTTCTTCAGCCTTCGGTCCGAACTTATTCAAGTTCTCTCTGTCATTAAGCACAAAACACCTACATCCAAAGACATGAAAATATTTGATATTAGGTTTACGATTATTAATCAATGCATAAGGAGTTTTTCCAAACCGTCTGTGAATAATTGATCGATTCTGCGTATAACATGCAGTAGAGACAACTTCTGCCCACAGAAATAGAGGTAGTTCTGACTGGCTGAGCATAGTCCGAGCGGCCTCGACTAGCATTCGATTGCGCCTTTCTACTACTCCATTCTGTTCTGGCGTCCGAGCAGTAGAGAATTGATGCGTTATCCCGACAGATTTGAGATAATCTTCAACAGTCTTGTTTTTAAACTCTGTGCCGTTATCTATCCTTAGAAGCTTAACTGTCTTCTGCAAGTTTACCTGGGTAGTCTTTAGAAAGTTGATGAGTACTTCGGGCGTCTCATCTTTTGTCCTTAGAAACTTTACCCATGTGTAACGTGAATAATCATCCACAATTACCAATACATATTTCTTTCCTCCTATACTTTGCGTATGCATAGGACCACAAAGATCCATATGCAACAGTTCAAGTGGAGAACTTGTACTCGGTTCGGGTTTCGGTTTATGAGTTTCCCTCTTCATCTTACCCTTTTCACATGCTGCACATATATGTTCTTTCTCATATCTCAGCTCAGGAAGACCTTTCACCAATTTGCCTTTGACCAATTTGTTTATATAACGAAAATTCAGGTGCGACAGCCTTCGGTGCCAGAGCCAACTTTGCTGCATTGAGGCTTTTGTTAGTAAGCAAACCTGATTGTCAGTCTGGACCTTTGATAGATTTATTGTATAGAGGTTGGACTTTCGAGTGCCGACCAAAAGTTCTTTGCCATCTTCAGTTCGAACGGAGAAACTTTTGGCTTTAAAATTCACCTCTAATCCTTTGTCACAAAACTGGCCAATACTGAATAGGTTATGCCCTAATCCTTCTACATAGCTCACCTTCGTTATCGTCACATTCTCTTGTATCACATCACCATATCCAAGTCTCGGTGAAAATTGGTCATTGCCGAAACGAACATTTCCGCTGAATTTCTCTGTATAATTAGACAATAAAGCTTTCTGCCTGGTCATATGCTTGGAACACCCGCTATCCAAGTACCACATATGATGGGTCTGCATAAGAGAAATCAGGGAATAACAGATTTAGGTACCCATTTAAACACGAGTCCTTTTAGTTTAGCACAAGATTTTGGCATCCATTTGTAAATGGATCCTCTGAACTTTTGAAAACCTTTTGAAACAAAAGACTTATAAGAACAAACATGATAATTTCCAAACCAATCATTAGAATATCGGTGAGAGATAAAATCATTCCGTCTAAAATTAGATAACATAGTAGTAGATTGAGATAATCGGAGTAATTGCTTTATTGAATATCGCTTATAAGGAATTACAAGGTTTTGTTTATTTGAAGCAACACTACCAATGACATAAGAACTACTAGTATCAGGAGATGATTCAGAACTCTCATCGATCTTCCTTTTTGGTCGCCATTCCTTTCGATCTTTCGATCTTTTACTTTTCACTGAAACACAAGATTTAGATTTGTTAGGAAAATGAGATTTATGAGATTGCCTTTTTGAAAGCTTACCAGTGTTAGTCTGTTTCTGTGAGTGCATTTTCTTTTGCTTCTTACCTTTAGCATAATAATCAGCATTCACAGAAACGGTTTCATCAACCTTAGTTGATGATTCACCAACTTCATGTACACTAGGTAAAGCTTGACCATTAATGACAAAGTTAGAATGATCTGGAAGTTTAGCATTAAAATCAAACATATCAATCTCATTCACACACCCTTCATCATAATTTAAAAAATCATTTGCGGACTCAAATAAGTCATCAAAATCAGATTCAGAAGTATGAGGTGCTTTAGAAGATGTAGAACACTCTTTAGATTCAATTTTTAAAACTGTGTTCTTTAGAACAGTTGAAAATACAACTTTTTCTATGTCAACCAATATTCTTTCATCAGATAAAATATTTTCAAGCTCGATTATTTTGCTTTCTAAAATGAGTGGAGGAACATAAATTTTAGCTTCTACAGGTTTTGCCTCCAACTCTTTTGTCGAATAACTTTCAAAACAATCATTTGAAAAACATTTTGGCTGATCTGAAATATAACTACCATTCAGCTTTTGATAGCAGAATGGTAGTTGCATTTTCTTTTGAGTTCTTTCTTTTCTCATCCTCTTTAGCCTCTACTTCTTCAGGTGATTTGGTAACAATTTTGGGTTTCAAATGAGGATATTTTCCAGCCACAAAAAGATAATCAAAATTATACAAAGCTAGTTGTTTTCTGATAGCTTTCTTTAGATAGTGTGGGTTTTCGTAACCGAGACCGCACTTCTCTCTAACATCAGCTTCCTCATTCGAGGTGTTAAGAAAAATAGTTTGATCTGTTTGACCTCGTGTATAAAGTTTAGCTTCCAAACCATTTACCTTCTTTGTTTAGCTCTTGTTTTCAACCTGCAATTCATAAGCGTTTAAAACACATTCTTGCTTTCAGAAACATACTTAGACAATTTAGATTCAAAATTAGAAATCTTATTTTCACAACAATCTTTTTCCTGTTTAAAATCAGAAACATATTTGCATAGAGAATCAATCAAATCTTTGTTCCCAACAACTTGTTTGTTAAGATCAAAGATCTTTTGATTTTTCTTTTCAACTCTACTATTTTCCTTTTTCAGTTTCTTTTGAAGATCTTAAAGTTCGACCATCATAGCTTCCATTTTAACCATAAAATCAGATTTAGAAAGATTAAGTACCTCATCGGCTGTTTTTTCATCCGAATCATCATACTTCACTGTGTCGCCCATCAAACACATGTGAGCTGATTCTTCTTTCTCCTATTCATCTGAATGATCTAGCCAATACTCGTCTTCAGCCATCAATGCCTTGCCAGCTTCTTGTTGCTTAGCCAAGAGCATCTTGTTCTTGTAATATTCCGAGTTTCTGACCTTTGGCTTCCGACAGTCTTTAGCTTAGTGACCAACCTTTCCACAACTGTAGCATTTGATAAGGTTGTCTGTCTTCTTTTCAGCACTAGCATAGTCATTCACAAACTTTTTCTTCTTATCCGAGTTCCTATCCACATACCGGTTCTCCTCATATCTTTTTCCTTCAACCCTTTCCCGATGTTCATGATTCTTTGAACCTGACGAAGAATACCTCTGTGTGTTTGAACCCGGTTTCTTATAGAATTTCTTTTGGAATGCTCTGGTCAGTAGAAGCATAGCTTGCTTGAGTTTTTCTCCATCATCACCATCTGAATCAGAACTGGGAATCACAACTTTCTTCTTTTTCTTCTTTTCTTTCTTCTCTTTTTCCTTCTCACCAGCAACTAAAGCAATAGGGTCAGCAACTTTCTCAACTTTCTTTTTCTTATCAGCTCTTTTCTCATCAACCTCCTCCTCATTCTGACGTAGTGTCTCATAAACTTCATGAAGAGGTATATCACTTAAGTCCTTCATTTGCTTCATCTGGCGGGTATACTTCTTCCATTCTGGCTGTAAGATGCTAAGAAACTTCACATTGTTCTCAATCTGCTTCTTCTTGACTTTATTCTTGGAAAGTTCATTCAACAGAAGCACAAATCTTTCATAAGTTTCCTCCAAAATCTCATCTTCTTTGGCTTTAAATTCTTCGTAGCTGTTGATACAATTAGCCACTTTCATCTGATTTCCCACCTTAGAGCCCATCATCATCTTCTGTAGCTGATCCCACATCTTCTTTGCATTAGCTTTGTAGCTATCTATCTTGATGTATATCTCATTCGGGATACTCTGAAGTAGAAGAGATCTTGCTTGTTTATCGGCTTTGAATCTGTTTTTTTGCTCATCTGAATACTGGGCAAAGTCCTTCGGAACTGTTTTCATCTTTCTTACTCTGTCTTCGTCTCCATCCTCACTGTCAGAGGATTCATCATCTGGTATCTTCACTGTTGGTGGTACCATAGGGCCTTCTGTAATCGAGAGTAAAATATTTTCCCCATTCGCATGCCGATTGACAAAATCAAGAAATCGATCCTTCCACTGTTCGTATTCACCTTTGAATAGAACAGGAGGCTTTACGTCCGTTCCGATAGAGAGAGCGTCTTTTAAAGTCATCTTGATATACACTGTTTACTGATCGTCAGAATTCAGAAAACACACTGGATCTACACAAATCAAACTCAGTTAAATTTTAGATAAAATCAGAAATTTTTTAACAAGTATAGAACACGCATGAAACTAAAATGACACACTTCGCGCAAACAACTCTATGCGAGTATTGAACTTTTCGCACACCAAAGACTCAAGTGAACACACTTCTCGCACCGAAGGTTATGCGAGTTTGTGGTTCGCGCACAATAAGGTTGCGTGAAACAAAGATTCGCGCACAATGACTTATGCGAGTTCTTGGTTCTCGCACACCACAATGTGCGAGTTTTAGAACTTCTCGCAAAAGACTTTCGAGATCGAGACTTAGAATATTTCCAAAAAAACTTGGTTCTCGCTAAATGCAAACGCGCAAGAACAGGGACTTGCGAGTTTTAGACTTAGACAAAAAAATGACAAAGATACTTCGGTAAAAGAAAAACTCGCACAACACACACTTCTCGCAGGAACACTTCACGCACAACAAACAACTTGAACAGTAATAACTCGCACCTAGGGTCGTGCGAGTTTCAACTTCCCGCACATATCTGTTTGCGAGTTCTTCACTTGCGAGTTCTACCCTTAGCGTGTTCTTGGCTTGCGAGTTTTCTAGATCTAGCGAGTTCTTGCCTTTGCAATTCCAAAATTCGATTTTCCAACTTGAATCAATTCAAATCATCTTCAATTGATCTGAGATTTTGTAGAAATGCTTAGAATACCTTTTCGATCACAATATTACCAATCAATTACAGATTACAACACCAAAATATATACTTCGATCTATACAATAGATCGTAAAAATTTCAAACACAAAATCATAGAAAATTCTAAAATTCAATCTAATACAATGTGAATTAGACTAAATGATCTAAACACAAATTGTTCTGTGTATCAAATCGAACCTATTACAAACAATTTTATGATCTAAACAACACAAATTCGACAAAATCAAACATTCAGTCCATATCTGCGAGTTCGTTCAATATACGATTCAAGAATTTCAAATTCGATCCAATCTTTCTGAATTCTGTATGCTCTGATACCAATTGCTATCCCAGATAACAATGAAAACAAGAAGACTTAATCAATTCAATCAATTTCTAATTGTATTTATCAATCACAGAAATAATTACAAAACTCTCTCAAACTTTCTCTCTCTAACTCTTAGAACTCGTATGATACTCTGATTGTGTCACACATCTATTACACGCAAGACAAACAGTTTATACTAAGAGCTAAACGCGCAGAAACTTAAACTCTTACAACACTTAGAAAAACAGAACATACAATGATTGACTTTGACTTTTATTAAACTAGACTTTGACTTTGATGCTGAGAGTTGACTTTAGCTTTGACCTTCAGTCTTCAGTCTTCCATGATCTTGTATCCAACATATTTATGCTCTAACAAAGCTTAACTCATGTATGTTATGTACAACTAGGTTTTTAGTTATTTCCTACTCTCAGAAAAAAGTTGTTGTTGTGTAGATACAGAATGAGGACCCGAGGTTCAGTTAGGACAGCCACTGATAGCACTGAAAACGTTAACGCAGCAGACGCTGCTAACCCTTCGGTGGCGGCAACTAGTGAAGGACGAGGAAGGGGTAGAGGTCGACCCCCATCGGCTTAGGTAATTGTGACGAGTGAACGGGGTCGTGGGAGACCTCAAGGTACAGGTCAAGAAGCACCGGTTATAACTGATGATGTACTCGCAGAAAGAATCACCCAAATACTACAAGCGACATTACCGAACATGATTGCAGCCTTGGTTGGAGTTAGGAATGAGAAGCAACAAGTCTCCCCACGACAAGGGAAAACAAGAGATAATTTGGGGAACTCGGGAAAGAAAGGTTGTAGTTACAAGGCCTTCAACTTCACTCGCCCTAAAGAATTTCACGGGGAAGAAAGTCCAGTAGCCTTAATGAATTGGATCAACAAGATGGAACGATGCTTCAGTATTTGTGAGTGTTCTCCCGAGCAACGGGTCAAGTTTGTCGCAACTACATTTTGTGATGCGGCACTCCACTGGTGGAACTCTGAAGAATCCGTTAGGGGCGAGGCTGGAGTAGCATCTATGATATGGGAAGAGATGAAAGATCTCTTGACAGAGAAATATTGCTCACGACTAGAGGTTAAGCGCTTAGAGACAGAATTTTTACAATTGGTGCAAGGCGATAGCACAATACAAGAATATGTGAACCAATTCACTGAGAAGTCCCGTTTCGCCTCACATCAAGTGTCAACAGAGCAAAGGAAGATAGAACGGTTCATAGATGGTATTAGAATGGATATCCGTAGGTATGTATAAGTATCTGCTCCTAAGACGTTTGTTGAAGCAGTAGAAAAGGCTAAGACGACCGAGAAGAGCAGTAGTCCAGAGGTAGCGCCTAAGAAAGAAGCTAAATGCAAGTGGGAGGGAACCAGCAAGGGATCAAAGAAGGCTAGAATTAGTCCAGAGACAAAGGTGAAGGTAGTGGCACCTTGTACCCGATCTGTGCCAAATGTGGTAGACGACACTTAGGAGAGTGTAGGGCTGGTAGTACCGGATGTTTCCGTTGTGGGAAGTCAGAACATTCCATGAAAGATTGTACAGGTAGTAGGGCTTGCTATGAGTGTGGCTCTACAGAACATCTCAGAAATGAATGTCCGAAGTTGCGGAAAGATCAAGCAGGGACAATCAAGACTACCCCAAATGTGTCTGGAAGAGGTTTGAATAATAATCCTAATGTGCCTCAAGCTAGGGGCAGGGCGTACACGATGACTTTGGATGAGGCGCTAGAAGCACCCAAATATGTGTCAGGTACGTTTCCTCACTTGTAGAATTAGAACGATGTTATTTTACTAATTTTGGCATAACTGGAATCTTTGGATCCGCAAATTTTACATTCATTATCGAAATAGGGATTCCACTCACTTAGAAGATAAATGTATAGTAGGATTATTCGATGGTAGTAATACAGTGCTAGTAAGATTGTCAATGGTGGTTAGTTTAGTGCTAGCAAGATTGTTAAAGAAATAAAGTAGTACAATATTGACCCCCACAGGGTTGGGTAAGGTTCTAGTAGTAGATGAGGCATGTATTAGTTATAGAACAATAGTCTAGCCATGTAAAGTAAAACTTAGATATGTGACTTTGTGTTAGTAGTCATTAGCATATGCGTTAGTTATGTCACAACATCTAAACAATGTTTAGCGTCAGCGTGTGCCAGTAAGACCCACACGGTTAAGCCATGCATTAACTAAAGCATCACTTTTCCATATAGCTAGTGTGTCATTTAGTATAATATATATATATATATATATATATATATATATATATATATATATATATATATTCAAGCAGAGCATTCCATGTAGTGACTATTTATAGTATACTGCAACAGTGCAATAGAAATATAGTCATGAGAATTGTGCTTGCAATGTTGCCCCATACATTATAAGAAGAATCTAACTAGATAAGGTGTTAAGGGATTGATAAAAGTGATCAGTGGTATATATACACATGTGTATGTAATTAGTGTGGGGTGTAAGAGTTGGTCATGTGTACCTTAGAAATCTAAAACGAAGATGGGGACGAAATTGCTCCTATATATTCAAAAAACAAATTTCGAGGACGAAATTTTTATAAGGGGAGGAGAGTTGTAACACCCCAATTTAGGGGCTAGTTGGAATGTGTTTAGTGAGTAAGGACTCAAAGTGTTAATAGAAGAAAACTATGGACTAAAGAGGACACCTTAACCAAGTACAAGAAAAATAAATAAATAATGGAAATTGCCCATTTCCCCTACTTTTCGTGTAACAGGTACCCATTTCCTCTTTCTTTTTATTAGTTAGTACCCATTTCCTCTTTTTATTAGTTAGTATCCAGAAAAGAAAAAGAAGGAAATTTGACCAAGTAAAAGATAAAAGAAAGTGGGGATAAACATCCATTTTTGGGTAGTTCCTTGATCTTCGTAACCATAAGGGATAGAGTAGGAGTCTAATATTTTGGGAGTTATCTCCAAGGGAAGAAAAGATACTATATAAAAAGGGATATGTACTCCCTCTGGAGGAGGAAAGGAGGCAGCAGAAAGAAGTAAAAAGAAAGTAGAAGGAAGGGGGAAGAAGTACATCGAGAGTCCATAATCGGGAGCAATCTCGATAGTAGGTATGTAAATCTCTCTTCTATCTACGATTTTCAAAGGTATTAGAACCTTGTATTATAGTCAATAAAATTAATAAATTAGATTCATCCAAGAGACGATCGTAAGGGTTGAAGATTTATATGGTTGGGTGAAAACCCCGGTTGTCATTATCGATTTTCACTTAGTTTGTAGTGGGTTTTTCATATTGGAAACTAACTGGTTCTGGATCCTTAGATGTTAACAGATATGTTTTACCTTCGTTGGTGCATATGGGTTTTATTTGAACAGACCATAGAGGTGATAATATCTCATGTGGGTCAGTTGGTTTTGGGACGTGCTAGTCGACTAAGGCCGAAACCATTGTCTACGGTCTTCGTTACTAGCTAGTTTCCACCGAAGGGCAAATCACCAAACTAAGTCGGGTGCCGAGATATCAAAGTCGGGGCGGTGTGCAAATAGAGTCGGAACCCTCGAGTTCGTCAAGAAATCGAGGGACCAGGGGCATTAGTTTAAGCTGTTAGACCAACCGCGGCGAGATAGAAGGCGGCAATGCTGGTCGCTGGTAGTGTAAGGGTTGAACCGTCGGCTAGCCTGAGAGAGAGAGAGAGAGAGATAGGTAGATAGATAGAGAGGACCCTCGCTTTTGGCCGGCCACGGGAGGAAGAAAAGAAAAAGATAGTCGGTGGTGTGTGCAGCGCATAATTTTTGATCGATGAGTTTCTGGGATGAAAGCCCCATGGTTTAGACCTTAAGTGGGTTTTTCATGCATGCATATGTATATATATATATAGGTGTATAAATATGTGCAGGTAAGTGTGGCCGAGAGTGGGAATGAGAAAGAACCAATTCTTCCCATTAAATTAATTGGTTAATATTAATATTAAATAGTAGAGTTAATTAATTTTATTGTTAAAAGATTAAATGGGTGTGTAAATGTTGATGAAGTTAGTAACCTCTAGTGAGTTGAGAAAATTATTGGTAGATTTGCTTTACATCCGTATATGTAGTTTATAATTATTATTTATTTAGCATGACTTTGAGGTTCCTAAATTTATTGATAGGTGTTGATTCGTAGCCAAGTTTCAGAATTTAATCGAATCTCAATCGTACGACGAATCAGGTGAGTTTTCATGACTCGTTTCCCCAAAGGGGATGATACACGACTAGCTTAGTTTCAGTTCACGCAATTTATTTATTATGTTTATATTATTTAAATTGCTAAGCATGTTATAGTGTGCCATCGTTATGCTTATATTATATGTTCGTATGTGATTAATATGTTCATATATATGCGCATGTGAGTAATCTCAGTTTTGTTACAGTTTAATTATTTACATTTTCGACCGTTGTGAATATGTTTGTGATTAGTGACCTATACATGTGATGGGTTTTAGCATGAGTCATTGATAGAGTTAAGCTCAATGGTACTCAGAAATTTCAGTAATAGTTCTCTATCGGGAACCATCAAGAAGTAGCAGTTCAATTAGCATGATTTGCTTACAACAATAACAGTAATAGTCGTATATTTGATTTTGTGAGTTATATGTATCATAAATGTTTAGTTAGTCATTTGTTATAGAATGTCTAATTGTTAGTCTTTTTATGAACTCACTTAGCTTTTTAAGCTAACCCATGTCGTGTGTCTCAGGAGAAAATCTCGCGGGGACTTGCAAGGGATTGTAATCGTCATAAATCATGGAATGGATTGTTAGATCGCATATTTTCTTTTTCTGTTTGGTATAATGTAATAAATAGTCTAGTATGGGATAGGCTTTTAGTGAACATATTTTTATTTAGTTTAAAGACTTCCGCTGCCAGTTAAACGTTATTGTTTAAAATTTAATTCAAACCTTAGTTTTGCATGTTAATCTTGTAAAGATTTAGTTTTTGCCCGTAATACCTTCCAAGGACTAGGGAGGGTGTTACAATATTCGACCTTTACATAATTTATAGTGACCTCGACGAGTTTTCATTTTTTTGAACTTATCTATGATATCTTTATTATCAAGCTCGGTAAAAATATCTTTTTCGATATAAGTAACTAAGCAGTCGTTTATCCATTGATCTCCCATTATATTGCGCAACCTATTCTTCACGACGTTCATAGCTAAAAATGTCCTCTCAACTATCGCAGTCGCAACAGGTAATATCATTGCTAGTTTTATAAGCAAATACACGAGAGTGAATACCTTATCCCATTTTGATTCCACCATTTTCTACGCGATATCACTGATCCCTTTTAGGTTAGAAAACTTTGGTGGCGTCCACATATCAACAATATAAGTCTCTAGTTGATCATCAAGTATCAAAAGTTCCATTTCAGAGAAATCATTCGGATAGAAATGGGCAAGATGAATCAATTTGCTCTTATCAAAAGCTGCAAAATAGTCTTATGGATTTAGACAAGCCACATAAATAAGCAAATTAGTACTAGACTCAGTAAACCGATTCTCCAATTCCATAAGTTGCAAATCAATGACAGCGTAAAATAACTCAACACGGTAGTAGTTGAAGTTTGTCATTTGTGGAGCTTTTCGGCACGATATTCCGGGAAGTACGGACATTTCATCCATGTTACAAACATCAATATCATGTTTTTCACAAGCCATGGAAACTTGATTGAGTAACAAATCCCACCTGTCATTTTCAACCCTCATTTTTTGTAGTTGATGCTTGCAAATTCCAACCAATTTCATTGAATTTACAATATCTTGGTCTTTCTTTTGCAATGCTTGAGATAATTTATTGGTGATCCCCAATATCATTTTCATAAAGTGTAGGCAAAACACACAATCAAATGAGTGCAAGGAGTTAGATAGCAAACGAGCTTCAGACTTATGTTTATGGGTTAATCCATCTGAAGCACATCTATCACATATGGAAATAATGCAATCACACTTACCAAAGTACCATAATGTGATCCCCAACGTGTGTCACCTGATCTAGTGAGAGAAGTTTCTTGATTGAGGCATCGACTACTTGGGATTTCACTAGAATTAAGTGCTTCATAAAATTTGGCACTTTGTTGTTCTCGAAGCATATCACGGCATTTCCATGAACCTCCAACAACATTGACAACGTTGTTTACTAGGAAAAAGAAATCAACGATCTTCGAGTGCTTTTTTGCCACAACAACAAGAGTAAGTTGAAGTTAATGAGAAAAACATTGAACATAATGTTCTCTTCTATTTTCATTCAAAATTAGTGTCTTGAGCCCACCAATGTCACCTTGCATATTACTTGCCCCGTCATAACCTTGCCCGCACAATTTAGAAATACTTAATCCATGTCTTGAAAACAAGTTATCAAGTGTCGCCTTAAGTGAGATGGATGTAGTGTTTGGAACATGTTTAACACTTAAAAAACGCTCAATTATACATCCTCTCATATCCACATAGCGCAACACAACACTCATTTGTTCTTTGGTTGAAACATCGCGAGATTCATCGACGAGCACCGCCGAAAAAATCATCGCTAAGATCATGTATAATAAGTTCTGTTGTTTCTATTGCAACAACATTAACGATGTCCTTTTGGATATCCGGTGAAGTTAACTTCAAATTCTCAGGAGCATTGTTAAGAGTAACTACTTTGATGCTTTCATTATGATCAACCAAGAACTGCAATAGCTCAATGAAGTTCCCTCCATTATCTGAATCTTGGTGTTCATCATGGCCTCTGAATGCAAGACCTTGTCTTAAGACAAACCGAATGTAGTCAATCGATGCAATCAAATGTAACTTATAATCCATCTTATCTTGGTCTGAATGCTTGATGATAATAGATTCAATATGCTGCTTTTTGTTCAACAAAGATTCACACTTCCCCAAGCTTGGTTGTGAGCACTATTAACGCCTCCAACATGAATCATCAACTTTTTTTTCTTCGCCCAATTTGTGAAGTGTAAACCAACAAAAGACTCATCGCCTCCTTGATCTCCAACACTTGGTTTGAAAAGATAGCAGCATAAATAGTAAGTTGCATCTTTACTCACACTATACTCGAGCCAATTAGAAAATTCATCACACCAATCAGGGTTGAATCTTCGTGATCTTTTCCCAAAAGTCGTGTAAGGAAAATCATGGCCTCGAGGTTGGAAAGGCCCTTTCAATTGATATGCTCTACGATCCATCAAGAATATTAGGATTGTAATCCAAAATACTAATCCACAATCCAGGGTCGGTCCGAAGATCGAGTAAGTTGATTTCCATACGACTTTGCTTACAACTATCAACATTATTATTATCTTGTGTAGATGACGAATCACCGATTGCTTTTCTCTTTATTAAAAATTTATTCATGACTGTTAAACATTAAATAAGAATGCACAATTGGAAGATTAATAATCATTTTAATGGAAGATGGCATAAATCATTAAACCAAATAAGAATGCACAATTGGGAGCCCATAGGAATAGGATAAACCGATAAACTGATAAACAATTTCACTAATTAATAATCACTAATCAACTATCAAGTAATCAAAAAGGGTTCATGTACTGTCTAAAAAAGTTATCAAAAAGGGTTCACTACTTCACACCAGTCTGTCACTTGATCGCTTGATCAATAATAAAGAAATTGTTGTTCCATGCTCTCTAAGTGATTTGATAAAGACCCTTTTCTACTTAGTGAAAATTACGTTTAATAAATATGTATTAGTGTTTCATCATCAGCGATCAGAATAAGTATGTTCAGTTATCACTGATGATCTTTCTTGTAAACATTCATATGTATTAGTGTTTCACTATCAGTTGTTAAATACAAAGTATGTTCAGTATCGCTGATAGTTTCTGATGTAAACAATCAAACGTAATCCCTGAAGACAAGTTTCGCGTCAACAGATGTTCATAGCTGAATCGAAGACGAAGCTGCTGAACAAAGACAAGTCTACTAGTGACCTGATGCGGATATCAGTGAAGCAAAGACAAATCTACACACGCGAAGAAACCTGAGGAAAAGCTTCAGCGATAGCTGAACTTCTTTGTATCTCTGAAGGAAGAGATATTCAGCGATCGATGATCACTTAGCTTATGCCTCAAGTCTCTTTTGTCTTTCCCTTGCACACCAGTACGATGTGTCAGAACGGACATACCTCTGCCACAATTCGTACAACAACTCTGTCCACTACACTGTTCATGATACGGCCGAAAGCATGTCTCCCAAAGTCAGACCCTCTCAGCCAATCAATGAAGGACACGTGTAAAGTGCCCTGCCATGAATTTAATGCATAGGGTATAAATAGAAAGATTACAACTCTATCTGAGAGTTTCCCTAAGCCTTCATCTTTAGAAACCTTTGTTTTCTATACTCTTCAATCTCCCATTCTCTATATTCTTGTGCAACCATCTTAGTGTTTCTTAAGTTTGTTTAGATTGAGTTTTACGTAATCTTATTCCGCAACAAACTTGTAAATTGTGTTTGATTTATCAATAAACAATTTATTAAACTTTAAAAACTTGTGTTTGTATTCAACCCCCCCCCCCTTTTCTACAAATTTGTTAAGCACCTTCGGGACCAACATAAATGATCAAAAAGGGATTCACTAGTGATCAAATAGGGTTCACTAATCACTAATCAATAATCAAAAAATGATAAAAAGGATTCACAAATCAATCAACAATAAAAAAAGGTGATCAAAATTTAAAAATGGATTGGCACCCCCTCATATCAGCAGTTTAACACTGAAAACAAATGATCGATCATGCCAAACAGAAAGGGTTCACTAATCATTACAATAAGAGTGTAAAACAATAATCACTAACTAAAAAACGTGATCAAAATTCAAAAAATTCAGATTCATAAAACCCTGACCTGATTCAGAATTAGTGAACTTGTGTGACTGTGAAGAGCATCAAACGGAGGTCCGGTGGCAGCAACAAACACAATCGGTGGTGGCTGGGCATTCCTTTTACGGGTAGAGAAATCGTATGGCGTCATTCATTCGGTCGATCATTACGAGAGGGACAGAGGCTAGAGGCAGGAGAGTGGAGAGATATGTGATTTCATTTTTTTTTCCATCAAGCCTACATGATTGGGGAGGAGCCCAAGACCAATAAAGAATAAAATGTTTAATAGCTAGGCTTCTTATTGGCAGATTAAAAAAAATCAAAATATGAGGGGGTGCCAATGCACCTTCTGGTGCTATATTGGCTCCGCCTTTGGAATCACCGGTTTCTTTTCTCTTTATTAAAAACTCATCCATAACTGTTAAACATTAAATAAGAATGTACAATTGGGAGATTAATAATCTTTTTAATGGAAGATAACATAAATCATTAAACTAAATAAGAATGCCCAATTGGTAGCCCATAGGAATAGGATAAACCGATAAAGTGATAAAAAATTCACTAATCAATAATCACTAATCAGGTATCAAGTAATCAGAAGGGTTCATATACTGTCTAAAAAAGTGATCAAAAAGGGTTCAATACTTCACACTAGTCTGTCACTTGATCAATAATCAAAACGTGATCAAAAAGGGATTCATTAGTGATCAAATAGGGTTCACTAATCAATAATCAAAAAGTGATAAAAAGGATTCACAAATCAATCAACAATAAAAAAAAAGTGATCAAAATTCAAAAAGGGATTGACACCCCCTCATATCAGCAGTTTAACACTGAAAACAAATGATCGATCATGTCAAATAAAAAGGGTTCACTAATCATTACAGTAAGAGTGTAAGACAATAATCGCTAACTAAAAAAAGTGATCAAAATTCAAAAATTTCAGATTCATAAAACCCTAACCTGATTTAGAATTGGTGAAGTCGTGTGACTGTGAAGATCATCAAATGGAGGACGTTAAGGCTGGCACAAACGCCTCCTAAAATCCCTATCATACCACAACCAACTCTCACTAGAGCGCAAATCAAAAAGAGAGTCGTAGATTGGTTAGACGACCACTGATGGTGTCCGCCATCAGTGCCACAATGACATGCCTATGTACCCCCCCCCCCCCCCCCAATATGTGATTAGTTGCTCGATATGGCTTAATGCATAACTATAAAAGTATGTCAGAACATATGTAATCAGACTAAGATGGGTAACAAATCATACGGAATACAAAACAAGTTAAAAAGCACTTCACAAACAAAAATTATTGACCTCTAACCTTAGGAACTTAATATTTTCGAACACAAATTAATTGAACAAGTCTCAAACCGAAAAAGGTTTAAACTTCACGAAATTAACGAACCGTTATTGTAATTCTAGTACAAAATGTTAGGAAGGCCATATTTCAAAGGATTTAAAAAATGGTGGATCAAAATCGAATGTAGATTTTAGGGATTTTATGATCACAACCTTTTTTTGAATGGAAACATACTTATTTCAACATGAACATGTTTAAAACTCAAGTTTTCTCATCGAGTCATCCTTAAGGAGATTTAAGAGCCTATATACAAACAATAGTTTTGGATAAATGTTTTGTGATTACAAAGAATAAAAAATAAGCTCAATCGGATTTAAAATAGATTTTAAATGAATTTTGGAAAATTGTTGCGATGTTCTCATCTAAAACTAGACCAATTTCAAAAACCCAAGTGTTTAGCCAACTTAGAACGAAAATTAATGTTTGCTAATGTTAGAAGGATTTGCATGCATTATTCCAATAAATAAACAATTTGTTATATTTTTACAAATATGTCAAAATTTTCAGAATTAAAGATGACAGATTTATTATTAGAGATTGATGTTTTTAGCATATTTAACTCAATAAAATTTCTATAAAACTAAAGAAAAACTCATATGAATATAGATCATAACCAAGAAAAAACAAATCAAATGAAAATAAATTAAAACAACTTTGGTGAAATTAATGATATTATACAAGGAATCAAAAGCACAACAAAGAATCCACACCTTTGATATCGTTTACTAATCCTCAATCTTCATATACATCATTAATCTCTAGAATCCTTCTTGAAACTCTTAGGTAGGGGTGCTCACGGTTTGGTTTGATCGGGTTGAAGGCTTTTTAACAACTCAACCCAATATAGGCGGTTTGAAAATTTTACAACCCAACCCAATCAAAAGTACAACTCAACCCAACTCAAACCGTTCGGGTTGATCGGGTTGGTCGGGTTGTGTTTAAACAAGATGAAATCAAATTTAGAAATATAAACATAAAGGAAACATTTATTTGAAATACAACCGAATGACCGATAATTCATGAGAGTATGTAAGTTCATAAAAAATATTCCGATATTATGTAACACCCTAAAAATTGGGATAACAAAAACTTTCTCAAAAGGGAGAAATGGTATATAAATTGTCTTAGCAAGAGCCTCCCAAAAAAATGGGGAAATAATTAAACTTGTTTAATCACAATTGTAATTGAACGGACAATAAATAAATACCAACTAATCTAATTTCTATATCTAGAAAAGAGATTACAAAAAGTGTGTCATCTATAAACCCAAATGCCTTCTCCAAAAGATATATGTTCAAGTGAATTTCCCCAAGCTCTCACCCAAGCAACTACGCCTGCTTAGAGACGACGCCACTAGAATCTGAGATACACATTGACACCAAACAAGTGTTAGGCCAAAAAGCCTAGTGAGTTGAACAAGAAATAGCATGTTAAAGCATTTACAATTCTTATCAGCAGTTAACCAAATTTCGTTAAACGTTGAGTCAACGGGGGATACCCATAGCACCAATCAAGTTGCACCCAAAGAGCCGATGTACCTTGATGCCAACTTCTACGAGTGACATCCGAAAGGCCCGGCACATCCGAGGACTACAACCATGGCATTACCCCGAATGACGGAGGTCTAGGCACATACCCACACGGTGGCACCGAAGACTACATCCTCCTAGTGTCTACTGACTTGGTTCGTCCAACATAATTTATTAATAGGCCTCAAGGCACAATGTGACCAAGGATATTATCCATACCAACCTTGGGTACAATATTACAAGCCATTTAATATGAAGTCCATAACCAGACCAATATAACCACAAATTTAACCATGTGGTTTTAAACTCAATAAATGGTGTTCCAACAAGATGTCATCTCCATCACCAGATACATACGTACATTACACAATATGTAGAAGCATGTTACATATAAACATGTGTTCATGAGAAAAAGCCCCAAATACTTGCATTTAATATAAACATTTCAAATATGAAACAAGACAATAAGAAGTAGTAGAATGTAATGTGTGTCTAGTTTTAACAAAAGGATTAGTAAACTCACAATCTAGGTTTTTGACCAAAACCTAGAAAAGATGAAAACCCTAGTTGAAGAAGATGAGACTTGAATCTTGAAAACCACTCCAATCAATGCTCTCCAAGGTAGGTTGAAACCCAATAAATGAAGTGTAACCACCCAACTCCTTTGAAATTAGTGCTCTAAGGTAGAAAGAGGAAGAAAGTAGTTCCAAACCCTAGAAAATCGCCTCTCAAATTAGTGTGTCTGTGTGTGTGTTTTGTGATTTGGAACCGAGAACAAGGGGGTTTTAGGGACCTGCAGGTCGCCCCGCGACTTGTGCCGCGACTTGAACCCACGACATAAGTCGCCCGCTTGCTCTACATCACGAACTCCAGTGGGTTACGCGGCTTATGCCGCGACTTCCACCCGCGGCGTAAGTCGCGTGAGTCACTGTTTCACAAGGATGATTCTAAAGCTTCCAAACCAAACCAAATAATCATATTTAAACAAAATAGCAATTAGCATATAAGTTCTACTTTGTTTAACACAACATCATAAGATTAATAGAGCCTTATACTTACCCGAAATTACGGATGTTACATATTACATATAAAAATGTCTAAACCAAATGATAATATGTCAATCAACAACAATCGTTTTAGACGTCTCTAACCCCGATGCTTTCTTTCTTGGCCTTGAGGTTGGTCGTGTCATCATCAACCATTTGGTACAACTTATCCATACTTCTTAAATCTTAAATATATCACATTTAATTAATTTTTTAGTTTGCACACACACACACATATATATATATATATGTATGTGTGTGTGTTTACATTTATTAAACATATATACAAAGGAGTTATATATAGATGAATAATAGATTGAAAATATATGTAAATGAAGAGGGTGCAATAGTGTAATTGTCTAATTTACATATTAATAGAGACTTAATAATCATATTAAATCCACAAAATAAAAGGATCGGGTTCATCGGGTTGGGTTGGGTTGGGTTCAAATAAAAGTAACCCGATATCAACCCAATACCTACGGTTTGAAGATTTTACAACTCGATTAGACATCGGGTTGTTTCAGTTTGAGTTATTTCGCGTTGGGTTGGGTTGGGTTGATCGGGTTGGTCGGGTTTTTGAGCACCCCTACTCTTAGGGGCGTTTGGTTCGCAGAATGTGATGGAATCTGGTGGAATTGGAATGTTAAATTTCTTTGACCAGATTCCATTCCCTTGTTTGGTTCAAACTATTTAATGACTATTTCATTAAAGTAATTTTTGTTTAAAAAATTAAAATAATCAAAAAGGGTATTTTGGTCATTTACCAAAATTCCATTCCAATTCCGAAGCTACAATTTGTGAACCAAACAGAAAAATTCCAATTCATTTAACAGATTCTATTCCAATTTTGTCAACCAAACAGGTGGTCAAACCTGACAACATTCCATTCCAATTTCTTTAAAGTCAAATTCCTTTGAAAGATTTCATTTCATCCAAAAACATTTTGCGAACCAAACGCCCCCTTAGTTATATTTCATATTTATAGTTGCATATTTTTAATATATTAATTTGACTGTTACTTAACTCATAAAATATACATGATATATACCTATATTTAGGGAAAAGTTCAAAAAACCCAATGGACTTTAGTGTTTGGAGTGATTAAGTCCCTAGACAATTTTTTCGAACAAATAAGTCATTGGACATTTCAAAACCTATTAAATAAATCTTTTGACTTTTGGTAACCTGTTGAATACATCCTTATTACTTAAAAATGTAACTTACAACCTACATAGCAGGTAAAACTACAAATTAAAAAAATGTCACATACTTTATCTTTCTACAAATAGAAAAGGGGGAAATTTCATCAACCAAATTAATTTTTAACCACTTTTCAAAGTTTTTTCCTAAAATAACCAAAGTTTGTGCAAATTTTTTTTCGTGAATAAGGTGTCTTTTTCCCAACAAAATAAAAAATATCCTTAAGTGTTTTTTTCCAAAAAAAATAAAATACATCCTTACATAGATTTTATGTGTAAATATTCACTTTATGCTTATAGTTTTGGAAAACTTTACACTTTGCATCCTTATAAATTTATAATTAGTTATTTAATTTATTTTATATCCATTATTTTTTTCATTTTATATTTTATTATATTAACACACATAATCATATATTAACTAAAATATATCAAAAAATTTAGTTTTTTTTACAAATTACAATAATCGTTTTGTTAATACGTTCAAATTGAACTCAAGATTGTTTTTTTAATTTAATCTTATACTATTCAATATCTTAAATATATATGAATTATTTTTAATACTTACACTTTATACTTTTATAGTTATAGATTAATCTTATATTATTAAATAAATAACCCTAAAGGATAGAAAGTATAAGTATTAATTATAATTCCTACGTATTTATGATATTTAATAATATGAGATTAAATAAAAAAATGTTAATATTAGGCTCATTTTAAACGTATTGACGAGAAAACTATAATGGTGTAATTTGTAAAAAAACGTATTTTTTTTATGTATTTTAGTTAATATACGATTACGTGTGTTAATATAAAAAATGGTTAAAATGATAAAAAGAAGAAGATTTAAAGTAAATTAAAAAATAAATTATAAAGATGCTTTCTATTTTTATTTTATTTTTGCCAAAAACAATTTTTAAGGCAAAAAAATAAAATTATGCCTAAACATTGACTATTTAAAGAAGAGACTTTGAAAAATGCTTAAAAAATGAATTTGGTTAATGAGATTGACTATTTTCGTTAATATCTCCATTTTTTTATTTTTAGGATGATAAAGTCGGTGATATCTTTTTTTTTTAATTTGTAGTTTTACCTGTTATGTAGGTTTCATGTTATATTTTAAGTAATAAGGATGTATTTAACAGGTTTCCAAAAGTCCAATTATTTATTTAGTGTGTTTTGAATTGTTTAAGGATTTATTTGTTTCAAAAAATTGTCCAATGACTTAATCACTCAAAACACTAAAGTCCATTAGGTTTTTCTGGACTTTTCCCCTATATTTATTCAAAAAGTTTGCCTATAAAATTAATTACTAATTTTGTGGAATATTTATCACTAATGATAAAAGCTTCTATTTTAACTTATTATATAATACTTAATTACAATTGTAAAGACAACTATAACCCTTAAGGTTGGAATATAACAAATTAAGTCCTCCAAAATACATGGTATCATAGTGTCCGCCCCTTAAAAAGATTCCATTCTTGAATTTTAAGTAATCAATGTTATAACTTGTTGGTCCCAAATGGTGAACAATATGACAATAACACATTAGAGAGGAGGGGTGGATATAATGTTTTTCAAAAATTTAATAATCCTTATGGAAACAAATGATTTTTACAAAACAGGAGATAGAATGCGGAAAATAAACTTAGATCACAAATGATTAACAACCTATAAACTATCCCCCTCTCAAATAATAGACGTATTCTCTCTAGGATCACAAACTAAGAAGCACTCAAACAACTCTCAACTGATAATCACTTAAGAATATTGAAGTTATACCATAGTTGATCAGTTGATGAACTTGGAGTCTTTGAAGAACGGCAAGATGATCTCTCTTGAGTTCTATTTTCTGCTCACTCTTTATCTTTAAGTCTTCACGAGGTATTCATAGACAAAACAATACAGAGGTAAAGTATGGAGATGATGTCCTATATGAGCTTTCAAATCACTGTTCATCTGGTAGTGTGTTGCATGTCTCCTCCTTGTAGTGGTTATGACCATAATGCATTTAATGCAAAGTTGGTCGCATTAAAAATAAATCATGTCGCATTAAATGATAGCAATGCTAGTTGTCTTTTTTGAGTTGACAAAAGAGGAAAAAGCACTTTTGGAGGTTGATATGTCAGATTGTGCCTTTGTCCTTGTTGTATCTTGTAAAGAAACACTCCTTTTGGCAAGAGATCCAAGATAATCCAACAACATGTAGACCTTCGGGTATTAACATCTTCAATTGATGAGTTGGCCCATCTGTTAAGGCATCATCTGCTCCATTTGACGCTGATGAGCATTGATTGATCAGGGATAGGCTTCTATCTGATATCTTTATCATATGTTCAACACTTGTATTTTGATCTTGAATGAATTGCATCATCTGATAGCTTCAACATATGTCTTCATCTGATAGGAAACTTCTAATCATCTGCTGAGAAAACCGTCAGTTGTTAGCGACATGTGAGTTATAAACTACTGTCAGCTTTTAGCGGCAGGAGTATTGTCTGTTGATACTTGCTTATCAGCTGATCTCCAAAATCAAAATCATTCCCAAAATAACCAATTGTTTTCTTACAATGTATGTCACACATCAAATCTTCTAAAACTGATAAGGGCTCAACGTAACCAATATATATCACGTGAGCAATTTTCATGTCGATCGTAAGAATACCTTGCCGAGTCTTCTGATGATTTTTGTTTTTTAATAGCAAGATTGTAGTGGATGAGGTGATCTTTTCGTAAATAAGTGAAACATTAGTGGCATGGCTGTAAGGGAGATCGACCCTACACATAGCTTCACATAGCTTCGTATAAAAACACACCGAACATTAACATACCTTTACATTAAAAGCATAAAACCTTCACTAACCTCACATACCTCCACATACATTAATATGGAACATATTGAACCTACATGTAGGGTGCACATGGGTTGGGTGGTTTGAACAACCCAATCCAATGACCACTCAACTTGTTCAAAGCGTTTTAATAGCATAAACCCAACCCAAATCAAACCATGCAGGTTGGATTGAGTTGGGTTACTTCAGTTGAAACACTTGGCTTGCACCATGTTACATTAAAACTGAAACCAATAATTGAAAGGAATTCAACAAATCGTTGCATCATGTTAAAACAAACTGAAACGAATAAATAAATAAATTTAGAAATCAATCGAGATTGGATTTGACTTGCCACATGGAGTTGGGTACATCTTGGGGATAGTTGGTTTATTTGGGTTGGATTGATTTTCTTTGGGATGAAGCTGCGAGTTGACGATATTTTGTATCAATTATATAGTATGTTACCTCGGGTTGGGGTTTTTGGGATTTTGGGTTGCGCTAGGTCGGTTTGTCAGGTTTTTTTCGTGGTTTTGTACAACCCTACCTATTCATACTTTAACATAAAAACATTAAACCTGCACATACATTAATATAAAAACACTAAACTTGCACACATCTTTGCTAAATTCCACATACCTGCATTACTCATCTTCTTTAAAAAAATATTGAAACTTCACCCACCTTCACAAATCAATTACGTCATGCCTAGGTGCGAAAATCAAAAGACTAAAGTGTCAATTCTTTACGAAAACAAGTATGATCATTTCCTTTGGATCAAAGAGATCAAGATCTCCAAAAGTGTTATCACAGTTCTGAGGGAAAAAAGGAGTTCCCCTCGGAACCCAAAAATATGAGATCTACCTTTCCAAATTGCACTAACTACAAATGTAGTTTGATAAAACATTATTTTTAAAACCAAAATAAAATTGCCCCTTATTTTTAATCTAAAATATATTGAATACAACTACAATTAAAACCAAAACAAATTATACCAAAAATAAGCATTTTATTTCCTTTCATTTGATATCTATATTCTTATACCTTTTTATTGGTTTTTTAACAGAACTTTTTTTCCATCCATATGAAGTTTTTCAACCTTACTCGATGATTAAAAATAATAATAATAATAACCAAAACGCAATTACTTTTTTAATGATATTCTTCCCATTTAAGAAATGAAATACTTTTTCTTTTGTATTAATTGTATATCCATGTAACGCAATGTGATATTTTTATTGTAAAATGTGAATGGTAAATTAATGCAATTTCATATTAAAAACCCAAATAACTTGTCGTACTTTGTAGTCCTATGTTTGAATTTGTAGTGGTTGATTTTTATTTAATTTACAGAGTCAAACATATAGCTTTAAAAAGTTGTAGGTATGTAATATCAATAAGTTTTTAAACTTGAATTTTAAGATATTTTTGAAAATGAATATATCTCGATGCATAAGAACTTACATTCAACCGAGATTGGAAATATGCAATTTCGCATCAAAAAATAAAATCCCAAATATATATTTGAATAAAATAGAAATTACAAGTGGTGGTTGAACATTTTTGCTAATTTGTAGATCCTTTTAAAAACCCAAAAATTATATCATACCATATTACCGATTATAAAAATTCTTGTTTTTGATATAATTTTTTTAATTCAAAATTTTTATTTAAATATTTAAGATTACAAAATAGAGATATAATTTATTTTTATTTTTTTTGATAGGGTGTTTTTGTAATGGATATTGATAACGATAAATATTTTATCTTATGAATAGGACTCAATAATTATCTTATATTTTAATATATTTATCAGTTAGTCATTTGTTAGTTTTGTGAAGTTGAAAGCGTCTTATAAATATGCATACATTAAACTTTGAAGCATCGATCTCTAATCATACTTCTACATTTAAGTTAATCTATGGAGTTTTTTTTTTGCCTAGAAATTAATGTAGGAATTTGCTTTTAACATTGTTGCTCCAATCATAATATATATTATTTTAAAATATTTATTTTATTTTTTGAAATATATATATTACTAGTTGATAATGTATTTTCATTTCATGCCACTTATCTCATGCTGCTTTTTATAACTATACTGAAAAACCCTACTACTGGTGTAGAAAACTCAATTACAAATGAGAAAGTTGATCTGAAATAAAGAAATATGCTAAGTGTGAAATAAATAAAATTCGTTGTGTATATCAAACTTAGGTGGCGTTTGTTTTTTAAGAGTCGTTGAAGTCTGAAGTCTAATGTCACTTCTGATTTTTAAGAAATGGTGCTGAAGTCTGAAATCTTAATCAATTAGACTGTTTGTTTTTATAAACTATTAAATATCTGAATATATATATATATATATTTCTTTAAAAAAAAAGCTATATATTTATATATATATGTAGTTAATATGAGTCACTAGCTATATATTTATGTTTCTTTCAACAAAAAACTATATATTTATATATATGTAGCTAATATGAGTCACTAGCTATATATTAAAAAAAAGCTATATATCTATATATAATATATTTATCTACATTATACTTATACATATATTTATATATACATATAATCTACCCATCAATCATCTTCCCAAAATGATTCTCACTTTTGTCAGTTCATCCATCGCCACACCACCGCCTCTTCTCCTTTTTCCTTAATCGCAAACTCCACATTTGCATCAAACCCTCCATCTCAATCCCTAATTTATCCACCAAATCTTCCATTGTTAGATGAACACAACAGCAAGAAGCTGCCATGGCCGACAGCTGAGAAGCGAGAAACCATGGCCGAGTAACCATGGCTTTCGAGAAAAGAGAAACCATTGTCGGATCTCGTCTCCATGGCCGACGATGTAAGGATTTCAGGAAAAAAAAGAAGAAGAAGAGGAAAACGATAAATTAAACAACTAGGGCCAAACCTGATGTGGAGATCGACGGGAATGGATGCGATGATGAAGGTATCGGTGAGGGAGATGAGAGACACAGATCGATGAAGTCTGGAGGAGCTCTAAGCGAATTAGATGCTAGTGCACCACCTATTTGTTTAGATCTTATTTTGATATTAGAGGCTCTGAAACTCAAAAGAAAACAAACAATCTGAAACTCAAAAGGTTTGACCGATTAAGATAAAAGTGCCAAATAAGCGCTGAAAGCCCAAAAACAAACAAGCCATTAATGATCAAATGTAATTTACATTTTATTATCATCAATAAAACAAATTATTAATAAAAAAATAATAATATATTAAAAGAAAAATATGGGAGTAATAAAATAAGAGTAAACTACAATTTTGGTCCCTGGTGTTTACATCAATCTCTGAAAGTGATCCTTAAACTTCAATAACTACAATTATCGTCCCTACTATTTACATTTTTCTTTGAAAATTGCCCCTGGTCACTAACTCCGTTAAAATAGTCCGTTAAGTATGGGGTATTTTGGTATTTTCACCATTTCTTATTATTTTGGTTAAAAAATCAAATTATATATATATGTGTGTGTGTGAATACATATATACACACTCTAAATCCCATTGATTTTACCGGCGACCCTCACCCCCTCCTTTCATTTCTCACTGACCACCGTTGCACCACCTCCATAGAACCACAACCACCTCCATCGTCCCTCCCTTGTGAACCACCTGTGAAGGTTTTTTGCTTTTGGGGAAGACGATGAAAGAGTCAAAGCACATTTGAAACCATCGAAGATTCATCTATTGAACGTTATAAATCGATTGAAGAATTAGGTAAGTTATAAATGTTATAAATCGATTGAAGTATCAAAGGTTCAAACATCTGATACTTGAAGCCATTTAAGATGGACAGATTCTTTCCCCATGGAAGATGGATAGATTCAAGCCAATGGACAGATTCAAACATCGAAGATGGACAACTGATCATTTCTTTTGATGTTTTTTCTATGTTTGAAGCAATTGAAGATTCAAAGCATAGTTGATATCTCTTTCTCTCCATCGGCTACAGATTCTTTGAGGTTTACATAGTGGCACCAATGCCGGTGGGGGTTTATTCCAGAAGGTTTGTTCCAAGAGGTTTGCAACTTAGTGGAGTCTGATTAATGCTTTGATTAATTTTTTAATGTTATTTAAATGTTTGTGTTATTCCTAGATAACAATGCGATCACTAGATGACAAATGATTCAATTAGATCTCAATTTTATTTATCACCGATTTGAATTACAATGAACTCTCACACTGCTTTCTCTCTCTAACTCTGAAACTCTCACGATGCTATCTCTGTTGTATGTTACATGAATACACGCACAACACCTATATATACTAAAGATAAAACGTGCAAGCAACTACTACACAGAAACGCGCAGAACACTGTTCACGCACAAAACAAGAAAATACAAAAATACAATATTGACTTTGACTTTTATTACACAAGACTCTGACTATGATGCTGAGAGTTGACTTTAGCTTTGACCTTCAGTCTTCAGTCTTCTATGATCTTGTATCCAACATATTTATGCTCTAACAATCTCCCCCTTTGGATTCAAGATCATCTCAAAAAGATTTTGCAGTATAATCTTCTCTCTAAAAGCTCAGTACAAACAATCTCTTCCTTTGATCATCTTTAGCAATCTTCAGAATCTTAGGTATTCTTTTCAAAATCTTTCTTCAACAAAATAATAATCTTCCCCAAGAATGATAGATATGCTCTTCAAAAATCTTCTCAAAGTTATCTCAAACTTCTTTCAGTCTTAAGAAAGAAATTATCTTTAGAATATACTCAGACTGCTTCAGCAAATAATCTTCAAAGAAAATTTCTGTAAAATTTAGCACATCTTCAGAAAACTTTGAATTTGCTCTTTTGAACTTTCAATCTTTGTCAAACTCCAAATAAATAACACTTGAACACAAATATTTCTTGATCTTCTCAAACATTTATTGAAAACCTCTGTCCCCCTTTTTGATGATTGCGGCATTGAGATCATCAAAACTTTCTCCAAGAAATGTCATTATCAATTCTAACCACTGATCTATTGAAATCTGAGCCTTTGATTCACCGTCAATTCAAAATTATGTATTCATCTAGATCTTTTCAAATCCAGACAATCTAGAATGTAACACTTGAATCAACAAATGAATCAGTTAAGATGCCTGTCAGTAACACGAAGTTACTGTGTGTAACAAATACACATTGGAAAGGAGCTTTTTGATGTTCACTCCCCCATGTCTTCCATTCAATCATCGAAACACCACAAAGATATTTCTATGAACGTTGTGACAAGAAAACAAATTCCTTGTGTGCTCGTGCAAGTGTTCGAAAGAATTAAGCACATGATGATTGCTTTTATAAGGCTCAACATTGTGTAAACCACTGAGACAACAGTAATTAAACACAGACTCAATTGTGCATGATCGAAGTGCGGAGGTGGGCCAGACTTCCTTCTTTTTCAATATCCAGATTTTCCAAATGAAAACCAGATAGATAATATGTTGCGTGCCCTTGAAATATTGAAACATTTTCTTGTTAAGAAGAAAACGAGTGACTGGTGGGGTTTTTATCAAGAGTTAGCATGGGTAGTTGCCTGTTTCAATAATGTTCACGAAGAATTGTGAAACACTAGCAATATGGTTGCCCGACTCAGAAAAAGTTGGTGCAGAGTTTGATATTCTTTTACTCTGATCTCTTACCCTCTTTCTTTTAATCATTGAGCTCGCTTCTAACCAAACTCTCATTTACATTTTACCTCTTCACACAACCCACACTCAGTATTTGACTCCTCACACAATTGATCACTCAAAGATTAACTTCTTGGGTAGGAAACACTAGTTAACGTGAATCCATAGAAGTTTCATTTAAGCTCACACAAAGAACCCATATTTTCCTATTAAAGCACAATTTTGTTCAAAAATGGTTTAACTTTATCAGTTAAAGCACAAAGAATAAAAATACAAGTCAGATATATGTATGCTCAGAGATGGAATCATGAAGATTTGAGCAATTGAAACATTAAAGACTTTTCAAACAAGATAATTGAATGAATTAAATGAATACAAGAAACTTGTTTGAAAATCTGACATTGTATCAAAAAGATCAATATCGAAATGATATATCGATGAAGGCTTAGGTCAGCAAAAAAAAATGGATTTTGTCTATATGAAACAAAATATGGACATTCTTGAAAGAAACGTTTTGAAACAAAATCAACGCTCAAATTTCTTTGAATTACAATTGGGGTGTCTTACCATCGAAAAATAGTTCATTTTGAGACATGGTAAGAACTTTTTCAACAAAAAATATTAAACCGGTGTGTATGAATACTTGAAAGTATATAGAAAATACAATACACAAGTATTTATCTTTGGAAACACACGGTTTGTTAATCATTGAAGCACATTAAAATGAAAACATTTAAAAATCACTGTCGGTCCACAATACTATCAAGTTCTTATCAATAACAACACATATACGATTACTAACCTGTTTGATTAATAATCACGGAATACAGATGGTTGATATGATTTCTCTTTGAAAGCTCTCTCTGTGTTTTACACCATAGAAATGTGTGTTGTGTGTGTTATCTGATCTGTGTTTTTGGATCTGATCTCGCTTGCTTTCTTTACACACTAAACAACCACCTGCAAAAACAACTAATATTAAACTAAACTAATATCTAACTAACTAAATATCTAAATTAATAATATCTAGATATTTAGGAATAATAATAAAATACTAAAAACTAATACTTTGACATTTTATTACAAACGACATTAGACTTATATTAAGAGTTGATGCAGATCCCAGTACAGTGCAATTAGCAGCAAATAATATCAAAGATGAACAATTATATGGCCACAACTACTAGTCATATGATTAATATGAAATCGAAGGGTTACAGGTTTACAGAAAGAATTTTTGATCTGAGAGAGTAAACCTATAGACTAGTGTTATGAAAATAATGAGACTTACTTGTAAACGAAAGTAAATCAGCCTTTATATACTCAGGCTTTACAAAGATGGGCTTATGGGCTTTTAGGCCCAACAAACTATTAAACTATCAAAGAATTACAAAATATACCCTGAACTTCTATTTAACATATAAATTGCCCTAACAATCTCCCCCTTTAAATAGAAGTTGATAATCGCGCCAGTTTGGAACATAAATCTTTCGAAAACCAAAGCTGATCTCGAAATATCTAATTTGAGTCCTGTACTCCAGTCGCTCTTCAAGAACAAGTGGCTTGTATTTAGGATCCAAAAGCTGAACCCCTTTTTCATCTTGGTCAAGTGCATGCTACAACTTGTCTTTCATCAGCATCAATGTACCGTCGCAGAATCTGGCAATCTGATTAAAACGAATGAAACGCATAATACCTTTGTTGTTCAAATAGGTCATACCGAATTCTGGAATCTTTATCACAGTAAATGCATGTACACTCTGGGCATCAGACGGAATCTTCAAATCAGGCTTCAGCAGATTAATCTTTGGATGGCCGCTTTCTAACCCAATCTGAAAGTCTTCCACCGAGGCAAGTTTCATCGCACACTTCATATACCTCTTTACAGTCTCGAGTGCATCAATAACTTCCCCTGGTCTGATAGTTCTGGTCTTTAAGTCTCGAAGAATGAACAACAGATCTTGTGGTTCAAGGCACGGAAAGTCAGCTTCAGAAAAACAATACTTCTGACCATCTTCTCTCGTTACCATGAAGTCTGAATACTTTACTTTCATGAAGAAGGCAGATTGAATCCGGTCAACTGATGTAATCCTAAGCTTTGTCTTGGAGTGCTTGCCTTGAAACTTCTTATACACGAATACAAGCTCACGCTGCTTTTCCTTGTTTTTCACAGACTGTAGACCATGAAGTACAACTTCGTCATATGAACGAATCCAGTGGGCAAAGATCTTCTTTTGGCTTTCTTCAAGGAAAGGAACTTTGATTCTGACTCTTTCCCACTTGAACGGACGAACTGGAGGAGTACTTTCTGTTTCCCTAACTTGTGAAGCAGGAGGAGATCTGACGGGAATATCTGTATCTGGAAGATCAGGGTGATCAACAGGATAAGTCAACAACGGTACCACGACAGAAGTCTGATCGTCTGGATGAAGAATATCGTCTATTTCAGCTTGCATAACTACCAGAGCTCTTTCAGTGTTTGCACATTCTTCTGTCGGGTCAGAAACTTCATAAGGATCAAGAATTAACGCCCAATCTTCAGGAACAATCGGAGACCCTTCATCAAATTCCTCAGGCTTTTCAACCCTTGGAATATCATATAGCACCAAATCGATACACTGTTCCCGTTCCTGTCCCTGCCCTTCTGATCGAGTACCAGAACCCGAACCCTGTTCCGTTCCCACTTGAACTATTTCCACAGACTGTATCTCCGGCTCTGTTATACGTTGGCGCTTCTCCCCCTCATGGTGATCAGGATCATCCTGATCATCATGCCGGCGCTTGAGCCTGTCTGCCTGGCCACGACAGGTGACTTCCACTACTGATAAGTGTTCAGTCAAAACAACTACGGTTTGCTGTAGAGACTGAAGCATGGCTTGCTGGAGCTGGATGGCTTCGGGAGATATAATGGAGTGGGGGGGTTGGTGGGGTAGGTGTGGATGCTTGAGCACGTAGAAGTGATAGTAGATCGGCATCCCAGGAGGGTTCTGTTTGAGATTGGGCAAGAAGCTTGGCAAGGAGTATGGATTTTAGGTCCTCGATTGACATCTCGGTAGCAGGAATGAAAGGTGGTGGTGTAGGAGGTAGTGGTTCAGGCTCAGTCGCTGGACCTTTGCCTTTGATCATATGTTTCAGAGAATCTACCTCCTCTCTCATCATGGTTTGGACAGCCTTTAAGGCGTCGTCCATATATTCCCTTGAGACGAACTCAGTTGGGGTAACACATGGGTCACTTAGACTTCCAGTTGTAGCTACGACTGTAGAATTCGAGCCGCCTACGTTCACAGCTGGCGTAAAGATAGATGTGGTAGGACTTCCACCCAATCCTTGTAAACCAACCGAAGTTGGAATTACTATGGATGTTCCGGCTGGGCCACGAAGGCCTTCAGCAATAGCCGAGAATGGGACCCGTGTCCTAGGAATAGGAGAAATTATATCAAACGGCTCTAGACTTTGTGCACCGAAAGAAGTCGAGAACGGGGGCTGCTGTTCTCTTGTTTCAATACCGGAACTCTCCAAGTGAGAGACCGGTAGCTTTTGTGCTATATCCCCGTGTGAAGCTGAAACCACCATCTGTTGAGAGATGGCGGAGTGGCTAGGTGGGATGTGCAATTGCGTCGCTAGGTCCACGACATCTTCTTCAATACCCTGTCTCAACACATGAGACTGGGTAGTAGATGTGGCTACCTAGCTAGATGTGGCTAGGGGGTACAACCGATGATCGTTGCCCCGTCTCTCGTGTACGCTCATGATGCATCTTGGTCCTCCTTTCCTTCTCTCTACTAACCTATAAATTTTCAACTGAAACTCCCTCCGCTCTCCTTGTTTCTCCAGGTGAGGGCTGATTATCGTCACCATCTGAGTCAAAGGACTCTTCATTTGATTCCGATACGTTGGTGGCTGGTTCCGACTGACTGCCGGATTGATCTGCTGCCTCCTCAGAGTCGGTGGCAGCTTCCGACTGAGAGTCGGAAGTACCTGTTTCCTCCGCAGACTCGGTTGCAGTTTTAGCAGATGTTTCCTCTTCCGATGCATTGGCAGAAGAGGACTGAACGTTGGCGGATTCAGTAGCTGTGTCCTCTTTTACCATCGAAGATGTCTCCCGTGTCGGGGTAGGTGATCGCCGTGAAGTACTGGCTTGTCTCGATCCAACGTCACTGCCCTCTCCAGTTCCCCTCACAACGATTTCTCTCGTCACACCCAGTCCGGAAGCCCCAGCTATCCGAACTCTACCACCTCTCGTACGGGGACGCAGACCCTCACGCCTCTCAGGTCGTGCTCCCGGGGTAGGTCCTACCGGTTCTGGTTGGACCATAGGAGCTGGAAGATTGTGTATGTGCCTATACGCTATAACACTCAGTGTCGAAGGATGAGCATAGGCCAGCAACCCGACTGGGATTTGTCGGGCGACGATACCTTCTGGATCTGGGCGTGCTGGTATCTTGCGAGTCGGGTGATGCGGACCAGTAGGGTGCGTGGAACGGCGAGGTATCTCGGGATACATATTCATGTAGCTTCTAATGATCAGCTGGAGAAACCTCATATAGGGTATGAAGTGCTGTATCTTTGTCGCGTTGGAGCGAACTTTCTGAACAAGGTCGCACCACAGGAAATCGGCGAAATCCGCGTGGCGGTGGAATTCCACTGAGTGGAATAGGCGGAGAATATGAATACTCGTCTGGTCGATGCCTTTCGTGATAGCCGAAAGACATCGATTGAGGTAAGTAAACATGGTGTACCAGATAGTGGAAAGGTACTTGCGGTTGAAACTGGATGGAAGACGTAGATCTGCGTCGTATCCTAGGGACGTCCGATACTAGCGGGTCAAAGCTATTTTGCCCCTGGACTGAACCGGCGGTTGGCAGATGAAGAAATTGTCGGAAAAGATCACAAGTGAGGAGCACAGGTGTATGATCAATTCGACCTTCCAGATGGAATTCACCGTCGGCCTCCAAGGCATGTAGAGATTTCCAGAATTGTTGTAAGTATAATAGCGGCACTTCCGCTGTCTCCGTTAGAGCATATGATAGAGGATGCCCACTGAGAATCTCGATGATGACCTGATATTGAATGGCAGGTTGGGTTACATCGAGATGATAGTTGTTGGGTGTGAGCTGAATGAACTGATCCTCGGGAATCAGTTCAGCATCGGCGATTGGATCAATCGCGGGTGGTGGGTTTTGCGCCATTATACCTGTTAAGAATTAAGCGGTTAGTACTCAGGTATATATAAAACAAGAATGATGTTGGAGTTACATGGCCATGATTTAAACCACAAGCTACACTAACTCCTAAATAATGGAAAAACAAACCCAATTCGTGAAATAGGGTCTGTAACCAATTCGCGCAACACCACTTAAAATTGATATCACCACAAAGGTGTCGAAACTCGAACTCGCACAAACACCACGTGCACAAACATGTATATATATAGATATTAGTAAATAAGACACAAACCCCTTAAACCAAACCACCAACAATACTAAGGAATCACCAAAGGACCGGGGGAATGAAAGGACCGGTATGGTCTTCGACCGGTAAAGGTCTTAGACCGGAAAGGGACTTCGACCGGTAAAGGTTTTAGACCGGGAAAGGATTCAACCGGTAAAGCAATTAAATGACCGGGGTACAACATTCGACCGGTGGGTTATTCGACCGATACTGATATTCGACCGGTACTGGTCTTCGACCGGTAAAGGTCTTCGACCGGTACTGGTCTTTTGACCGATAAGGATATTTGACCGATAAAACAAAAGGACCGGGATAGAGTGAAGACCGGAAGAGGTCTTCGACCGGTATTATTATTCGACCGGTATATGACTTCGACCGGTATAAACATTCGACCGAGAAAGATCATTCAACCGGTGTTAACTTAAACCGATAAACTCTAGGTCAAAATAACAGTAACCCCAAAAGACCGGTGCGAGATCGACCTGAGGTCGACTGACATAGGGATATCGATACAGCGATAGGTGAGAGAGAGATTAAGATGGTACCTGTCGATCGAAGAAGAGAGAAACGAGAGAGAGAGCGAGCGACGGAGTGTGAGAGAGAGATCGATATAGCGAGAGCGTGAGATTGAGATCGAGAGAAAAGAGGAGTGATAGAGATGATGGATGAAGACCGGGGTTTTAAATACCCCGGTCGAAAGGATTGGGTCGCCGGATTGGTTTATGGGCCGAGAAATGGGGTTTGGGCCGGGCCGAGAAGAAAAAAACCAATCAACCAAACTATTTTTGGTATTTTACTTTTTATAAAACAAATAACTGAAATAAAATAAAATAAAATAAAAAAATATTTTTGTATTTTTCTGTTTATATAAAAAAAAGCCTAAAAAAATAACTCCTAAGGAAAAAGGAATTGCTCCCCCTCGATCATTGAATGCTTTACGAGAAAAAGCTCCCCCTCGACGAGATACACGAGAAACTTACCTGCTCCCCCTCGAATAGAGGACTAGAGAACCTTACCAAACATCGTGCGATCGTGCTCCGCCTGAACACACGGATATCTTCGAAAAACCACCACAAACGACTTACGCTTTCAGAGACCAATTGAATGAACTGCAAAATAACCACGAAAACCCCACGAAGAAAAGAAAAACACACGAGAAAAACTAGAAACACACGAAATCTACTTTATTGATACAGAAGTTTTAGATTTACACAGATCGTAACGAGTAAAATGCAATAACCAAGAAATGTGGATCGGAGAAACCAGAGACAAGGCGCTGGGGCATTAGACACAGTTATTCGTTATTGAATGAAACTCGTTGAGGGCTGTGAAAAGATCAAACTTTCAGATTTAGCATACCTAGCTTGGACACAAGATAATTAAAGCGTTTTTCGTCCATGGCTTTGGTGAACAGGTCTGCTAAATGATGCTCCGTATTAACAAAGTAGAGTTCGATGGTACCTCTTTCCATGTGGTCTTTTATGAAGTGATAACGAACATCAATGTGCTTCGTCTTCGTATGCTGGACTGGATTGCTAGATATTGCAATGGCGCTCTTGGAGTCACAGTAGATGGGGATCCTCGAGTAGTTAAATCCATAGTCTTTCAGCTGGGTGCACATCCATATAACTTGCGAGCAGCAACTGGCGGCTGCTACATATTCGGCCTCGGCGGTCGAGGTGGACACGCAGTTTTGCTTCTTCGAAGCCCAGCTGACGAGACGATCTCCCAGGAACTGGACATGACCGGATGTGCTTTTCCGGTCCAGCATGTTTCCAGCATGATCAGCGTCCGAGTAGGCTGTCAATTCGAAACCTGTCTCTTTTGGGTACCACAAACCAAGATCAGCAGTACCTTTTAAATATCGGATAATACTCTTAACCGCAGCTAAGTGAGACTCTTTAGGTTTCGACTGAAATCGTGCACATAGAAATGTCGAGAACATAATATCTGGCCGGCTCGCCGTCAAGTACATCAGAGAACCTATCATACCTCTATAAGTTGTAGCATTCACATCCTTTCCATCAGGATCGTTGTGTAGCTTTAAACTAGTAGACATGGGGGTTTTCATAGGTGAAGAGTTTTCCATCTGGTATTTCCGAAGAATATCCGAGATGTACTTAGATTGATTAATGAAAATTCCTGTTGCTAATTGTTTTACTTGAAGACCGAGGAAAAAATTCATTTGCCCCATCATGTTCATTTGAAAATGTTTACTCATTAAGGCTGAAAAGTTCTGACAGTACTTGGGGTTTGTGGAGCCAAAGATTATGTCATCAACATAAATCTGTACAAGAATGATATATTTCTTTTCTCTTTTAATAAATAAAGTAGTATCAATCTTACCTTTAGAGAAACCAGATTTAATCAAGAAGGATGAGAGAGCGTCATACCAGGCTCGTGGCGCTTGCTTAAGACCGTATAAGGCCTTGTCAAGAAAATAAACGTGATTCGGAGATACAGAACTCACGAAGCCTTCGGGTTGCGAGACATACACTTCCTCTTTGAGAACGCCGTTCAGGAACGCAGATTTCACATCCATTTGAAAGACGATGAAATTCTTGTGGGCGGCGTAGGCGAGGAACATGTGAATAGCTTCAATGCGTGCAACCGGTGCAGACGTCTCCTCGTAATCTATACCTTCTTGCTGGCGATATCCTTTAGCCACTAGACGTGCTTTGTTCCGGACAATGATTCCATTTTCGTCCTTCTTGTTCTTGAAAATCCATTTCGTCCCAATCACCGTCTTGTTCTTTGGCCGGGGAACAAGGCGCCACACTTTGAGGCTCTCAAATTGGTTGAGTTCCTCTTGCATAGCGATCACCCAGTCTGGATCATTCAATGCTTCGGAGACGGTGGAAGGTTCGATACGGCTGAGGAACGAAGAAAATAAGCAGTCGTTCGGAGTAGTAGATCTAGTTTGAACAGGCGTCTTGGGATCAACAATGATCTGATGAAGGGGGTGAGCTCGGGTCCACTTGGTGGTGTGTGGAAAAGGTTGATATGTTCGTTGAGAGGTATCGGAGTCCACATAACCACCGGGGGGTAAATCCTGAACTGCTTCGAGGGATGACGGCCTGTGAGGTGTAAGGTCCTTAGTTGGAGTCGAGAGTGCAGCAGAGGACGACTCAGCAGGAGATGCATTTAAAGCAGAATCCGGGATTGCCGGAATGGGAACTTCATGAGTGCCTTCCACAGGTGTCGGTTCAGGAGGGCCTACTATTGCCGGTGCGACAGTAAGATCTTGGATAGGAGGAGGATCACTCGAGCTCGGGAATGCAGAATCATTGTCAGTAGATGATGGAGCACCAGGTGAGGATGGGCCACCGGAGTCGGTTGGACCAGTGACTTGTGTTTCTTCTGGTTCTTGAGAAGCATTCCTGTTACAAGACATAGTATTAGACTTAATATTAAACAAGTCATCATAGAAATACTCAAAAAGTAAATCTAAATCAGAAATATGAGTTCTTGACGTAGACGCATGATTTGGATCTACTGGAGATTGTGTAGCTCCTGAACGAACTTGTTCAGAAGCTAACACACCAGTTAAAGCGGGTTCTGAACTGAGGTGTTCAGAAGCCATATCAGCAGCATCGTCAAAAGTCACGTTCACACTCTCAACGACGGTCTTTGTCCGTTTGTTGTAGACACGGTAAGCTTTGGCTTGCAGGGAATATCCAATGAACACTCCTTCGTCCGCTTTGGGGCTGAATTTGCCGAGACCATCCTTGTCATTCAATACGAAGCATGTGCACCCGAATGCATGAAAATAGTTGATGTTCGGGATGCGTTTGTTAATGATCTCGTACGGTGTCTTGTTGAACCGCTTGTTGATTATAGTGCGGTTTTGAGTGTAGCAAGCGGTAGCAACTGCTTTTGCCCATAAAAATAGCGGTAGATTGGATTGAGATAACATCGTGCGAGCTGCTTCGACAAGAGTTCGATTTCAGCGCTCCACTACCCCGTTTTGCTGAGGAGTGTGAGCAGCTGAGAAAGTATGCGTTATGCCCACTTAAGTCAAGTAACCGATGAGCACTTGATTCTTGAACTCTATGCCGTTATCCGTCCTTATGGTCTGGACTAATAGGTTGAGACTGACTTGAATACTCTTCAGGAGAGAGATAATCAATTCGGGAGTTTCATCCTTTGAACGGAGGAATCGGACCCATGTGTAGCGAGAAAAAGCGTCAACCATCACCAGGACATACTTCTTATGATTGATGCTTTGGACGCGCATCGGTCCACATAAATCCATGTGAATGAGTTCAAGGGACCGTGAGTACTAGGAGTGACTTTAGGCTTGTGAGAAGCCTTCTTCATCTTGCCCATTTCGCAGGCGGCACACAAATGATCTTTTTCGAATTTAAGATCAGGCATTCCCTTAACGTGTCCACCGAGCACCAACTTATTAATCGTTCTTGAAGTTCAGGTGCGAGAGACGACGATGCCATAACCAGCTTTGTTCTGCAGATGCTTTGGACATCAGACAAACGTCCTTATCTGTTTTCAAAGACGAGAGGTCAATCGTGTAGAGGTTGGTGCGACGTGTTCCAGCAAGGATCTCTTTTCCATCTTCAGTCCGAACGCTACACCTTTTTGCTTTGAAGGTGACCTCTAGATCCTTGTCGCAGAATTGACCGATGCTGAAGAGATTGTGACCAAGTCCTTCGACGTAGGACACTTTCTTGATTGTCAGATTATTCTTGACAATATCTCCATACCCCATTATGGGAGAAGAGTGATCATTCCCAAACCGTACATTCCCACAAAACTTCTCGGTGAAGTTTGTGAGTAGCTCCTTTCTTCCGGTCATGTGCTTGGAGCAGCCTGAATCTAGATACCACACATGACCGTCCTGCAAAACAAGTTATTTCTTTTTAGGTACCCATTCGTAAATGGGTCCTTTGGGGTTAGATTTAACACCCGTTTTGGATGCCCGTTTAGACTTGGGTCTTTTCCTATGACGGGTAATATCAAACTGAGAATGATAATTATCAACGTGATATGAGCGAAACCAATCAGATGCATAACGACGATCAACAAAATCATTTGATCCACAAAAAGAGCAACAAATACAATCATGAGACAGTTGAAGTAAATGTGGAATAGAATAAACTTTTAAAGGTAAAGTTCCATTACATTCAACTAAAGATTTAGAATTAAAAACATCATGATTGTTATTGTTTTTCCTAGACTTTAAAACTGGATCAACTAATTCTGCTGTTGCCGTGCTCTCTTTAGACTTCTTAGCTACCCAAGCATATCTTACTTCTTTGCGCCGACCAAAAGTATCTGAAAGACCGTTAAACTTATAGTCAGAAGATGTGAAACTTGAAGATTGTTGTCTTTTGGAGCGACCGGTCGTTTTCTTCTTTTGTGAACGTTTTTTGGATTTTGACTTTGAAGAATCGTTCACAAAAGGTTTTTGTGGGGCGGATGTGGAACATTCACCCTTATAAAATTTTACCGGAGGATCACAAGAAGAGTTTAGAAAATCAACGTGACTTGGTAGAGATGGATTAAAATCAAATTGGGTCAAATCACTGTCTAGACACACCTCGGAATTCAAGAATGCTGAAAATTCCATTTCCTCATCAGAAAGGACCTTATCGCTTGAAGAATTTTGGACATCGGAAGAATTTATTTGATGTGGATCATAGGCGGAAGCATGTTTAAAATCAGAACAATGATCCATGTCTAAAACATGAGGCTCTTTTCCTTTATTTGAAAGATTTGGTGACGAGTCACCCAAAAAGGCTTTACAGGAAGATGTGTCGGAGGCAGGATAAGAATTGTCAGACAGGGTAGGTTTCTCACTTTGGAGAATTGTAGGCTTAGCTTGAGGCTCAGCCTTGTGAAATTGTTCCTTCAGACGATCTGCTGCCAAGGTAGACAGTTGTGAGTTTAACTTCTTTATTTCTGTCTGAAAGTATTCTCTTTCCTTGTCGGACACAGATTCCTCTTTATTGGAAGTGAGGCACTCAATTTGAGATAAAAGGTCTTGTTTTTCCTTTTGAAAATTGTCCCTCTCCTGTTCAAATGACGTTTCTAGCTGAACAATTTTATTTTCTAAAATCATAGGTGGAACATAAACTTTATGATCTAGAGATTCCTCCTCAGTTTTAACTGTTTTAGCATCAAGTTCAGCTTGAGTATAACTTCTAAAATAGTCATTTGATAGGAAACAAGGTTTCTCTTCGTTGTAAGAAGCATTTAATGAATCATAAACAAAAGGAAGTTTCATTTTAGTAGAGTTATCCATTCTCAACTTATCCTCTTCCCAGTCCTCATCCTCAATTGGTTTGGTCCAATTGATCTTGTATTCTGGAAATGTCTTGTCTATTCCAAAAAATTCAGACGCATACATCGTAGGAACTTTGGATAGGGCCTTTTTCAGATAATATGGGTTATCGTAACCGATACCCGTATTCGCATACTTGGGTTCCTTTGGTGCAATTAGATTTAGCGTTTGATGAGATTGACCAATTCTATAAAGCTTCTTTTCAATCTCCTTTAACTGATTAGATAATCTTTGATTTTCATTTTTATAAGCCACGTTTTGAGACACAATATCAATTTTCTCATTCTCGGACATGCGTAGCTCACTGGTCAGATCATCTACTTTGGTCTTTAGCTCTTGTGATTCTTTTGAACAACTCTCACACTCTTCTTTTAAATTAGAAATTGTGCACAGATTGCTTGAGATTTCTAAACTTTGATTTTCAATACATTCAGACTGTGCAACAACTCGTTTTTCTAGAGATGAGATGAGTTGTTCTTTTTCTTTTATGAGTAGCTTGAAAGAGTCTAGTTTATTCATGGCAAGTTGCATCTGATCAATTAAAGTTTCATGATAAGGAGCACATACCTGACATGGAGAGTTTCGATCGTCATCATCAGTGTCAGAAGGTGATGAATGCTTGCCCATGAAACACAAGTGTGCTTCGGCATCTTCAGGTTCTTCATCAGAGACTTGTAGCCAGTAGTCATCTTCAGCCATGAGAGCCTTACCTGATTCTTTATCTTTGGTCAGTAGAAGCTTGGCTCTGTAATAATCGGAATTATGCACAACAGGCTTGCGACAATCCTTGGCAAAGTGGCCTAACCGACCACAGTTGTAGCATCTGATCGGCTCATATTTTGGCTTTTCTTCGTGTCTCTTGTCAGACTTCTTTCCATCTTCAACACGTTTCTTACCTTCAGACTTCTCTTGATGTTCACGGCGAGTGGAAAACCTTTGCTTGTTGGAAGATTTGTTAAAGAACTTCCTTTTCTGGAATTGTTGAGTCAAGAAAACCATAGCTTCTTTCATCTTGGTGAGTTCAGGATCCGAATCACTATCAGGATCTTCGGGTTCAGACTCACTTTGCACTGGCTTCTTTTCAGACGAACGGCTGACAAACTTCACTCTTTTCTCAGATACGAGTGCTAACGGATCAACTACCGGCTTTTCTTCAGCTTTCTTATTCCCCATTAGTTCCATAACTTCCTCTTCATCCTGGAGCAGCATTTCATAAAGTTCATGTAGATAAAGCTTCTCCAGGGTCTGAGTATGACGAATATGAGAGACAAACGGCTTCCATTCAGGCTGGAGGTTGTTCATGAACTTGATCTTGTTCTCAGTGTTCGTCTTAGTAATCATATTTTTCTGGAGGTCATTCAGAAGCATGTTTAACCTTTCATAGGTTTCTGTCAGTGTCTCACCTTTTCTTGCTTTAAAGCCATCATATCTGGTGATGCAGTTTGTCACCTTCAGCTGATTGTTGATGTGGCTCCCCATCATCATCTTCCCAATCTGGTCCCACATTTTCTTTGCAGACTCTTTATAACTGTCGATGCAAGCATAGATGTCGTTGGGTAGACTTTGTAGAAGATATGTATTTGCATGCTTTTCAACATAATACATATCCTTTTCTTGAGTTGTAAAGTCAGTGATATTTTTTGGAACATCGCGTTCAGGTCGACCTTCTTCTGTGTTTCCCGGTACAACTTTCATTGGCCAGTCTTGCGGCCCCTCTGTCAGACACTTGTAAATCGCTTCATAGTTTGATTTCGATTCAATGAAGTTCATGAAGCGATCGTGTCACTGAGGATATTCCCCTCGATAGAGAACCGGGGGCTTCTGATCCGAACCAATAGCCAAAGCGTCTCTTGAATTCATCTTAAATCTCTTAACTTAAAAGCACTGTAACGATCGTGAGACAAGCAGGATGATCCAAACACAATAATAAAATAAAAAGAATAGAAAAACAAAGACCCGGACGAACAGGGTACCGGTCAAGAAAAAGACCGATAATGACAATGTACCGGTCAAGCAAAGGATCGGTGTTGACAATGTACCGGTCAAGCAAAGGAGCGGTGTTGACAATGTACCGGTCAAGCAAAGGACCGGTATTGACAAAGTATCGGTCGAACCAAAAGGACCGGTATCAACAATGTACCGGTCTAATCTTATTATCGGTCAAAACAAATCCGGTCGAACCAAAGGACCGGAAAAGACAATATATCGGTCAAAGGACAAAGACCGGTAATCAGGGTACCGATCGAATCAGTGTATCGGCCGAACAAAGGACCGATATCAATAATGCACCAGTCAAATGAAAGACCGATCAAGACAAAGCACCGGTCGAGTACTATCGGTCGATTACAGAAACTTAACAAACAGTAGCAGATAAACCCAAAAAAAATAAGACCGATAAACTCGAAGAACCCACCGATAAACTCGATGATTTCTGGAACTCGATCGAGATCAAACCCAAAAATTGAAATCGATAAAACACGTATAACATTATGCAGATTAGAAGACCGATAACCAGATTCAATCACACACAGGTCGACCGAAGAACACTTCAGACACAACCCAGATCAATTATATTAATAACTTCGACCGATTAGCAATTAAAACCCAGAAGGACCGAGATTAAACAGATCGATAAACTCAGAAACATATAATCACTTAAAAAACAGATAACATCGATTAACACATATACTTGATTATAGGGTTTTAGACAAACCTTTTTCTGGATCAAACCTTTAGTCTCTTTGCTCTGATACCAATTGTAGATCCCAGTACAGTGCAATTAGCAGCAAATAATATCAAAGATGAACAATTATATGGCCACAACTACTAGTCATATGATTAATATGAAATCAAAGGGCTACACGTTTACAGAAAGAATTTCTGATTTGAGAGAGTAAACCTATAGACTAGTGTTATGAAAATAATGAGACTTACTTGTAAACGAAAGTAAATCAGCCTTTATATACTCAGGCTTTACAAAGATGGGCTTATGGGCTTTTAGGCCCAACAAGCTATTAAACTATCAAAGAATTACAAAATATACCCTGAACTTCTATTTAACATATAAATTGCCCTAACAGTTGACTTTCCGGCGTTAGCTTCAGATTGGATCTTCAGATTTGATGATCTTGAATCCAATAGATCTGTGCGCTAACAATCTCCCCCTTTGGATCAAGATCATTAATAAAAAGATTTTAGCAATTCAGTCTTCTTTTTCAGCTCAGAAGATGCAATCTCCTTCTCTGTCTTCCATATGAAATAATCTCCAGGTTTTAGCTCATAATGCTTTAGCAAAGAATCTTCAAAGAAAATTTCTCAAAACAAATCCGGTCGAACCAAAGGACCGGAAAAGACAATATATCAGTCAAAGGACAAAGACCGATAATCAGGGTACCGATCGAATCAGTGTATCGGTCGAACAAAGGACCGATATCAACAATGCACCGGTCAAATGAAAGACCGATCAAGACAAAGCACCGGTCGAGTACTATCGGTCGATTACAGAAACTTAACAAACAGTAGCAGAAAAACCCAAAAAAAATAAGACCGATAAACTCGAAGAACCCACCGATGAACTCGATGATTTTTGGAACTCGATCGAGATCAAACCCAGAAATTGAAATCGATAAAACACATATAACGTTATGCAGATTAGAAGACCGATAACCAGATTCAATCACACACAGGTCGACCGAAGAACACTTCAGACACAACCCAGATCAATTATATTAGTAACTTCGACCGATTAGCAATTAAAACCCAGAAGGACCGAGATTAAACAGATCGATAAACTCAAAAACATATAATCACTTAAAAAACAGATAACATCGATTAACACATATACTTGATTATAGGGTTTTAGACAAACCTTTTTCTGGATCAAACCTTTAGTCTCTTTGCTCTGATACCAATTGTAGATCCCAGTACAGTGCAATTAGCAGCAAATAATATCAAAGATGAACAATTATATGGCCACAACTACTAGTCATATGATTAATATGAAATCAAAGGGTTACAGGTTTACAGAAAGAATTTCTGATCTGAGAGAGTAAACCTATAGACTAGTGTTATGAAAATAATGAGACTTACTTGTAAACGAAAGTAAATCAGCCTTTATATACTCAGGCTTTACAAAGATGGGCTTATGGGCTTTTAGGCCCAACAAGCTATTAAACTATCAAAGAATTACAAAATATACCCTGAACTTCTATTTAACATATAAATTGCCCTAACAGTTGACTTTCCGGCGTTAGCTTCAGATTGGATCTTCAGATTTGATGATCTTGAATCCAATAGATCTGTGTGCTAACAATCTCCCCTTTGGATCAAGATCATTACTAAAAAGATTTTAGCAATTCAGTCTTCTTTTTCAGCTCAGAAGATGCAATCTCCTTCTCTGTCTTCCATATGTAATAATCTCCAGGTTTTAGCTCAGAATGCTTTAGCAAAGTATCTTCAAAGAAAATTTCTCTAAAATCAACATGTCTTCAGAATACTTTGATCTATCGCATTTCTTGGTTAACTCTTCTCTTTTCCAATGTCTTTGGAATGTAATGGACTAGATATTTCTTCAAGCTTTAGATTCTCCCCCTTTTTGATAAATAGAGAATCGACATCATCAAAACTCTGAGTAAGAAATGTCCTTCATTTGGAGCCTTTGATCCGTCAATTCAAAAGATATTCATCCAGATCTTTGCAAATCCAGACAAAATAATCGTGTAACACCTGAATCAACAAATGAATCAGTTAATATGCCTGTCAGTGACACTAAGTCACTATGTGTAATGAATACACATTGGAAAGGAGCTTTTTGATGTTGACTCCCCCAGGGCTTCCATTCAATCATCGAAACACCACAAAGGTAATTTCTATAAACATTATGACAAAGAAACAAATTCCTTGTGTGTTCGTGCATGTGATAGAAAGAATTAAGCACTTGATGATTGCTTATAAGGCTCAATATTGTGTAAACCACTGAGACAACAGTAAGTTAAACACAGGCTCAATGTGCATGATTGAAGTGCGAAGGTGGGGCAGAATTCCTTCTTTTCAATATCCAGATTTTCCAAATGAAAATCAGATAGCAAATGTGCTGCTTCTCCTTTGAAAATGAAACATTTTCCTTTTAAGAAGAAAATGAGTAGTTGGTGGGGTTAATCAAGAGTTGGCATGGGCTATTTGCCTGTTTCAATAATGTTCACCAAAGAAATGTGAAACACTAGAAATATGTCTGCCCGACTTAGAAAGTAGTTGGTGCAGAGTTCTGATATTCTTTTAACTCTGTTCTCACACCCTCTTTCTTTTAAACATTAAGCTCACTCTAACCACACTCATTTCTTTTCACTTCTCACACTCAATCACTTAAGGATTAACTTCGTGGGTACAAATCACTGGTTAACGTGATTCCATTGAAATTGTGTTAAGTCCTACCACAATGAAATTATGTTTTCCTAGAAAACATGTGATGCTCAGATTTGGTTTAACTATTTCAGTTAAAGCACAAATAGATCTTGAAAACATTTAAAGTCACACTTCCAGATCATGAAATCAGAATAAGATTCGGGAAGTGGTTTGAACATTTAATAACAATGTTTTCAATGAATGAAAGTTATCCTTCTTTCATCAATATATGAGATTAAGATAAAGGATTATACCTTTACGTGCGATCTTACATCTCATGAAGATAAGCTTGAAGTCATAAAGATATGAACATGTAAGCATCTCTCAAAAACTGCAAAAGTCTTATGTCATAGTCAAAGAAAATTTATTCACTTAAATTAAAATGACAAAAAGCAGAAAAACAATTAAAGTACGAGTTCTGATCTGAAATAATCAGAAGTCATATCCTAACTCCTTTGATTTGAAAAGCTCCCCCTAAAATTATGCATTACAAAAATTTGACATAAAAGGTAAATGAAAAAATTTTATGAGCTCCCCCTCAAAATAACAATGATTATCTTTGGAGTTCTTCTCACACTCCCCCTTTGATCATGAACGAAATGTTAATGTGCAGATATCTTGCGAAAATGAAGAAAATGATGAAAAATTTACAATAAGAAACTTTAATAGGTAACCACAGATTATGTCTTAAGATTTAGCATACCAAGCTTAGAGACAAGAAAAATGAATCTCTTTTCGTCTAAGGGTTTGGTAAACAAATCTGCAAGCTGATAATCAGTTTTTACAAAGTAAAGTTCAATTGTTCCTTTTTCGACATGATCTTTTATAAAGTGATACCTGACATCGATGTGTTTGGTCTTTGTATGCTGAACAGGATTAGCTGTTATTGCGATTGCGCTATTCGAGTCACAGTATATCGGGATATGGTTGAAGTGAAAACCGTAGTCACGCATTTGTGTTCTCATCCATAAGACCTGAGAACAGCAGCTAGCAGCAGCTACATATTCTGCTTCGGCCGTTGAAGTTGAAACACAAAGTTGCTTCTTCGATGCCCAACTTACGAGTTTATCACTGATGAACTGTATATGACCTGATGTGCTCTTCCTGTCTAACATACAACCAGCATGATCTGCATCTGTATATGCTGTTAGTTCAAAGCTAGTATCTTTAGGATACCACAGACCAAGATCTGCAGTCCCCTTCAGATACCTAAAAATACGATTAACTGCAGACACATGGGATTATTTAGGATTAGCCTGATATCTTGCTAGCTTGATATCTTGCACATAAACATGTTGAAAACATTATATCTGGCCTACTGGAAGTGAGATACATTAAAGAACCTATCATCCCTCTGTAAGTCCTAACATCAACAGCCTTTTCAGAAGGATCGGTGCCAATCTTAGTACCTGGTGCCATTGGGGTACCAATCGGTTTTAAATTTTCCATTTTGAACTTCCGAAGAATATCAAAAAGAATGTATTTTGATTGATTGATAAAAATCCCCGATGAAAATTGTTTGACTTGTAAACCGAGAAAGAAATTCATCTCTCCCATCATATTCATCTGAAATCTTGACACCATAAGGTTTGAAAAATTCTTACAGTACTTAGGATTTGTAGAGTCAAAAATAATATCATCCACATAGATTTGAATAAGAATGATATCGGATTTTTCCTTTTTAATAAACAAAGTGATATCTACCGTACCATTTGTAAAACCATACTTGACTAAAAATTGAGATAGGACATCATACCAGGCGCGAGGAGCTTGTTTCAGTCCATAGAGTGCTTTGTCGAGAATGTAAACGTGAGTCAGTTTCTCTTGATTAACAAAGCCTTCTGGCTGTGAGACGTAGACTTCTTCCTTTAGAATGCCATTCAGAAAGGCGGTCTTCACGTCCATTTGAAAGACAGTGAAGTTCTTGTGAGCAGCGTAGGCTATAAACATTCGAATTGCCTCTAAACGTGCCACAGGAGCATAAGTCTCGTCGTAGTCTATTCCTTCCTCTTGTCTGTATCCTTTGGCTACAAGTCTTGCTTTGTTTCTGATAACGGTACCATCTTCATATTTCTTGATCTTGAAAACCCATTTCGTACCTATAATAGTTTTACCTTGAGGTTTGGGTACGAGTCTCCAGACTTTAAGTGCGTCGAACTTATTCATCTCTTCTTGCATTGAAATTACCCAGTCTGAATCGGCAAGAGCCTCTGATACGCGAGCAGGCTCGATTTTGCTCAGAAAGGATTCATGCATACACATATTCATTGACGCTGACCTAGTTTGCACTGGTTTTGTTGGATCGCCAATGATCTGGCTTATCGGGTACTCTTTGGTCCATTTATGTTCATGAGGTAGTGGATTATATGAATATATATCAATAGTATCATCTATGAATCCACTGGTACCTTCTTCAGTTTGTTTAGGAGGAATTATGGTTGCAGTTGAAGTAGTAGGTGCAGAAGTCTCAGTAGGTTCAGCTTGTTCAACAACTTCTGTCTCTTCATTATTGATCACAACTTCAACTGTTGGATTCGGCATTTGAACTAGAATTTCTTGTTCAATATGAGTGTTAGATTCAATAGGGATATCTGATATGGTTGGATGAGTAATCGTTGAGTCTTCATTCCTGTCAACCACAACAGATTTCTTCACATTAGATCCAAGAAATTCATCATAAAAGAATTCAAATAATAAATCTAAATCAGATAAATGATTAGTAGACGTTGATGCTTCATCTGATTTGTTCTTTTGAGACGCAGGTTCTGGACTGATTTGCCCAGAAGCTAGTACTCCGGTTATCACGGGTTCTGAACTGTGTTGTTCAGAAGCCATTTCTTCATCAAACGTAGCGTTGATGCTTTCAATAACTGTCTTTGTCTTCTTCAAATATACACGGTATGCAGTTGATGTAGATGAATAACCAATGAAGATGCCTTCGTCCGCCTTGGCACTGAACTTGTTCAGACTCTCTCTATCGTTTAGAACAAAACACTTACACCCAAATATATGGAAATATTTGAGTGTCAGTGTTCGGTTGTTGATTAACGCATAAGGAGTCTTCTTGAATATGCGGTGTATCATGGATCGATTCTGAGTGTAGCACGCAGTCGATACAACTTCTGCCCACAAGAATAGAGGTAAGTCAGATTGACTTAGCATAGTACGAGCAGCCTTGACTAGCGTACGATTTCTTCTTTCGACCACTCCATTCTGTTGAGGCGTACGAGCAGCAGAGTATTGATGTGATATCCCGATTGATTCGAGATATTCTTGAACTGTTTTGTTCTTGAACTCTGTGCCGTTGTCTGTTCTTAGAAGCTTGACCGGTTTCTGCAGATTTACCTGGGTCATCTTCAGGAATGTAATGAGAACATCAGGTGTCTCATCTTTTGAACGTAGAAATTTGACCCAAGTGTATCGCGAGTAATCGTCCACGATAACTAGTATGTACTTCTTTCCGCCTAGACTTTGCGTTCGCATCGGACCGCATAAGTCCATATGCATCAACTCTAACGGAGCGCTAGTACTCAGTTCAGGCTTTGGTTTATGAGGAGCTCTCTTCATCTTTCCCTTTTCACACGCTGCACATAAGTGTTCTTTTTCGTACTTGAGCTCTGGAAGTCCTTTCACCAACTTCTCACTGACCAACTTGTTGATGTACCTAAAGTTAAGGTGATAGAGCTGTCGATGCTATAGCCAGCTTTGCTGCATCGAGGCTTTAGATAGTAGACAAACCTGCTTGTCAGTCTGGACATTTGACAAATTGATTGTGTAGAGGCCGGACTTTCTCGTGCCGACCAAGAGTTCCTCGCCTTCTTCAGTGCGAACAGAACACCTCTTGGCTTTGAAATTGACCTCTAAGCCTTTGTCACAGAACCGGCCTATACTGAACAGGTTGTGTCCTAAGCCTTCAACATAGCTCACCTTCTTGATCGTGACTTTGTCATGTACCATATTACCATATCCTAGTATTGGTGAAAACTGATCGTTGTCGAATCTAACTGTTCCGCAATACTTCTCTGTAAAGTTGGTCAACATACCTTTTTGTCCAGTCATATGCTTGGAACATCCGCTATCCAAGTACCACATATGACGGATATGCACAAGAGAAATTACGAAACAAGAGATTTATATCCATAAAACAAAATTTGAAGTAAAGACTTTTTGAGCATTGAAGAGCTGGTCTTGAACTGTTGTATTCAAGAGCCATTGTTCTTTGAGGTACGAGTCCTAGACTGTTTTGTCTAGAAGTCATACTTCGTTGAAGTACGGGTTCTAAGCTGAAATACTTAGAAGCCTCCATCTTGACATTTAAGTCCGGGTTTTGAACTGATTTGTTCAAAAGCCTAAGTTCTATGCTTCCTCTTAAACTTTGAGTTCCTGCAACACAGATTTAGCTTTTGGTACCCATTGGAATTTGGGTCCAACTGTGTTAGCACAAGATTTTGGTACACATTGAAATTTGGGTTCGTTTTTCATTTGAAATTCATTAGAAGCATAAGAATGATTAGAATGCACATGATAAGTTCCAAACCAAACATCAGAATCTTTACGAGAAGCATAAGCATGTCTATCATAAAATGAAGACTTTCTAGCAGATAAAGATAACTCGAATAATTGCTTCATAGAATATTTCTTGCGATAAACGACAAGTTTTGGTTTCAAAATAGTAGCAACATTCGTATTCAAAACATCTTTACTAGGAATAGTCTTATTACAATTAACACTAGAAAAAGATTTTGCATTCTCGTCTATCTTATGTTTTGGTTTCCATTCAAACTTAACTCCCTGCCTTTTCTGGCTCAAATCTGAAATATTTGAAACTTGTGAGTTAGACTTTTGAGCAACAAATGAATGCATCTTCTTTGGGTTACCAGTAGTGATCGGTTTCTGTGAATGCTGAGATTTCTTCTTACCTTTCGCATTCTTAGCTTTCACAGAAGCTGATTTATCAACTTTCGTTGATGATTTACCTTTTTCAGACATACTGGTTGATCCAATGGATTTCACAACAAAAGATGAATGGTTAGGAAGTTTGGCATGAAAATCAAATTGATCAATACACTCATCTAAAACACCATCGGAGTTTAGAAAATCAAACCCGTCATTAGTTGAACCAAACATGCCATCAGATTTTGAAGCCTTTGATGATTTAGAAAGAACAGTACTCTTTAGTACAGTTGAAAAAACTTTTTGTTCAATATCAATCAAAAGTCTTTCATCTGTTAAAGAAGTCTCAAGTTCAGAAATTTTACTTTCCAACACGAGAGGAGGGACATATAGTTTAGCTTTAATAGGCTTCGCCTCTATTTCTTTGACAGAATAACTCTGAAAGAAGTCATTTGAAAGAGATTTCTTTTGATATATTGGATCATCATTATAACATTTATTCAACTTCGCATAACGAAATGGAAGTTGAACATTAGATGTGTTCTTTCGTTTTTCTGTTTCCTTGGCTTCATCCTCTTATGACAGTCCAGTCCAAAAAACTTTAAGCTCAGGGATTCGATGAGCTAGTTTCATAAAAGTAAAATCATAAAGTGCAGGCACTTCAGATTTAGCATTTTTAAGGTAATGAGGATTCTCATATCCGAGTCCCCAACTCTCTATTTCCTCTTTGGGTTTGTTCAGATGAATGGTTTGTTCAGTTTGACCTATTTTGTATAACTTCTCTTCCAAAGCTTTTAATTTTGCAAGTAAAGATTCATTCTCTTTGGAACACGAAGAATACATTTTCGTAAGCTCTCTGAAATCAAACTCACTTTTTCTCAATTTAGAATTTTTTTTAGTTATTTCTTTGAGAATTATTGTCTTTTCTTTAGCTCAGTTATCAAAGTTTTTATGCATTGTCTCAATCATTACATTCTTCTCAGCAATATCCTCGCTAAGTTTCTGTATTGATTGGTTTTTGTCATTGATAACACCTTTTTCTTGCTTAATCTTTGACTCTAACTCTTCGAGTTTAGTCAACATGGCATGCATTTGATTTAAGAAATCTGAATGAGTTAAATCACATACCTCATTTTCCTCATCATCAGAATCAGCATCAACTTCTGATTCCTGCTTTCCCATTAAGCACATGTGAGCTGTTTCATCCTTCTCTTCATTCTCATCATCTGATTGATCAAGCCAGTACTCATCTTCTGCCATCAATGCCTTTCCAGCCTCCTGTTGCTTGGCTAGAAGCATTTTATTCTTGTAGTAGTCTAAATTTCTGACTTTGGGTCTTCGGCAGTCTCTGGCAAAGTGACCTATTTTGCCACAGTTGTAGCACATTGGAGGTTCTGACTGACTGGATCCTTCAGCTTGATACCTTCTCTCTTTCGGTTTCCTTTCCTCTATTCTCTTTCCTTCAAACCTCTTTCCTTCAACCCTTTCCTTGTGAACATAGTTGCTCGGTCCAGAAGAATACCTCTGACTATTTGAACTTGGCTTCTTGTAGAACTTCTTTTGAAAAGCCTTTGTCAGCATAAGCATAGCCTGATTTAGTTGTTCACAGTCGTCCGAGTCAGAGTTCGCTTCATTTTCAACCTCATCTGATTCAGACATGAGCATCTTCTTCTTCTTCTTTTTCACAACAAGAGCAACTGAGTCAGCAACTGTCTTCTCACCCTGTCTCTTTTCATCCAGTATTTCATCCACCTCTTCTTCATTTTGTTTGAGGGTTTCATACACCTCATGAAGTGGAATCTCGTTTAGATCCTTGATTTGCTTCATTTGTCTGGCAAACCTCTTCTATTCAGGCTGGAGAATGCTTAGGAATTTGACATTCAACTCTATTTGCGATTTATTGACCTTGTTCTTGCTTAGTTCATTCAGCGAGGTCACAAACGTGTCATAAGTTTCTGCTAGTGTTTCTCCAACTCTGCCTTTGAATTCTTCATAGTTGTTTAGGCAGTTGGATATCTTGAGTTGGTTCCCAACCTTTGAACCTAGCATCATCTTCTCTAGATGATCCCACATTTGTTTGCCTGAGGCCTTATAGATGTATATCTTCACGTATATTTCATTTGGAATGCCTTGAAGAATATAAGACTTTGCTAATCTATCACCTTTTGCTCTTTTAAGGTTATCACCTTCTAGTTCATGATACTTAAGTTCAAAATCTGTTGCCACAGTTACTTCCGTACGAGTCTCATAAACTGGTGCCATAACTCCCTCTTCTATCGATTTCCTGATGAATTCACCCAACTCATGTCTTTCAATGAAGTCCATGAACCCATCTTTCCACTGCTCATACTCTCCCCTGAAGAGTACTGGTGGCTTTGAGTCAGTTCCGATAGCTAGAGCTTCTCTGGAAGTCATTCTGTTTGATTAAGACTAAGTCAAGATTCTGGCACAATTTGCGCTAATAGAAGGTGGCGCAAAAGTCAGGTTTGCGCTAGACAAAGGTGGCGCAAAAACACAACTTGCGCGATGAGAGGCTGGCGCACAACAGGTTTGCGCGAGGTTTGAGTGACGCGAAGTAATACTTTGCGCGAGAAGACACTGGCGCAAAAAGTTAACTTGCGTTGTAGGAACTCGCTTTCTTGAGATTTGCGCGAACTGAGGTTGGCGCAAGTAGAGGTTTGCGCGAAGTGTTGATGGCGAGAAATGAACTTTGCGCGAGTAACGGATAGCGCAAAAGTAACTTTGCGCGATCAATGGTTAGCGCAAAAGTAACTTTGCGTGAATAACTTTCTTTTGTATCTGGCCCAAACTTGCTATGAACTGGCGCAAACTTCAACTTTGCGCGAGTTCGTCCCTGCAACTTCGAAAATCGACTAAAAACCTATCTAGACTTCGAATTAGTAGTCCCAAATTTGACAGATTGACCACTAACACTTCTAGAATATATTTCAAGCTCTTGATTTCAAAAATTAGCACTTTTTGAAAATCCAATCGATGGAACAGTAAGTTTCCAGACGTGAACTGTTTTGCAAAAATTGAATCGATTGAAGTTCTATACTGAAATCAAACAACACCAACTCGATCTAGCACCCTATTCGATATCAACCTGATCGATTTCAACACCAAAAACACACTAAAATTCGAAAATGATTTTGAAATAAAGAACACAGAGTCGAGTTTATAAAAACTTGATTTGAATCTGTTTTTAAGCTCTGATACCAATTGTCGGTCCACAATACTATCAAGTTCTTGTAAATAACAACACATATACGATTACCAACCTGTTTGATTAATAATCACAGAATACAGATGGTTGATATGATTTCTCTTTGAAAGCTCTCTCTGTGTTTTACACCATAGAAATGTGTGTTGTGTGTGTTATCTGATCTGTGTTTTTGGATCTGATCTCGCTTGCTTTCTTTACACACTAAACAACCACTTGCAAAAACAACTAATATTAAACTAAACTAATATCTAACTAACTAAATATCTAAATTAATAATATCTAGATATTTAGGAATAATAATAAAATACTAAAAACTAATACTTTGACATTTTATTACAAACGACATTAGACTTATATTAAGAGTTGACTTTTCGGCGTTAGCTTCAGATTGGATCTTCAGATTGGATGATCTTGAATCCAATAGATCTGTGCGCTAACAATCACACTTCTATATTCATGAAATCGTTTAGGAATCAGAAGTGGTTTGAAAATTTAATAACACGTTTTCTATGATTGAAAGTTGTCCTTCTTTCAACCATATTTGAGATTAAGAATAGAAATAAACCTTTCCGTTCAGTCTTAAATCTCATGAAGTCAGCTTAAAGTCATAAAGATATGATCTTGTAAACATCCTCTCAATCTGCATCAGACAAAAAGTCTTATCAAAGCAACTTTATTCACACCATTTATTGAAAAAATAAAATGACATAAAGCAATAAAATGTTGAATGTACGAGTTCTGATCTGACATAATCAGAAGTCATCATTCTTACTCCTTACTCATACTCTAACCCCCCCTGCATTTATGCATCATAAAAATTTATCAGTTAAACATATGCAGAAATATAGGAACTCCCCTTCAAAGGAATATAGATCATCTTATCTTCTCTCACTCCCCCTGAGATCATGAACACATGTTAAATTGCCTATATCTTTTCAGAATAAAGATAAAGAAATGAAGAAAAATAACAATAAGAAAACTTTAATAGGTAATCACATATTATGTCTTGAGATTAAGCATACCAAGTTTCGAGATAAGAAAATTAAATCTCTTCTCGTCGAGAGGCTTGGTAAACAAATCAGAAAGCTGATAATCAGTGGTTACAAAATAAAGTTCTATTGTACCTTTTTTCAACATTGTCTTTTATAAAATGATACCGTACGTCTATGTGTTTTGTCTTGGTATGTTGTACAGGATTTGCAGATATTGCAATAGCGCTCTTCGAGTCACAATAAATCGGGATTTTGTTGAATTGGAAACCATAGACTCGAAGTTGTGTCCTTATCCACAAAACTTGAGAGCAGCAACTGGCAGCAGCTACATACTCTGCTTTAGCAGTCGAGGTGGAAACACAAAGTTGTTTCTTTGATGCCCAACTTACGAGCTTGTCTCCAAGAAATTGAATATGACCCGATGTGCTCTTCCTGTCTATCATACATCCAGCATGATCTGCATCTGAATAAGCTGTTAGTTCAAAACCAGTATCTTTAGGATACCACAGACCAAGATCTGCAGTCCCTTTCAGATATCGAAAGATCCTTTTGACCGCGGACAAATGGGATTCTTTGGGGTTAGCCTGATATCTTGTGCATAAGCATGTAGAAAACATAATATCCGCCCTACTTGAAGTAGGATACATTAAAGAACCAATCATGCCTCTATAGGTTCTAACATCAACAGGTTTTCCCGAAGGATCCATGCCGATCTTAGTTCCCGGTGCCATCGGGGTTGCAATTGGTTTACAAGTTTCCATTTTGAATTTCCGAAGAATATCAAAAATGTACTTAGATTGATTTATAAAAATCCCCGTTGAAAATTGTTTTACTTGTAATCCGAGAAAGAAGTTCATCTCTCCCATCATACTCATTTGAAATCTAGACACCATGAGGTTAGAAAAATTCTTATAAAATTTAGGATTTGTAGAGCCAAATATAATGTCATCCACATATATTTAAATAAGAATAATATCAGCCTTTTCCTTTTTGATGAATAAAGTAGTATCGATTTTACCTTTAGTTAAGCCTGACTTGACCAAAAATTTTGATAGTACCTCATACCAGGCACGAGGCACTTGTTTAAGACCATAAAGAGCTTTATCCAAGATGTAAACATGATATGGTTTATCTGGATTCACAAATCCTTCAGGTTGTGAGACATATACTTCCTCCTTAAGAATACCATTTAGAAAGGCAGTCTTCACGTCCATCTGGTAGACAGTGAAGTTTTTATGAGCAGCGTACGCTAGAAACATGCGGATTGCTTCTATACGTGCCACTGGAGCGTAAGTCTCATCATAATCTATGCCCTCCTCTTGCCTATAGCTTTTTGAGACAAGTCGTGCTTTGTTTCGAATTACGATACCGTCTTCATCTTTCTTGTTTTTGAATACCCATTTTGTACCAATAATAGATTTTCCTTCAGGACGTGGTACAAGTCTCCAGACTTTCAAGGCTTCAAACTGATTTAGCTCCTCTTGCATTGCAGTAACCCAATCAGAGTCAGCTTGAGCTTCAGAGTAGGCTCTATCTTGCTCAGAAAGGAATCATGCATACACATGTTCAAAGTTGTAGACCTAGTTTGCACCGTTTTTAATATATCTCCAATGATTTGGCTTATCGGATCCTCTTTGGTCCACTTGTGTTCGTGAGGGAATGTAGATTGATCACAATTCTCATCTAAATATCCACTATCAAGTTCTTCTTGTTCAACATTATTTGGAGGTGCAGTTGAAGTCTCTTGTTCAGAAGTTTCATTTGGGACAACTTGTTCAGTGTGTTGATTATCCAATATAGTGCATCCAACTGAAGTAGTAACTTCTGGTTCAACATGATCAGGTGCAACTTCAACTAAAGGAGTATTTGTTTGAATTTGAGTTTCTATATGAACTGAGGGAACAAGTTCAGTTGACACATCTGAAGTAGTTGGATGATTAGGTATTGAATTCTCTGACCTGTCAACCACAACAGACTTAGGAAGTTTAGATCCTAGAAACTCATCATAGAAATATTCAAACAATAAATCTAATTCAGATAAATGAGATGTAGAAGTTGAAGCTTTATCCGAATTAGTCTCTTTAGATACAAGTTCTGGACTGAATTGTCCAGAAGCTAACACTCCGGTAATCACGGGTTCTGAACTACTTTGTTCAGAAGCCACATCCTCATCAAGTGTTACGTTAATACTTTCTATCACACTCTTTGAGCTCTTCAGATAAATTCTATATGCAGCAGATGTCTGGGAGTATCCAATGAAGATTCCTTCTTCAGCCTTTGGTGATAACTTATTCAAGTTATCTCTATCATTAAGGACAAAACACCTGCAACCAAAAATATGAAAATGCTTAATACTTGGAGTACGATTATTAATCAGTGCATAAGGAGTTTTACCAAACCGTCTGTGAATAATGGATCGATTATGCATATAACATGCAGTAGAGACAGCTTCTGCCCACAGACATAAAGGTAGATCGGACTGACTGAGCATAGTACGAGCGACCTCTACTAGCATTCGATTGCATCGTTCGACTACTCCATTCTGTTCTGGCGTTCGAGCAGTAGAGAATTGATGCGTTATCCCTACAGATTCGAGATAATCTTCAACAGTTTTGTTCTTAAACGTTGTGCCGTTATCAGTCCTTAGAAACTTAACTGTCTTCTGCAAGTTCACCTGGGTAGTCTTCAAAAAGTTAATGAGTACTTCGGGCGTCTCATCTTTTGTCCTTAGAAACTTTACTCATGTGTAACGCGAATAATCATCCACTATTACTAAAACATACTTCTTTCTTCCTATGCTTTGAGTTCTCATAGGACCACAAAGATCCATGTGTAACAACTCAAGTGTAGAATTTGTACTTGGTTCGGGTTTAGGCTTGTGAGCTGCCCTCTTCATTTTACCCTTTTCACATGCTGCACATAGATGTTCTTTTTCATAACGAAGCTCAGGAAGACCTTTCACCAATCTGCCTTTGACCAATTTGTTTATGTACCGAAAATTCAGGTGTGATAACCTTCTGTGCCAAAGCCAACTTTGGTGCATCGAGGATTTTGTCAATAAGCAAACCTGATTGTCAATCTGGACCTTTGACAAATTTATCGTGTAGAGGTTGGACTTTCGATTACCGACCAAGAGTTCTTTGCCATCTTCAGTACGTATCGGTAACTCTTGGCTTTGAAATTTACCTCTAATCCTTTGTCGCAGAACTGGCCAATACTAAATAGGTTATGCCCCAAACCTTCTACATAGCTCACCTTCGTTATCGTTACATTCTCTTGAACCACGTCACCATATCCGAGAATCGGTGAAAATTGGTCGTTGCCGAAACGAAAATTCCCGCAGAATTTCTCTGTATGATTAGACAATAAATCCTTTTGCCCAGTCATATGCTTGGAACACCTGCTATCCAAGTACCACATATGACGGGTCTGCATAAGAAAAATCAGGGAATAACAGATTTAGGTACCCATTTAAAAACCGGTCCTTTCAGTTTTGCACAAGATTTTGGTATCCATTTATAGATGGATCCTCTGACCTTTTGAAAAACGTTTGAAACATATGAATTATAAGAACAAACATGATAAGTACCAATCCAATCATCAGAAAACCAGTGAGAACTAAAATCATTCCGTCTATAATTAGATGACTTAGTAGTAGAATGAGATAATCTGAGTAATTGCTTTATTGAATATCGCTTGTAAGGAATTACAAGGTTTTGTTTATTAGAAGCAACACTACCAACTACATCAGAAGAACTACTAATATATCTATTACAATCCATATCAGGAGATGATTCAGAACTCTCATCGATCTTCCTTTTTGGGCGCCATTCCTTCCGTTCTTCAGATCTTTTACTTTTCATTGAAACACAAGATTTATATCTGTTAGGAAAATCAGATTTCTGAGATTGTCTTTGATTAAGCTTACCAGTGTTGTTCTGTTTCTATGAGCATCGTTTCTTTTACTTCTTACCTATAGCATAATAATCAGCATTCACAGAAACTGATTCACCAACCTTAGTTGATGATTCACCTACTTCATGCACACTTAGTAAAGCTTGTCCATTAATGACAAAAGTAGAATGATCTGGAAGTGGAGCATTGAAGTCAAACATATCAATCTCATTTACACACCCTTCATCAGAATTTAAAAAATCATTTGCAGACGCAAATAAGTCATCAATATCAACTTCAGAGGTGGGAAGTGTTTTAGAAGATGTAGAGCACTTTTGAGATTCAACATTTAAAGTTATGTTCTTTAAAACAGTAGAAAATACATTTTGTTCAATATCAACCAAGATTCTCTCATCAGTTAAAACATTTTCAAGCTCAATTATTTTGCTTTCTAGAATGAGTGGAGGAACATAAATCTTAGCTTTAACAGGTTTTGCCTCCATCTCAGAAATAGAATAGCTAGGAAAATAATCATTTGAAAGAGATCTTGGTTTATCTGAAATATAACTATCATTCAGTCTTTGATAACAGAATGGTAGTTGCATTTTCTTTAAATTCTATCTTTTATCATCTTCTTTCGCCTCAACCTCATCAGAAGATTTGGTAACAAATTTGGGTTTCAAATGAGGATATTCAGCAACATCATTCAAAAAATTAAAGTTATATAAATTTGGCTGTTTTCTAATGGCTTTCTTAAGATAGTAAGGGTTTTCGTAACCAAGACCCCACTTCTCTTTAACATCAATGTCCTCATTAGGGGTGTTTAGAAAAATGGTTTGATCTGTTTGTCCTCGTGTATACAATTTAGCTTCCAAACCATTTACCTTCTTTGTTAAACTCTTGTTTTCTACCTGCAATTTGTAGGCTTTTAGTACACATTCTTGCTTTTCTAAATCAGACTTAGACAATTTAGATTCAAAATAAGAAATCTTACTTTCAAAACGATCTTTTTCATTTTTAAAAACAGAAACATATTTGCGAAGAGAATCAATCAGATCTTTGTTTTCAATAACTGCTTTGTTAAGGTCAAAGATCTTTTGATTTTTCTTCTCAACTCTGCATTTTTCCTTTTTCATCTTCTTTTGAAGATCTTGAAGTTCGATCATCATGGCTTCCATTTTGGTTATAAAATCAGATTCAGATAAGTTCATTACCTCATCAGATGTCTCGTCTTCAGAATCAACATCTTTCACCTCTTTGCCCATCAAGCACATGTGTGCTGTCTCTTCTTGTTCATCCTCAGAATGGTCTAGCCAAAATTCGTCTTCCGCCATCAGTGTTTTCCCTGCTTCCTTTTCAGTAGCAAGCAACATCTTCTGCTTGTAGTATTCAACATTCCTAACAATTGGATTTCGACAGTTTTTTGCAAAATGGCCAACCTTTCCACAATTGTAGCACTTTATCAGTTCTTCATTCTTTTTCTCAGCACTACCATATTCATACACATATCTTTTCTTCTCCTCGGGCTTTCTCTCCACATACCTTTTCTCTTCAAATCTTTTGCCTTCAACTATTTCCCGATGTTCATAATTCTTTGAACCAGACGAAGAATACCTCTGTGAATTTGAACTCGGTTTCTTGTAAAACTTCTTCTGAAATGCTCGAGTCAGTAAAAGCATAGCTTGCTTGAGGTTTTCTCCGTCATCACTATCTGAATCAGACTCAGAATCAGAACTGGGAATCACTACTTTCTTCTTCTTTTTCTTCTCTTTCTTCTCTTTCTCCTTCTCTCCAGCTACTAAGGCTATGGGATCTGACACTTTCTCAGTCTTCTTTTTCTCAGCCCTTTTCTCTTCGACCTCTTCCTCATTCTGTTGCAAAGTCTCATACACTTCATGAAGAGGTATCTCACTTAAATCCTTCATCTGTTTCATCCTTCGGGTATGCTTCTTCTATTCAGGTTGCAGAATACTGAGAAATTTGACATTGTTCTCAATCTACTTCTTTGTAACTTTATTCTTGGAAAGTTCAATCAATAGAAGCACCAATCGATCATAAGTATCTTCAAGGCTCTCATCTTTCTTAGCCTTAAATTCTTCATAACTGTTTATACAGTTTGCCACTTTCATCTGATTTCCCACCTTGGAACCCATCATCATCTTCTGTAGCTGATCCCACATTGATTTAGCAGTTTCATTGTAGTTGTCTATTTTGATGTAGACTTCATTAGTTACACTTTGCAAAAGTAGAGATCTGGCTTGTTTGTCTGCTTTGTATCAGTTCTTTTCCTCTTCAGTAAACCGAGAAATATTATTTTTAACAATCTTTGTCTTCTGAACTCTATCATCATCTGACTCATTATCCTCATCAGGAATCTCTTCAGTAGGAAATTTCATAGGACCTTATATAATCGATAACCAAATATTCTCTCCATTTGATTGTCGGTCAACAAAATCATGAAAACGGTCCTTCCACTGTTCGTATTCTCCCTTGAATAGAACAGGAGGTTTGACACCAGTGCTAATAGTGAGAGCGTCTTTGGAAGTCATCTTGATCTACACTGCTTACTGATCGTCAAAATTCAGAAAAACACACTTGATCTACAAAAATCAAATTCAGTTAAATTTCAGATAAAATCAGAAAATTTTACTAAGTATGAAACGCGCATACCAAAGAAATCAAATAAAACGCGTAAAAGACTATGTGCGAGTTTAAGAAACGCGCACACCAAAGGATGCGTGAACTGCACTTCTCGCACAAAGAGTTGTGCGAGTTTCAGCTCCGCGCACAACAAAGCTTGCGTGAACCAAGGTTCGCGCAGAAAGCTTATGCGAGTTCTAAGATTCTCGCACGATACCGTGTGCGAGTTTTGGAACTTCGCGCTAAAGCATTGCGAGATCGAGACTTAGTAAAATTTCAGAAATATGGTTCTCGCTAAAAGCAAACGCGCAAGACCAGGGCTTGCGAGTTTTAGAATTAGAAAAAATTTGACAAGGAAACTTCGCGCAAAATACAAACGCGCACGACAAACTTCTCGCAGGGTCACACTTCGCGCACAACACTGATGATGAATAATACAAACTCGCACCTAGTGTTGTGCAAGTTTCTACTTCTCGCACGACTTAGTTTGCGAGTTCTTTACTTCAACCTACTTCAAAGACCTTTGCGAGTTCTTCACCTTGCGTGTTCTTCCTCTGCGAGTTTCTTAGATCTAGCGAGTTCTTGACTTGGACAGTTCAAAAACTCGATCTTTCACTCTAATTTCGATCAAACCTTCACCAATTAGCTCGAAATTTTGCAGGAACCTCCTAATACATGATTCGAATCAAATACAAATGATGAATTTTGAAATGAAACAACAATTTTACAATATCGATCTGTTGACAGATCGTACAGACTCGAACAAAAAGATTCAAGAAAACTAAAAAACTCACATAACCAGATGAAATTTAGACAATGCGATCTAAACAAACACTGTTCTAGATGCTAAAACGAATCTAACACAAACAATTTCAACTCTAAAACACTACTATAGTCCAAAATTTAGATTCACACAGTCCATATGCGAGTTCGTCCACAAGTACGATCCAAAAGTTGAATTGATCCAAGTTTTTCTCTGAATTTCCTGTACTCTGATACCAATTGTTATTCCCAGATAACAATGCGATCACTACATGACAAATGATTCCATTAGATCTCAATTTTATTTATCATAGATTTGAATTAGAATGAACTCTCACACTGCTTTCTCTCTCTAACTCTGAAACTCTCACGATGCTATCTCTGTTGTATGTTACATGAATACACGCACAACGCCTATATATAGTAAAGACAAAACGCGCAAGCAACTACTACACAGAAATGCGTAGAACACTGTTCACGCACAAAACAAGAAAATACAAAAATACAATGTTGACTTTGACTTTTATTACACAAGACTCTGACTATGATGCTGAGAATTGACTTTAGCTTTGACCTTCAGTATTCAGTCTTCTATGATCTTGTATCCAATATATTTATGATCTAACAGTTTGTGGAGGCTTGAATTGATTCAAGATGTACACCATCTTGTTTTATATTCACCGGTGACCATCTCTCTTCCTCTTCCTCTTCCTCTTCATTTATGAGTTTTGTTTTGATTGGGTTTTTATCTTTGATTTAGATTGGGTTTTGATTGGGTTTTTATCTTTGATTTAGATTGGGTTTTGATTGGTTTCAGATTTTGATTTTATGTGTGATTTAGGTTAGGTTTTGATTTAGGCCTAAACAAGATGACCGGAGCAGGTCACAGGATTGTAGTAGCGGTGTAACACCCAGAAATTTCTGTAAGTAAAAGTTCCGTTTTTCTTTTAATGAGTTTTAATTGTTGGTATCATGATTAGAAGTATGTTTTCCTTAAACGCATATCAGATCGAGTGCGTTGCATATTCGAAAAATAGCATTTTTAGGCTCTGAACACCCGAGGCGATAGTGCCCAAGCGATAGTTACAATGTCAATATCGCCAAGGCAAGATCGCAGGGGTTGGAGTGCTCGCAGTATAGGTAGGGTGATTGTGCCATGCGACTATGATAGTGTCACTATTGCATGGGCACTATCTCATGGGATCAGGTCGGGTATTTAAAGCCCAAGTCCGACTTTTAGGCAGAAAATTCATTTCCAGGTTTGGTTTAGTGCGATTTTCTCTACATTGAAGGTATTCCTCTCCTCCATTTCATATCTCTTCATTAAATCCTTCTGGAATCCAACCATGAGCATTAATTATTCATCTATAAGGTTCACTTAGCAATTAGTATGAAGGATTCAAGTCTCAATCAAGCTCCAAGTGCTCATCCTCATCTTTCTAGGGTTTTCTTTGGTTTTAGGTTTGAAGTCAAAATCAAGCAACGTGAGTTCATCCTACTCTTTCTAACCTTTATACATGTCAAAATCTTATGATTTTGATCTCTTAAACTTCTCCTAACAACATTTACTTATTTGATGGATTTTGACCTAACTTGAGTATTTTGGAGATTTTTAGGGTTTCCACCCTTTTTATGAGAAATGTTGGGTTTTATTATATGAGTTATAAAATGAAGTGTTTTATGTATTTTTTTGTTGGAAAACTTGAATAATCCATATTGGGTACACTTATGACACTCTTTGTGTTAAATGATTTTAATGGCAAAAGTGGGATTTTGAAATGGCATGAATGGATTGTTTTATTTAGGAACTAATGGTTACTCTAAACCTTATAAACTTTGTGGATGATTGTTTTATGGGAAACATTGCCTTTAAATGAAAAATGGCTTTATTTGGATTCATATAGACTTTACTCTTATGTGATGATGTCTTACAATAGAAGCATTTTATGAGAATATTTGGTTATGGAAATTATATGTGTAATTATAGTTTATCACGATGTGAATGTGACGAGTCTTAGACTAATTCAAATGGATTCATAGGCATAGAAGTCGGCTTTGTTTATTAAACACCCCTAAAAATAAAGATAAATTTAAACCTGGAATTGATGGATAAAAGGACAACTATAATAAGGAATCACCCAAAAAGGGGAAGTAGTAAAAGCGTTTACATATCAAAGAACGAAAATTAATAATGACAATTCACTAATCTAGACTACTACTGTTGGGTCATATGAAGATTTGAAGATGACCTCCCGATCTTCCATTTTGTATCATCATACTTAAAATATTTTGAGGTTCTTTTAGCAGCTTGGTTTCTATACAAATTTTTGGTGAAGTCGATGATCAGCCGAAGAAGACAAAGAAGAAGTATATCTCTCAAAGCGGATTGAAGATAGACTCCTCAGCTTAAAGCCAAGTATGCCTACTTGATCAACACCATTGGCCAGGATGGTGCCGATCTTAAGTCTTCAGGAGCCGAAGACCTCTCAGTCTTCAGGAGCCGAAGACCTCTTCCGAAGCCGAAGATTTCTCAATCTTCAGGAGCCGAAGATTTCTTAATCTTCAAAGGACGAAGATCTCTCTTACACATTGTACTTTTCTGACAAAGTATATTTGTGATATCTTGCATTCATGTGGACCTCATCCGAAGATCAGAAAAAGTATGTTTTGTATTTTACACTCTTTTAAGGAAAGGTCTCCATCATTCTCTGCAAGTCAACACTTCAAACCAAAACACCTCAAGACAAAAGGTACATCCTGTACCTTGCTGAAGACTTGTGTCCACCCTTTGCTCAACAAGTGTCCCATGCATTTAATGCATGAGGCACTATAAATATGGAGGATGGTTCAACATGCAAGATCACCAGTTCTACAACCTTCAAGTTCTCTAAGTGTCTGGCAATTTTCTCTCTACGAAGTTCTTATTGTTTTCTAAGTGTTTTACAATTGTTCTTCATTTGTCTTAGTGTTAGATTGTTTGAGCATATTTATTTGTTCTCTTCTGCAACAATCAAAAGTTTTCTATGTGTAATTTTTGATTTCTAAAGAATAAGAATTAAATTAAGTGAAAAATTGTGTGTATTGTATTCAACCCCCCCCTTCTACAATACTTTTCTTATTTACTTACTGCTATTTGGGACCAACAAGTGTGTTGATCCAAAGTCTCTCAGTGATTTGATAACGACTCTCTTCTATACTTAGTGAAAATTACGTTTTAATATGTATTAGTGTTTCACCATCAGCGATCAGACTGAGTCTGTTCAGTTATCGCTGATGACATTTCTTGTAAACATTTCATATGTATTAGTGTTTCACTATCAGCGATCAGACTGAGTCTGTTCAGTTATCGCTGGTAGTTTCTGATGTAAACAGTTAACGTAATCCCTGAAGACAAGTCTCGCGTCAACAGATGTTCATAGCTGAATCGAAGACGAAGCCACTGAACAAAGACAAGTCTAATAGTGACCTGATGCGGATATCAGTGAAGCAAAGACGACTCTACTTATATGTGAAGGAACATGAGGAAAAGCTTCAGCGATGGCTGAACTTCTTTGTATCTCTGAAGGAAGAAATATTCAGCGATCAAACGATCACGTAGCTTATGCCTCAAGTCTCCTTTTGTCTTACCTTGCACAACCAGTACGATGTGTCAGAACGGACGTACCTCTGTCACAATTCGTACAACAACTCTGTCAACTACACTATTCATGATACGGCCAAAAGCATGTCTCCCAAAGTCAGACTCTCTCAGCCAATCAATGAAGGACACGTGTAAAGTGCCCTGCCATGCATTTAATGCATAGGGTATAAATAGAAAGTTCACCTCTCCATCTGAGGGTGTGCTCTATTCTTGAACCTTCATAGAAACCCTTGTTTTCTATATTCTCCAATCCCCATTCTCTATATTCTTGTGCAACCATCTTAGTGTTTTCTTAAGTTTGTTTAGATTGAGTCTTACTTAATCTTATTCCGCAACAGACTTGTAAATTGTGTTTTATTTATCAATAAACAATTTATTAAACTTTAAATTCTGTGTTTGTATGCAACCCCCTTCTACAAACTTGTTAAGCACCTCCGGGACCTACAAGTGGTATCAGAGCAGACTGTTTAATCTGATAAACAAGATCTTGCTTTATTCTCTTCTTTGCTATTCTAAAATGGCACTTAACATAAACACAAACTACTATGATAATGGTTCACTTTCTAAACCTCCTCGATTTAGCAGAGATAACTTCTCTCTCTGGAAAAATCGAATGATGCTATTTCTTGAAGGTGCAGATCCCACTATACCTGAGTATGTAGCGAACTGAACCTATGAACCTGTCCAAATCATAGCTGCCATTCCAGCTATTGCCACCACTCCATTTATTCCTGAACGCTATATTGCTAAGGAAATCAGACAATGGAGTGATGAGGACAAAAACAAGGTTGGTATTGATGCAAGGGCAAAGACCATTATCTCTATGGCTCTGCCTGATGAAGTTTTCCATTCCATCATGCATCTTAAAACTTCTAAAGAAATGTGGGAAACCATATGTGTTCAATATGAAGGCACCACTGAAATCCAAGAGACTCGAAAGATTAACTTGGTAAGCCAGTATGAAAGTTTTATCGCTGGTAAGAATGAATCCTCTCTCTGATGTTCATCAGCAGTTTAACTGCTTAATCATTGATCTAAGAACCGTTGATAGGACCTATTCTAATTCTGAGGTCCTAACAAAATTCTTAGAATGTCTTCCTGAATGCTGGGACAGTTACTCAATCTGTCTCAAGCTGACAAAAGACTTAAATTCTCTTTCTCTCAGCACCTTGTATGGAATATTGCTAAACTATGATCAATCAAACCTGTTGAAGAAGAATCTTATAAAAGATTCTAAAGACTCCAAAAGCACTTCTGTTGCTTTAGTCTCTCCAGAGATAATTCCATCTCAGCGATCTACTCTCACTATCACTGAGTTAGATTCTGAAACTGAGGATCTATCAGACACTGATCTTTCAGAGTTTGATGAATCCTTAGCACTCTTCACAAACTCTTTTAAGAGATTTACAAGAAAGAGCAATTTCAGAAGAAATAAGCCTCTCTCTCTCTCACTGACAAGCCAAAATCAACCCCTATTGATAAGGCTACTGCTACTTGCTTTAACTGTGAAAAGATTGGACACTTTGCAAGTGAGTGCAGGTCGAAGAAAGTCTTCAAACCTTCTACCTCAAGAAGATCCAGCGATGACAAGTACCTAAAGCTGAAAGAAAAATATCAAAAGCTGAAAAGCTACAAGCGAAAAGGTAAAGGTCTCATTGCTGAAGAACACGACTGGGCTGAATCTGAAGAATCAAGTTCTGATGAAGAAGAAGTCGCTAATCTCTGTCTCATGGCTGAGATTAAAGAAGAAGTGGAAGAACCAACTGAAACTTCTATGAGCTATATATCATCTCAGGTATCTATCTCTACTAATCCCTCTCTACCTGAATCAGAGAGAAGTCGCGCAGTTGATGTGCTGACGATTGATCTTTACAATGCTCTAAACGACAAATCTCTAGTTGAAAGCAAGAACAATGACTTAACCGAACAGCTGGAAAAATGCCATGAAAAGATCAGAGAACTGACTCTTTTAGAGGAAAGTTTGAAAGATCAAGTTCTTGTAAATAAAATCATCAGCATAGAACGCGAACAAGCCATCGCTGCTCTAAAAGCAGAAAAGGCTACTGTTGAAAAATGGTGCAATTCTTTAACAAAGATCAAATAGATAATAAATGCTCAAACTCCTGGAGGTGATAAAACCGGTCTTGTTTTTTGGAAACCACAGGATGAGCCTAAAGAAGACTGTTCCATGCTTAAGTTTGGAACATTCGTCACTTCTATCTCTGACACTTCTTACAATCTGTTTTATCCTTCTTCTTCTAATTCTACCCCTGAGGAAAAATCCAAAGGCTCTAAGTCTACGGATAAAGGAAAATCCATTCTTCGTCCTCAGAAGGCATCCAAGAAAGCAAAGCTGAAAGTTCCCTTTAAACCTTCAGCGAATCAATCCTCTAGCTCTGTGATAGAAATCTTTGATCTTTGTCCTCCAAAGCTAAAGATTGATCTCAAGCCTAAGAGATCTGAAGAAATCAAAATTCCTCCCATATCTCATGCTAAAAGCATTCTTGGACCTGGCCCCTCTCATCTTAAATTCTCAAAACCTCTGTCTTCTGGTCCTAAAACCACTTTCAAATATAGAAAATGTTATCACTGTGGATTTACTGACCATATTGCAAGCAAATGTCCAACTGCCACTAAGGCTGAGAAGGTCATCAAAGCTGAAAAATTGACCAAGGTGAAGAATACCACTATGGTTAAGAAATTAACCAAAGTGAAGATTACTACTGAAGCTGAATCTTCATCTGCTGTGAAGATTGTTGAACCTTCCATCTCCACTAATCCCAAAGGACCCATTGAAAAGTGGGTACCAAACAAAGCTTAATCTTTCTTATGTGTGTAGGGATCAAAGGGCATCTGGTATCTCGATAGTGGATGTTCTCGTCATATGACTGGACAAAAAGACCTACTCACTGAATACAAGGAAGAGAAAGGTCCCTCTGTGACCTTCGGTGGAAATGGAAAAGGATATAGCCGAGGGTTTGGTGTCCTCAGCAATGGGACAACTACCTTCAGAAGAGTCGCTTATGTAGATGGACTAAATCACAATCTTCTGAGTATCAGTCAGCTATGTGATAAAGACTATGAAGTTCGCTTTTCCAAGAAAGCATGTTCAGTGGTAAATGAGAAAGGAAAACTTGATCTCAGTGGTTATCGAAGAGAAAATGTCTATGTAATAGATATGGACTCTACTATCACTGAAAACGTATGCTTTCTCTCTAAAGCCTCTTCTGATGTCAACTAGCTATGGCACAAAAGGCTCTCTCATCTAAATTTCAAAACCCTGAATTCTCTCTCTTCTAAGTTTCTGGTCTTCCTCAGCACTCATATGCTAAAGAATCTCTTTGCTCAGCATGTGAAAAAGGAAAACAGACAAAATCTAGTTTCAAGTCTAAACAAGTTTCCTCAGTGACAAGTCCTCTTCAGCTCTTACATATGGATCTGTTTGGCCCTGTCAACATTCAATCAATAGCTGGAAAGAAATATACGCTTGTCATTGTAGATGAATAATCTTGCTACACCTGGGTTATCTTTCTCCGCTGCAAGAGTGATACTCCAGAAGAACTAATATCTTTTGTTAAAAAGATGGAAGTGTTGAATAATCTCACTGTTCGTTCAATAAGAAGTGATCATGGAACTGAATTCAAAAACAGTTCTCTGAACAATTTCTTTGAGAACAAGGGAATTTCTCGCAACTTCTCTTCAGTAAGAACACCTCAGCAAAACGGAGTCGTTGAAAGAAGAAACAGAACTATCATTGAAGCTGCTAGATCAATGCTCAGCGATTATCACCTCCCTACTCAATTTTGGGCTGAAGCTGTAAACACTGCGTGTTTTACTCAAAACATATCGCTGATAGTAAAGCGATTTGGAAAGACAACTTATGAACTTTTTCATGGAAGAAAGCCTTCTATTAGCTTTCTTCATATCTTTGGTTGTCAGTGCTTTATCTTAAACAACAAAGATCAGCTTGGAAAGTTCGACCCAAAAGTTGATGATGGAATATTTCTAGGATATTCCTCCATATCCAAAGCCTACAGAGTTTTCAACAAGAGAAGACAATCTATGGAAGAAACAATTCATGTCACTTTTGATGAAACTCGCTCAGCGAACTCTAAACCAATCGCTGACAATGATGAGTTAAATGCTTGGATGTTTTCTCACTACAAAGAAACATAACCTTTCTTCTCAAACCATCAACAAACAAATCATCCTATTACTGAAGATGATCCAAACATCATACATTCTAATGCTGAATCCAACTCATGGGTTTCAGCAGAGCCTCTAAACACACTTCTTCCATCAGACCCATCTTCGTCTGAACATCTCTCAGAAAACAATGGTATGTATGATACTCAACAGCTAATCGCTGATGAACCTCAAGCTTCTTCATCAGTGAACATTCCCATTGTTGATCCAACCTCTGGAATGAGCTATCATGCTCCTGCTCAGCGATGGACCATAGATCACCCTATAGATCAAATTCTTGGTGATCCCGATGCAGGTATTCAGACACGACGAAGTTAAGGTAGTATCTGTCTCTTTGTTAACTTTATTTCTTTAATAGAGCAAAGAAGACTGATGATGCCCTCAGAGATCCAAACTCGGTCAGCGCTATGCAAGAAGAGCTGACTGAGTTCTCTCGCAACAAAGTTTGGAATCTCGTTCCTAGACCATCTGACAAAACTGTTATAGGCACCAAATGGGTGTTTAGAAACAAGTTAGATGAACATGGAACTGTAACCCGCAACAAGGCTCGACTTGTTGCTTAGGGATACAGACAAGAGGAAGGCGTAGACTATGATGAAACCTTTGCCTCTGTGGCTAGGCTCGAAGCAATTTGACTATTCTTAGCCTATGTAGTCTATAAAGACTTCATTGTATATCAAATAGATGTAAAATCAGCGTTCCTAAATGGAAAGCTGAATGAAGAAGCCTATGTAGAACAACCTCCAGGGTTCTATGACCCTAAGTATCCAAATTATGTTTATAAATTGGATAAGGCGCTCTATGGTCTAAAACAAGCCCCTCGTGCTTGGTATGACACTCTCTCATCTTTTCTTATCTCTGAAAATTTTGAACGTGGCAAAATTGATAATACATTATTTTTCAGAAAGATAAAAGGTCATATTATTCTTGTACAAATATATGTCGATGACATCATATTTGGTTCTACTAACCCATCTCTATGTACTCACTTCACTGAAAGAATGAAGAAAGAATACAAAATGAGTATGATGGGTGAGCTGACATATTTTCTTGGCCTTCAGATCAAACAATCTGACAAAGGTACATTTATCAGCCAAGGTAAGTATGTCAAAGATATGCTGAAGAAGTTTGATCTGACATGAACTTCAGCTATGAAGACTCCTATGGCACCTCCTCTGACACTTAACAAAGATCCATCTGGAAAACCTGTTAATGTCATTGCTTATAGAGGAATGATAGGCTCCCTTTTGTATCTTACAGCAAGCCGACCTGACATCATGTACTCTACTTTTTTATGTGCATGCTATCAATCTGAACCCAAGGAATCCCATCTGATCCCTGTTAAGCGAATTTTCAGATATCTGAAAGGGACTCCTAACCTCGGTCTTTGGTATCCCAAAGACTCAGGGTTCGATCTAACTGGATATTCCGATAGTGATTTTGCATGTTGTAAACTCGATAGAAAGAGCACCACTGGTGGATGTCAACTCCTAGGTGGAAAGCTGGTAAGCTGGACGAGAAAAAAGCAAAATTCAGTGTCCACTTCCACAACTGAAGCTGAATACGTAGCCGTTGGAAGTTGTTGTGCACAGGTCTTATGGATGAGAAGTCAACTATTAGACTATGACCTTCAGCTATCAAAGATTCCAATCTATTGCGACAGCACTAGTGCTATCGCCATAGCAAATAATCCAGTGCTACATTCAAAGACGAAACACATAGAGATCAGATATCATTTTATCTAGGATCATGAATTGAATGGTGATATTGAACTTCACTTTATCCCCACTGACTATCAGCTAGCTGATTTGTTTACCAAACCTCTTGATGAGACAAGGTTCAACTTTCTCATCAGTGAGCTTGGAATGCTGAATCTCGAAAAGTAAATCTTCAGCGTTCATGCATTGTGTCAGTGACTATAAGTTATCTTTTATTATTCAATCTCTGATTAAAACTCTGACTCTCATGTATGTTTTCTTACTCCAAATCACTGAATCTTCAGTCAGTAAGACGTTTTAAAAATAAAACTTTGATCACTGAAGTTCTCTTCAAATGATTAAAAGCTTTTTGAAAAACAAAATCTATCACTGATTTTTCTCTTCAGTGATCCTTCTGAAATAAAAATCAATTTCTGAATTTTCATCAGGGATTCTTTCAAAGGAAAACCTATCTCTGACTTTTCTTCAGAAGATAATTTCAAAAGGGAAAAATGAAACGTTCTTGTCTCTCCTTCTGACGTCATTTGAACCGACAATCCACGACATGCCTTTTTCTGACACGTTCGTCCGTTGCTCTTCTATCCAATCAACTTCGTGGAACGTGTCCATGTCATGATGAACATTTGTTTTCCCGCCTCTCTCTCTCTCCTAATCTCAAACGTATAAAAAGAATGTTTTTCCATTCTTATCATTTTACGCTTTCTGAAAATCTTTTTGAGCAAGAAATTCTCTTTCAAGCTTCTTCATCGTCTTCATTCAAGATCACCAGGTTATTTTAATCTTTAATCTTGTTTCCATTTCAATCTTGTTTCCATTTCAATCTTGTTAATAAACTCCATTTATGTTCCAACATTATGGGTTTTCTATGAGATTTTTTATGCTATAAAATCATTTTTTTTTATTTTATTCTTCCAAAATCTATGGTTTTCTTACTGTTCTTCAAAATTTTCATTAAGAACACTGTTTTTAATCTTCAAATATGTTGGTTTTTCTCTATTTCTTTCCTCAAAAAGAAACTGATAAAACCTTCTTTATTTTTAGACTAAACTTTTCTTCTACTCTTTATTTCCATATTCAGAAATGGCTCAATCCGCTCTTATTGCTTCTAAGAACGTCAAATTCGCCATCACTGACTCTGAAGTTCCCAAGAAAAACCATCTTGGACGCCTTGACTTCGATGGAATCAAATACCCACACCTGGTGGATGCTGCTAAATTCCTGAAGCAATCTTGCATTGCTTACGCTCTCACTGTTGATCCAAAACCCTCCAAAACTCTACTTCAACAGTTTTGGTTCACAACTGAAGAATCGACCATCACCAACAAGAAAGGTGATCAGGTCCCTGCCATTTCTTTCTGCACTGACCTCGACAAAGGAATAATGACCGCTTTCAGCTAAAGGAAGGCTCTCAGGTTTCCTGACAAACCCAAGAGTGGGTTTGAAACTCTGCCAACTGATGCTGAACTCATCCAGTTTCTGGATGATATGGAGTACTGCTGGGACAACAAGCCCTGCTCTACAACCCCCAACAAGAAGTTGACTCTCATCAACAAGGCGAACATGCCTTTTCAGCTGAACTTTATCTTTTCTCACTTCATTCAATGCATGAGTGGGAAAAGTGGTTCCCTTGATCAGGCCAGCAAGGTACAACTCCAGATGGCCTACTCAGTGATTGCTGGAAAAAACTTTGACTTTGCCACTGCTATCTTTGACGATCTAAGGTCAAAGATAGAGAAGACGGAGAGGGATCCCAAGATCCCATATGTACATTTCATCTGTGAATATCTAAAGTTCCTCTACGCCAACTCTTACCCCACTACTCCTGATGGCTCCTTCGCCAAGGTGGGTCAGCGTTCCCTAGAGGTCAAACCGCTGGACAACGAGGTAAGTATTTCTACCCTATGCTCTCGCCTCTCTCTCTCTCTCCATTCTTCTACTTCAGCGGCCACGCATGAGGTTCATTCTTCTGCTAGCCCTGCCGCTACCACTGGTTCCAAACGACCATCAGCTAGTTCCTTTGGTCCTTCGAAGAAGGCCAAAGTGACTAAGGAGACAAGCGCCACTAGCTCAACTTGAGGAAGTTTCTTGACAAACTTCCTTGGATGATTTTTTGGTCCTCTCCTCCACATCTGCAGCTGTGATCACATCAACCGTGCCAACGATCTCGGTCGTTGTCACAACAACAGTGACTCAACCTGAAATCTCAGTTCTTCACTCAACTGAGGTACCTTCTAAACTCCCATCTTCTTCTGTCCCTATCTCTAATCCCTCTATTTCTTTGGTCTCTGACCCTCCTCTCATGCAGCAACCTCATGTTGCATTTATAGGACCTGATTCTCAAATGTTTTAAAGAGACATGCAATTTTTCAACATGTTTGAACGATCAGGTATACCTAAACCCACCAATACACCTTCCTTCTCCCCATCTAATCCTGTTACTCAGAAGCTAACTTTTCTTTCAGGTCCTAGTTTGGCAACTGTTGACGCGAATGTCAACAGTTTGGGTGAAAAGGTGGTTTCTCTCACCACCGCTATCAACGAAACCACCAGTGCAGTTAATACCGCTGGTGAAGAACTGAAGACTTTAACAGCTACCAGCTCAACCAAAACTGAAGCCTCTCATATCTCTGCTCTTCAAGAAGAGCTTGTCAAAGTAAAGGAGGATACTCAGCGAAAGTTTGACGCTCTATCGTCGAAGGTTGATTGCTATACAGCTCTTCTTCAGCAAGTCCTCAACAAGCTAAATGCACCAGCTCCGACTCCATCCCCTTCCTTCACATTGGCTGACCGCACCTCTCTGAACATAGCGGTTGAATTCATTCATCAAGCTACTTCAGATATCCCGATGATTGAAGGACAGCTAGATAGTCTGGAGGCTGAAGTCCGAAAGTTGGCCTCTGCACAACCTTCCTCTCCAACCAACGATTTCTCCCTAGATGATAATGACAAAGAGGGGGAGAAATCATCTAAAGGAATTAAAGAGAAGGAGACAACAGTTGAAGCTGCTGCTGAGGTTCAACATGAAGATCCTCCCTCTCATGTTGAGGGGGAGAAGGTTGCTGAGCAAGCCCCTTCTTCTTTCAAAGACTTTGTCAAAGAAGAAGAAGAGGATGATGAAGAAGAAGAAGATCTTGATCTTGAAGATCAAGAGGAAGAGTAAACTCATCAAGAAGATGATGATGATGATGTTGATGAAGAAGAAGATCAATCCTTATGGTGTTCTGCAGCCATCACATCTTCAATGATAACTTCGAAATAAGTTGTCACAGCAGGGGGGAGTCATGCAACATCCTCGGGAACCCCTTCCCAAAGCAAATCCAAGGGTGCAGTTGTTGAGGGAAACCTAAAGATAGTTTCATTATCTGAGGAGAATCCTTCTCAGGTATTCCTTTCACTTGTTCCCATATCCTTCTATAAATTCCCTACCCCTGTTCCCTTCTAGCCTTTATCTCCCTTCTTCCAAATATAAAACCTAACTTTTTTTCTTTCTATTTTCTGACCAGACAGTTCTCTCCCCTGCTTAAGGGTAAAGAAGTACAAATAATTCCAACTCCCATAGCTGATGAAGAAAAAATCTCAATCTCTATAAGAGAGATTGGTGAAGAAGAAGAGTCCCTGCAACATCCAGGAAGGCCCTCTAGACCCTCTCACTAGTCAGAGGAAGAGATGAAGAGACGAACAGAGATGATCTCTCATCTAGAGAATCAACGACTGAAGGTCCCTACTCAATCAACAGATCTAGAGTTCCTGACTGAAGCTGAAATCGAAGAATCTGTCAAGGCTGAGAAGCTGATAGCTAATTGTCAAAGAGATGCCTCTATTGCTCTCAAAATTTAGTCCTCTCAAGTCAAAGACAAAAAGCTGAAAAAGAAACCAGTTGAAGTCCAATCTGATCTATTGAAGGATATTGAAGAGGAGCGCTCAAAAGCTCTAGCGGTCAGCGATTACACAGTCGATTGGTGCAAACATAAACTCGACTATCGCTCTGACCCAATGAAGATCGTAGCAGTCGTTATCTCTGGAAGAAAGAAGAAAGATAAAGTTTCTGTCACTATGGAGATTACCAGAGAGGATGGAAGTTGCAAGGCTATGTTCGTTTCAAAGCTGGAAAGCTTCGGCTACATGGAATGGCTTGAGTTCTAAGATGCGCTGAAGAAATCAAAGTCAATCTACAGAGGCTATGTTGAAGGGATAAATGATGCTCTCATCAACAGAGTCGCTGCAATCCTAAAGGTGCCATCTGCTCTTCCTTCTAAGCTAAAGCAAATCAAAAGAAATCCTGTCTCCTCCTCATCTGAATATGTCGCTGTGATAAGAAATGAAACCTCCATCAAATTCTCAAGAGAAGCTCTGTTTGGTCCTCCTCCTGATCTTTCAGTTCTCGATCTATCTCTGCTCCCTGGTGGACCATATATTGCAGGACAAGTTCTTAAAGAACCTTTTGGAATCGTCTTCATAGATGATGAGGAAGAGCTCAGATTCCAAAGACTATCTGAAATTCCTATTTGTCCCCTCAGTCATCTCAAGGATCTCTTGTGCTTATGGTGTGACTTCTCTCCTGCTGCTGATCCAATCAAAGCAATCATTATCCAAGAATCTTTAGAGCGAAGGCAAAAAGGAGAAGAAATACCTGAGTATATGATCAATCCTCCTAAGTCTTCTTTAGATAGCTGATAGATTAGTTTCCTATTTTTTGTAATCTATTAGTAAAACTTATAGTAGTTAGTTCCTCACTTGTACTTGTAATTTTCATATCTTGTAATTCTATCTCTGAATTAATGAAAATTTCAATGATGTACTTAACTCTATTAGTACTGTAAAAGATTCCTCAAAATAGTAATTGGGACATGTATGTTATGAGTCCTAATTATTCCTTTATTTTGAACTATAAAGTAATTTTCTTCAGTTACTTTGTCATTATCAAATAGGGGGAGATTGTTGATCAAAACTCTCTCAGTGATTTGATAACGACTCTCTTCTATACTTAGTGAAAATTACGTTTTAATATGTATTAGTGTTTCACCATCAGCGATCAGATTGAGTCTGTTCAGTTATTGCTGATGACATTTCTTGTAAACATTTCATATGTATTAGTGTTTCACTATCAGTGATCAGACTGAGTTTGTTCAGTTATCGCTGGTAGTTTTTGATGTAAACAGTTAACGTAATCCCTGAAGACAAGTCTCGCGTCAACAGATGTTCATAGCTGAATCGAAGACGAAGCCACTGAACAAAGACAAGTCTACTAGTGACCTGATGCGGATATCAGTGAAGCAAAGACGACTCTACTTATACGCGAAGGAACATGAGGAAAATCTTCAGCGATGGCTGAACTTCTTTGTATCTCTGAAGGAAGATATATTCAGCGATCAAATGGTCACGTAGCTTATGCCTCAAGTCTCCTTTTGTCTTACCTTGCACAACCAGTACGATGTGTCAGAACGGACGTACCTCTGTCACAATTCGTACAACAACTCTGTCAACTATAGTGTTCATGATACGGCCAAAAGCATGTCTCCCAAAGTCAAACTCTCTCAGCCAATCAATGAAGGACACGTGTAAAGTGCCCTGCCATGCATTTAATGCATAGGGTATAAATAGAAAGTTCACCTCTCCATCTGAGGGTGTGCTCTATTCTTGAACCTTCATAGAAACCCTTGTTTTCTATATTCTCCAATCCCCATTCTCTATATTCTTGTGCAACCATCTTAGTGTTTTCTTAAGTTTGTTTAGATTGAGTCTTACTTAATCTTATTCCGCAACAGACTTGTAAATTGTGTTTGATTTATCAATAAACAATTTATTACACTTTAAATTCTGTGTTTATATTCAACCCCCCTTCTACAAACTTGTTAAGCACCTTCGGGACCAACAAAGTGGTATCAAAACGGTTTAGTTTAACTCAATAAACTAGATCCGCAATGGCAGCCTCTTCTTCTTCTTCTTTAAACAATGCTTCTTCTCAAAACACCACTTCTGTTTCATACGACAATGGCTCTATAGCCAAACCATCAAGGTTTAACCCCAATAACTTCTTCTTGTGGAAAAGTCGTATGATACTCTTCTTAGAAGGGGTTGACAACAGATATCCTACTATCTTACATGAAGGTCCTTTTCTTCCTAGGGTTTGTGACCGGTACAATACCAAAAAGGCAGATATGGGAAATGCTGATGAGGACTCTTCTGAGGAAGAAAGAACTCCAGCAAATGGGAGATACATTGTAAAGGATCCCAGTAAATATAATGATGAAGACAGACGTCTTATAGCTCTTGATACTAAAGTCAGAGCCATCATTGCCCTTTCCCTGCCTGATGAGGTCCACCATTCTCTTGTTAACTTTTCTACCCCAAAAGAAATGTGGTCCACTCTGTGTGTTCTCTATGAAGGTACGTCTGAAGTGAAAAAGAGCAGAAAGATTGCTCTTGTAAGAAAGTATGAACTCTTTTCTCGTGAAAAGGGTGAATCTCTCTCAGACTACTACAACCGTTTTAACAGTCTTCTCAACGATCTTAAACTTGTGGGTCGCATATATGATAATGAGGAAGTACTGTGCAAGTTCATGGAATGTCTTCCTGAGTTTTGGGAAAATATATGTACTTGTATCAAGTCTACCAAGGATCTTGACTCCATGCCTCTCACTGCCTTGTATGGCACTCTCTTTAACTATGAGCAGACTAAACTGCTTAGGAAGTCTATCACAAAAGACATTAAAAGCTCCTTTCTAGCTCTTGTCAGTGATTCTTCCAAAATACTGTCTGTGTACCTAGAATCACCTATCCCTCTGATTCTGACAACAACAGTCAAGAAGACCCCAATGACCCTTCAGAAGCCTATCTTAGTGAGGCTGATGATGAAGGTGAGGAAACCTCTGTAGCTCGGCTAACAAATGGTGTTGCCATGCTGGCAGGTTTTTCAAAAGGCAAGCCTCGTTTCTCTTCTGGAAAATCCAGGTTTTCTAGAAAATCTTCTTCTACTCTTTCTAAAACCACTCCCTCTGACAAATCAAATGAGGAATGTTACAGGTGTGGGAGGAAGGGACACTTTGCTTCTGAGTGTAGAAGTAGGTCTTCTGATAAATCCAGACTACCTTCCTCTAACCGTACCTCCTCTAGGTCTGTCAGAACCAAGTCTGATTCCTACCAACCTTCTTTTCAAAATTCAAACTCGTCTGTTCCTTCAAACCCTGACCGTGCTGAAAAGTACAAGGCCAAATACAAGAGTGAGAAGGAAAGAAATGCTTTTCTAGCCAACAAAGGAAAAGGTCTTCTTACTGAATCTCATGATTGGGCAGATGAACCAACCTCCAAAAGTGGCAAGGAAATGGCCAACCTTTGTTTTATGGCTAAACTAGATGATGTTGATGACTGTGAAACTTCTTCCACCTCTATGGCTCTTGTTACTGCTGAGAGCTCCACCTCTTCTACTCAGGTACATCCATTATTTTCTCTATCTGATGCTGAGAAAATTGAAGCTTTTGACTCTTTCACAATTGACTTCTATGAAGCCAAGGACGCAAAGAAAAAGGCAAATGCTCAGATAAAGTCTCTTTCTTCTCAACTGCAAATTTGTCTTTCTCAGCTAAAACATTTTGACAAAATCAAGGTTGAGCTTAAAGATTTGAAAACCATAAATTTCACTCTTGCCAAAGAGAAAAATAAACTTCTTAAAAGGTTTAAAAAGGAGCAAGAAATTGTGAAAAGGTGGACAAGTTCCTCCAAAAACTTAGAAAGAATTTTTCAAGATCAAATACCTTGTGATGACAAGTCTGGACTAGGCTTTGGAAAATATGACCTTGAACCTCCGTCTGACACCCATGCTCCTTTCTCTCTTCCCTCGTTTTATGAATCTTCTGAAGAGAACTCTGACAACTCTGAACCTTTGGACTCCTCTAATCTCTCTAAAAATCTCAAGTTTGGGACTTTCATCAAAGCCAAGAGCATTGATTCTCCTCATGAAAGTGAGAAAGTCCAAGACTCAAAAGACTCTCCTAAACCCATTCTTGAGTCTATGACCTCCTTAAAAATCAATGAGCCTTCCTCTTCTAAGTCCAAACCCTCTAAAGTTCCTCAACTGTCTTGAAATAAATTCTCTTCCTCTGAAAAAGGAAAATCGGTTACCGATGCTCCTCCCAAAAAGAAATTTCCCAAGAAAAACTCAAAGAAATCATCTTCTCTTCCTATCCCGAGACCAGTGATGTTGAAAAACCTGAATTCCAAGACACCCTCTTCTATTCCTTCAACTAACTCTGGTAAAGGCATCTTGGGTCCTAAGCCTCTTAACACTTCTCTATCCTCAAAGGCCATGAAAGTCAATGTGACCAGTCATCACAAGGAAGCTGATCAAAGCTCCAAAAAGGTTTTTATCTATAGAAAGTGTTATAATTGTGGTAATACCTTTCACCTTGCTAAGGATTGTCCTATGGAAAGGATTGATAAAAATGCTGCCAAGGATTATCCTTCTACTTCTAACTCAAAAGGACTCATTTCCAAATGGCTACCAAAGAACTGATTTCCTTGTGATTGCAGGGTCTAGGGCACCAAAAAATCTGGTATCTCGACAGCGGGTGCTCAAGACACATGACGGGAAACAAATCTCTTCTTGTAGACTTTGTGCCTACCAAAGGTCCTTCTGTCACCTTTGGTGATAACTCTAGAGGAAGTACTAAAGGTTATGGAACACTCTCAAATGGTTCCATCACCTTTAATAAAGTAGCTTATGTTGAAGACTTGATGCACAATCTACTAAGCATAAGCCAACTGTGTGATCTTGGGTACAAAGTGATGTTTGAATTATCTTCATGCATCATTTTCAACAAAAAGATGGAAACCGTACTCTCTGGCTACCGCAAAGAAAATGTCTATGTCATAGACATGGGACGTAGTTCATCCTTCGGAACAAACATATGTTTTGTCTCTGAAAACTCTGCAAAAAGATGTTGGCTCTGGCACAAGCGTCTTTCTTACCTCAACTTCAAGACTTTGAACGTCCTTTCAAACCAAGAGCTTGTCACGAGCATGGCAAAGTTATCTTTTGTGAATGAAAAGTTGTGTGATGCATGTGAGAAAGGAAAACTCACAAAATCTTCCTTCAAGTCCAAGTAATGCTTCTCCATCTCTCAGCCTCTTCCGATGCTCCATATGGATCTGTGTGGACCAGTCATTATCCCAAACCTTGGTGGTAGAAGGTACATCCTTGTTATTATTGATGAATTCACTCGTTACACTTGGGTATTTTTTATCAGGTATAAAAGTGACACCACTGAAGAAATCATAAAGTTCATCAAGAAGTCTGAAGTGCTGAATGGGCAGCTGGTAAGATCTGTAAGAAGTGACAACGGAACAGAATTCAAGAATAGTATGTTGGATGACTTTTTCAATGAAAAAGGCATCTCTCATAACTTCTCTGTCGTCAGAACTCCACAACAAAACGGTGTAGTGGAGAGAAAGAACAGAACGCTATGTGAAGCTGCCCGATCCATGCTGAGTGAATCTCACCTTCCTACCTATTTTTGGGCCGAAGCAATTAACACTGCATGCTTTACCCAAAATAGGTCCATCATTGTGAAAAGACACAACAAGACTCCTTATGAAGTCTTTTATGGTAGAAAACCCAACATTGGGTTTCTCCATGTTTTCGGGTGTGTCTGCTACATTCTCAATGATAGAGAAAATTTGGGAAAATTTGATCCCAAAGTTGATGAAGGAATCTTCGTGGGATATTCACTCACTTCCAAATCTTTCAGAGTCTACAACCTCAGAATGAAGTGCATTGATGAATCTATCCATGTCAAGTTTGATGACCTCAAGATTTCATCACTCTCTTGTGATAACGAAGAATTGAACCGTTGGATATCTTCTTGTGTTGGTTATGGTCCTCTTCCAACATCATCAAATATTCCCTATACTGTTCCCACTTCTCTCTACCAAAACAATGATCCCTCTACATCTCACAACCATTCCTCTCACCAAGAGGATGATCCTCAACCTACCCAACCTCAAAATACACTTCAAATCATCCCAGTCTCTCAATCTAACATTCATTCCTCACCTATACCTGTCGATCTTCCATCTATCTCTCTTAAAAATATTCCTTCCAACTATCCTCTACAAATTTCTTACCCTCCTCCTTTACCTCCTACCTTAAAATGGACAAAAGATCACCCCATTGATCAAATCATTGGTGATCAACAAGCTGGTGTTCAGACAAGAAGAGGTATTGGAAATATTTGTCTCTATGTGAACTTCCTTTCCCTCATTGAACCAAAGAAAGTTGACGAAGCTCTAGATGATCCATGTTGGATCACTGCCATGCAAGAAGAACTTTCTCAGTTCGAAAGGAACAAAGTCTGGAGATTGGTTCCTCGTCCTTCCATAAAAACCATCATAGGAACCAAGTGGGTCTTTCGGAACAAAATGGATGAAGAAGGCACGGTGATCAGAAACAAGGCCAGACTGGTTGCACAAGGCTATAGGCAAGAGGAAGGAATCGACTATGATGAAACACTTGCTCCAGTTGCAAGACTTGAAGCCATCAGAATCTTCCTTGCTCATGTTGCCTACATAAAATTCAGAGTCTTCGAGGTGGATGTCAAGAGTGCCTTTCTGAATGGGGAGCTAGCTGAAGAAGTCTATGTGAAACAGCCCCTGGCTTTAAAGATCCAGTCCATCCTGACTATGTGTACAAGTTAGACAAAGCCCTCTATGGTCTAAAGCAGGCTCCTCGTGCATGGTATGACCTCTTGCTGACTTTCTTCTAAAGAACAAATATTCAAGAGTTAAAATTGACAACACTTTGTTCATCAAACAAACCTCAGGTAATCTTATTCTTGTTCAAATTTATGTGGATGATATCATTTTTGGTGAGTCACTGTGTGATGAGTTTGCCTCTCTCATGAAAAGCCAATATGAGATGAGTATGATGGGGGAGCTCACCTTTTTCTTAGGACTTCAAGTTAAAACAATCTTCAGAAGGAATCTTTATAAATCAAAGTAAATACATACGTGATCTTCTGAAAAAGTTCAATTTTGGAAACTCCTCCCCCATGAAAACTCCCATGGCACCACCTTTGAAACTACATGCTGATCCGGATGGTGTACCTGTGGATATCACCAGCTACCGAGGCATGATCGGCTCCCTTTTCTATCTTACTGCAAGTAGACCAGACATTATGTTTGCTACTTTCCTGTGTGCGCGTTACCAATCCAATCCGAAAGAATCTCATTTGGTTGCGGTTAAACACATTTTTCGGTATCTGAAAGGTACCATGAATTTGGGTCTTTAGTACCCTAAAGACTCAGGTTTTGATCTAATGGGGTATTTAGATTCTGACTTTGCAGGATCAAAGATTGATAGAAAGAGCACTACTGGCAGCTGCCAACTCCTTGGTGGCAAGCTTGTTAGTTGGTCCAGCAAGAAGCAGAACTCAGTCTCCACCTCTACTGTTGAGGCTGAGTATGTAGCTGCTGGAAGTTGTTGTGCTCAAATCCACTGGATGAAGAAACAACTGAGAGACTACAATCAACTGTACTCCCATATCCCGATTCTGTGTGACAACTCAAGTGCGATCGCAATCGCAAATAATCCGGTCCTGCACTCTCGTTCCAAGCACATCGACATCCGATATCATTTCATCCGGGATCACATCTCCAAAGGTGATATCGAATTACATTTCATCCCTACCGACCTTCAACTCGCGGATCTCTTCACTAAACCGCTTGATGAAGCTCGGTTCAAGTTTCTCATCGGAGAACTCGGTATGTTAAATGCCGACATTTAATTTTTTTTTAAAAAGGAGAGAAAAGAGAAAAGAAATCAAAAAGAGAGAGAGAGAGAGAGAGAGAAAGAACAGAAAAGAAATCAAAAAAAAGAGAGAGAAAAGAAAAGAAACCAAAAAAAAAGAGAAAGAAAAAAAAACAATTCTCTCTCTCTCTATCTTTCGGTTTCTCTCTCTCCTTACATCTTTCTCTATTTCCTTCCCTCCCTAGCCGAAACAACCCAAACACCCTCTCCTTTCCTCTCCTTTATCTTCAACCTCACCCTCTCCCTCACTCCCTCCTCTCCTTCGGCTCCACCCCCCCCCCACCGAACTCCCTCTCTCCCTCCCTCTTCCCCCTTCATTCGACTTCCCCTCCCCTCCCAACCTTTGGTTTCCCTCTCTCTCTACCCCTCCCCTCTTAGGACTTTCTCTCTCTCTCAGCTCCCATCACAAGCCAATCACCCCTTCCCCCTTATACTTCCATTCTTTCGGCCGAAAACCCCCTCACACCAAATCTCTTCGGCCCCTTGTTTGGTCGACCATGGCACCGAAACCACCCCCTTCTGCTCCTTCCCCCTTTCCCTCCTCTTCGCCGCCTAACACCCACCTAAACCCCCTCCTCTCCCCTCTTCAGCCCCTTCTTCAGCCCTCACCCACCTTCGGCCTTGCCTAGCCACCGACCCAACTCTTCTTCCTCCCTTCCTTCGGCTCACAACCCACACCGAAAACCCAGCACACCCCCATCAACCCCTTCGGCCTCCACCCAAGCCACCGAACACCCCACCTTATACCCCCTCTTCTTTTCCTCCCTTGTCCCTCCCATAAATTTTCTTTCGGCTCCTTCCATCCCCAAACAAAACCCCCTTCGGCCTCTCAAATTTCTCGGCCATTCCTACCTCCCACCAAACTTAATCCACATCCCCTCCCTTTCGACTTGTCTCTCTCTCCCTTCACCTCATTTTTTCCGGCATCCTTCTTATTTTTTTCGGTAGGAAGCCCATCCCACCATCCCTATTTACACCAAAACCGAAAACCACCCCCCTCTCACCATTCAATAGGCCGAAGACCCCCCCCCCCCCTCACACCATTTTTTTCGGCCTATATACCCTACCCCCATTTTTTTGTCCTTTTCTTAAACCAATCCTTACCTTACTCACTTTCCTTTTTTTCAATTATTTCCTTTCCCAAATCTTTTTCAATCTCTTCTTCTTTCCCACTTCCCTAGAATTTCCCAATATATTCATCACACCCTCTCACCTTTTTCCATCCCTATCCTCTTTTCTCTCACCATCATTAGCTCAATTAACATCTTCCTCACTCCCTTTACAAATTCTCCTTTCCCTCCCACTATAAATACCACCCCATATCTTCATCTTCTTCTCTATCATATTCCTCATCCTCAACATTTCATCCCTAATTCTATCAACAATTTTTACCCGACGTTTCTTCCTTTTCCCCCCAACTCTCTCTTCCCGTTTTTTTTCTTTCCCAAAAAAAAAAAACAGCCCATAAAAAAAACACACAATGGGCCACTGAATTTATGAGTTCTTCGTGTCTTGTAATTTTTCTGAGTGTCAATACAATTTTTTTTCTATGTGTTGGTGTCATCATCAAATAAGGGGAGAAAAATTGTTGTGTCACAAATTGATTTGGTGATGACTCTCCTACCAACACTTGGAAAGTCCAAAAGACCTCTCTCAACAAGGTCTCTCTCTCTACCATTCGAGCTCTCACTCCCAGGTATGGTCTCCTTCATACACTCTCACGATCTACAATGGGGTGATTCTGGAGACACTCTGATGTCCAAGGCTCCCTCATCTGTAGTGGCCCCATCTTCCCCGTCCCAAGTGAAGCCGACTAGCAAGAAAGAATCTTCAAAGGCTTTCGGCACCTCCATACTAGCTAAGATGACCATACGACTGAAAGAACCTTCGGTTGTTGCCCCGATCACACATCCCTTTTCAAAGCGGAGGCACTCACCTTCTTCCCCTCCCTCTCCTCTCAAGAGGCTGAGGAAGGTTTCAAGAGCCAAGCCACAAACTCCACCCACTGATTCTCCACAATCAGCAGGTGTTGAAATTTTCCCATCCGGGCCTGGGGACTCTGCTAAACCCAAATCCACCTCCTTTGTATCCTTACAAAAGGATACAATTGTAAAATTGGGGACCCCTATTATTCCCTCATCAACCTTTTCCTTGGTTGATAAGGATGACTTGGACACCTCCCCAATCCAAGGTGCTTCTTATCCACCTCACAGCCTATCACCCGGGATGCTGAGTCCCGATGCTTCTGCATGATCCAAGGATGAATCTGCCATTCCAGGAGCAGGTTCGGAGGATCCCCGAAAATTTTCTGACTTCTTACTTTCCGACATCGTGAATTAGTTGAGGGGGAGTATGAGTTGAGGGGGAGCAACTGTCCACTAAAACTTAAACTCTGTTGAAACTAATTTTTCAATGGACTGTGTGATCAAAGCCACCGTACATTAGTTGAGGGGGAGTATGAATTGAGGGGGAGCAATCAACCACTCAAGTTCAAACAAACCAAGCTACTGTCTTCTGTATCTTTGTATATATATATTTTTTCATCCTTTATTCTTTGTATTTGTTTATTCGTTTGTATAGCTATACCTTTTTCATTTATTTGTAAATGTCAGATATACCAAAAAAAATGGTCTATGTGAAAAGAAGCCAAAAAGAGTAAATATGGGTCAAAATTAATTATTCAGTATACTCTTCGTTTCATTCTCAAGTACGGATGTCATCCTCAAATAGGGGGAGAATGTTGGGTCATCTGAAGATTTGAAGATGACTTCATGATCTTCCATTTTGTATCATCATACTTAGAATATTTTGAGGTTCTTTTAGCAGATTGGTTTCTATACAAATGTTCGGTGAAGTCGAAGATCATCCGAAGAAGACAAAGAAGGAGTATATCTCTCAAAGCGGATTGAAGATAGACTCCTCAGCTTAAACACAAGTATGCCTACTTGATCAACACCATTAGCCAGGATGGTGTCGATCTCAAGTCTTCAGGAGCTGAAGACCTCTCAGTCTTCAGAAGCCGAAGATTTCTCAATCTTTGGAAGCCGAAGATTTCTTAATCTTCAAAGGACGAAGATCTCTCTTACACATTGTACTTTTCTGACAAAGTATATTTGTGATATCTTGCATTGACGTGGACCTCATCCGAAGATCAGAAAAAGTATGTTTTGTATTTTACACTCATTTAAGGAAAGATCTCCACCATCCTCTGCAGGTCAACACTTCAAACCAAAACACCTCAAGACAAAAGGTACATCCTGTACCTTGCTGAAGACCTGTGTCCACCATTTGCTCAACAGGTTTCCCATGCATTTAATGCATGAGGCACTATAAATATGGAGGATGGTTCAACATGCAAGATCACCAGTTCTACAACCTTTAAGTTCTCTAAGTGCCTGACAATTTTCTCTCTACGAAGTTCTTATTGTTTTCTAAGTGTTTTACAATTGTTCTTCATTTCTCTTAGTGTTAGATTGTTTGAGCAGATTTATTTGTTCTCTTCCGCAACAATCAACAGTGTAATTCTTGATTTCTAATCAATAAGAATTAAATAAAGTGAAAAACTGTGTGTATTGTATTCAACCCCCCCCCCTACAATACTTTTCTTATTTACTTACTGCTATTTGGGACCAACAACTACCATCTAGATTAAAACAATTGTAACCAATATTTCCCATAAAGGTATCTATCCAATCTGTACGTCAACTTCCAAAGGTCTAACTTCAAAAATCACCACTATATGCTCAAACTCTCGTCCCTCAATCCAAGCGAGACCTGCCACTAACTGAACCAGTTATACATGTCATTTAAGAAAACAAGTGTTAGGCTTTACGTCTAGTCAAGACAAACATTTTGTAAATAAATCAATATAAAATTTCATAAATAGTTTTCATAAGAGAAAGTAGTGAGATTCATCTTTCCATTTATATAGAGAATGTAAAGTTTAAGAAATCATCTTGCAATGACGGGGGAGACCCGATTTCCAATGAGGGTAGCGTAACACAAAAGTAGCCTACCATCCAAGTTAGTGAGCTCATACTAGGATCAATGGCCACGAGCTCTACGACTCACACTATAGATGTGGATATGGGTCCCCGATGATCCTAATCATACTCATTCACTAGATGTGCATTCAAGGCCAATGGCTAGTAACCGACTCCACATAAATGTACCAAGTTGCCCTCAATGACTCAATGCTCCAACTAGTTACAATGAGAATCACCCCACCAAATAAACCGACTCTAATACCTATGGATCCATTTGTAATAGTCTAAGGCTCGCCACATTCACATAATGACCAAACTATAATCAAACATATAGCTTCAATACCAACATGTCCATAAAATGTGCTTCTTGCATAAACAACACTTTAGGATGACCATTTTCATATAGAAGACTAGAAGTGACCATTACCAAAATCATTATAAATATTTCCAAGCAAATGGGTTTTCAAGAGTTTATCAACTTAATCTAGCCTTAGCTCTTGATAACTAATCACCCAATCCTTAGCTTTCCAAAACCCACATTTAATAAGTAAATCCTCCAATGGAGCAATTATCATGAATATACCAAAATGGATAAATCAAGTTCCCAAGTACAAATGTGCATATAAAATCACTTTTTATAACACATATCATAAAATCTCTTTCATTTTATATAAGGATGATAAAACCCTAAAACTTCCCAAACTTAATCAAGTTAGGTCAAAATCCACCAAACTCAAGAACAAGGTTAGGAGAAGTTCAAGTAGTTAAAATAATAAGATTTTGACATGTATAAATTTTTAAAGAAGTAGAATAAAGTCACAATGCTTGGTTTAGGAGAAACCCTAGAAACCAATAACCTTCTAAAAATTGAAGCAACTCTTGATCTTGAACTCTAGGTCAAAAATCTTTGGTGTAGGTGATGGAAGAACACTTGAAATCCAAGTATTTAATGCTTAGATAAACCTAGGATTTGTAATAAATGAGAGAAAAACGAAAGGGAGGGAATGATAGAATGGTAGGTGAAAGTGGTAAATGAGAAAAAGTTGGAAATCCCAACATTTATAGCCCTGGCACCTGTATGCGACAGTGTCATGAAATTGTGCCAAGGGCATTCTCACATGGCATAGTCACCTGAGACGTATCGTAAGCCTTCCCCTACCCAGATCCCTTGGACTCCGAATGTCACTCTCGCGAGTCACTCTCGTCTGAGATGTACCGCGAGCATCAAGGGCCCAACAACTATGCCCCGGCGATTGTGACCATGTCACTGTCGTTGGGCACTCGCCCCCCAGATCCCTTGGACTCCGAATTTCGACCTTTCTCGTGCGGTAACTTCTAGACTTTAACTAAAACCTCTAGGCCAACAATAAATAAAATTAGAACTACCAAATACGAACGGTTAATAGATATATGGAGACAATTTGCTTTCCTAAAATTCCGGGTGTTACAATCCTCCCCACCTTGGAATTTATTTCGTCCTCAAAATCTTCACTTCACGAACATATTGGGGTATATCCTCCTCATGTCTTCCTTGGCTTCCCACGTCACATTGGTGCCATGATGCTTCCACTACACCTTGACCATCATGACTTCTTTATGACGGAGTTTCTTTGATTTCCTCTCCAGAATTGTATCGGGCTCTTCCACATATCAGTTACCCCTCGTCCACTCTTATCTCTAATATTGGTGACGTTTAGGGCTTTGTTGTGTATCTTCCAGTGTAAGGGATAATTTGTTTGGGGAAACTTAAGATTTGTGAAAGTTTCTTTTCGCAAATATCATTTAAGTGGGTGTTCTCTTTCTAAATCTTAATGATTGGTGCTTTAATGAAATACACCTATGGGTGAAGAACTCCATGAATGGAGAATTCATGTTTTGATTTGGAAATTTGTTTTTTAATGGAATTGAAGGTTAAATACGAAATAGATTTGGTTTAGGGAAGTTTTCTTTTGGGTTTAGATGGTAAATTGGGCAGCAAATCCTAGCTATAACTGAGAAGTGTAGAATGGAAGCAAATATGGTAATTTTTGGGGAGGAAAGTTACAACAGTTCTCGAGTCGACTTTCACGTGAGTTTGAGCTCCCTAAACTAGCGCCAAAGTCTCCCTATCGACCAGTGCCTGAGGTGACTTTGACATGAGTTTGAGCTCTCTAAACTAGTGCCAAAGTCACCCTGACTACTGCCGGTTCACGACTTTTTCCGTTTTGTTTCTCTTCTCGAGTCGGGGATCGAGGCATCATTTCAGGGGTTCCCTTACGGCTTAGTATAGAATACTTTTAGGGGTTCTACGTGGGATTAACACTTTATTTACCTTGGATAATTCATGTGTTCGGTTTGATCATATTTGAGTATTAGGACGTGTGGTGAATTACCGGATCTCAGGGGAGTTCCCTTCACCTTTTTACGCACGTGAGATGTTTATAAATGTTTTCTAAGCACTTATTATGGTTCTAATATTTTGGCATAATTTACAATTATGGACGCCTTGATCAAATGCTTACTTAAACTTGTTTACTATTGAACATACATTGTCTATTGGGGTTATTGTCATGATATTATGATTTGGTTGAGATTTTGGGGTTGCACAGGGGGATTAGGGTAGCTCGAGATCATGAGCATACTTTGGGAGTTATATTACATTGTGCGCCTTGAATTCGTTTCATGTGCACATTGGTTTGGCATCAACTAGGGGCCATCAGTGTTGGGAACTTAAGATTTGTTCAAGTATGGTTAATGCTGCTAGTATATCATGATTACTACTGCTAGTAGATTTAATACTGCTTGAAAAGTTACTGCTGCTACTTAAATAGTTAGTACTGCTTGGAGAGTTAGTACTGCTAGTAGTTAGTTCTGCTAAGGGATTACTACTGCCAACATGATTAATACTGCTGAGGAGTTTAATGCTGCTGAAAATGGTTAATACTTCTGAAGAAGGTTAGTGCTGCTTATGAGATGAAGACTCAGTATGGAATGAAGACAGCTGTATAGAAGTCTTGCTAAAGTAAAGGAGATAATTATGGAATGAAAATCAATTGTATTTTGATAATTATCTTGTAATATGTCTTGTATAAATAGTATAGAAGTCTTTGATAGAATTAACTTTTGATTGATAAGTTTTTAGAGAGAGAATTAACCTCAAGGTTTATAATCCTAGTTCTAGAGAAGTAGAATTCGTCTTGGTGAGCCTGTTCATCAAGATTGAGGTTTTGTGTGAAAGCTTGTAAATTTAATCATTTAATAAAGTTTACAAGTTGTGATTTCAGTTTTACTGTTCCATTGATAGTTGAATATTAAAGTGTTTTTCCGCAACTTCTTTAATATTGTTTCTGAGTATTATTATTCTTGTTAAGAATTAGATCCTGACAAGTGGTATCAGAGCAAAGTATTCTCAGAAACCTTCATTCATCATGGACAACACAGGTGAATCAAACAGTACTTTTGTCTCAAAGGTTCCCATGCTCAAACCTAATGAGTTTGACATGTGGAAAATTCGAATCAAGCAGTACATCCTCCTTATAGACTGTTCTATGTGCGACATTGTTGAGAATGGTCCCTCTGCTGAAGGTAAAATTGGACAAGATGGAAGAAGACCACCTCCAAAAACTGATGGTGAGAAGAAAGTCAGACAGTTGGAGATGAAAGCCTTAAGCACCCTGCTTTTGGCCATTCCTAATGAGTATCAACATCAGTTTCAACACTGCACAGATGCTCAGATTCTATGGAATGTTTTAGAGAAGAGATTTTCTGACACCAAGAGCACTAAGAGGAATCAAAGGGATATTCTCAAGCAGCAATATGAGAATTTTACATCTTCAAAGAATGAGTCTATGACTCAAACTTTTGACAGATTCAATAAGTTGATTGGTGAGTTGGCTACAGTTGGAGTCCAGATGGAAAAAGATGATGTCAACCGAAAGTTCCTCAGATCTCTTGGAGATGAATGGACCATGTACACTGTTTCATTCAGACAGAATGACTTTTTAGAAGAAAAGGAACTGGATGATTTGTACAATGATCTAAGAGTGTTTGAATCTAAGGTAGAAGCAAAGAAGAAGCCTACTGGATATGTTCATAATGCTGCACTCATATCAGCATCAACTGATTCTACTGCTAACCCTGAATCAGTTAATGTTGCTCATGGAGTAAATCAAGAAAAAGGCAATGAATCTGTTTTTGAAGCCTTTCTTTCCAGCCATGGTAATTCCTCTTTAATCAATGATGACTTGGAACAGCTTCATCCTGATGATCTTGAAGAGATGGACATAAAATGGCAGATGACCATGCTTTCTATGAGGGTGAAGAAGTTCATTAAGAGAACTGGGAGGAATAACTTCTCTCAAAGAAGAGAAGATGGAGCAGGCTTTGATAAGACAAAGGTGGAGTGCTATAAGTGTCATATGAAGGGACACTTTGCCAGGGAATGCAGAAGTGGAATATCTCACAACAACTACCAACAAGCACAGACTGGAAACTTCAACCAGAACAGAAACTCTGCTCAAGCTCTTGTTTCTCAGCAAGGAATGGGGTTTGATTGGAGTGATCAAGCAGAAGAGGCCATTCAAAATCAATCTCTCATGGCAGAGGTATCTGATCTCCCAACTGAGGTACTTTCTAATGTCTGTTCTCAAACTTGCATAGACACTGTTAAAAGGTACAGGGATCACAACCAGAATATGAGTGATGACCTTAAGAGGTTAGAAAAGGATAGAAAAGACTATGTGAGAATTGTTGAGAGGTTTGAGGAACAAATCAAAGGTTTCCAAGCCAATGAACTTCAACACACATATGATACAAATTACTAGAAGTGGGAGAAGAATGATCTAGAAATCTAACTGACAAAGTCCAAGGAGGAGAATGAAAAGTTGAGAGAAGAACTAGACAAGGTTAAGCTAGATGTGGAAAAGTTTTCATATGCTTCTAAAGCCATGGATTCAATTCTAAAAGTCCAAATCCATGATAAGCTTAAACCAGGAATTGGGTACAATACCACACCACCACCATACAACAACAACTACATCCCTCCTAAATCAGACTTGCTAGAGACCAAGGATAGAAAGGACTTGCATGTGGGAGCCACTAAGATAGATCCTTTAGATGAAGTAGTTGTTAAGGACAAGACTAAAAAAGAAGCTGGAAAGGGTAAGGATAATAATGTGAATGTTGAGATTCCCTTAGAAAATAACATTCTTACCAATGAGGGTGGTGGAAGGGATTGGTTCAAATCTGATGGTGTAGAGAAGACTGAGGAAAAGTCCAAAAAGGTTCATTACAAGTAGACTACAGTTGTAAATCCTGTTCCTTGCAAACAGTGTGCATGTAATAAATCTGAGCCCTTAAAATAGGATAAAAGGAGGGGAAATCAAAGAAATTGGAATAATCAGTGGGCTCAGAAACAAGGAGTTGATCTGAGTAGAATCATCAGACCAAAACCTTGTTTCATATGTGGCAAATTGAATCATCTTGCTAAGCACTGTTATTTTAATCCTATGAACCAAAGGATAAATTTTCAAAGATCTGTGCAAAAACCCTTTGGTTATAGGAAGAATGAAAGGAACCATGTGGCTAAGAAAACTGTTAAATCTAAAAGCCACATGAAGAAAAAGACTGTAAGAGAGAATGTCAAGATGTGGGTTCCCAAAAGCACTAAAAATGTTAGTACTGCTACCACAAATAATGCTGCTAGAAGCAATACTACTGCTATCAATGTTAGTGCTGCTGAGGGTATTAGTACCTCTAAAACTAACATTGTTAGTACTTCTGCAAATGTTAATACTGCTAACTCTATTAGTGCTTCTAACAAGGTTAGTACTGCTAACTCTGTTAGTACTTCTAAAATTAGTACTGCTTCTAGTGTTTGTGCTTCTAGACCAATCATCTTGACAAAATACTCCAGTCAAGAGAATTCTAAATTTAAAAATCTCATCAAAAAGGAGTGTAAGTACTTTGATGAGAAAGGGAGGCCCAAGACCACTTTGGCTTGGGTTCCCAGTCAATACTAATTGATTTATCTAATGTGCAGGGCAACCAACGGCTCAAGGGAAAGAGCATTTGGCATGTTGATAGTGGTTGCTCTAGGCACATGACAGGGAACATGGATTGCCTCAAGAATTTCAAGAAAATTGATGGAGGACATGTTGCCTTTGGTAATACTCCAGATGGAGGTAAGATTAGTGGTAAGGGTGATGTAACAAAAGGTAACATGACCTTTGAGGATGTTTTCTATGTTGAGCAGTTAAGGTACAACCTGTTAAGTGTATCACAGGTTTGTGACAAAAAGCATAGTATATTATTCACTGATTCAGAATGCATTATCCTTGCTCCTAGATTCAAGGTAGTTGATGAAAAGATGATACTACTAAGAACTCCCAGAAAAGGATAATGTCTATTGTTTGGATATGGAAAAATTTTCAACTGATTCACCCCTAAACTGTCTTGTTTCAAAAGCTTCTTTGGATGAATCATCACTTTGGCACAGAAGGATGTGTCACATGAACTTTAAAACAATGAATAAACTTGTTAAAAACAACCTTGTAAGAGGTTTGCCTTCAAAAGTGTTTTCATGTGATGATCATTGTGTTTCTTGTCTCAAAGGCAAACAACACAAAACTTCTCATAAGTCCAAAGAGTTGAACACAATTTCTTCTTCTCTTCAGTTGTTGCATATGGATCTGTTTGGTCCTACAAATGTCATGAGTATAGGTAAGAAATCATACTGCTTAGTGATTGTTGATGATTACTCTAGATTTACTTGGGTATATTTTCTAAGGACTAAGGATGAGACAAGTGGACTGATCAAATCCTTTATTCTAAGAATTGAAAACCAAACAAATCAAAAGGTAAAAGTCATTAGGTCAGACAATGGTACTGAATTTAAAAATCATGACCTAAACACCTTTTGTGAGGAAAAAGGAATTGAGAGGCAATACAGTGCTCCTAGGACTCCACAACAAAATGGTGTTGCTAAGAGAAGGAATAGGACACTGATTGAAGCTGCTAGATCTCTGTTAGCTGATTCAAAACTTCCAATTACTTTCTGGGATGAAGCAGTTAATACTGCTTGCTAAGTCCAAAACAGAGTTCTATTAGTCAAGCCTAAAAACAAGACACCATATGAGCTTTTAAATAAAAGAAAACCATTTATTGGATTTTTCAAACCTTTTGGGTGTCCTTGTACCATTCTCAATACCAAAACTCACTTAGGAAAGTTTGATAGCAAAGCAGATGATGGTTTTCTTGTTGGTTACTCATCTCAGAGTAAGGCCTACAGAGTATATAATTCTTCTTCTAGAATAATTGAGGAAAGTGACAATGTCAAATGCAATGAGAACACACCAAATCCTATTGGTTCAGGTCGTCAGTGGTTATTTGACATTGATTCACTAACTAACTCTTTGGGTTTCAGTAGTGATGATCATGCAGGATCAGGAAGTAGAGGATCAGGGGAAGAACAAATACAACATATTATTCCTCAGTCTGTGATCTTTCCATTACCTACAATGGACCCTGTTGACATCTGTGAAAAGGAGACTGTTGCTGAACCAATTTAGAGTGAAGAAGAAAGAAGAGATGAGGAGAATTCAGAGCATGAAGAGCCAGAAGCAGCTGATGTGATTCCCTCGGCTGACTTAAATGATTCCAATTTAGATGTGGGAATTAATGAAGAAGCTAGTCTTCAGACAAGAACTCAGAAGAATCATCCTCCTGAGCTGGTAATAGGAGATATCTTCTCTTCTATGATGACTAGGAATCAAAGCAGACTTCAAGATTTGCAGGATCAACAACATACAGTACTCTCTTGCTTTCTATCCCAGATTGAGCCTAAGAAGGCTTATGAAGCAATGAAAGATTCAAGTTGGATAGAAGCCATGCAAGAAGAGTTGCTACAGTTCAAATTGCAAGATGTTTGGGACTTGGTGGACCTTCCTAAAGGTCATAGAGCAATTGGCACCAAGTGGATTTTCAGAAATAAAAAGGATGAGAGAGGAATAGTAATCAGGAACAAAGCAAGGCTAGTGGCACAAGGGTACACTCAGAAAGAAGGCATAGACTATGAGGAAGTATTTGCTCCTGTTTCAAGGGTAGAGGCAATTAGGCTGTTGTTAGCCTATGCTTCATACATGAAGTTCAAGGTATATCAGATGGATGTGAAGAGTGTCTTTCTATATGGAACAATTGATGAAGAAGTATATGTCTGTCAGCCCCCTGGATTTGAGAATCCATCATATCCTGACAGAGTATACAAACTGAAGAAAGCTCTCTATGGTCTACATCAAGCCCCAAGAGCATGGTATGATACTCTGTCTACCTATCTCTTGGAAAATGGGTTTGAAAGAGGAATAATTGACAAAACCCTTTTCATTAGAAGAAGTAAGAAGGACATCCTACTTGTTCAGATCTATGTGGATGACATCATCTTTGGATCCACAAAAGATCAGATGTGTAGAGACTTTGAAGAGTTGATGCACAAGAGCTTCAAAATGAGTTCCATGGGTGAACTTACTTTCTTCCTTGGGCTTCAAGTGAAACAGCAGAAAGATGGAATTTTCATAAGCCAATCAAAGTATGTGAAAGACATCCTTGATAAGTATGGTTTATCAGACTCAAAGCCAGCCAGCACACCTATGGAAACACACAAACAGATCACTGCTGATCTTGAGGGGGAGGATGTTGATGTCCATCTTTATAGATCAATGATTGGATCTCTCATGTATCTCACAGCCTCAAGACCAGATATCATGTTTCCAGTGTGTGTGTGTGTGCCAGATTCCAAGTCAAGCTAAAACAGTCACATATTCAAGTTGTTAAGAGGATTTTCAGATACTTAAGAGGGCAACCTAGATTAGGTCTTTGGTATCCCTATGAATCTACTTTTGACTTGATTACATATTCAGACAGTGACTTGGGTGGTGCTAATATGGATAGAAAGTCTACTTCAGGGGGATGTCAGCACTTGGGTGCAAGACTAATATCTTGGCAGTGTAAGAAACAAACCACAATGTCCCTATCCACAACAGAAGTTGAGTACATTGCTGCTGCAAGTTGCTGCTCTCAGGTTCTATGGATTCAGAATCAAATGCTGGACTATGGGGTAACCTTTCTTCACACTCCAATCTTCATTGACAATAGCAGTGCTATTAGCATTGTTAACAATCCAGTCAAGCACTCCAAAACAAAGCACATTGAAATCAGGTATCACTTTATTAGAGACTGCAATGTAAAGAAGCTTATTCAAGTTGCTAAAGTACATACTGATAACCAGTTTGCTGATCTATTCACTAAATCTTTTGATGTGGGTAGATTCACTTTCTTGGTCACAAGTGTGGGTATGATCAACTCTGAATGAGCTCATGATTAAAAAGTGATTGTATACCTGTTATTTGTTTGTTTTTAGTGCTACTAATCATCTTTCTCAGGAAGTGTATTGCCTTGCTCAGACTAACACAAGCTTCAAAAGTGTAAGTATAGTTAATGCTGCCAGTACAGTCTTAATGCTGCTAGTGCAAAGTTATTACTTCAGGTATCAGTTAATACTGCTAGTTAGTTAATACTGCTAATGGTTAATACTGCTCTCAGTTAATACTGCTAGTTCGTTAATACTGCTAGTGGTTAATACTGCTCTCAGTTAATACTGCTAGTTAGTTAATACTGCTCTCAGTTAATATTGCTAGTTAGTTAATACTGCTAGTTAGTTAATACTGCTAGATGGTTAATACTGCTTCTTTCCCGAATCATATAAATATCGTCTTTGCCCGCCTAAAAGCTCATAACGACTCTTTGAATACTGTTCATCTTCTCTCTAACCTTTTTCTCTCAAGCAACCAGTGTTTTTTAGTCAAGACTCCTCAAGCTCGATGGTATCAATGGCGTTTATTGTTGAACACAACGAGATCGCAATGCTTCAAAAGCCTAAGCAGGCTGTTGGATTTCATCAAATAGTCGATTTTCTCAAGTCCAGCCATATAGCTCATGCTCTTACAGTGTCACCATCAATCTACATAGAGCACCAGAAGCAATTTTGGGCCAATGCCACCGTTTTTACTGAAAATGGTGTGCAGGTTATCAAGACAAGGGTGTGTGACAAACCCTTGACAGTTTCTGAAGAGGTCATTCGCATCAGTCGGTATTACATCTATCTATAATGATGATCTATTTTCCAATCTTACAAGAATGGGGTATGGAGGCCCATTGGGTGTTTTCAAGTTCTCCAAAGCTAAAGTTTCTCCCGAATGGCGTTTTCTTGTTCATACCCTTATGCACTGTATTTCTAGAAAAACTACTGGATGGAGTGAGTTCAGTAGTACCATTGCTTATGCTTTGGTCTGCTTGTCCACTGCCAGAAAGTATAATTTCTCGCAAATGATTTTCAAAGACCGTGTGTCAAACTTGGACAATAAAAAGAGTTTCTATATGTATCCAAGATTTATCCAGGCAGTTATCACCACTGAATTGACAGATATGCCTCAATTTGATGAGGTATATGTACCTAAAATCCCCAAGGGCAAGGTCTTTTCAAATATGAAGAGATCTGCCATGGACTCGGAAGGAGTTGACACCCCATTGTTCTCTACAATGATGGTGGTGTCCCACAATCAAGAAGGTATGGCATCAGGGTCAAGGCCCTCACTAGACCATCCCACTGAGAGCCAATCCCAACCTTCAATCACTATATCAATCCCTCAGTCCCTTCTTCAAAAACCAACTTCACCCATCACCCATACTTACATAAGGAAAAAGGTAAAGAAGGCTCCTTCTCTTCTTGTATCTTCACCCACAAAGCCTTTAAGCCCTCTAATGGAGAATTCTCCATTAAAGAATATCTATAGGGAAACCACACGGGTGTCTCCCAACCCCAAGGAGGTGCTCACTGAGGAGATGCATGAGCATATGGGTGAGAAGGCTGCCACTACTCCTGCTAGCACAGAGGAGGTCAGTGGTAACATCAACAAGACCTTCCCCATGGCAACTTTGAATGAGCAATCATTCAAAGGTCCCAGGTGCCAAGAACCCAAGGGGGTAGCAGGTGCTTCTATCAGGCAGAAGACCTCTACTACTAAAAGATCCAAGGATCCTTCTAGGGTGGTAAACACACCCAAAGGAGGTGAGGACATATATAACTACCAAGAATTGATGGATACAATGGGCAACATTAATCTAGATGTCATCAAACAGGGAGCAGATATAGAGGAGATGAAATTGGTACTTATGTCTCAACAAGTGCAGATTACCAAATTGAAAAAGCTGGTGATGAGGTTGGTACAGAAAAAGAAGAAAAAGCAGTTTATCTTGAAGAAGAGGGGAGATGCTTTCAAAAAGGGGGAGAAACAGGATGAAAAGGAGAAGCTAAGTACTAGTGGTATGGAATCTTAATTTGAGGGGGAGCAGAATAGGGAAACAGAAAACAAAGAAGCAGAAGCTAGTAAAGAGGCAGAAACTGTTAAACAAGCAGCAGTAACTGAAAAAGCTCAAGCAACAGTAACAGGGATATCTGTTGAAGAATTAGAGATTGTAGAAACATTGGTAAAAGCTAAGAATGACACTCCCAAGGCTGCTCAAAAGGCCAAGGGAGTGGTCATTAAAGAAGGAGGTCTTAAGCAGAAAATCAAAGAAATCAGTGAGGCAGAATTGAAGAAGAAAGGAAAGGCTAAGATGGTTGAACCTGAACAACCTTTAAAGAAGCGAAAACAGATAGAGCTAGATGAAGAAGTGGCAAAACAGCTTCAAGCAGAGATGGAAAAGGAGGAACAAATTCAATCAGAAAAGGACAGAGAGCTTGCACTGAATATGGCTAAAACGCTCAATGAAGAATATCAAAAGAGTCTGAAAACTGCAGCTGAGGCCAAGAAAAGTATAGTAAAAGCAACCAAGCACAGACTGCCTTCAAAGATTCAGAAAAGACAACCCTCTAAGACCTATCTGGCTAATCAAGAAAGGAGAAAGATGATAAACTTCCTGAAAGGAGCTCTTGGAGTTCCTGAAGAAATGTTTACTAACATGGCCTATGGTAGGATAGAGGAGTTGTATTCAAAGGAGATGGCTAAGCTTCAAGGGGATTCTACTCAAAGGGAAGAAGCTGAAAGAAGGATGAAAGAGAGGCATGATCTCAACATACAACAACCCTTCTCTGAGGAAACCACTCCTTCAAAAGAAAAGGCTGAAAAGAAGGAAGAAAATGTTACTGTGGAAGTCAAATCTGCAAAGAGAGTAAAGACCATAGCTTCTAAGAACCAGTCCAAAAAGCCAAGGTTTGAAGAAGCAGAAAAGGAGGCAGAACCATCTGTTACAGATCATACAGAGCAAACAAGTCAGAGTGCACAACAACCAAATCAATCTGATGAGCATGTTGGTCTTTACATGACTTTAATAGAACCAGTACAGGATGTTCCCATTTCTGTGAAGGCACCAGAAATTATCTTTTGGGATATTCTGAGGGACAACAGAAAGGATTACTTCAGACTAAAAAGAATTGGTGACTTGTTTGAAGTATATACAACCTGGGGCAAAGTGATCAGAAGTTGTTCCAGGGTTGACTTAGAAGAAATGCATAAGGTGGGAATAAAGCTATATGAGCCTGTTTTGAAAGGAAGTGAAGAAAATCTACTAAAAGTTGCTATGGAATACTTGTGTATGATGTTTGAACCAGAAAAAGTGGTGTACAGGATCAAGGATTTGCATCATGAGTATGGGTTCAAAAGGATTGATCAGTGGATGCTCTTTGAAAACTGTGGTGTCTACATGATCACAATAGATAACTGCTATCATGAGTATTTTCTAGTGGACAAAGTGTATGATCATAGCAAGGAGAAGCTGAAAGGAATGCTGAAAGCCAAGCTAGTGTGTGCAAAAGGATCTGAAATGGCCAGAATTGTGATAAGAAGGACAATCAATCAAAGTCTGGGACTGGATCCAAATTTGGGCAACTAAGCTGAAGTTTTGAAAGCATCTTGAAGACCATATCTGAAGAACTTGACTTCTCTTCCTAAAAGTCAAGTTAGGGGGAGATTGTTGGGAACTTAAGATTTGTTCAAGTATGGTTAATGCTGCTAGTATATCATGATTACTACTGGTAGTAGATTTAATACTGCTTGAAAAGTTAGTGTTGCTACTTAAATAGTTAGTACTGCTTGGAGAGTTAGTACTGCTAGTAGTTAGTTCTGCTAAGGGATTACTACTGCCAACATGATTAATACTGCTGAGGAGTTTAATGCTGCTGAAAATGGTTAATACTTCTGAAGAAGGTTAGTGCTTCTTATGAGATGAAGACTCAGTATGGAATGAAGACAGCTGTATATAAGTCTTGCTAAAGTAAAGGAGATAATTATGGAATGAAAATCAATTGTATTTTGATAATTATTTTGTAATATGTCTTGTATAAATAGTATAGAAGTCTTTGATAGAATTAACTTTTGATTGATAAGTTTTTAGAGAGAGAATTAACCTCAAGGTTTATAATCCTAGTTCTAGAGAAGTAGAATTCGTCTTGGTGAGCCTGTTCATCAAGATTGAGGTTTTGTGTGAAAGCTTGTAACTTTAATCATTCAATAAAGTTTACAAGTTGTGATTTCAGTTTTTCTGTTCCATTGATAGTTGAATATTAAAGTGTTTTTCCGCAACTTCTTTAATATTGTTTCTGAGTGTTATTATTCTTGTTAAGAATTAGATCCTGACAATCAGGATCTACTAAGGCCCAAATATAGACATCACAGTGGAGTGATGGTTGGCTATGAACACTGTACAAAAGTCTGTGATTATGTGGAATGTATTTATGTTATTATTGAGCTATTATGGTGGGTTTGATGTTATTTTTTTAAACTACTTAAACTATCTTATGGTCTAACCGTTGCTTTTCAAAACTTAAAACTATTTTCAGGTAAGAAAGTGGTTAGGAGCTCCTCCAAGGGAAAGGAGAAGGTGTGAAGTCACTAGAGGAGGTGAGGCCCAGAGAAGATCCTGTAGTTACCTTTAGAATTTAATATCTCAGTTGTGGATGTGTTTTCCTACTGCAAACCTTGAGTATATTGTAATACTTTGAATTGGAATGTTGGGACCATTTTAGCCATATATTTGATTTATGTTATTTTGTCTTGGATTCTTACACTAGCCATTGACCGTAAATGTAATCCTAGTGAATGAGTATGACTAGGATCATCGGGGACCCATATCCACACACATATATAGCGAGTCGTAGAGCTCGTGGCCATTGATCCTAATATGAGCTCTATAACTTGGAAGGTAGCCCACTTTTGTATTCCATTACAATTCATGGAAATCGGGTCTCCCCCATCATCGCAAGATGAATTTTGGACCGTGTGGTTCTTATGTGATTATGTGAAAATGGAATTTATATATAACTTGCGAACTCTTACCTTTCTACTTACGCATTTGTTATTTATAAATGCTTGTTCTCACTAGGCGTCAAGCCTAACACTTTTTTTCTTGAATGACATGTATATCAAGTTCCTTTAGCGGCGGGGCACCGAAGTCCTGATAGGAGATTTGGATGTCGATAGAGACAATCTTTTTGGATAGTCTATTTTTGGACAGATTGGCGTACAAACACTTGACAACTTCTGTTGGGAGATGATAAAGACACCTGTCTGTAATATAAGCTAGTATAGTTTATATTAGTAGGTTGTTAACTACCATTTCCATTTATTGGGTTGTAAACGGTATTACAATTTCCCTTTTGGGTGATTTTCTTTTATATATATGTCGATCTTACGTCATATCCGAGGTTTAAATTTACCTCTATTTTTAGGGGTGTTACAAGTTGGTATTAGAGCTCTAGTTTAAGTAAACTAGGTATGAAAGTAAGATTCCTAGACTTAAGTTGAGACATTAAGCTATGATTTGTGAGATTTACGTAGAAATTCTAAGATAGGATGGTTATAGAGTCGACGGAATTACAGTAATTGAGAGTTGTGACGGTGGTAACGAGAATTCTTATGTATATTATGTTCATAATTTGACTTAGCTACTACTATTATGGATATGTTGTTATGTAGGCATACTTGACTTTACTATTATTACGATGATTGATGAATGTACTAGTACGTTTCGTTTGTTGTTGTTATATCTATAAGAGTTATTATTCTCCTTCTCGTGTGTGTGGTAGACTAAGATGGTAAACACTCGTGGTAGACCGTGGACGTGGGTTTATGATCATGAGGTGAGTGTGTCAATCACTGAACAGACAGAAAGAGTCGATACGACTGTGGAGCCGCCTATACCGCAATTGTTGGATGGAGGATCGGAGCACGTGCCAAGAGTCAATTTGGCCTCCTCCAACCCACTAATGCAAGAGGTGACCCCTCAGACTGAAATGTTGACGAGTGTCATGCAGATGATGAACTCGGCCATGTCAAAGTAGCAATAATTCCTCGTAATGATGTTAGATAACAAAGATGCTTGCAACCGTATGCATGAGACGAATGCTGAAAATGTGGTGGTGGGCTCTGGGGGTACCAGAAACATGATAAAAACTGACGAGCTTGTGACCAACGACACCAGGCATGGTGGGAGGACTTGCTCCTATAAATCCTTCTTATGCAGTAAATCACCAGAATTTTCAGGATCAAACAACCTAGTTGCATGCATGAATTGGATTCAAGAAATCGAGCAAGCCTTTGATTCTAGCGAGTGTGAGGAGAGTCAGAAGGTGAAGTTTGCCTCTCAAATGCTAAGAGGCCCAGCTCTCCGATGGTGGAATGTCGCATTTAACTTGGACTGTGTATAAGAAGAAGGTTATAGATGAGTACTATAACGAACATGCGATTGACTGCACTGAAGACGAGTTCTGAGATCTCAAGAAGGGAGTATGTCGGTGAGAGAATATACTCATCTGTTCATGGAAAAGCTTGACTTCGTGAGGCACGTGACCCCGAGCGAGAAAGAGAAGATCAAATCCTACCACAAGGGCTTTGCAGTGGATGTGATGGCAATGGTGTGGAACTCTAAAGCCTCCACTCTTCGGGAAACAATAGAGTAGGCACCAATCATGGAAGATGTATATGCTTGGGGCTAGGAGCAAAGAACTATGGTAGGAGAGAAGAGAAAATGGGAAAGTAATCCTAGGACTCTCAAGAGATTGCAGCCATTTGTTAGGGGGAGCTTTGATAACCGACGAGAGACGAAGTGGTGCCTGAAGTGCCAAAGTAAATACCACGATCTTTGCAACTCAAGTCAACTCAACTGCTACAAGTGTGGGAAGTCTAACCACCCAACAAAAGATAGCCCGATGAAGGGGCTTGTGTGTTTCGAATGCAAGACGCTAAGCCACATCAGAAAGGATTGCCCGAAGTTGAAGACGGGTAGTGGTAAAGAAAAGAAGAAGAACCCTCTAATGGGTTCTGGGTCAAGCCTTTCATATCACTACTGAGGACGCTAAGGCATCGACTGACATGGTTTCGAGTACGTTTATCGTAAACTCCGTACCTGCTCATTTTTTTGTTTCATTCAGGCATAAGCTTCTCTTTTGTGTCGAATTCTTTTTGCCAAAAGCTTTTTGTGCCCACTAGTATGTTAGAGGATGCCTTAGTAGTAGAGATAGCTAATGATGGTCAAGTAATGACTCGTAAGGTTGTGAAGAGTGGTACTCTTGAGATCGAGGGGAAGGAGTTTCCGATTAATTTGTTGTTTATGGTCATTGGTGACTTCGACAAAGTGACTGGGATGGATTGGTTGGCATAAAACCAAGCCAAAGATATTTTGCTCAAAGAAGTTAATCTGAATCCCAACTTTGGATGGTGATGTCACATTCATCTATGGGGAGAGGTGGAAAGGAGATGTCACCGTCATAAGCATGGCTAAAGCACGTAAGTGCACGGTCAAAGGATGCTCATCCTTCTTGGTATATGTGATCAATGCCAAACTCGAGAAGAAGAAACTCGAGGAATTGAAGGTGGTGTGCGAGTTTTCCAATGTGTTCCCGGATGACTTGCCCGGTTTGCCACCCGACCTACAAGTAGAGTTTCGGATTGACCTTATTCCAAACGCGACTCCAATCGCTAGAGCTCCTTACCGGTTAGTTCCATCTGAGATTCAATAAATGATGGCATAACTTCAAGACCTTCACGAGAAAGGATTCGTGAGACCGAGCTCGTCGCCTTGGGGAGCTCTAGTCTTGTTCGTTAAAGAGAAGGATGGCACCATGAAAATGTGCATCGACTATAGGGAGTTAATCAAAGCTACCGTGAAAAACAAGTATCCACTCCCATGAATTGACGGCCTGCTTGATCAACTTCAAAGTAGGTTGTTTCTCAAAGATCAACTTACGTTCGATATATCATCAAGTGGAAAGGACTTGGTAGAAAAGCCCATAATTGTGACTGAACCTCATTCTGACCACAATGTTGCAGCATCTCTCCCTCTTAGTAATGCTACAACATCTTCATTTGAACCTCTGAAAACCCCACCAGTCGTCATAAGCACACGAATCCCACTTAGTGAGGACAACACCACTGTACTCACACCATAAATACCTAAGAGATCAGGTTTTCCAGTGTTATTTCTTGATGATAGTAATAATGGAGAGTTTGTGCAGATAGAACCCATTGTAGAGTGACGACCTTTAAGGACTTTGGCTACTTTACCCATTTATCCAGCAACTAAGGATCCTTAAACCTCCATCACTCATACCTCTTCTACTCTTCCACCCCAAAAGAAAGTTGTCATACCACTTATACCACCCTATGTGCCATTTCCTCAGAGACTGAGAAACCAAAGGGAGGAGTCATAGCTCAAGAAATTCCTTGATGTATTTAAGAAACTTCATATCAATATTCCATTGGTTAAAGCTATTGAACAAACGCCTAGCTATGCTAAGTTTCTTAAGGATATTTTGAGCAAAAATAAAAAGCTAAATGAGTATGAACTGTGTCTTTTACTGAAGAATGTAGTGCTCTATTGTCTAACAAAATTCCACCTAAAATGAAGGACCCTGGTAGTGTAACACCCATAATTTTCAGTAAGTAAAGGTCACCCGGACATTTTTATAACATGGAAATGGTGGGATTTATGTTGGGAAAGCATTATTTAAAGTCCCTAAGAGTATCGGGAGTGTTGGCGTTGAAAAAGTCGGGTTTCAGGGTTTGGAAAGGGTCCGGCTACAATGCCCGACGACAATGACAATGTCATAGTCGCACAAGTTGGAATGCCCTGGTACACTTGGTGCGACTATGACACACGACAATGACCATGTCATAGTCGCGTGTCATTGTTGCACCAGGGGAAGATGTTGCTGTCAAAAATGATTTTCAGCTCATTTCCTCATTACTCACTTCCAATTTCTTCCCAAACTCTCTTTAGAGCAAACCTAAACCATATTTGGTGATTTTGGGTCATCTTTGGCTCAAATCTTTGGGTATTATGCAGGTGAACCATCAACAAGTTAAGGATTGGAAGCTAAGATCAAAAGCCTCCATCTTCATCTTCAACCTCAAGCTTCATTTTGGGTTTTTCTAGGTTTTTACCAAAACCTAAGTGGTAAGTTCATCCTCCTAGTTTCTAAACTTTGCTATAAGTTATAAATGCTTCATTGATGATTTCCTAGTGATTGGTTTATCAAATTTCGGATTTGATGATTTTGGAGAAATTAGGTGAAAAAATAGGGTTTTGGCCAAATTGGGGATTTTGATGTAAAATGTTTGGGGATCGATTCTAAAGGGTTCAATATGTATACTTACAGTTGGAAAATTGTGAATCCAGGTTTTTGGGAGTTATTCGCTTGAAGATTCAAATTCCTTCAAAGGAACTCAAGTTGGGGAAAATCTAGATTTAGCCTAAATCTAGCAAGGTGAGTTCAACTTGATTTGTTAAAACGGTGTACATGCCAAAATGTCAAATTTTAAATATTTATATGTTTTACATGAAATTATTAACTGTTGAGTTATTTGATAATTTTTTATTGTTTAATGTGTTTAACTTTATAAACTTCGTAAAACACCCACATTGGGGATTTTGGGGATTTTGACAAATAAATCACAAGTATTTGTGTTTTAATGAGTTATTTTGTGGAAGTAGATATTTTGAGTATAAATATACATTTAGTATGTGTTTTGGAGAAATGGTTGACTTTATGTTATGGGACATTTTTGAAAGAATGAATGGTATAGACTCATTTGGAAAATGATTTGTCCCAATCTAAATTGTGTTGGAGTCATTCATGTATTTTGGAGCATGTGTTCGCTTAAACGTTGGTCGAGTACGTTTTGTTTCGTTTTGTGGATTTTAGCATATGGTTATTTGATGGGTTGAGCTTATAGCTCGGTTTTCGTCTTTGTCGGGTCTTGGGGACATTTGTCCGGTTTTAATAACTTAAGTGGAGCTTTGGAGTGAGTTGCATTTATCGCACTTTATTTTGGAAAATACATGTTTTTAGTGCATGTGTCATTCTTTTGGAGTCATGTATTTTAGACTGTAATGCATTGGATCCATAGGCATGTAAGTCAATCATATTTAAGGGTGAGGAGTTTTGATATTCACACCTCGGGAGTTATGTCGTGTTGGCATTATTGTTGTTCCGGTTGCTTTGTGGAGAGGAACCTTTATGGGTTGTACTTCGGGACCATGGGTTTTGTGATGTGATGTTCTAATTCTTGTGCACGAGAGTTAGACATCATGAGTTATCAAGTAAGGGGTTGAGGCTCCTATCTTGAATGCTAGGGAGTAGGCACTAGGGGGCCTACCGGTTTAGGTAAATATTTAATGCGTTCCCCGACCGGAGAAGTCATTTTTGGAGGAGAAACTATGCGTTTTTGGGATCTTCGTGCTCCTTGGTTAGAACCTCTAAGGGGTCCAAATGGGTTGGACTTGAGTCGGCTGAAAAAAGACATCGAATGAGTACCCTGAGGATGAAACTCCACTAGAGACCAAACAAGCACTAAGGTCGCGTATCCATGAGGTGAAGCTCGATGGAGCAGGCAATAGGGGATAAATAGGGGATACGGTGTTTTTAGGACTTGAAATAAAGTCCGACTGGAGATGTATCTCGGCAGAGCAGGCAATACAGTTACGATCTGAGGTAAAGTTCGACAACATGGCTATGTGGCTTAACTTTGTTTTTTGCCACGTACAATGGAATCGGGTCTCCCCTGTCACCGGAAGGTGTTGTTTGGGTATTAAATTGCATTATTTTATTATCCATGTTTTCGGTGACATTTTGCATATATGGATTTTTATTTAAGATTTATGGGTTGAGTATTAGGCCCTGCCCGTGTTTTGGGTGTTTTGAGAAATAAGGTTTTATCCGCATTTTATAAATTGGGAATTCAATTTCTATTCACGTTTTGAGTGAGTTTTGGGGTTGAAGTAGCTTTACGAAGGAGTTTCCATGTTGGGGTACTTGTCTTTAAAAATGTGCGTTATTGGAAAACAAGTCGTCTAATATTCAAGGTTCTAAATGGCGTGAGGCGTGTCTTGGTGGCGAGGCCAAGCCTCAAGCCTTAGGAGCCACGGAAAAGCCATGACGTTTTCATGTTAGACAGTAATTGTATTCAAGATTAAATGAGAGTCATTATTGTAATTGTTGTAATAGTTGTTTGTGTGTGTTGTAAGATGAGCTTAGAAGGTTTGACCTTGCTTGGTCATGTTGACCTATATATAAGCAAGTCCTTGTGTTGTTTCTAAGAGAGAGACTTGTGTGTGCAAGAGAGTAAGTGTGTGATAGTAAAGGTGTAATATTGGTGGTAGTTGAGAGAGAGTAAGAACACACACACAAAGAACACACACATGCGTGAGATCTGTGACTAGATGTTAGATCTGTGATTAATTGTAATTCATGTGATTGATCTAATAAAAGTGTTTGTGTCAATCTAAATGTGTTAATGCTAGTAAATCTTGGGCAACAATTGGTATCAGAGCCAAATCCGTTTGAAAATCAAGAAAATGTTTTGAGTCGTACTATTCACGTCACTGATCATAAAAGTTCAAATCGATTTTGAGTTTTAGTGGAAATTTTGAGTTGAAATCGATTAGGTTATGTTCGTTTTGTGAAATCGATCGAGTTAGTATCTTTTAATTCTTGAAATCCATGTGATTTGATCATCAATTTGAAGATTTGGTGTTTTTCGAGTTCTTGAGTTTCACGTACTGTTCTTGAATTAAATGTGATGATTTGTGTGTTGTTAATCGAAATTGCTTGTTATGATTGTGTTCGAAATGTGTTTGTGAATGAATTGTAAAACTTTCAGATTGAAATTCGAGGTCTAGATAAGTTTTTGGTGCAAATTTGTTGGTTTTATAAGTATGCGTTTCATTCATCAGATGTCGTTTCATTCATCAGATGTGCGTTTCATTCATCTGAGGTTTGCGTTTGATTCATACAGGTTTGCGTGTGATCATCAGAGTTTGCGGGTGTTCATCTTGGTTTGCGTGTGATTCATATTGGTTTGCATATCGAAAGTTTATTTGTGCTTAATTTGTATTGTGCGTATCACTTCACAAACGCAAAGTATCACTTGCGTTCTTTAACACAAACGCACACTGAGTCTTGCGTTTCAAGGCACACACGCACACTGAGTCTTGCGTTTCAAGGCACACACGCACACTGAGTCTTGCGTTTCAAGGCACACACGCACACTGAGTCTTGCGTTTCAAGGCACACACGCACACTAAGTCTTGTGTTTCAAGGCACACACGCACACTGAGTCTTGCGTTTCACGGCACACACGCACACTGAGTCTTGTGATTCATGGCACAAACGCAAAGTGATGTGTGCGTTCCACACTACACACGCAAAGTATAGGTTTGCACTTCTCGACACAAACGCAAAGTGTCGTTTGCATTCCACTCTATAAACGCAAAGTGGCATTTGTATTTCACAAACTGAACACGCAAAGTAAACCACATCACAAACGCAAAGTATCGTTTGCGTTTCACAGCACAAACGCAAAGTCTGGTTTGCGTTCCACACTTGACACGCAAAGCTTGGCATACTTAGAAATTTTTTTCTGAGAAATTTTCAAAACTGTAACACGCCCTTTAAATGTCAAAAAAAAATTCTCTAGGGGCGCTGCCCCCATACCCCCGCAAGGGCGTTGCCCCTTGACCCCACCCGCTAACCCGGTAGCGGGACCCCCGTGCTAAGTCTGCGGAGGGGGATAAAAGTTCTTTCTGTGATCAAAATCTCTGAATTTTTTTTAAGATTTCTGTAATTTTCTTGATTTGATTGGATTTAAAGATCTTTACTAGCTAATATTTTTCATCTTGTGAAGGTACATACATCTTTTAATCATGGCAAATGAATTTCTCTCTATGGGATCTCATATAAAGCCTCCAGTCTTATCTGTTGGAGATTATTCACAATGGAAGAAAAGAATGATTCAGTTCTTAAATCTAAAGAACAGGGATTATATGACATTTATCATAGATGGTCCGGGAAATCCACAATCATTTGTACCTGGACAAGCAGCCACAGCAACATCTCCAGCAATCGCAGATCGATACGTGCCAAAACCATATCAATTCTTTACGGATGTGGAAAAGGCAAGACACAAGATAGATGAAGAGGCACTTATCTATCTCACTATGGCAATCCCTAATGATATCTACAATCGAGTAGATAGTAGGGAATCTGCAAAAGATTTATGGGATGAATTGGAGAGACAGTTTCAAGGATCAAAGAAGTCAATTCAGACAAAGCTGAATCAGAGTATAAATGCATATGAAGGTTTCCATGCGAAAGAAGGAGAGACTTTGTTGGAAACATACAATCGTTTCAATGTGATATTGAATGATCTAAGGAGAAATGGAATGAACAAGTCAGAATCAGAGATCAATTATAAGTTCATCAAGAACTTGAACCCAGAATGGAAAAGCTATGCTATCAACATTCAGATGACCAAGGACATGGCACAAGAAGACGTCAATGATATCTTCACAACTTTATCTCAGCATGAGGATGAAGTAAAACAGCTTGGTGCTGAAAAGAAGATGGTCAAATATTCTTTAGCCTTAATGTCTGAACGTAAGAAAGGGTCAAGTTCCAAGTCCAGTTCTTCTTACAAGTCAAAGTCAAGGAAATCCAAAGCTCTTCTAACTGAAGTTACTGATTCAAGCACTGATAAATCTTCTACTGAAAGTGAAGAATATTCAGATGAGGATATGCAACGATTCGCTGAAAATCTGGTTCTTCTCACAAAGCAGTTTAAAAGTTTTGGAAAGAACAAGTACAAGCCGAAATATGAGAGTTACAAGAAAGACAAGTACAAACCGAGATCTGAAAAGAAGTATGAAAAGCGAGAAGAGAAGAGAGAATGAAAGAAAGAAGAGACTGAGCCGAAATATGGAAGATGCTACAATTGTGGAAAACAAGGTCATTTTTCCAAGGATTGCAAGTTCAAGCGTACAAAGAATTCTGAATATTATGCTCGGAAAACATTGTTAGCAAAGAAGGTGGAAGAAGGTCAGAACCTAATGGCGGAAGAAGAGAATTGGTTGTACAAGAGTTCTGATGACGAATCTGCACACTTTACTCAGGTGTGTATGATGGGCAAAGTAGATGAGGCCATTAGATCATCTTCTGATCATTCTGACTGTGGTTCCGAGGTACGTATTCAATCCTTAAAGGCTCAAGTTAAGTTCATGAAAGAAGAGTTTAAAACTTTAAAAGGCAAACTTAGTCATGAAAGACAAACAATGTTGAATTTTCGTGATGAAAATTCAATGTTGAAAGATGTGGTTAAGGAAAAGGAATCTGAAAAAGATTGTTTGAAAAAGGACAAAGATGTTTTAAATTCAAAGATATCTGAGCTTGAAAAAGATCTTGTAAACTAAAATGCTGAAAAAGGTGATTTTCAACTAAAATTTGAAGCATGTTTTCAAGAAAGAAACGAGGCATATTGTAAAATCAAGCAACTGGAGGATTTAAATCTGAAAAGAGGACAGACTGAGCAAACATTAAATCTTTTAACAAACAAACTCCAAGATGTCAGATTTTATAATGTTAAAAAAGGTTTAGGTTTTGAACCAAATACTGTTTTGAAAAGAGCACCAGAAAATTTGTATAATTTTGATAAAATGGGCTCTAATTCTACAAAACCTGATATTCATGATACTTTTGTAAAAGGTAAAGTTGTGAATGATGATGACATTTCATCTTGCGCTGATTCTATTTCAAGTTTAAAATCTGTTGGTTTTACTTATAAAGATTTAAATGAAAGTTACAAAACAAGAAAGATAGAATTTAGTGAATTTACTTCTCTATTTTCTCCTTGTTTACCAACAGAATCAGCCAAGGTTGAAGAAAATAATACTGAATCTCAGTGTCAGTTTGATGAATCTGATTTAGAAACTGATGTTGAGAATCAAGTGTTATCATCTGATTTATTCACAACAAATTCCTCAAATGGTTCAGAAAGTGAAAATATCATGAATCAAAACCTTAATTCTGATTTTTCAAAAATTATGACTGAGGAGATTTTTACAGAAATGATGAATGCTTCAGATCCTGTTCCTATTATAGAGAAGATGGAATCAAACTCTGAGGTAAATCAAACATCTAATTTTGAGAAGCAAATCACAGATCTTCAAAAGACAATTGAAGAGTTAGAAGATGAGAATGTTGATCTCAAATTCAAACTTGACAAGTCTTCTGAAGGAAACAAAGAACTCTCTAAAGAGTTAATTATTTTAAAAAATGACTTGTTTCAACAAAATCTAAAGGAGAAAAAGATGTTTGACTCTACAAACTGGAATGTTCATTCTAATCCAGAGTTTGATACTGTTAATTCTAAATCTTCAGTTGTTTATACTTCTACTTCTGAATATCCTCCGAGTATTTTTGAAAAAGGAGAAACATCAAAGGCAAAATCATCTTCTTCAAAGAACACTAACAAGATTATGTTTCCTGTTTCAGATGTAAAAAGGCAAAATGATAAAGAAGAAAGGGTGAAGAATGTGAAGGAAAATAAAGTTGCTTTAAATAAATGTAAAATCAGTGATAGTGGTAGTTTGATGTGTAAAAATTCAAACGTTTTCAAATGTCAAAGTTGTATGAATGATTGTACTTCATTGGATAAATCGAAGCTTTTGACATTTGCACGTAAGAATTTTATTTGCAAACACTGTCATGATAATGCATTTATCATTCCTTCTATTCATCCTAAATCTAAAGTTGCCAGAAAAACATCACATGTCAAATCAGCTTCAAAATCCTTAACTCATCAGGCTAAAAATTTTCATCCTAAGATTGATCATTTTTCGAAAAAGAAAACATTTCATGAGCTTAATGTTAAAATGGTATGGAAATGGGTACCTAACCCTCGCTATGAGTGGTGAATTAAGGCTAAGGTAGATGATGTTGATTGTTGGGTCTGAAATATGCCAAGGATGGTTACTACTTCTAGTTCAACATGGTTAATACTTCTGAAGTTAATATTCAACACGGTTACTACTTCTGTGGTTAATGTTGCTAGTTGTAGTTAATGCTGCTAGAAGAAAACAGTTAATACTTCTAGTTAATGCTGCTAGAAGAAAATAGTTAATACTTCTAGTTAGTACTTCTGTTATTAATGCTGCTAGTTGATGGTTAATGTTGCTCAACAAGATTAGTACTGCTAGTAGTTAGTACTGCTTGAAGTTAATGCTGCTAGATGAAGTTAATGCTGCTGAGCATTATTAGTGCTGCTAAAGAGATCCGGATGGAATGTACTACAGCTGGATATACTGAAGATATACTTAGAAGATATACATGGAAGATATACTGAAGATTTGTTTATTCTTTGTAATTATCTTTTTATCAGTATATGTATAGAATGTTTAGAATAGATAGAAATAACTTTTGATAATTGTTTTTCAAGAGAGAAATCAACCTCAAGGCATAGATCCTAATTCTAGAGAAGTAGAATTCGTATTGGTGAGCCTGTTCATCAATATTGAGGTTGAGTGTGTAATCTTGTAGCTTTAAGCATTCAATACACGTTTACTGTTTGATAATTATATACTGTGTTTGATTACTGTTTTATCAAATATCAAAGTGTTTTTCCGCAACTTCTTTGATATTAGTTTCTGAGTATTAATTCTTGTTAAGAATTCGATCCTGACAAGTGGTATCAGAGCTAGTATTCTCAGAAACCTACACTCAACATCACATCATCATGGCTAAAGGTTCAGAGTCTTCAAGCTCAGAAATTCCTACAGAGGTAACATCTAATCTTTGTTCTAAATCCTGTATTGAAACTGTTAAAAGGTACAGGGATCACAATCAGAAGATGAGTGATGACCTTAAGAGATTAGAAAAAGATATAAAAGACTATGTAAGGATTGTAGAGAGATTTGAAGATCAGATCAAAGGTTTTCAAGCCAATGAGCTTCAACACTCTTATGACACAAACTACTGGAAGTGGGAGAAAGATCAGTATGAATTTAAGCTAAAACAGAAAGAAGAGGAGAATGAGAAGATAAAGAGGGAGTTTGAGAAAGCCAAACTGGATATTGAGAAATTTTCCAATGCTTCTAAAGCAATGGACTCTTTACTCCAAACTCAAATCCATGACAAACTTAGAAGAGGAATAGGCTATAACACCACCCCACCACCATACAACAACAACTACATCCCTCCTATATCAGACTTGCTAGAGACCAAGAATAGGAAGGAATCATCTGATGGAGCCACAAAGGTAGATCCATTAGAAAAAGTGGTGGTTGAAACAGACTCTGAAGAAGAGAACTTTAATGAAAAGAGTAAGGAGAACACTGTGAGTGGTGAGATTCCCCTAGAAAATCACCTTATCACCAATGAGGGATGTGGAAAGACTTGGGTCAAATCTAAGGACATAGAAAAGACAGAGGGAAAGTCTGGTAAGGTCCACTACAAACAGACAACAGTTGTGAATCCTGTCCCTTGTAAACAGTGTTCTTGTAATAAATCTGAGCCCCAAAAACATGATAAAAGGAGGGGAAATCAGAGAAATTGGAATAATCAGTGGGCACAAAAACAAGGGGTTGATCTAAGTAAAATCAATAGACCAAAACCTTGTTTTATTTGTGGAAAGCTTAATCATATTGCCAAATACTGTTATTTCAATCCTATAAACCAAAGAGTAAATTTACAAAGACAAACTCAAAACTCCTTTGGTTATAGGAAGCAAGGAAGGAATCAAATGGCTGAGAACAGAGCACCTAAAAAGTCTCATGTTCAAAATAAGTTTGCTAAACCAAAGAAAAATACTCCAAATAAGCCAAGGAGTAATTTAAAGACAAAGAAAGCAAACAACTTTGTTCAAGTTTGGGTTCCAATTGTAAAGAAACCTGTTAGTACTGCTATCCCAGATAGTACTGCTAACAGAAATAGTGTTGCTGCAACCAATACTAGTGCTAACAAGGATAGTGCTTCTACTAGTATTAATGTTGCAAAGCCTATAATCTTGACAAAGTATTCCAGCCATGAGATTCCTAAACAACTCATTCAGACCAAACTGACAGATTATATAAATGAGAAAGGACAACCCAAGACCACTTTGGCTTGGGTTCCCTCAAAGACTAACTGATTTATCAAGTGTGCAGGGCAATCAAAAGCTCAAGAGGAAGAGCATTTGGAATGAAGATAATGGTTGCTCTTGGCACATAACAAGGAACATGGACTGACTTCAAATTCTTTAAAAGATTTGATGGAGGACATGTTACTTTTGATTCAGCAGAAGTGTTTCAGGTTGCTAATACTGAAAGGTAGTTAGTACTTCTAGTTCAGTGAATACTGTCAGACTGTGTTAATGCTGCTGGTATGTGTTACTACTGTCAGTCTGTGTTAATGCTGCTGATAAGTGTTACTACTGCTAATGTAAGTTTTCTATACCTAAAAATGATCTTCAATGATTTAATGTCAAACCTGGATATCAATCAAAAAGTTTTTATCTGTATCCAAGGTTTGTACAAGAAGTACTTAATAATGAATTGACGGACATACCTCACTTTGATGAGGTATATGTACCTAAACCCCCTAAAGGCAAGGTTTTCTCAAACATGAGAAGATCTGCTAGGGACTCGGAAGGAGTTGACACCCCATTGTTCTCTACAATGATGGTGATGTCCCACAATCAAGAAGGTAAGACATCAGGGTCAAAGCCCTCATTAGACCAACCCACTGATGACCTATCCATACCTTCCACTACAAAGCATAAATCTTCAGATTTCTTTTGTCAAACCAACATTCCCAATTACCATACTATATAAGGAAAAGATACAGAAGGTTCCTTCCCTTCTTGTATCCTCAACCTCAAAACCTACAAGCCCTCTGATGGAGCATTTTTCATCAGAGAATATCCAAAGGGAAACCATAGAGGTGTCTCCCAACCTCAAGAAGGTGCTCAATAAGGAGATGCAAGAGCATATGGGTTGTAAGGCTCACACTACTGACTTTGCACAAAGTGCATGACAGGACAGTGTGACCATATCTAAGACCTTCCCCATGGCAACTTTAGATGAGTAATTATCTAAAGGTCCCAGGTGCCAAGAAACCAAGGGAGTAGAAGGTGCTTCTGCTAGGCAGAATATCTCTACTAAAAGATCCAAGGATCCTTCAAAGGTGGTAAACACACCTAAAGGAGGTGAGGACAGATTTAACTACAAAGAATTGATGGATTCACTTGGTACAATTTGTCTGAAAGTTCACAATCAAATTATGGAGATAAAAGAGATGAAAAGATCATGATTATTTGTCTGATTTACTGTTTGAAATAACATGATTATTTAAAAAAAGGGGGAGACTTAAACATCTGAACTTGAGAAGAATTGAGAAGGAGAATCAAGTTGATATGAAATCTTATTTTGAGGGGGAGATAAGTGAAGAAGATGAAACAAAGCAGTAACTACAACAGAAACAGAAAAGAAGATAACAGCAGAAACTGAATCAAGAAGAACTAGTAATTGCAGAAAGTTTTGAAATTATCATAAAGACCCTATACTGAAGAACTTAACTTCTCAGTTTTGAAAAGTTAAGTTAGGGGGAGATTGTTGGGTCTGAAATATGCCAAGGATGGTTACTACTTCTAGTTCAACATGGTTAATACTTCTGAAGTTAATATTCAACACGGTTACTACTTCTGTGGTTAATGTTGCTAGTTGTAGTTAATGCTGCTAGAAGAAAACAGTTAATACTTCTAGTTAATGCTGCTAGAAGAAAATAGTTAATACTTCTAGTTAGTACTTCTGTTATTAATGCTGCTAGTTGATGGTTAATGTTGCTCAACAAGATTAGTACTGCTAGTAGTTAGTACTGCTTGAAGTTAATGCTGCTAGATGAAGTTAATGCTGCTGAGCATTATTAGTGCTGCTAAAGAGATCCGGATGGAATGTACTACAGCTGGATATACTGAAGATATACTTAGAAGATATACATGGAAGATATACTGAAGATTTGTTTATTCTTTGTAATTATCTTTTTATCAGTATATGTATAGAATGTTTAGAATAGATAGAAATAACTTTTGATAATTGTTTTTCAAGAGAGAAATCAACCTCAAGGCATAGATCCTAATTCTAGAGAAGTAGAATTCGTATTGGTGAGCCTGTTCATCAATATTGAGGTTGAGTGTGTAATCTTGTAGCTTTAAGCATTCAATACACGTTTACTGTTTGATAATTATATACTGTGTTTGATTACTGTTTTATCAAATATCAAAGTGTTTTTCCGCAACTTCTTTGATATTAGTTTCTGAGTATTAATTCTTGTTAAGAATTCGATCCTGACATTGATGAGTTGCGAAAAGCTAACAAGAAAGGACCCATCTGGATATGGGTACCTAAACAGAAATGAGTTGTTCTTTTTGCAGGCCTCACACACAATTATGTTGAGGAACCTGCCGGTATTGTAAATTATGCAAATTCTGAGGTTACTGGATACATTCGAGGACACGGATCGTTAACAAATGGCATCGTGACGATCAAAAGAGTACTATACGTAGGACTTGATCATAATCTTTTCAGTACAAGTCAATTTTGCGATAGTCAAGTTTACTGATAAATGTTGTTATATTGAAGATAAAGATGGTCGTGCAATTTTTAAAGCCAAGCGAAATGTAAATCTTTATTCTGTGAATTTTCCAACACTTTCTGCATCAAGACCTGTATGTCTGATTGCAAAAGCTTCAAGAGCTGAAAGTTGGATATGGCATCGGCGTCTGTCTCATCAAAACTTTGATGCGATTAATCAGTTGGCGAGACAAGGTATTGTCAAAGGTCTACCAGAACTAAGGTTTGAGAAGAATTCTCTTTGTCCCGCTTGTGAAATGGGAAAGATGAAGCGAACATCTCATAAAGCAAAGACAGAATTCTCTTCTTCAACACCTCTTGAATTGATACATATGGACCTTTGCAGCCCGATGAGGACTCAGTCTATCAATGGTAAGAAATATATTTTGGTCATGATAGATGAGTACTCCAGATATACTTGGATGGAATTCTTAAGGAACAAATCAGATGCAGCAAAGCTGATCATTGAGTTTTTAAAGAAGATTCAGGTTCGACTACAACTACCGATTATATCTTTGAGAAGTGACAATGGCATGGAATTCAAGAATGAAAAGCTTCAGAGTTATCTCATATCTGTTGGGATCTCTCACAACTTTTCTGTTGCCTACACTCCTCAGCAAAACGGTGTAATTGAAAGGAAGAATCGAACACTGGTGGAAGCTGGAAGGACAATGTTAGCCTATTCCGAATTGCCAATGTTTCTGTGGGCTGAAGCCGTAGCCACTGCGTGTTTCACACAAAACCGCACGATTGTCATCAAAAGACATAAAAAGACAGCGTATGAACTTATTAATCATCGAAAACCGAATATTAAATTTTTTCGTACTTTTGGTTGCAGGTGTTATATTCTCAATGATCGAGACAATCTTGGTAAATTTGACAAGAAGGCTAACGAAGGCTATTTCATTGGTTATTCGTTAACATCTAAAGCCTATCGGATCTACAATAGACGAACCAAGACGATCATGGAGAGCATTAATGTGTCATTCGATGAATCATCAACGTTGACTTCTGAACAAAACAGTTTAGAACTCAAGCTTAAACAGAAAGTTTCTATTCAAGATGGAAAAGAACCTGAAGTTAAACAGAATAAGTTTTCTAATTCAAATAAAATTACAGCTGAATTAGACTTATTATTTTTTGATGCTTTTCTGGATATATGTGCAGATTTTGAAATATCAAACATATCCACATCAACTTCATAGGTTCCAATTATAATCGCAGATATTTCAGGACCTTCTGAAAATGTCACAAGATCAACCACATCAGGTACATCTACACATATACATTCTGAAGATAATAATGTTGATTCTGTGCATGCAGATCCAAATTCTGCAACAGAAGTTCCGAGTGATTCTTCTATTGCTCCGGAAATATTTACTTCAGAAGAGGTTGTACAAGATGTCCCGAGCACATCTGGGGTTGATAACGACTTACCTGCAGTATATGATGAATATGAGGAAGATAATACTCAAGCTGAAATTCATCCGATTCCAAGTACAATGAAATGGAGAAGAGATCACCCACTTCATAATATCATTGGTGATGCACAGTCTGGTGTACAAACGCGTGCAGCATCGGCTAATTTTTGTCTATATTCAAGTTTTTTAAGTTCTCTCGAGCCGAAGAAAGCTTCAGAAGCCTTGCGTGATCCAGATTGGATACTGGCGATGCAAGATGAACTTCTGCAATTTGAGAGGAACAAAGTTTGGCGACTTATACCACTTTCAAAAGGAAAATCTGTTATTGGAACAAAGTGGGTTTTCAGAAATAAGAGAGATGAATCTGGAGTTGTAGTTCGAAATAAAGCTCGCCTTGTTTCAAAGGGTTATTGTCAACAGGAGGGGATTGATTATGAAGAAACATTTGCTCCTGTGGCACGACTGGAAGCGATACGAATCTTTTTATCCTATGCAGCGCATAAAAATTTTACGGTCTTCCAAATGGACGTAAAATCAGCATTCTTAAATGGAATATTGCATGAAGAAATATATGTTGCTCAACCAGAAGGATTCGTTGATCCAAAGAACCCTGATCATGTCTATGTCTTAGACAAAGCCTTGTATGGACTCAAACAGGCACCAAGAGCTTGGTATGAAACTTTAACTCAATTCTTACTCGCTTCAGGATTCAAGAAAGGTACAATTGATACTACTCTCTTTCTGAAAAATCAAGGTGATGATATGATTCTAATCCAGATTTATGTAGATGACATAATTTTCGGTTCTACAAATCCAAAGTTTTGTAAAAACTTTTCAAGAATCATGGAATCTCGTTTTGAAATGTCAATGATGGGCGAACTAAATTTTTTCCTTGGTCTTCAAGTGAAACAGTTACCCGAAGGCATTTTCATCAATCAGTCAAAATATATTCGAGATATTTTAAAAAAATTTAACATGAGTGACAGTTCAGTGATGAAAACACCAATGGCAATGGGCACACTTTTAGATGCAGATCTTTCTGGCAAATCAGTAGATCAAAAAGTGTACCGTAGAATGATTGGTTCACTGTTGTACTTAACTGCGAGTAGACCGGATATTATGTTTGCTACATGTTTCTGTGCGAGATATCAAGCTAATCCGAAGGAATCACACCTGGTCGCTGTAAAACGGATTCTTAGGTATCTTAAAGGTTCTACTGAGTTAGGCCTTTGGTATCCTAAGGGTTCGTCTTTTGATTTAACTGCCTATACTGATGTTGATCATGCAGGTTGCAAACTGGATAGAAAGAGCACCTCTGGTTCTTGTCAGTTCTTAGGTGATAAGTTGGTTAGTTGGACATCTAAGAAACAAAATTGTGTTTCTACATCCACCGCCGAGGCTGAATATGTAGCTGCCGCAAGCTGCTGTTCACAAGTCCTCTGGATGAAAACACAGTTAAAAGATTTCGGATATACTTACCAACGAGTTCCTATTTACTGTGATTCTAAGAGTGCGATTGCGATAACTGCTAATCCAGTGCAGCATTCCAAGACAAAACACATCGACGTGCGTTATCATTTTATAAAGGATCATGTCGAAAAGGGCGATATCGAGATGCACTTCGTGACTACAGACTACTAGTTGGCTGACCTTTTCACCAAGCCATTGGATGAAAAGAGGTTTACCTTTTTAGTTAGCAAACTTGGTATGTTAAATGCCACTTCATGATTCGAGGGGGAGTTTTCTAAACTTGTTCTTTATTTGCATATATTTTAGATATTTCATCAGATGCTATTTGACTAAAGCGGAATCATTTTTATAATGATTACCAAAATCTTTTTCTTGCAGGATATTTTATGTGACAATGGCTTTTGGACAATTCAGTTCAAAACCCGTAATCAAATGTTTTCTTCTGAAGGATGCTTTCTTGATTATATCTTTTCAGGAAGTTTTTCATTTGAAAGGAAGTTTAGAAATTATATTGCTATATTTTTTATAATAATATTTCTAACAAGATTGATGTTTTACAGATATCAAGGGGGAGGATATCTATTCAAGGATACTTTACTTGTTATATTCATTCCAGGGGGAATTAAGGATTTCAATCCACAGGTATAACATTCTAATCCTTATACTCTAACACTTGTGAAAGAGGAACAACTTTCACTTGTGAAAAATGGTTTTAAAATGTTCAAACCGCTTCACGATCTTAACATGTTTTTATGATTTGAGAAGTGTGAATTTTAAATGATTTTTGGATACTTGAGAGTCTTATATGTTTATCTGACCGTGTGTTCTTTAAAGAATAATACTTGTGTATTTTCTTTTCTATATACTTTGTCAAGTATTCATACACACACTGGTTCAGTATTTTCAAATTGACTTTGTTATTACCATGTATCAAATGATATATCTTTCTATGGTAATACTCCCGTCGTTTGGTATTCATAATTGTTTGAATCAAACGTCATTTAATTTTTTAAATGTGATTTCATTGATAATATGTTTATATATTGTTCATATAAACAACATACGTCTTTGAATTCCCAAATATTTTTTCTTCATGATAATTTGATCTGATCTTAATCATTGTCAGATTCTCAAAACATTTCTATTCTTTTCATTCATATAAAGTTTTGAGATATCTTAAATGTTCAATATGCTCAAATTTCATTTCTGATTTCTAAATGAGCATACAAACACTGACATATGATTTCTTGTGCTTTACATGTCAAGAAAATCATTGAACAGCATGTACTTCTTAGGAACATGGGATTCAGTGTGAGTGCTTATTAGATCTTCCATGGATTCACGATAACCAGTATTTCCTAACCCGGAAGAAATCCTTTGAGTGATTGAGGGGAGAGGGGTCTAAAAGAACTGAGTGTGGGAGTGAGCTGAGGTAAAATTAAAATGAGAGATTGGTTAGATGTGAGCTTAAATGTTTAAAAGAAAGAGGGTGTGAGAACAGAGTTAAAAGAATATCAGAACTCTGCACCAAACATCTTTCTGAGCTGGGCAGCCACATTACTGATTGGTTCACATTTCTTTCGTGACTATCATTGAAATAGGCAAATAACCCATGCCATCTCTTGCATACAACCTCCCTAGCTACTCATTATTTTCTCAAAAAGAGAATGTTTCACATTTTCTGGGGAAGCAGCACATAATCTATCGGATCTTCACTTGGAAGATGCTGATATTGAAAAAGAAGGAAAGTTGCTTCACCTTCGACCCTTTCTCATGCACGTTGAGTCCATGTACAATCATTGCTGTCTCAGTGATTTACATATTTTGAGCCTTATGAAACACAATCATTTGTGCTAATTCTTTCAAAACACAAGCACGAGCACACAGAGAATATGTTTTTCTGTCAGAACATTCATAGAATTACCTTGTGTTTTTCAATGATTGAATGGAAGTCCTGGGGAGTCAACGTCAAACAAGATCCTTATATTGTATATTCGTTGTACACAGTAACTCAGTGTTACTGACAGGCATTTCTAACTGTTTCATATGTTGATTCAGGGTTACAACTCTTAATTCGTTTGAATTTGAAAAGATTCAGATGAATACATTCATGGTTCAACGGCTCTTTCAGATCAGTTGACAGATTTTATCATATCATGTTTTGGAAATTTATAATTTTCCTATATGGGAGAGATTGTTTATTATCATAAAGAGGAGATGAAAGTTCATGAAGATTGTGCTTATCAGACAGTGAGAAGTTTATTCAATGACGGGTCTGACCTTGAAGTGTTTTAATGATTTTGATTCTTACAAATCATTAAAAAGGGGGAGAATAATCAAATATCAAGATCAGATTGAAGAAGAGATAAAGTATTCAGATGATTGTAGTCAAAGGTTAAAGAAAGCTTATCAAAAAGAAAGTCAGAGTTTGAAAGAAAGTCAGAGTTTATGTAAAAGTTAATTCAAAGGAAGAGACAAGTTTGAAGAATTGTGAAAGTTTTCAAGATGTCAAAGCCGAAAAGATTCGAAGTTGAAGATTAATTCTGAAGATAAGAAGACCTGAAGATTATTGTCAAAAAAAATTTTAATCTTGAATCCAAAGGGGGAGACTGTTAGACAGTAATTGTATTCAAGATTAAATGAGAGTCATTATTGTAATAGTTGTTTGTGTGTGTTGTAAGATGAGCTTAGAAGATTTGACCTTGCTTGGTCATGTTGACCTATATATAAGCAAGTCCTTGTGTTGTTTCTAAGAGAGAGACTTGTGTGTGCAAGAGAGTAAGTGTGTGATAGTAAAGGTGTAATATTGATGGTAGTTGAGAGAGAGTAAGAACACACACACAAAGAACACACACATACGTGAGATCTGTGACTAGATGTTAGATCTGTGATTAATTGTAATTCATGTGATTGATCTAATAAAAGTGTTTGTGTCAATCTAAATGTGTTAATGCTAGTAAATCTTGGGCCACGCAAGGCGTGACTTATGGCGTCAAATTTCTAATTCATATATAATATTATATATAAAAACGCATGTTTTGTAGTGTTACTCAATGAGTCAATAGTAATAAGCAAGTTAAATTAGGTTATATATTAAAACTTGTAAATAAGGCATTAAAAACGTAAAGAAAAATAAAATATCTCATTACGATAACTGCGCATTAGGCCATGGCGTGCCATGGGCGTAACGTGGCGTGACACACAAGCCTTGGTGCCATGGCGCGCCATGGCGGCTGTGCGGCGAGTTTTTTAGAACATTGCTAATATTTAAAGTAAATCATTGTGAAAGAGTATGATTTAAACCACTTTCTTTCCCTTTAACAAATATATTTATTCATGTTGAAAAACTCTTGAACTCACTAGGCGTTAGCCTAACCTTTTTATTTGTCGGCATGTGCATCAGGTGTGGGGAATGGTGTTAGCGTTATTGTGAAGAGATGAGTACTAGTTGCATGCACGAGTGAGTTTGGCTTGGAGAAGTCTTCCGCTTTAGTTTTGAGGAGAGCAACTTGTATTGGGGATAAGTAGCACCCAACTTCTGTTTAGTCCTTGCTTAATTCTGATGTCATTATTGTTGAGGTTAATTATAGAACTTTTATATTGAGTTTTGATTTGCAGTAAGAAGTTTGTCTTTATTTGATGTGATATCGAAAATTTCTATTAGTTGCTCTTATCAAATCTGAGGGTGTTACAGGTAGTTTCACCATTCCATGTCCTATAGGAGGAAATGAAATAGGCAAGGATTTATGTGATCTTGGAGCCAGTATCAACCTAATGCATTTATCTGTGTTTAACGCCTTAGGTATAGGGGATGCAAGAACAACCACTATCAGTCTTCAATTAGTTGATAAGTCTATTGCTCATCCTAGGGGAAAGATAGAAGATTTCCTTGTGCAAGTTGATAAGTTCATATTCCCTGTTGACTTTATCATCCTAGATTTTGAGGCTAATTCAGATATACCAATCATTCTAGGAAGACCATTTTTAGCAACATGAAGGACTTTGATAGATGTGAAAAAATGGAGTTGATAATGAGACTTCAGGCCCAAAATGTTACTTTTAATGTTTTTAAGTCCATGAAATACCCTGAGGAAAGAGAAGACTGTTTTACCATAGGTGTCATAGAATATTGGTGTCATGATAAGGGATTAGAAGAAGTTTTGAACTTAGGTAAGGAAGAAATTGAGGACATAGATGAATCTGAGGACTTTGATGAATTTGAGGATATTGATGATATTGTACTGATAGAAGCTGCCTATGTTGAACCACTTGATAGAACATATTTTTCAATCTGTGTACCTTTTGTTCAAAACCCACCTGACTTGGAGTTGAAACAAATCCCACCCTATCTTAAATATTCATTCTTTGGAGAAGAAAATAATTTGTCTGTTATCATCTCATCTTGTTTAGAGACCACACAAGAAGAGCAATTAGTTCACATGTTGAAATCCCACACAAAAGCCTTAGGATGAACCATTGTTGACCAAAAAGGCATAAGCCTGTCAATCTGTCAACATAAGATCATCCTAGAAGACAAGAAATTCACATCCATTGAACCCCAAAGAAGATTGGAATCATGAAAGATTTTGTAAAAAAAGAAATCCTCATTTGGTTGGATGCAGATTTTATCTACCCTATAGCAAGCAGCTCATAGATAAGCAATGTCCAGTGTGTTCCCAAGGTGTCACTATGATATCTAATGAAAAAAATGAATTAATTCCCACTAGAACTATGACTAGTAGAAGGATATGTATGGATTATCGTAGGCTTAATAAGGCTACTCAAAAGGACCATTTTCCTCTACCATTCATTGACCAAATGTTAGATAGGATAGTAGGGAAAGAGTACTGTTGTTTCTTGGATGGATATTTTGGCTACAATCAGATTGCTATAGCACATGAGGGCCAAGACAAGACCACATTTACATGTCCTTTTGATACTTTTGCATTTAGGAGAATGCCTTTTTGTTTGTGTAATGCACCATCTACATTTCAAAGGTGTATGATGTCTATATTTTTTGACATGTTAGAGACCTCCATGGAAATCTTCATGGATGACTTTTTTGTTTGTGGGGCCTTCAATGAACAATGTTTAGAGAACTTGGAACAAAGCCTTAAAAGATGTGATGAAACAAATTTGGTATTGGATTGGGAAAAGAGTCATTTCATGGTAAAAGAGGGTATTGTGTTGGGACATCTGATTTCAAATAGAGGGTTTGAGGTTGATAAGGTAAAACTTGAAGTTATTGGAAAACTTCCTGAACTAACAACTGTAAATGAAATAAGAAGTTTTCTTAGGCATGCAAGATTCTATATGAGGTTCATAAACTTTTCAAAAACTTCCAAACCTCTATGTTTACTACTGCAGCAACACTAAAAGTTTGATTTTAATAAATAATGTAGAGATGCATTCAACTTTTTGAAAAAAGCCCTTGATTTTTGCACCTATAGTTGTCTCACCTGATTGGTTTGAACCATTTGAACTAATGTGTGATGCAGTGATTAGGTTGTAGGGGCAATACTAGGGCATAAAAGGAAAAAAAAAATCATCATATATGCTATGCAAGTAGAACCTTGAATGAAGCTCAGAGTAACTACACTACTACTGAAAAAGAACTTCTAGATGTTTTCTTTGCATTTGAAAATTTTAGAGCCTACTTGACGGGAAATAAGGTCATAGTTAACACTGACCATGTTGCCATCAAGTACCTCATCTCTAAAAAAGATGCAAAACCAAGACTGTTAAGATGGATTCTCTTATTGCAGAAATTTGATCTGGAAATTTTGGACAGGAAAGGAACATATAATCAAGTTGCTAATCACCTATCAAGACTTGAAAAACATGATAACAACTCAAAGCTTCCTGATATAACTAAACTTTTCCTGATGAAAATATTTTAGTGCTACAACATGTCTCTGAGCCATGGTTTGCTGACATAGCTAATTATTTAGCTACTGGAATCTCACTACATGGGTTCTCTAGACCTCAACTAAAGAAATTTTCATATGATTGTAAGTATTACTTATGGGATGATCCATTTTTGTTCAAGATTGGAAGAGATCAAGTGCTTAGAAGATGCATACCTAAATCTGAAGTACCTGTTGTACTGTAGAACTGCCATTCTGCAACATATGGAGGATACTTTGGAAAATAAAGAACAACTGTCAAGGTATGCAATCTGGATTCTTTTGGCCCATTCTATTTCAAGATTCCCACAACTTTGTACAAAGGTGCAATGAATGTCAAAGAAGTGGCTCAATTTCCCAAAGAAATGAGATGCCTTTAAATGGAATTTTGGAGGTAGAGTTGTTTGATGTATGTGGCATTGACTTTAAGGGACCATTTCCTTTGTCAAATAATTATCAATATATCATTTTGGCTATTGATTATGTGTCTAAATGGGTTGAGGTTGCAGCATGTCACTCTAATGATGCAAAAATTGTTATCAAGTACCTCCACAAACATATATTTACTAGATTTGGTACCCCTCATGCACTAATAAGTGATGAGGGTACCCATTTTGTTAACAAGTTGCTTCAAGGGGTACTTGAGAGGTATAACATTCAGTGTAGAGTGGTTACAGCCTATCACTGTAACACCCCGAAATCCTTCATCAAAAAATAGGCAAAAAATGGCGACAGTGCTCCGCGCTACTGCCCGCGCAGGTCGAACCGCGTGAGACCCTGTTCAAAGCTCCGCGCTACTGCCCGCGCTAGTCGGGTCGCGCCACCACTCGCACAGAGCCACTGCATGCATATAAAGGAGAAAACTCGGCCTACAACCCCATCCTCCCCAAACGAACCCTAAACCATTTTTGGAGGTTTTCCTCCTAAAACCATGTGATTCCCCTTCATCTAGCAAGTTGGGAACAAGAACCATAAACCTTCCATCTTCATCTTCTTCACCAAACTTTCTAGGGTTTCATCCAACCCTTTTCATCATTTTGAAGATTTGGGAGTTTATGGTTTATTTTGGGGATCTAAGATAGTAATGTTGATGGATTCAACTAAGGCAAAGGTAATCTTCCCTTTTCTTCATCAATGGAAATTAGGGTTTTGGTATAAGTTGAGATCTTCATGTAATGTTTGGGAAACAATTTTTATATGGTTGGAAATGAATATTTATGGTTGGAAATTTATGGATCTAGATTTTGGAAGTTTTGGCTTTGAGGATTCAAGTTTCTTCAAGGAAGCTCTAAGTGGGGTAAAATCTAGATTTAGCCTAAATCTAGCAAGGTGAGTTCAAGTTGATTTGTGAAAACGGTGTACATGCCAAAATGTCCATTTTTAAATGTTTACATGTTTTACATGAAATTATCAACTATTGAGCTATTTGGTGGGTTTTGATTATTTGATGTGTTTAACTTTATAAACTTGGTAAAACAACCACATTTGGAATTTTGGGCATTTTGATAAATAAATCTTGAGTATTGGCATTTTTAATAATTTGTTTTATGGTATGAGACCTTTTGAGTATGAATGCACTTTTAGTGTGTGTTTTGGAGGAATGCTTGTTTTCGTGTTATGGGACGTTTTTGAAAGTATAAATGGTATAAACTCACTTGGAAAATGATTTGCCCAGTCTAAACTATGTTGGGGTTATTTATGTATTTTGGAACGTAGGTTTGCATAAATGCGGGTTGTTTACGTTTTATTGTATTTTATGGCTTTTACAAATGGTCAGTTGAATTGGTTGAGCTTATGGCTCAGGTTTTGACTCTGTTGGGTCTTGGGGACATTTGTCCAGTTTTGATAGCTCAACATAGAGCTTTGGTCCTGATTTATATTTATATGAGAATTACATATTTCGAATGTGCTAGTTCATTCGTTTGGAGTCATATAATGTTTTAGACCTTATTGCTATGGATCCATAGGCACTGTGTTCTTATGTCCCGTTTTAGACGAGTTCACCACTTTAGCACGGAATAGGTATCGGTTCACCATGGTAAGTAAGGTGTGGACCTATACGGTCGGGCAGCATCCCATGGGCAGTAAGGTGTAATTCCAAATGTGCTTGTATTTTTTGTATGGATTTGGTTACCTCAAAGTATAGACCTAGAGGGGTTGAATTTGAGTCTCCACGGGCAAAAGATCTAGAGGGGTTGAGCTCGATATGTCTTATGAGTATAATCCATACGTTTTCGTTTTACTACATAGTTACGTGACCTACTTTTGTGTTTCGTCACGTGCAATGTAATCGGGTCTCCCCCGTCACCGAAAGGTGTTGTGTTGAGTATGGAGTTTTATAATCCATGTTTTCGGTGATGTTTTGAGTATGGATTGTTATCCATGTTCTGCGGTTTTGGGTATTGAACCTTATCCACGTTTTTGGATATTTTGGGAGGATAGAGTTTATCCACGTTTTCAGTATTGATTATCAAAGTATCAGTTATGTTTTACACGAGATTTGGGTTAACGTTTTGTATCGTGGTATTAATCACAAAGATGGTGAATGTTGAAAAGAGGTTTCTTTCAGACTTAATGTATTTCATTTTGGAAATCAAGATTTAAATAACATTCTTAAATTTTATTGCCTAAAGTTTATTGTCTTATATGTTTATGATGAAAACTCTTGAGCTCACTAGGCGTTAAGCCTAACCCTTTTTATTTGTCGGCATGTGCATCAGGTTTCGGTTTGAGGTAAGGTTCTAGCCACACTGCGAAGAGTTGAATGTCGAGTTAAATGCACAAGAGTGAGTATCTTAGTGAAGTTTCCGCATTTGTCCGGGAAGAGTAACTTGTATTTGGGTTGAGTAACACCCGACTTCGATTTAGTGCTTGTATAATTATGGAGTCTATCGTTATTGAGGTTAATTATAGAATTTTATATGGGAGGTATATTGGGTTTCAATTTGCAGGAAGAAGTCTTGTCTTTTATTTGATGTTATGTCGAAAATTTTAATTAGTTGCTCTTACCAAATTTGAGGGTGTTACAATCACCCACAAAAAAATGGTTTGCCTAAGTTATCAAACAGAGAAATCAAGAGCATTCTAGAAAAGGTAGTTAAGCCACATAGAAAAGATTGGGCATTTAAACTTGATGATGCATTGTGGGCTTACAAGATTACTTCAAGACTCCCATTGAGATGTCTCCATATCATTTAGTATTTGGGAAAGCATGTCACCTACCTCTAGAACTTAAGCATAAAACATATTGGGCCATAAAACATTAAATATGGATTTACATGTTGTTGGTCAATCAAGAAAATTCCAACTCTGTGAAATGGAAGAACATAGGAACCAATCCTATGAAAATGCTAAGTTATATAAAGAAAAACTAAAAGATGTCATGACAAGCACATTCTTCCAAGAGAATTCACAAAGGGACAAAAAGTACTCTTATTCAATTCTAGATTGAAGCTCTTCCCTGGAAAGCTTAAGTCTAGATGGACTGGTCCTTTTGTAATTGATAGAATTTATCATTGTGGTGCTATTGATTTGATCAATCCTGAAAATGGAGAAACTATCAAAGTGAATAGGCAACATGTTAAAGCATTTTACAATGTTGCAGCATGCCTTGAACAGCCTTATGAGGCTGGTCATCTTCATAAATCATCCAGACCCATGATAATGGACTTTTTTTAGTCCATTTATTTTGTAAATATTTTTTAGCTTTATTTCTTTCAAGTAGAGCACGTATTTTTAATTGTTTTTGAGCTGTGACTTTTCAAATTCCAAGGATGTTACTTCAGGTTTGCTGCAGTACTGTCGAGTGATGTTGTAGCATGTGTAGAACGATAAATACATAAACAAAAGTTGTCTTGCAGAATGCCCATTTCGGTCCACCTGACACAGCTGCCACGTCGGGCGGCTAGAAATCAAGTACAAAAGCTTTTTCCTGAGAACAACCTTTTAGCTACCTCTAGGTTATCATTTTGGGTCATGTTGCTATCTTTCCAAGGGTTTTTTTAGAAAAGCCCAGAAGATGCCTTTTTCCTAATTTTTATAACCATTTGAATGCATTTTTTGGCCAATAACCTTTGAAAACCGTACGCTCTCACCTCTCACAACTGTCTCTGCCATTTTCATCTTCACCATCCCATCTATTACACTTCCAAGGCTTCCAAACCTTAGAATTTCTCTGCAAGTTTCCTATTCCTATATATCTAATTTCATGGAAAGAACAAAACAAGTTGCAAGGAGAAGATTAAATCCCTCTCACAATCCTGTGAAAAATCAAGACAATCAACCCACCCCTGTGCAAACCACTGAAGAACCAGAGGAGATTAAGACCCCAGAAACCTCTCCCTCTATGCAATATCGTAGAAGAAGCAATCTTCATCCTCCAAAGACCAAGGGAATGAATAAAGGAGAACCACCCATTAATCTCTCTGCATCTTCAAAAGAATTAAGCAAAAGACCGAATATTTTTTGCTTCCGCTGTTGACACCACTGCTGCTTCAAAATCTGAGTTCATCACTATGAACGATATGGTAAGCCCCAATAAAGTACCTGAAACTCCACCCCATGAAATTCCCACTTCTAATAACCCAAATGAGGAAATAACCATTCCAATCACTAAAGATGCCAACCCCTTTGTTTCCATCCCTTCAATGATGGAAACTTCTAATGAACAACCATTCCAAGAGAACCACCTATTCATCAATTTTGATGGATGCCATTGATGCCACTGCTGCTTTAGAACAAAATCAATATGTGGTTCAAGTTGGGCAGGTATGTGATGCAAATAAGGGGACTGTTGATGATGTGATGATGGTGGAAGTTGTTGCAGATGAAAGCATGTAAGAGGTTGCTACAACCTCTAAAGCACAACCTACTGACAAAGGGAAGAAAGTAGTGGAGACTGGAGAAGGTTCTAGAACGGTGTTGTCGATTTTACTCAACCTCAAAATGCTTGTAAATAGATCTCGATCCAAGTATAGATCTTGATTTAATGTCGTCTTTTTAACAAGTAATAACGGTACAAGTACCAGATATCGATCCACAGAGATGCGTGTAAAAATTTCTCTTTAAGTCCAGTCCCTAAAAGTTTGTTTCAGTTGACGAATTCGAAGAAAATCTTTCGGTTGGTTGGTTGGTTGGTTGGTTAACACTAAAGAAATTAATTAAAAATAAGCAAGGGGTACAAAGATCCGTTAAGACGAGACAAATGATCCGGTAAAAAGATATTGTAGCATTCCTTCGTTATCTCAAGATCGATATTTTATGTCACTTAAGAAGTTTTCATACATGTAAACAGTTGTCAATTGTTTAAATGTAATCTTCATATAAACTATAATCTTGATTTAAATAACTCGAACAATTATGCTACATTCAAAACACCTTTTTACGCTTTCATAGGTCATAATCTTAATTTCACTTTATACCCCAAGCTAAGGTGATTAGCCCGACATAACTTGGGAAATTGTAAATGCTCGAAATGTAATGAGTAGAGATTGAAAATGTATGAGAATAAAGAGTGAGAACTAACATTTAGGAAATGAAACTTGTTGTACAAGTAACGATGTAAAGAAATAACAAAAAGGTAAAAGGCATGAATTATAAATGGCAATGATTAAATAAAGAAAATTAAATGTGAGAACTTAAATTGGGGAATGTAAAGTGCGAGAAAGTAAATTGCATAATATAAAAGGCTAAAATGTAAATGTGAGAGAGAAATCATAAAATTGCACTTGAAGGTTCGATTCAGAAATTAAAGACTTGCTCAATTTTGTTGGGAAAGTCATCATTCGGCCTCTTAAATAATAGTGATGCATCATGATAGGATTTATAAAAATCCAACGTAAAACTACAATCAAAAGTTCCTTAAAGAGTAAAAATGTAACACCCTCAAATTTGGTAATAGCAACTAATGAAAATTTTCGATATAACATCAAATAAAAGACAAACTCCTTCCTACAAATCAAAACTCAATATGCCTCAGATATAAAATTCTATAATTAACCTCAACAATTATAAACTCCAGTCATATATACAAAGACTAAACCAAAGTCGAGTGTTACGTAACCCAAATACAAGTTGCTCTTCCTAAAACAATGCGGAAGACTTCACCAAGCTAATCATTTCTCGATCTCACACCAAGCACTCATCTCTTCATAGTGTCGCTAGAACTATTCCCAACCAGAACCTGTTGCACATGCCGACAAATAAAAAGGTTAGGCTAACGCCTAGTGAGTTCAAGAGCTTTCATCATGATTATAAAAATCGTTAAATGAAAATTATGCAACTTAAATCATGATTCTTCAAAAGGAATGACTTTAAATATGAGACCGACTCATTTTCCAGTCATACGCATTTTATAAATGAATGCCTCAACGCCAAAACATTCTTTCATGAAGTGATGCAACCCAACACTTATTCAAAACGTGAATAATGGTAAATGCTCAAATATTGAAATTTAAATAAAACTTTATAAACCAAACGACCAAAATATGAGTAAACTCAAGCCTCCAAAATTATAACATATGGAGAATACCCCAAACTCAAAACATCACCGAAAGACAAGGATAAAACTAAATACTCAAAACAACACCTTTCGGTGATGGGGGAGACCCGAATTCCATGGCTAGTGGCGGAACATAAAAGTAGGCCACATTCCATGTTATTGAGTTCACCATACTAGGATCAAGGCCACGAACACGCCGACTCGTACTAAGATGTGGGGGAAGGCACCCAATGATTCCTAGTCATACTCATTCACTAGGATTACATTTATGACCCAGGGCTCGTATTTGGTCCCACATAACCGTACCAAGTTGCCATCCAAGGGTCCAATGTCTCAACTAGCTACAAATGGGAAATGACTATCCCATAAAAACATACTCAGAAATTACATCACGGGGTCAATAGCACAGTGAGGCCCTCGATGACCCTATAACTAATCTTGGTCCCAACATGAAATAATAGCCCCTTTTAAAAATATTAAAGACCGACTCATATGCCTATGGATCCATTACATTACAGTCTATAACAATACATGACTCCAATTGAATGACCAACGCACTCAAAACATGTAATTCTCAAATGATGCGCAATAACCGCCATCATACTCAAAACTCCACAACGGGCTATTAAAACCGGACGAATGTCCCCAAGACTCATCTTAGTCAAAACCGAGCCAAAAGCTCAACCATTTACTTTATCGTACAATAAAAGTCGGTGTAAACAATAAAATGCATTTAACCAACGGTTATGCAAACACAACGATCAAATGTATGATTAACCCAAAACTCATCATTGGTTAAGACAAACTATTTTTCAAATGAACTCATACCCTTATATTTCCAAAATGTCTCATAACACATTGATATGCATTTTCCAAACGGTTTAAAAAATCAAATGCACCAAATGGACAATTACATAAAATGACCTCCATTTATATATTAAATCATCAAAGAAACATATCAACATGATTTATTTATCAAAATGTCCAAAAATCCCAAATGCGGGTGTTTCAAAAGTTTTATAAAACCAAATAACCCAAAATGAGTAAAACTCTTCAAATGTTCCAACTTTTAATAAAAATAATGTAAACATGTAATCACAAATCAACTTGAACTCACCTTGCTAGATTTAGGCTAAATCTAGTTTTTCCCCCAACTTTAGCTCCTTGAAGCAACTTGAATCCACAAGTAAAACCTTCCAAAACCTAGATCCACAAGTTTCCAAACATAAATATACACAATCAACCATATGGAATTGTTCTCCAAACATTTTACATAAAGATCCCTACTTAGATCGAAACCCTAATTTCCATAAACAATGAAAAGAGGAGGTTACCTTAACCATAACTCCAATCCACCAACCAAAATGCTTCTAGATCACCAAGATGAGCCATACACTCCCAACCTTCAAAATGATGAAAAGGGTTGGGTGAAAACCCTAGAAATTTGATGAAGATAAAGAAGAAGGTGAAGATATCTTAGCTCTAGCTTCCAACCTTGCTAGATTATGAGGAATCACTTGGAATCCTAAGTTTTGGTACCTCAAAAGCTCAAAATTAACAATGGAAGCATATGGGTTCGGTTCTTGGGAGAGGAGGATGAAAGTGGATAATGTAACAAGTGAAAAGGGGTTAAAAATTGAGATTTAAAGAAAGTTGGGGCCGACCACGATTGTGCCCGGCGATTGTGCCCAGGGCACTCTCGCTTGGAATGTACCGTGGGTGGTACCATCTCCGCGAGAATGACACGGCGACAGTGACACTTTTCACTGTCGCGGGCACTATTGCCCCGCCTCCCCCGAGCTCAGAAATTTGACTCTTCCAAAAGCTTGGTTTCCCGGCATAACCAAAAGTTCGGGTGTTACAAAAAACCAAATTATGAAATTCCAAGTTGAGAGTTTAAAAGGCATGTGATTGTAGTCACCCAATGGTCACAAGGAACTTTGATCACAAAGAGGTGAGGTTCGGCCCCTTGTGAGAGAAATGAGTGAAAACGCAAGACTAGCAAAAATGAATTATAAAAACTTACGAACAAAAGAAATGAAACAAGTAATGAAATGAAAGGAAGAAACTTGGGGATCACTCCAAAACTTTAAATTAAACTTGATTACTTAAAACTCACTTCCAATCGATTTCTAAACAAACGATCATGCACAACAAATGTAATATTTCTCCATTATGAAAATGAAGATATAAGAGAAAAGAGAGAGAGAGAGACTTAATAACTAAGGGATTTCTCCCCTTGAAAGCTTGTTGAAAACACTCACCTTACCCATCTATTTATACTAAAAATAAATGGGTAAGATGACCAATATACCCCTAAGGGGCTTAGAAAATTAAAACTAAAAATAAGAAAACATAAAATTAATTGTTTTAAAACCTACAAATTGGCCCAAGGGCTTAACCAACATATCCAATATAAATTGTCCATGCTTTTCGGCCCAAAAAGGTAAGTGTTCGACCTATATTCATTAACATCTCGGCCCATGCTCATCTACACAACATTTCGGCCCATGTTCATCTACAAGTCTTCACAAAAATCCATTATCTCCATTAAAAATCTTCACAATAATTCTTCATCTTGATTGTCACAAAAATCCTGTATGAGAAAGATACAAAAATGAGAGATTTTTCATGATAATAAGCATAAATTCACACTTCATTCGCCTCTTATATAATTCTAAAAATCTATATAAACTATAAAGAAGTTAACAAAAGATTCAAATTCTTTATATATTTTGACACTAAAATAAAACAAAAGTGATGTAAATGAGGTAAATAAATTTACCTCATCAAAAGGACATTACTACGGATGATCAACACCAATCACAAGGTGTAAATGAAGATAGTGGGGAGGAAGAAGGCAGCAAAACACCCGGCTTTGAAGACTCCTTTGGAGTTACTCAATTGCAAGGAAGCATGGGAGAAGTACCCAACTTTTGCAAGCAAGATCACATACCCTGATAAAGGTTTTTCTAAACACACACTTGCTAATTATCCTCTTATTAACAAAACTATGAAGGAACTCAGATGGGAAAAGATTTGTGTTGTACCAATGCTAGTCAATCTAGACTGGAAGGGAGTTCTACACAGAGGTTGTTGTGTCCAGTGGAGACAAGGTGAAAGTAAAAGGGATTGAGGTATGTTTTTCTACTAGTGCTATCAACAAGATTAATGGAGTCAAACCCCCAAAACATTATGAGTTTGCTAGGCATGTGAATGAGGGCTCTGAGAAAGATTATGCTAAAATATTGGCTATTGTGGCCAAGCTTGGAATTCCTTGGAATCAATCACTCTCACACATGATCTAATACCAAGTGTGATCCCAATTTACTAGCATACAATTAATCACAGATTAACAAGAACAAGTTTATTGATCAAATCACATTATTACAATGAAGTCACAAGTCTAAGTGTCACAGATCTCACTTGATCGTATCTATGTGAATTCTCCGTGTTCTCTTTATGTGTGCTTGACTTGTTTTATTTTCTCAGAAAAAGCGTGTCTACAAGATTACAAAGGAAACAACTATATATACTAAGTCAACATTAGTTGACTTTACAACTCAAACCTTACACTTTCAAACTATTACAGAATTGACCCTCTATTTTAATCTTGAATACAATTCTAATCTAACAATCTCCCCCTTTGGATTCAAGAATAAAAAAATTTGACAATTATCTTCAGGTCTTCTTATCTTCAAAACAATCTTCAGCATACAATCTTTATCAGCTTTAAAACTTGAAATCTTTGACAACTTCCAATCTTTATCACATTGATCAAACTTTGACTTTGATTTGACTTTGATAGCGCTTTCAGATTAATCTCCTTCTTTGGATCAACATTAATTAGCTTTGAGTAGATCTTCAACATTTTCTGCATTCTCCCCTTTTATTTTCAACAGAACTACATATTATTCAGAAAAATTTCTTTAATCAGATTTTGAAAAGAATCAGACTTTGAAACCTCAAACAATCTCCCTTTTTCTTTCTTTTTCATAACATTGCGCTCTCTTTAAAGACTTTCTCCCTTTCTGATACAATTAACTTCAATCTGACTTGAACTTTGAAACTTCTCCCCCTTTTTGATGAATTTTGAGAATCAGAATCATCAAAACATTTAAAGTTCAGCTCTGTCTTTGATGATCTCCCCCAAATAATCAGATAAGCACAATCTTCATGAATAATCAACTTCACCTCTGGTAGAATATGAACATTCTTCTCCAACTGATCTGATCTGAAAAGTTTCCGTCAATTCATGAAAATATTCATCTGAATCCTTTCAAATTCAGAAAAATTATGAGTTGTAACCCTGAATCAACGAATGAAACGGTTAGAGTGCATGTAAGTAACACGAAGTTACTTAGTACAATGGATGTACTTTATAAGGAGCTTGTGTGATGTTCACACCCCAGGACTTCCATTCAATCATCGAAAAACACAAGGTTAATCTATGAACGTTGTTATTCCCAATTTCATCAAAGAAATATGATCATGAATCGTAGTCATATGTCATTGAATCAACAATCAAAACTACAAACTCCCTTTCTCTCACTACTTTCTCTCACTAGAATAATGTTCTAATCACCTCTTCTCTAATCTGCTCTCTTCACCAATCTGAATTCTCTCAATGACTTACTAACTTGCTTTCTTACAGATTACAAAGACCACAAGGTATTTATACCTTCTATCAATTACAAAGAAACAAAAACACAATAATATTGACTTTGACTTTATTAACAAAATGACTTTGACTTTCATTGAGAGTTGACTTTCCAACCTTTGACTTCTTGACTTTGGTCTTCAATCTTTATGATCTTGAATCCAACAAATTTGTGCTCTAACATTCTCCCCCTTTAGATCAAGATCATTACTAAAAGATTTAGCAATGCAATCTTCTCTTTAAGCTCAATTTGAATAAACTCCCCCTTTGATCAACCTTTATCATTTCTTGTAATCTCCCCTTTGATACAAAAATGATTTTCTCAAACAATCCACATTCTCTTCCTATCCATATGAAAATTTTGACATTCTCCCCTTTCTTTGATAAGCATAGTAAAATCTGATCTTCAATAATAATAGCATTCTCTCCCAAAGGTTGTAAACAAACCTCTTTCAGACATAGCTCTGATTGCTTTAGCAAATTATCTTCAACAAATCTGAAATCTTTAACCTCTTTCAGCTTTAACAATCATTTCTTGAACATTTTCTCCCAACTTTAACATTTCTTTGAATCATACATTTCTTGAACCTTCTTCCCCTTTTTGATGATTTGAGCATCGATATCATCAAAACTTTCTCCAAGAAATGTCTTTGACCATTCTGATTGTTTCCAGAGCCACTGATTCACTGTCAATCCTCCAAGATATTCATCTAGATCTTTTCAAATCCAGACAAAATATTCATGTAACACCTGAATCAACAAATGAATCAGTTAACATGCCTATCAGTAACACTAAGTCACTGTGTGTAATGGATACACATAGGAAAGGAGCTTTTGATATGTTCACTCCCCCAGGGCTTCCATCCAATCATCGAAACACCACAAAGGCAATTTCTATGAATGTTATGACAAGAAAACAAATTCCTTGTGTGTTCGTGCAAGTGTAGAAAGAATTAAGCATATGATGATTGCTTTTATAAAAGCTCAACATTGTGTAAACCACTGAGACAACAATAGATAAACACAGACTCAATGTGCATGATTGAAGTGCGAAGGTGGGGCAGACTTCCTTCTTTGTCAATATCCAAATTTTCCAAATGAAAACCAGATAGAGTATATGTTGCATCCCTAGAAAAATATGAAACATTTTCTTTTTAAGAAGAAAATAAGTGGCTGGTGGGGTTATATCAAGAGTTGGCATGGGTTAGTTGCCTGTTTCAATAATGTTCACGAAGAATTGTGAAACATTAGTAATATGGTTGCCCGGCTCAAAAAGTAGTTGGTGCAGAGTTTAATATTCTTTTACTCTGTTCTCACACCCTCTTTCTTTTAATCATTAAGCTCACTTCTAACCAAAACTCTCTTTTCCATTTTACCTTAACGCACAACCCACACTCATTTCTTTTTGACTCTTCACACTCAATCACTATGGATTAACTTCTTGGGTAGGAAACACTGGTAAACGTGAATCCATTGAAGTTCATTTAAGTCCTAGCACAAAGAACCCATATTTTCCTATGAAGCAGATGTTGCTCAAAATGGTTTAACTTAAACAATTAAAGCTCAAATACAAGTCAGATATATGTATGCTCAGTATATAATCATGAAGATATGAACATTTTTAAACATTGAAGTAATTTCAAACAATTAAATTGAATGAATAGATAAGAATGCAAGAGACTTGCTTGAAAATCTGACATTGTATGAAAAATGATCAGAATGAAATGATATAACAATCAAAGCTTATGGTCAAGAATAATGGATATTGTCTATACGAACCAAGATATAGACAATTCTTGAAATGAACGTTTCGAAATGAAATTACGCTCAAAATTCTTTGAAGTACAAGCGGGGTGTTTTACCATCGAAAAATATGTTTCAAATTTGAGACATGGTAAAAATATTTTGAACAATAAGTCAAACCGGTGTGTGTGAATACTTGAAAGTATATAGA